>CM072526.1:47630180-47662680 GCA_036898135.1 Oncomelania hupensis | reverse complement strand
TTGTTGTTTTTGTTGTTGTTGTTGTTGTTGTTGTTGTTCTTCTTCTTCTTCTTCTTCTTCTTCTTCTTCTTCTTCTTCTGATCTCGGCCCCAACATCGTTTACAATTGACAGACAGGCAAATTGGGATACAAAAGCAGACACATCTGCAGACAGACCGTCAGACGAAGACAGTAGACAGAACCAGAAGAACGAGAGACGCGACGGGATCTTAGACGACCCCAAAAATACACATACCGGCACCAACAGACAGATAGGGGAAAAATTAATATGCTGAGCAAACTCTCTCAAGACAGACACACACCTACAGGCAGACACACACCAACAGACAGACACACACAGACACAGAAAAATGTGTGTAGCAATCTCTCCCAAGCGATCATCCCATTGGGAATAATTTATCGAGCAGTTTTTGCGATCGCGACAAAATGACATTAGCGTGCGCGTGCCATGGGTGGTCTACTGCGTAGTAAGAAACTTATTTTGGGCTGCCAATACAGCTATCGTCACACTTTACATTTTGCTTCATTTCCCACACATACACAGCATGCTATGTATTTCATATGCAGAACAACACTGCGTAGCGAAGAGAGGGGAGCGTAAAAATCCTCGGCTAGGGAGAAAAAAAGGTAACTTTCAGGAATGTGAAAATTACCGCACCATTAGCCTCATCAGCCATCCCAGCAAGGTCCTCCTGAAAATAATACTCAACAGGTTGAAACCCCAAGCTGAACAAATCATAGCTGAAGAGCAAGCAGGACTCAGGGCAGGGCGAAGTGCCACTGAACAGATTTTCAACCTCAGAATAATCTGCGAGAAATACCTACAGCACCAACAACATCTATATCATGTGTTCGTAGACTTCAAAAGGGCGTTTGACCGAGTCTGGCATGCAGGTCTGTGGGCAACCATGAGAGTGTACAACATCAGTCATAAAATTATTGAAGTTATCAAAAGCCTGTATGACAAGGCAACCAGTGCAGTCCTCCACAACAGCGCCATCGGAAACTGGTTCAGGACAACAATCGGTGTGCGTCAGGGATGCCTACTCTCTCCAACACTCTTCAACCTCTTCCTAGAGCGCATCGTGGCAGATGCCCTTGCAGATCACGAAGGCACAGTCAGCATAGGGGGAAGAGCAATCTCCAACCTTCGTTTTGCGGAGGACATTGATGGATCGGCTGCAGAGGAACAAGAACTTGAACAGCTGGTACAGAGGCTTGACACCACCTCCAGAGCCTATGGAATGAAAATAAGTACAGAGAAGACCAAAATGATTACCAACAACACCAATCGCATCAACACGGACATCAAAATTCAAGGCCAATCCCTCAACACAGTGCATAGCTTCAAATATTTAGGAGCCATTGTATCAGACAATGGGTCCCGACAGCGAACTTGTTTTTTCCAACCTAGTTCCAGTCACTTTCCCGAGAAAAGCAATTACCGAAGTCGAACGAAGCTCTCCGAGTCGAGCGGAGCAATCCGATGTTTTACGAACGAATGCTGGCAGGACTACGTGAAACCACAGGCTGGGAATTCTCGTCTTTCGTAGGCCTCAATTACATACTATACTACGTACGTATTTAGGAGTTTACAAAGACAAAAGAAAAGACTTCAGAGCCTGTGGTGAAACATCCGTGCATAAAAATAGCCGCTGCTAGATCTAATTCTATTTCGATCTGCACAGCTTCAAGCTCAAGTCGAGATTTGCATTTTGAAGCAGTTAGTATTATTATTATTTTATGATGAATAATATACTGACACAATTAGTAATAAGGAGTAAAAGTAATACATAACACATAAAGCACACATACAACGATTTCACATCTATATCAACAATAAAACCATGACAAAACTTCAAAGCGCTATGGATACGTTGATGTCACTTCAGCACAACAAGGCAAAGCAAGTTTATAATGGTCTAAAAAAACAGTGACATTTTTATTGCAAGCACCAAAGCAATTATTTATTTCACTAATATTATTCTTTTTAACTGATACAGTACATTTGTTATATGTATTTCAATGATATGTATTTTAATGAGAAACACGTATTAAAAAAATGTTGCGTGGCGGGCGGAAATTTCTATAAATCATCTGAAAACTTTGGTAAATCTATAAGAAAAAATAACCAGTAACACTATCTGAATATTTCGGGTTACACCTAACTTCAGCAAAAACAAACAAAACGTCACTGACCATATTTACACCATTGAGCACGCACAGCAGCACACTATTCTTTTTTTTTTTTAAAGTAGGAATAATAATAATAATAATAATAATAATAATAATAATAAATAATAATAATAATAATAATAATAATAATAATAATAATAATAATAATAATAATAATAATAATAATAATAATAATAACACACAAACAAAACAAATAAATAAATTAAAGATTTAACTAAATAACTATACTACTACTACTACTACTACTACTACTACTACTACTACTACTACTACTACTACTACTACTACTACTACTACTTGCGAAGTTGTGGTCTCGATTTTGTGGTCCGGATTCGGCTCTTTGCAGTCCGCTGGACTCTGTAAGCAATGAATAACTAATAAGCTTTTAATTTAACTCTGATCTCGAGTTGTCTTGATTTTGTGGTTCTGATTCGGCTCTTTGCAGTCCGCTGGACCCTATAAGCAATGAATAACTAACTATTAATTTAACTCTGATCTCGAGTTATAAAAAAAAATTCGCTTAGCCTACTCGTCCTTCTCCGGAAATTTCAAGATTCGAATATTATAAAGTATAGGCCTAAATATTATTAATTAGAATAGATATAGTTTATACATTTATTTACGTATGAAACAAACAATACAGGTCTAATAATTATATTCAGCTAGTGAGCTTCTTCGCTGCGTGGAGACTGACTTATAATATAATAATGTAGATTAAGCCTATGTATACTGTATAACAGTGTCTACTTGGTTGTAGGCAGGAAATGGGCAATGCTATTATTAGCCTTTACTGCTGAGAACTAACAAAATGCAAATCAAGGAACGCAACTATTAAATATGGTCGATAATAATTGTGCTCAAATTATGCTCATGTTAACAAAGTATACCGTTGCGAAATGATAAATCTGTGTAAATCGAACAGAATTAGAAGCAACAGCGATCATTTTTAATGTCAGCTAGTCGTAGTCATGCAAGCATCATTTCGTAACACATCGGAGAGCTTCGTTCGACTTCGATGATTGCCTTTTTGGGCGAATGACTGGAACTAGGTTGGAAAAAACAAGTTTGCGTCCCGACAGGAAGTCCTCTCCAGGACCGCACAAACAACTGCTGCCCTGGCGATGTTGAAGCCCATTTGGAAAGACAGGACCATCAGTCTACATTGCAAGGTAAGGCTGCTGTGCTCCCTTGTCATCTCCACCTTCCTATATGCTTGCGAAACATGGACCCTCACAGCAGATCTCCAACGAAGAATACATAAGCATGGAAATGAGGTGCGACAGAAGACATTTGGGCATTTCCTATACCCAGCGCATCACCAACGACGAAGTCCGATAGACCATCACACAAGCCATTGGACAACACGATGACCTGCTCACAGTGATGAAAAAACGGAAACTCCGATGGTATGGCCACGTCACCAGATCATCAGGTCTTGCAAAGACCATCCTGCAAGGCACAGTGCAAGGAGGTAGAAGAAGAGGGAGTCCGAAAAAGGGGTGGGAGGACAACATTCGAGAATGGACTGGTTTGACACTGAGCGAAACAATCAGGGTTGCTGATGACAGGGAAAGATGGAGTACGCTGGTTAAACGATCATCTGTGGTGCCCCTACGACCTCCGAGTTACGGGATAGGATAGGATAGGATAGGGAGGAATACGAAGCTTGACGCCCTATTGCGTAAGCGTTAAGGACGAACCACCCACGTCGCCACCTTGACAACAATGGTCATCGTCATATCCAATGACCATATATGAGTGGTCAGTCTCAGCTACGGTGTGTGATCAACAACTTCTGTGGACGTGGGGAGTTCTTAGCGTCTAATCCTTGGTCTAATCTCAATTCCGCCGCGTGGTGTAGTGCATAATACTGATTGTGATTGTGAGGATCTCGTTATGGCTAACGTTATCATTAACGTTGTGTGTGTGTGTTGTGTTGTGTTGTGTGTGTGTGTGTGTGAGATGTGCGTGTGTGTGTGTGTGTGATGTTTATGTTGTACTTGACAGGTCAGTGGTGTAAATACTGCAAGTGCTACAATGAATCAAAGAGTGAACTTTGAAGTTTAACGTCCACACCCACCATTTTGGAACATGGCAGACGGGGATAACCATGCCTGGGAAGACGAGGTTGGGATCTAAATCAACACTGAACCAACAGAGCAGTCATACTGCTAAGATGGGCGTTGAAAATGGCCACTTTTATCTAACAGGGTTCATCGGCGTGCCAGACGAACTCTCTAACACTGAGCTACGGCAGTGGGCGCGAGGTGCTAGTTTACAGACAGAGAGATAGAGGGAGATAGAGAGAGAGGGAGTGAGGGAGAGAGAGAGGGAGAGAGAGAGATGGAGAGGGAGAGAGAGAGAGAGAGAGAGAGAGAGAGAGAGAGAGAGACGAGACAATCGATAGATTATTAGAATAAATTGGCTCTAGGTCCATTTCAGAGAGAAAGAGGGAGGGAGGGAGAGAGAGAGAGAGAGAGAGAGAGAGAGAGAGCAGGAGGGGGAGAAGGATGGAGAAAATGGAAATGGTAGAGAGAGACGGTTGGAGGAGGTTTCTGTTAAAGAACACCAAAATTCAAATGCAAACTTGCAACTCATTTAAGGTCAAATGGATGAAGGAGGAGGTAGCGGGGTAAGAGAGAGAGAGAGAGAGAGAGAGAGAGAGAGAGAGAGAGAGAGAGAGAGAGAGAGAGAGAGAGAGAGAGGTTGCGATGATTGTTCAACAACATTAAATCCACACTGCAATGTGCACCGTCTGTCAGCGTTGGTGACCTCGGTCCTTGATTACTGCTCACTATTGCACGTTAGAGGCAAATGCTACCCCCTCCCCCACACCTCCATCCCTACCCGACCATCCTCCCTTCCTTTCTCCATGCACCCCTTTCCAATCCACTCTTTCTTGTCTCTTTTTTGTACACTGGGTAGCTGTGTGTTTGCCGGGGCTTAAGCTGTAGGTCTGACGACGAACGTTTTGATTGCAATCATAAGGAAAATCATGACTCGAGTCACTGATTTCGTGAGACTATCACCGAATCATCTCAGTCAAATCAGTTCGCAGCGTGATGATTTTCCACGTTTAAAACATGCCCTAATTTTGGACGAACTGATTGCGAGTCATTCCGCATGGGAACCAATGAAACGCGCTTTTTTGTTTACGTGATCTTGAGAAAATGGCAAATAATTCTAAGACCGGCCCGATAGGAACGTTGAGTGTGAAAAATACCTGTGAAGTAAATCAGATGGTACAGTCCCTGGAATGTTTATAGGACATCGTATTTTTCTCTGAACTTGACAAAATGATATGCTACCGTGTAATGCAGACATTCTTCGTCGCTGCTTTTCACACATTTTTACTTTTGGCGCAGCAAGGGTAACAACTCTTGTGCTTTTGTTTATGCGCAGTGACTGTGCGCATGTTTACCAAAATCAGACGTTTTAGTGTGACTACTGACGACTCAAAGTATCAAACCTCCCATCCAAATCATGCCTCCAAACATTCACTGTCATTGTGATTGCAAACAAAACGTTCGTCGTCAGACCTAGGCTTTAGGTTTGCCTCTATGTCTCTATGTAATCCTTCAACCTGTGGGGGACCCTGGGTAGGCATTTTGTCGCGGAGAGTTTTCGCTACTTTTGTTAGTTAGTTATTCATTGTTTATAGGGTCCAGTGGATTGCAAGGAGCCGAATCAGGACCACACTTGGGTATGTCTGTTGCTGTTGTCAGAAGGCATTACAATAATAATAATAATAATAATAATAATAATAATAATAATAATAATAATAATAATAATAATAATAATAATAATGGATGCAAGATACGCACTTTTCCCCAAATCACTAATCAGTCTCAAAACCCGGCGATCTGTAACAACATAGACGCTCACATATTTCACAAACTTTCATACACACAACTAACACACATCTATCACTCAAATATGTGATGTAAAGGCATGGAGATCGCTATTAGAAGACAAAAGGAAAATCGGAACTTTTATTTTTTAAATTTTAGATTGACTTTTTATCCAATATCTTATTTAAAGGAGAGAGAAACCCGGAGTACCCAGAGTTTTTGCTATTCTATTTCTGTCTTTTTTGTCATTTGTGCACATAGTTGTAAATAGTCTATTTCGATCTTTTTTTGTAATTTATGTACATAGTTGTAAATAGTCTGTACCTTTACTGTTCCGTCTTTGGTGTATTGTAGCAAAAGTGATGTTTTATCGAGTGCATGTATTTATATGTAATGATTATGTAAAGCGTGGTGAGTCTGGTCATAGGCTGGAGTGCCCGCTATATAAAAATCCGTTATTATTATTATTATTATTATTATTATTATTATTATTATTATTATTATTATTATTATTATTATTATTATTATTAGAACAGAGAGAGCTAAAAAACAAAAAACAAAAAAACGCCTAAGGCGATAAAAGTTCACCAGATTTTAAAAACAAAAGTAATTTTAAAAAATCTGAAGTTCTCTATACATGAATTTCGCTAAAATCTTCTTTAGGAGGAAGTTTTATGAAATGTTTTTAGAACGAATAGTAACTTACACCATACCTATAAGTTAAGTATAAAGCTAGAGGTGTTAGCCTCTTATTCGTTCCGTATTCTCGTTCATACAACCGGCCCCGGGTTTTATAATTCACTCAGCGTGTCTCAGTTACGCAGTGTGCATCTCTTTTGGTCTTCCCCGGTGTATCTTGTCTTTGTGTCCCAGTCTCTCCTTGCTTTCTTTCTTTCTTTAGCAACTTCTGTCATTCTTTTATCTTACGACAGAGGAAGTGAGGCCGTTGTGGTGATGGGCGGCCTAAGCTGCAGCTCCGTGTGAGGAGGCGGAGAAGGGAGAGGGGGGAGGGTTAGAAGAGGGTGAAGAGTGTGGGAGTTCAATGAGGATGGTGGGGATGAGAGGTGGAGAGGGGAGGGGGGGAAGGGGATGAGGTCAGAGGCGAAGATGCCAATCCTCAGTTTTTACTCAACAGCTGGTGATGCGTCCAGTGTCTTTCTCTCCAACCAGCACTCCACCCCCCCCCTCCCCTCGGCCCTTTCTGCACCCCCACCACCCACCCTCCACTCCCGTTGCACTTGTGAAGGGTGATCTCCCTTTTACCCACCATGTTCCCAGTTGTGACGTTTTTCCTTCTAAACTTCTGGTAGCCGTTGTCGTAAAAGAAAGTGCTATTCGTTTTAAAAACGGGCTGTGGAACAGTCGCTGAGGGCATCTGACAGGTAATACAATACATTACAATACAATACATTACAATACAATACATTACAATACATTACACATACATGTTCTCTCCCTCAATACACTTCTCTCTTTCCCCCACCCTCCTCTCTCTCACACTCTCTCTCTCTCTCTCTCTCTCTCTCTCTCTCTCTCTCTCTCTGGCACACACACGCGCACTATCTCTTTCATGCGCGCGCACCCACATGCAGACGCATGACGATAGCAAATAATGTACAGTACAAACTTCCTCGCACGGTTGCAACCAACACACACACACACACACACACACACACACACACACACACACACACACACACACACACACACACTAACACGCGCGCGCGCGCTCACACCATCAATTAACTCTCCAAACCTTTTCTTTCTCCTCCTTTCTCTATCACTCTCTCATATTCTCTCTCTCACTCTCTCTCTCTCTCATTCTATCTCTCACTCTCTCTGTCTCATCAAAAACACAAATCACAAAGCACGCCACAACAAACCAAACCCAAACCAAACAAAAAACAACGCGCAGCCTCATCTGGCCTCTCGCTACTGATGGCAGGATGACAACGCCAACTGTCCCATGAAAAAAGGAGGAAGCGTGACCACCTCTTGGCAAAATGGTCACCTCCTTCTGACCCCCAGAACCCCCTTTTGACCCCCCTCCAATACCCCTTTTGACCCTCCCGTCTCATCCTTTTCTGTGGCGATCTTCCCCCTCTCACCTGAAGACGCGTTTAGAACTGATCCCCCATCTGTCGCCGCGTGTGCCACTGTCTTCGGCTTGTTCAACGCCTCCATTTTTTCCCCCCAACTAATCCAGATAGTCATGAGAGATCGAGGGCAACCAGAAGGTAGAAGTTTAGATATATTTCAGGAACGGATTCAATGTAGAAAATGTCTGTTTAAACTTATGTATCATTCATGTGTTGTGGTTGTGTGGGTGTGGGTAGGTAGATGGAGATTGTGTTGTGTTGTGTAAGAGAGAGCGAGAGAGAGAGAGAGAGTGAGTAAGGCGAAAGGCGAGGAAGTTCAGGTATGGTGAGGGATGTGAGTCAGTACTAAATAATAATAAGTAATAATAATACTTGATGCTATATACGGGAACTAACAGTACTGTTTATCGTTGTTCGTGTACATGAATGCTTTACTAACGTCATACTTTGTTCCAGATAATTTTGTAAATACGTCACTTGGCGAAATAAAAACCTGTTATCTTTTTATCTATTACGGATGAAGAGTCTTAAATCCTCTTTCATTCTGTAGTAGTTCATGGTGATGCCGTAGGCTTTTTGTTCGATATTTCAGACAACACAGAAAGTTGATCACCGGAATACAAAAATTTGCTAATTTATTTTTATGAGAATAGTTTTTAAAAAATACGAAAATACGAAACGAATACAAAACCATACACACAAAGAAACACCATTGACGGCAGAACCAATCACTAACAAACCCATTACAAAGAAATGCTGTTACGGCGTCATCAACGCAAGCGGAAAAATATGTCCATTTGCTAATGGTCAGCGGTCATCAAATATTAAAGAATCGGCTTTTATGTGCATTTGACCAGAAGTAACCTGTAAGAGACAGGGGGCGACGGGTGAAACAACACCAGGCTTACCGACTATTTTCACGTCATCGCAAAAGCATTTCTTATTGTATCGTTTGTGTTTAGATTGATCCAGACACTGGAGTTGGTTTTGCTTATCACTGAAAGGGTTTTTCGTTAGTACATGCTTTCCGATTTACTTTGATTTAAATTTTAATCTCCGTGCTACTGAGATTTCGTTTGGTTTATAATTTAAAAGAATTTGTTTGGGTATTGCATGTATTTTTTTTCCTTGTTTGTTTCTGACTTTGGTTTGATCTAGTCCAGCCCAGATTTGATTTGGGTTTACTTCCCCCCTTCCCCCCTCCCCCCCCACTCTCTCAACCCCGTCCCAACACATGTGTGCCGACCCGCGGTCTAGTTTTGTGCATGCAGCATGAACAGAGTGTGTTGGTTTAAAACAGGTCAACCCAGTTATTGTTGCTTTTTGTTGTGGTGGTGGTGGTGGTGGTTATGATGGGGGTGCTTCCTTGCTTTTTATTAAGACTTGGTGTTGTCCTAGTGTTTGTTATTTTGAATGTCCAGTGCACAACAGTCACGTGTTGGTGGATTCTGGATTTATTAATGCAGTGCATTCCAGTCCAGCGTAGAATAATCCAGCCTAATCCAGTTTAATCCAGTTTCTTTTTGCTTTCTGTACGTCTTTGGGCCCAACTTACGTGACTTACAAACTTTTCAGGACACCGAGGGTTTTGTCCAGGTACTCCGTAATCCTCCCTCCATTTAATAATGGTGTTGGATGCAGTCAATCTAAATTATAAAAAATAAACATTGATTTTACGTCAGCCGCCTGAAATAGCGATCTCTTCAGATCTCCGCGCTTCGAGTTCGATCGTAGAAAAAGCGCGGAGAAACATCCTGTGTTATTGTTATTGTTATTATTATTATTATTATTATTATTATTATTATTATTATTATTATTATTATTATTATTATTTATTATTATTATTAATTATTATTAATTATTAATTATTAATTATTATTATTATTATTATTATTATTATTATTATTATTATTATTATTATTATTATTATTATTATTATCATTATTATCATTATCATCATCATCATCATTATTATTATTAATTTTATATTATTATTATTATTATTATTATTATTATTACACCCTCCTCCCACTATCACTGTCACCGTCATTCCCCTCCACCCCACATCAATGTTTTGATGCCTATAAAACTGCAAGGTCTTTTTTAACTTTAAGAAAAAAGTAATTAATGCCACTTCCTTGTGAAAAGATTTAAATGAATGTATTAAATGTATTTGAATAGAATTGATTTGTATTAAACTGAATTGATTCCACTCTTTTCTTCCCCTGGTGTAACCAATTTAGGGCATCATCTTAACCGTCATCAGCCTCATCGTCGTCAGCAATTCCTACAGTAGCAACGGATAGCCAGACGTCGTTGTCATGATCACAATCACCTTCTTAATGTTCTTCGTCCGGTATATTCTTTCTTTCTTTCTTTCTTTCTTTCCCCTCTCACTCTCTCTCTCTCTCTCTCTCTCTCTCTCTCTCTCCGCCCTCTCTCACTTCTCTCTTCCCTACCCCTATCGAATCCCTGTCTCTTTGAAACCCAGCAATAACCCGGCTCATCACCACTGTCCAGTTCTTTGTCTTGCTTGACCAGTCCTTTTTCGCTGGCCATTCACTGTGGCTGTTAATTGAAGGTCGTCTAAAACGTCTGACCACTCCAAGACAGCTGGACATTTAAATGTAGGAGACGCTTTCATTTTAAACGCTGGACATTTGCGGAGGGGTGAGGAGAGGGAGGGGGGTGGGCATGGGTACTTAAAGAGTGTGGTGGTGGGGGTGGGCGATGACTGGAAGCTCGTTCTGATTTATAAGTTGAGGTAGGGTAGGTACTGCCAACTTCCTATCCCATCCTATCCTATCCTATCCCGTAACTCCAAGGTAGTAGGGGCACCACTGATGATCGTTTAACCAGCGTACTCCATCTTTCCCTGTCATCAGCAACCCTCATGGCTTCGCTCAGTGTCAAGCCAGTCCATTCTCCAATGTTGTCCCCCCACCTCTTTTTCTGTCTCCCTCTTCTTCTGCCTCCTTGCACCGTGCCTTGCAGGATGGTCTTTGCAAGTCCTGATGCTCTGGTGATGTGGCCATACTACTACTACTACTACTACTACTACTACTACTACTACTACTACTACTACTAATAATAATAATAATGATATTTATATAGCGCTTTTTCCCAATGAACAATATAAGTTCAAAGCGCAGTACTCACGCATTCATTCTAAACATCCGGCTTCATACAAAATAAAATCAGACACTTGCTAACGAATAAGAGACGAGGGAGGGAGGGAGGAGGGGAGAGCTAAGGATGGGTGATGGGGTGGGTGGTGACGGTGGTCTGAATCAAAACAAAAAAACAAAACAAAACAAATGGAGGAATGACGACGATGATGATGGGAGGCAAGATCAGAAACATTTAAGGAAGAGATGAGTTTTCAAGTTGGATTTAAAAGTAGCTATGTTTGGAGAGCTGCGAAGAGAGAGGGGAAGAGAGTTCCAAGTTAAAGGGCCAAGTACTGAGAAAGATCGACGGCCAGCAGAGGAGAGTTTGTAGCGGGGTATGTGAAACATGAGGGTGTCAGAGGAAGAACGAAGATTTCTAGAAGGCTTATAGAATTGAATGTTCTGTGTGAGGTAAGAAGGGGCTAAGCCATGGACGCACTTGTAACAAAAAATAGCGATTTTGTAGATAATTCTATGAGACACTGGAAGCCAGTGGAGTGAATGTAGAAGGGGAGTGATATGATCAGATTTTTTTCCTTTTGAGAACCAGACGTGCAGCTGAGTTCTGAACACGTTGGAGCAGATAAATAGAAGAAGAAGGAAGTCCAGCCAGGAGAGAGTTACAGTAGTCTAAGTGTGGCAAAACAAGAGAGGAAATGAGTTTGACAGTAGCGTCAGTGGTCAGATGTTTGCGGACAAGGCCAAATCTACGGAGATGAAAGTTGCATGTTTGACAGGTTTTGCGTATGAATTCTGACATGGAGAGGGTGTTGTCAAGAACGACACCAAGGTTTTTTTGACAGAAGATGACATAGGAAGAGTGGTCTGTCCAAGAGTGACAGTGTCTACAGAGGAAGAAGACAGGTTGTGTTTGGTACCTGTGAGCATGACTTCAGTTTTGTTTGCATTGAGTTGGAGCTTGTTGACTGTCATCCAGTTAGAAATGTCTTCAAAGCATTCAGAAGTTTTGGTCAGAATTGATGGAAGGTTTTGAGGAGTGTGACTGCTTTTTAGCTGTGTATCATCTGCGTTGAAATGGTGGAAAGTGTCGTGGTTTTAGATGATGTGAGACAGAGGAGATGTGTAAAGGGTGAAAAGAACAGGCCCTAGAACTGACCCCTGAGGAACACCGAAGACATACTCCCAACTGCGGACAGTTTTGTTAGAAATCATAGTTTGTCTACATTGAAATCGTCACTGTAAACATGTCTGATATGTATTTTTAAATCTCATCAACAACCAGACATTTGTCTACCTGTTTAAATGTGTTTGTGTTAGTGGCAGTTGATTTTATCGTAATGTACCTGAAAATCTACATCGAAAAAGGTCAATCAATCGTATGACGCTGGTGCCCCCCCCCCCTCTCACCACCACCACTCTCTCCGCTCCCTCCCCCCCCCCCCCCCCCTCCTCCTCCCTCCCCCTAACAAAAATAATTAAATTAAAAAAAATAATAAAGAAGAAAATGATACGATTTCGTCATCAAACTTTAATGACGAGTGGAAAAGCGTAAATGTCTGCAATTGGGAGCTGTCCGCAATTGAAGATACCTACCATGTTGTAACTATATAGGAAGATCTAAAACGCACTCACCGTTTCAAGAGAGCAGACTATTTAACACATAAGCCAAACGAGCGAATGGGGAAGAGATGGAGACAGACAGACAGACAGACAGACTAGAGTCACAGACACAGAGATAGAGACTCAAAAACACAGAAGCAGAAGGACAACTGGTCAAAAGTGCAAATCTGGAAGAAATTGAAACGGCCGGCAAGGCCCTGAAAGAAAGAACAGATTTTTCAAGGGAGATGATTCACGGGGACATAGCGTGCAATCAGGACTAAGGGGAGACAATGACGCATGTGAGATGAGCTGATATTATTTACGACAAACAGACCGCAACTGGAGAGGGTGCCATGTGTGCCCGCAGCCATCATCGCCATCTTTTGCACTGGAAGGGGGTGAGGAATAAGTAGAGAGTTGGTGCACATTGAAAAGAAATGAGCGGCGGAGAGAGGTGGGGAAGGAGGGGGGAGGGTGGGAGGGGGATGGTCGGGTGGGGGTGTATTAAGATAGATCATTGTATGTGCGATGACAACAACGACGACGACGACGACGACGACGACGACGACGAAGAAGAAGAAGAAGAAGAAGAAGAAGAAGAAGAAGAAGAAGAAGAAGAAGAAGAAGCAACAGAAGATGATGCTTAATGATGAGATTTTATTATTTACCCACATTCAAAAACGTTGCCGTCTATATTTGCAACAGGAAGTGTGCAAGCAGAGGGAGGGTGGTTGTTGGATGGTGTAGAAAAGGGGGGTGGGAGGGGAGGGAGGGGGAAGCGGGTGAGAGTGTGACAAACAGAAAGGCAAGACAACGCAAATGAAGAAAGAGGGGGTAGCAGAAAAAAAATGACTACACCACTGCCTTAGCCAATCACAGCGTACGATCGTTCGTATCGTTAAAAAAAACAAAACACGCAAGACTTGGAACTTGAAAACTGCTTTATCATCATCACACAGCACAGACCATTGGTTGAAGGGACGGACCACTGGCAACGCTGCACGCGTCTGCTAGTGTCAGAAACCCAACGCATCATTTGACAGAATTACTCTCTTCTTCAGGATACCGTGGGTACTCCGCCTGAACCAATAAAAACACTCCTCTCCCGCCCACGTCCCTTTCCACCCCTCTTTTATCCTTCACATGCATTATTATTATTATTATTATTATTATTATTATTATTATTATTATTATTATTATTATTATTATTATTATTATTATTATTATTACTATTATTACTATTATTATTATTGTTTTTGTCGTTATTATTATTATTATTATTATTATTATTATTATTATTATTATTATTATTATTATTAATAATAATAATAATAATAATAATAATAATAATAATAATAATAATAATAATAATAATAATAATTATTATTATTATTATTATTATTCTTGTTGTTGTTGTTGTTGTTGTTAGTAGTATACCTTTATATCTGAGTATCTAACTATTTTTATAAAATTATTGTTGCATTAGTTTGTACATTACGTTATTGATAATATTTTATTTCTGCAATAGTGAGGAGGCGGTCTTGTTCTTTTATCCGATCATTGTATTAAATTTTTTAGTTATATTTTAAAGATGTATGGTGAATCTTATTATTATCTACATGTAATATGCCATTGTATTATTTTTTTTTCTTTTTTGTTTTGTTTTATTATGCATGTGTAGTGTATTGCATATGTTGTTGTTCCCTTGTCTGCCTTTGCGAGTACGGTTGGTGTGAATGCTTGCATACCCTGTTTTATTGTTTATGTTTGTTCTAAAGATATATCCAATGTTAAGATTAAGAGCGGTGAGCCCAGCCCTGAGCTGGGGTATCGCGCTATATAAGCCTACTTTATTATTATTATTATTATTATTAGTAGTAGTAGTAGTAGTAGTAGTAGTAGTAGTAGTAGTAGTAGTAGTAGTAGTAGCAGTAGTAGCATTGTTATTATTATTTTTAGTTGTAGTAGTAATAGTAGTAGTAGTAGTAGTAGTAGTAGCATTGTTATTATTATTTTTAGTAGTAGTAATAGTAGTATTGATAATAACAGTCACACTGAGGTGGTGCAGAGGGATGGGGGGTGATGGTGAACATGGGTTATGGGGAGAGGAAGGAGGGGAGAGAGGGGCGTGGATCAGTGGTAGCGATGCAGTCTCTGCATGCAACTGTCACTGCCAGCCCATCCTTTGAGACGACAGGCTTAGTGTCTTTGCTGTGTTCTCTCTGCCCTCTTTTTCCTTTTAGCCCGTTTTTAGATCTCTTGCTGTCTTTGGACTGCAAGGCCTAACGATTTTGAGGGGAGGGGGGGAGTGGGGAAGACAGAGGATGGAGGTGAGAGGGAAGGAAACAGAGAGAGGATAGGAAGGGGAGGGGAGGAGTGAGAAAAAGAGTTGTGTGGGAGGTGTGAGTTTAGTTTAGCTTATTCCTCTCTTCTTCTGCATTCACAACAAACACTGGTGGAGACGAAACGAAATTAAACCGTTTTATTTGTTTGTTTGTGTGGTTTTTTTGTCCCCTCAAATTAAACTCAGAAGCGTTCCTTAGTCCATTCTCAATAATATGTTAACGCGAAAGTTATGTGCTGGGCACAATTTGCTTATGTAATAATGTTTAAGAACAAACTAAAGATCCGTATTGTGTATGTTCAGCATGCGTTATTACTTCCCTTTATTGCTTCAGCAGCAGGATGCACCCACGGGCTTCTTTTACACTCTCATACACCCACCCTCCTATCTACACTATCTGACCCCTGTCTTCTTTTCCAGACCCTTCTTTTCTATCACAAGAAGATGCGCAGAAGGGACAACGACCATTTTGGTCAAGCGAGCAAAGGAAGCAAAGCTTGACCCCTGGTCATCACGCGGCCCAAAATAGAATTCATTAATTTTTCGTTTCAAAGCCACAGCTATGGAAGACGAGATAGAGAAGAAGAGGATGCCCATTGCAGAGGAAGAAATGACCACTGCAAAGGGCAGCAAAGGGCTTCTTTTGGGACTGACCGCGACATGCTCGCTGCGCCGTTTGGACACTGACTGACCAGCCCAGAGTAGCTGCAAACATGCCGAATAGAAGTACAAGTCCACCAATGCAGACCATTGGCACCAGAGAAGAAGAGATAGAACTTTTCCTATCATTCCCTCATTCCACGACGGACAGCAAACTAATAAGGATGTTATTTAATATGCTATCAATAACCTCCAGTCCATTTGTATAGGCCAGCCACCTTCATCACTTGTTTTCTACTTTCACTTTGGTCTCCCTAGCGACGAACAAAATGGCAGGTTTTCTAGAAGTACAGGGTGTTCCAAAAGTCTTGGGCACATTTGAAGTCCCCATATCTCAATAACTATGAATGGTAGTAAGATAACAGTTGTGCCATTTTAAAGCTAATTACATTAAGTTTTTTGTAAAGCTGTTGATTTTTTTATTTCTTTTCAGACCCATTAATGGCGTTCACTCAAACAGAAAATGTAGGGACGCGTTTGGCAAGAATTTGACTATCGGCTTGATGTGTGTCGTGTGACCAATGGTGCTCACATTGAACATCTTTGAACATTCCATGTAAAACTTGAGATTACAAGCTTTCTGAATTTACTAGATGTGTTTTTATATCCTTTATAGTTTCGGAAATATTCAATGTCAAAATGTGCCCAAGACTTTTGGAACACCCTGTATTATGTGATCACCTTCCCCGTCCCGAAATGAAAATGAAGGGGCACACTCACCGTCGCACTACGTTACGTCACCCGGCGTGATAGATGCAAACTAGAAGCTGACACTTGTGAGAGGTCCTCGGCGGGTCTCAGTTACGCGATGCCATTTATAGATTTTTTTGATCATTGATGTAGAAAAAGGTACAATGCGTTCTGCTGCTTCGTAAAAATACATAGTAGACTTGTGTGGGACATAAAAGGGTTGTCTCCACATGCTGTGATACTCAGTGTGTGCGGTGACCAGTGGTCAGTTGTTGTGGTCATCCCTCGGCTCCTTGTGCTTTGGGCAGCAGGGCTGCTGACCTGGGCGTTGCCCATGCGTGCGCGTCTTCTTCTCTTGTCCGTTCCCCGTAACGGTCTTTTACTGTGCACAACACCATCCTCCCATTATCTCTTCTGCTGCTTCTGGCGGTGATGGTGATGGCGGTGGTGGTAGTCGGGGTGGGGTGGGGGGTAGGGATGATGACGCTTTGGAGAAAAGCATCCTCCTGTGATTACTTGTAGTGGTGGTGGTGGTGGTGGAGAGGGATGGTGTTGGAGTGATGGCGCTGTGATTTGTGGTAGCGGTGTTGGTGATGGAGGTGGTGATCGTGAGGCTAAAGAGGAAGAGCATCCGTATTATTTCTTCCGCTAGTGATGATGATGATGATGATGATGATGATGATGATGATGATGATGATGATGATGATGATGATGATGATGATGATGATGGTGATGATGATGATGATGATGATGATGATGATGATGATGATGATGATGGTGATGATGATGATGATGATGATGATGATGATGATGATGATGATGATGATGGTGAAAACTTTCTGAAACGCTTACATATTAGTTAAAGTACTTTAAATAACTACTCAAAGAGCTTTTGCATTTTTCCTTTCAAAATAAAGAACCTACAGACGGGTTTTATTCTTCCTTTCCTTTCACTTTAAGAGAGTTAAATACTTAATTGTAATTACGTTTTTTGCTAAATGATATTGATGGAGCATTTGCTCAAAGAACTCTCCGCTGATTTTATTTTCAACTGCTTGAATTCCATTATTTGATCTCACATTTTCACTATTCACATTAGCCGTTTATTATTCTGGTGGTTCAGTGTTGATTTAAGTCTCTACCCCATCTGCCATGGGATGATTATCCCCGTCAATCTGCCGTATCCCCAATTTTGAGAGTAGAAGTTCCACTTCCATGTTCAGTCATCATTCACTAGCACTTCATATTTGCCATAACATTGGTAAAGTTTGAAGAATCACCTTACATTTATCTATATTAATTTTTTTAAAAAAAAAGCAACTTCAGCAATGTGGTTAGGTTGATGTCAACATATTTAGTAAAGCAGATTAACTTTCATTGTATTTATACATTTGTACAATTAACATCAACGAATAGGTATAGGTACAGAAAAGTTGATGACAGGATACTTCACTGATCCCGTTGTTATAGTTCTTCTTGTTCTTGTTCTTGTTCTTGTTCTTGTTCTTCTTCTTCTTCTTCTTCTTCTTCTTCTCCTTCTCCTTCTTTCTTCTTCTTCTTCTTCTTCTTCTTCTTCTTCTTCTTCTTCTTCTTCTTCTTCTTCTTTTTCTTCTTCTTCTTCTTTATTGTTTTTGTTGTTGTTTTTGCTGTTCTATTTTTTTTTCGTCGTCGTCGTCTTCATCAACGTCGTCGTTGCCTTTCTTGTTCTTCTTGTTCTTCTTCTTGTTATTCTTTTGTTCTTCTTATTCTTGTTCTTCTTCTTGTTTCGTCGTGAACATCGTCGTCGCCTTTCATTTTCTTTTTCTTCTCATTCTTCTTCTTCTTCTTCTTCTTCTTCTTCTTCTTCTTCTTCTTCTTCTTCTTCTTCTTCTTCTTCTTCTTCTTCTTGTATTACTATTACTATTTTTTTAAATTATTATTTGAATGAAATATTATTTATTAGCTCTGCAAATCAATATTAGTCACGTCAGTGAAAGAAAATAAATAGACTTCTTCTTTCCTTTTCTTTTCATGTAATATTTTCCTTTACGTTTTCCCATGCATTCTTTTCTTTATTTTGTTCGTTTTTCTTCTATCTCATCTCTCTTTCTTTAAGAGGGAGAAGAACGGTCATTGTAATACATGTACTGCTAGTACTGCGTGAATTAAGAAGGTAGGGGTCGTCAATAGGGTTTGCCGCACACTACGCGGCAGAGACTGACCAAGGATGAGGTTCGCCTCTTCTCCTATGTGTGGGAGTCGAACGTAAGCCTCAGCTGTGTCAGCTACGCAGTGGGGGATCTCTGCTGCAGTTGCAGCTTCAGCGTGAGCGAAAGGGAGGGTGCAAGGCCTGGGGGTCAAGCAGGGAGGGTCAGGGGCAAGGGACCGTCGCTTGACCATCATAGAAATGACCACTGTCCGTCGTGAGGTCACACAGACTGTCCGTCATACTGCCTCGCTATGCCACAGGCTCGGTGCTGCCTTATCCAAATTCGAGCAGAACCAACGGTTTAAATTTTTTTAAACGGTTAACATTTGTTGTCGTTGTTGTTGTTGTTGTTGTTGTTGTTCTTCTTCTTCTTCTTCTTCTTCTTGTTCTTCTTGTTCTTGTTCTTGTTCTTCTTCTTCTTCTTCTTTTTCCTCCTCTTGTTCTTCTTGTTATTCTTCCTCTTCTTGTTCTTCTTCTTGTTCTTCTTGTTCTTCTTCTTCTTGTTTTTCTTGTTCTTCTTGTTCTTCTTCCTCTTCTTGTTCATCTTGTTCTTCTTGTTCTTGTTCTTGTTCTTCTTGTTCTTCTTCTTCTTCTTTTTCTTGTTCTTCTTGTTCTTCTTGTTCTTGTTCTTATTGTTCTTGTTCTTCTTGTTCTGGTTCTTACTGTTGTTGTTCTTCTTGTTCTTGTTCTTCTTGTTCTTCTTGTTTTTCTTGTTTTTCTTGTTCTTCTTGTTCTAGTTGTTCTTCTTCTTGTTCTTCTTCTTGTTCTTCTTCTTGTTCTTCTTCTTCTTCTTCTTCTTCTTCTTCTTCTTCTTCTTCTTCTTCTTTTTCTTCTTCTTTCTTCTTCTTCTTCTTCTTCTTCTTCTTCTTCTTCTTCTTCTTCTTCTTCCTCTTCACGGAGACAGGTAGAAAGGTTGAAGGAGGTGAAACCCAGATTAAAAGATGCTCTTTACATTTATTTAATTAAAATGCTTCGTCAGATGTCGTCTTCTTCTTCGTCGTCGTCGTTCGTCTTGCTTCTCCTCCTCTTTTCTCCTTCTTCAGTTAAGTCATCGTTTTGATTTTCATTCTTGTCCACATTTGTAAGCAGCTGAAATAAATTTCTTTTTTTTAATGTCTTCTTCGTCCTGAAGACAGCAAGAATATATTTTTACTATCATCAGATCGTCTCTTCCGATATTAACTAAAGCACGCACGTTAAAAGCATAGTAGAAAATTGTCCGTCGGCATGCTCGCGACTCATCAGCTACAACGACGCTCCCGGTGTGTGCTAAACCTCTGCACCACTACGCAGGTCAAGGGACTCTAGGCACGAGCCAGCGAGGGGACGGAAAAGCCAGAAAGACCCCAGCCACTGCGCAGCGCCCGAAGCGGACGAAGTGAAAAAGAAGATGACGGCGAAGACATGTGGAAAAATAGAAAGCGCTCCCAGCTATTTTCCAGCCATTGTCCTCGGCCTTTCTTGCCTCTCGGTGCGAAAGAGCGACTTGCAAAGGGATGCTACTCGGGATGCGCACGCGCTTTTGTTGTGGGCGGCCATTTTGAGAGAGACCCTTCTGCTCCCCAATGACTGGTGTTAGTGGTCGTGCACAATTTATAGGGAGAGGGGTAAGGGGGAGGGGTGGGGGGTGGTAATGGAGGATTGTTGCAGTGAGATTTTATTTTCTTAAAAGATGTCTGTCTTGCTCGGGTTGCATGAATTGGTCATACCACAGTGCAGTGGCTCTGAAGTATGGTTGGGCTGGGGGGTGGGGGAGGGATGAGGGTAGAGTTGGCTTTTGGTTTGAGATTTAACATTTAAGTAAACAAAGAGAGAGAAAAACGGATACTGTAATCGTAATCTCTATATTTGTGGAAGACAAGAGTAGGAACAAAAAACAAAGATAAGAAAATAAAAAATTGATAGAGACGCATAAAATATTAGACACGAGAAAAATGAAAGAATTATTTTAATTTTAAGTTAATTTGTTTTTAATTTAATAATATGTTGTCTAATATCACAGATGTGAATAGACGTTAAATTAAATAAATAAAAATGAAAGACAGACACACACAAAAAGAAATAAAGACTTAATGAATGCATTACTTATTTATTTAATTAATCCATAAAATAAAAAAAAAACTGGAAAGAGATAAAGCAAATATACTAGAAAAATGATACCGAAAAAAGAAGAAAAAGAAAGAAAGAAATAAAGAAAAAATGATAATTAAGAAAAGAAAAACTAAAACAAAAATAAAGAGAATTACAGAAAAAAAGAAAGAAGGAAGAAAAGGTATGACTTGAACTAACGAAGAAAAGAAAGAAAAATTGAATGAAAGAAAGAAAGAAAGATAGAAAGAAAGAAAGAAACAAAAAGAAAGAAAGAAAAAACAAAGAAAGCAGTAAATCAACAAGGACGAATAAACAGGTGGATGGGAGGAAAAAAGACGCTTAAACGTCAGAGGGGTCAAGACAGGGAGGGTCAGAGGTTGGCTGGACTGTCCTTTCTAGCCTGTTGAAACCAAAGAAAATGATGAATTTGGCGTTTTACTGGATGCCAGCTATCCGAGACTCTGGAGGCAGATCAGTCTCCGTCTCGCTGTATTTGACGAATAGACAGACTCAGATACTATATGAAAAAACTGAGATGAAAATAAAATTGACCATTGTCCACTATCCTTCTTATCAGTATAAGTGCTGTGATGGTTCAGCATTGACTTAGGTATCTCCCTCTTCTTCTCTGGATGGGTTATCATCGTCTGCAATATTGTTAAAATAATATTCATACATTCATGATGTGAAGTGGTTTGAAGAATGTAAATACAAATTTGGAATTTTACTTTTAGAGATGAATAAAAGACGAATTGTATTGTATTGTATTGTATTGTATTGTATTGTATTGTAAAAACGAATTTGGAGAAATCCCTCTTTCATAGGCTAGGTAGGATTTTTTTAACAGGTAAAACGTTTTGTATGCGAATCATCAATTGTCAACATTGTCTACAAAACACATTTTTCGTCGTATGAGCTCCAAAGATAGTTTTGAGAATCATGATTTACATATTTAACGCTGTTTATTGGTTAGAACAAAAATTTACAAGGGTAATTTTGCTTGGTGATAGGAGGTCGACTGTGAGTGTCTGATGTAGACTATGTCTGATGTAGACAGTGTCTGATGTAGACTATGTCTGATGTAGACTATGTCTGATGTAGACAGTGTCTGATGTAGACAGTGTCTGATGTAGACTATGTCTGATGTAGACAGTGTCTGATGTAGACTATGTCTGATGTAGACAGTGTCTGATGTAGACTATGTCTGATGTAGACAGTGTCTGATGTAGACTATGTCTGATGTAGACTATGTCTGATGTAGACTATGTCTGATGTAGACTATGTCTGATGTAGACAGTGTCTGATGTAGACTATGTCTGACTCTTCCAGACTTAAGCCCCGAGACATAGTGCCGTTGGCGACGATCTGAAGGTTTCTTATAATCTGTGTGATTTTAAAGTTGTCAGTTGGACAGTTGTGTCAATGGTCACCTGCTTCTGGACTTTGCAGATGGACAGTAGGGAGAAAAAGAAGAAGAGGAAGAAGAAGATTTTATTGTCTGTTTTGGTTGATCATGAGAAGTGAGAAAGAAGTGTTGGGGGGAGGTGGGGTGGGGTGGGAGAAGGAGTGTGTGGGGAGAGAAAAGAAGAAACAGGAAACGATTCTCAACTGGTTACAGAAGTGAAAAACAGAACAATTAAACTGAAGTGTAGTGAGGAGGAGAAGGGAGGAGCAGAAGAAGAAGAAGAAGAAGAAGAAGAAGAACAAGAAGAAGAACAAGAACAAGAAGAAGAACAAGAAGAAGAACAAGAACAAGAAGAAGAAGAAGAACAAGAACAAGAAAAAGAAGAAGAAGAAGAAGAAGAAGAAGAAGAAGAAGAAGAAGAAGAAGAAGAAGAAGAAGAAGAAGCCGTTGTTGTTGCTATTAATGATGATTATGATGATGATGATGATGATGATGATGATGATGATGATGATGATGATGATGATGATGATGATGATGATGATGATGATGATGATGATGATGATGACGATCATGATGATGATGATGATGATGATGATGATGATCATGAAGAGGGAAAAGAAAAAACCGCGGCTGCTGCTGTTGCTGTTGAAGATGACTATGAAAGAAGAGGATGATGAAAGAAGAAGAAGAAGAAGAAGAAGAAGAAGAAGAAGAAGAAGAAGAAGAAGAAGAAGCGTCAATAATTTTATTTTAAATTGCAACGAACCCGATCGAAAGGAAGGAAGAGCAGATGAGTGGTCAGACGGAAGGAAGGAAGGATCTATTTTTCTCTTTTTTTCTTGACACCCAGGGGTGCTCATGCATGAACTTTACTAACTGACCACACAATGACCGGGTCTTTTTAGCTGCCCCAGGCTATTACAGACTAACAAAACGCCGCCTTGATGCTTTTGGACGGGTCAGTGTGTCTGAGTGGTCCGTGGCGCGATCACTACGTGCAAGTGTGTGCTTTGTATTAGGAATTTCTGCTGTGTTTTGTGCTCTCCCTCTCCCCTATTCCCCTCCCACTCCTCGTCTGTTCACCTCTCTCTCTCTCTCTCTCTCTCTCTCTCTCTCTCTCTCTCTCTCTCTCTCTCTCTCTCTCTCTCTCTCTCTCTCTCTCTCCCCGCCTCCGTCTCTCCCTTCACCCTCCTATCCCTCAAACCTCCTCCAACCTGCTCGTCTTCCAGCATACTGTATACAAATTACACGTCTTCCAGCATACTGTATACAAATTACACGGAAACTGCAAAAACATGTCCATCCATTGTCATTATGCTGATTATGTACATCGCGACATACCCTGTTGTTTTTTCTCTGCATGCTGTCCAGGGAAGCACGAGACCGTGGGAATTGTCGCCTTAAGAAGAAGGAGAAGGAGGAGGAGAAGACGAAGAAGAACAAGAACAAGAAGAACAAGAAGAAGAACAAGAAGAACAAGAAGAATGTGATGATGATCCTGCTGCTACTGCTGCTGCTGCTGCTGCTGCTGCTGCTGATAGTGATGATGATAATGATGATGATGATGATGATGATGATGATGATGATGATGATGATGATGATGATGATGATGATGATGATGATGATGATGATGATGATGATGATGATGATGATGACAAAGTAGAAGAACAACAGCCACAAAAAAAAAAAAAACAAAGAAAAAGAAAGAGGGGTGGGAGGGAGGATAGAGAGAAACGCAGACAGGCAGACAGAGGCAGGTGTGGGGTCAAATAAACGCAAATAAAATCAAGAAGGCAGGCTTAATACATTTTTATTGCCTATAGTCCTTCAATAACATCCAGCTCCAGCTCCAGCTCCTTTGCCAAAGCAAGACTATCCAATCGTCTGTTGTTGTTTTTTACTATTAAACAAAATATTATATATTAGGAATAGGTAAAAGGGCCGAAAAAAAATTATTTAATTTTTTTTTTGTTCTTGTTTTTGTTCTCATCATACGAGATACACTCTGTATTGTGCGGTCTCTGTAAGCTGTGACCAGGGTCAGCGGTAAATCATTTAATAACAGCTTTTCCTCACTGACCAACGCAGCGGACACTGTGGCCTTCCTACTGTACATCTAACTGTCCGCAACCTGTAGCTCGTTGTGATGTGGTCTATGTCCCCTATAAAACGAGCGGACAAAGATAGAGAAGGAAATGGGGCACTGAGGAAAAAAAGCCCAGCCTATCCTATCCTGTCCCGTAACTCGAAGGTGGTTGGGGCACTACAGATGATCGTTTAACCAGCGTACTCCATCTTTCTCTTTCCTCAGCAACCCTCATGGCTTTGCTCAGTGTCAAGCCAGTCAATTCTCGAATATTGTCGTCCCTGTCTGTCTCCTTCTTCTGCCTCTTTGCAACGTGCCTTGCACGTCTTTGCAAGGCCTGATGCTCTGGTGACGTGGCCACACCATCGGAGTTTCCGTTTCTTCACTACTGTGAGCTTGTCATCGTGTTGTCCAATGGCTTGTGTGAGGTCTATCGGACTTCGTCGTTGGTGATGTGCTGGGTATAGGAAATGTCCAGAAGTCTTCTGTAGCACCTCATCTCCATGCTTTTTATTCTTCGTTGGAGATCTGCTGTGAGGCTCCATGTTTCGCAAGCGTATAGGAAGATGGAGATGACAAAGGAGCGCAGCAGCCTTACCTTGGAATGTAAACTGATGATCCTGTCTTTCCTAAGAAACAAGCAGCAGCAATAATACTCTGGTCGGTGGTGGGGATGTTAACAGAAGCAGCGCTTTTCCAACTCAAGAGCTGCTCAAGGCGCTGGCCGATACACGATCAAACTCAAGGCGCCCGAGGTGCCCACATATAGGACACCAAAATTTAATTTTCGGTCTAAGGTGTTTGTGTAGTTTAAAAAAAAAGAAATGCCAAGAGAAAGAGACCCTTTGAGTAGCGCGTGCGGTCACATCTGGTAATTAGTGGTTTGACAGGGAAAACACCAGCCAGGGCGCCAAATAAACAGCAAAAACACAAGCTGGAAACTTGCATGTCCACTTCCTTGTTACCAGTCCACTATAACTTATTGCTGTTTTTTTGCCAGTTCAACGTGTGAGATTATCACAATGATGATGATGATAATGATGGTATAATGATGATAATGTTATGTTGATGATGATGATTGATGATGATGATGATGATGATGATGATGATGATGATGATGATAGTCATAGTGGTGTTTGGTGTTGATGATGATGATGATGATGATGATGATGATGATGATGATGATGATGATGATGTGGAATATAAAGTGTTAAGAACTGAAGCGATAGGTCACAAACTATTTAAGAAATATTTTCAAACGAATAATAGTGTATGCTCGTTTTGTTTTTGATTCACATGCATAGCAATGTGAGTCCATGTACTCACATATAGGATAATACAACTTTTGCTGTAGGTTATTTCATATTACATGAGTATTTAGAGCCGGAGGTCAAGATCAACTCAAAGTGAAGAGCATGGAAAGATCAAAGTCGGCATTTGCATTTTAATGCCACCGTTTCATTTGGTTTATTTTGTTGTGGGCAGTTATTTTCATGTTAAATGTTGCTAGTTCCATAAGGAGCATGTGAGGCATATGAGCTTTGCCTTTTTAGTTCTGTTTCTTTTTTTTCCACTCTCCCCACCAACACCACCATCACTGACACATTTATGTTTAACACTACAGACAGAATGGATATCATTCCCGTAGGAAAACCCATTGTTATTGCACATCTGAGTGTGCGTTTCATTACCTATCACGATCTTTGAAAGTGACCGCAGTTCAGTTTCCCAGGTAAAGTCGTTGTCACAAACAAATAATAAACAAAACATCCTGGATTCCAGAAAACTTTAAATTCTTCAAGTGTAAATTGCGTGTACTGACCACAATGATAGATTAACGTTTCTATTGACGATCTATTGACCATTGTAATTGCCGATATTGCTGCCGTTTTGTGATTAGCGCGAGTTTAAAATAAGAAAATAAAGGTAAGGTAAAGGTAGTCCCATAGCCTTGTGGCCGTAGGGGAGCGTGATGTTGGAGATCACACTTATCTTGGGCCAGCGTAATGAGGGTGATGCCCATCTCTCTCCCTCGCTGCTTTACCTTCCCCACCCTTAAGAGAGTAGGTACTCAGTCACAGTTGAGTCAACTGGGGGGCGTTGTTATTTGTCGCTTCACGTTTTGCGGTCACCCATCCAAGTGATAACCGCACTGGACGGTGCTTAACTTGCGACACAGTAGCGAGTGCTCCAACCACTGCGCTATCCGACACCCCTCAGATTTTAAAATAGCAGTACTTATTACTGTTTCGTTTTATTGCGATGGTAGACTACTTACAAATGAAATGTGCCAAACAACTTGGCTTGAAGGAATGACAGAGGTGGAGATGTAAGTGGGATTACGGGAGGGGGAGGGGTTAGGGAGAGAGGTGTGCGCGGGGAGAAGGCATGTGGAGAAGGGGGTGGCCCGTGAGGGAGAGGGAAGGGGAGGGGGGCCCGCGGAATAGACAGAAGGAAGAAATAGATATTTTGTAACTAGTCAATTAAAGCACATTATTTTCAGAAGATATTTAAGATTTTTACAATAATGAAAAAATGTTCCTGTTTCCAAACGTACGATTCATAAATACACAATCCCCCCCCCCACCTCCCACTCACGTCCGTTCTTCTTGTTTCTTTTCTTCTTTCCTCTCTGTCTGTCTGTTTCTCTCTTCCCCCCCCCCCACTTCTTCTTTCTCTCTTTCTTTCTTGTTTTGTTCTTCTTGTCCTTCTTTCTTGCAGCCTTTCATTTCCCTCCTTGCAAGTTATTATTTTGAATAACAGTTGTGGTTGAAAAGATATGTTTTGTGGACATTCCTGTCTTTCGCTGTCCTGACCACTGCAGACAGAGCTTTCGGACAGTGGTCAGTTTGAAAACGTTTGGCCAGCAGCGGTCAATGTTTGCCCAGCACTGGTCACTCTGGAGTGGACACAGAAGAAAAACCTGTGCTCGTTTTCTTTTCTGTCTTTCTTGCTTTTAAAAAAAATCGTTCTTCTTCTATCTGCATCCATCCCTCTGTTTCTGTCTGTCTATCTGTCTGTTTCTATCTGTTACGTTGAAACGCGAATGGTAGTATGTCTGAAACGCGCACGATAGATCTAATCGTTTCGTTTTGCAAAGTATTCAATAATGGAGTTTATTTACCTTTGATTTGAGTTTGCATTGTTGTTGGAAGAAGCATTGCATAACGTTGATAATTTTCGTTAGTCGATATTATTGGAGAATTCTCTAGATTTGAGTATTTACTATCGATGGAAACTTCCCGATAAATATCGAAGTATGAGAACGTTCCTGGAAGGTTTAGAGAGATGTATGACGTAAGTCAGTGATGACGAAGTTAGAAGCGATTGGTGGTAGTGCGTCATTTCTACCGTGTTCTAAATTGTTCGGGAGTATCAAGAGATTATATAAGTGCCGCACTGTTTCAAAGTAAGTGTGTGTTGTTGTTGATAGTGAGTTGGAAAGTAAAATTTGAGAGTGAAAAGGTGATTGTATGCAGTTGTTTATGTGTGCTGAATAAAAGTGGAAAACTTCATACGAAGACTTTGACTTGTTGCTGAGTGAGCAGGCTGCGTGGATAAACGAATCAGTTACACCTATCAGGATTTCAAGCATCGGGGCTGAATCAGATACTGATAGAAAAACACCAACATCATCGAATCGAGTGTAACATTTTGGGGGTCAAGCCGCGATCCACGTCATAGCCAAGGGTTCAACTGCTACAACAAGCGAGTCAACGTTACGAGAGGCAGTCATCGAGGGTAGCCGCCAACGTTGCGTCGGGAGGGGCCAACATACTGGGACTACATCCGTTAGATTCGGGTTGACTGCAAGGGCGTGTAGTCGCTGAAGAGTTGCTTCGTGAGCGAACAACAGATCGGGATTACGTGGCTGCCGCAAGACTACGTCGAGGGACAGTCTCGGAGCTACATCGCCAGTATTAGAGAGAGCGACGAACGGACGTCGCGTCTACTTCAGCACAGGAGCGTGTACATCAACATCAGCGTGGTGCAGCGTAGCATACGACGAGGACAGCGGGGCCTGCGTCAGCGAAAGCGACTAGTGGCAAGCATCAGCGCTACTGCAGAAAGCGTGCCGTTCTAGAACAGTCTAGAAAGGTACAACACAGTCAAGAACTTTCTAGAAAAAGAACTTTCCAGAAAAGAACTTTCCAGAAAAGAACTTTTTAGAAAAAGATCTTTCCAGAAAAGCATCAAGATGGCTGATTTCTGGCAGAAAGGAATTGAAATGAATCTAAAAGGCAAGCAGCTAACGGAGTACGTCAAGTCTCAAGAGAGAATATGGCGTGAAGAAAGAGAAATAGAATTAGAACAGAAGCGTCTAGAAGTAGAAGAACAACGTCGCCGAGAAGAAAGAGAAGAGCGGCGTCAAGAAAGAGGAGCAGAAGAGCAGCGTCGCCAAGAAGAAAGAGAGATGGAAGAGAGACGACTTCAGTACCAGATAGAGTTGGCGCGTATCCAAAACAATCAGCATGCGCCACAAGTTATCAGTGACAACAAAGCTCCAAAATTGCCAGCGTTTGTCGACGGGAAGGACCAGATCGACAGTTATTTGGCGAGATTTGAAAGGTTTGCCAAAAGCTCTAACTGGCAACCTCAAGACTGGGCGATTCGACTAAGTGCACTTCTGACGGGGCAAGCACTCGACGTCTACACCAGATTGTCGGACGATGACGCTAAAGACTACGACGTCTTGAAAGAGGCCCTATTGCAGTGCTACAAC
Organism: Oncomelania hupensis; assembly: GCA_036898135.1. Taxonomy (NCBI): domain Eukaryota; kingdom Metazoa; phylum Mollusca; class Gastropoda; order Littorinimorpha; family Pomatiopsidae; genus Oncomelania; species Oncomelania hupensis. Next base: position 47,633,614 of record CM072526.1, on the reverse strand, counting down.
TTTACAGAGAAGGGCTACCGTAAACGCTTCCATGAATGCCGGCCTAAGTCAGACGAGACGCCAAAGCAGTTTGTGGAGCGCCTGTCGTCATATCTACACAAGTGGGTGGAATTATCAGGCGAAAGGAAGTCTTACGACAGTCTCCATGACCTGATCGTGAAGGAACAATTTCTCAATGCCTGTCACAAGGACCTAGCGACCCACTTAGAATTACAAAAGCTGCAGACGCTTAAAGATGTGACTGAGGCTGCTGAAAGATATCTCATCGCTCATGGGAAGACCCTGGGGCCACCCAGCGCGACGAAACATTTTCAGAAGACTGGAAACCATGGGAACCAGGTCCAGGGCAGTCAGACGAGCCAGAGACACACGCACTCCACGCCACCTTCCAGGAAAGGCAGTCAAGAGGATGTTTTACCTGCAACGCTACAGACCACAGAGCGGCTAACTGTCCTCAAAACAAAAGTAGCGGACAGCGGAGCAATACGGACAATGCAGCGGCGGGCAACCGGCAGAGGCGATTCTCTAATCAACGGCAAACCAGTAGATCTGACCATCAAGTGTGCGGCGGGAGCGTCATTCTTCCGAGTGAGACCGAGCGCACAGCTACTCATGCGGACGTGCAAGAGTGCATAACCGATGGCCAACTTCTCCTTGCCAACGGGAAATCCATCCCCGTCGTCGCCAGCGCAGCGATGACCGTCCAGAACATGCCTGTTTCCAAGGGACGCGTCGGAAATCATGAAGTGACTGTCTTAAGAGACTCTGGCTGCAGTGGGGTCATCGTCAGAGAAGACCTAATCGCTAAAGAACAGTTCACTGGCGATTCAAAATGGACACTTATGGCCGACAGCAAATGTGTGAGAGCGCCAGTTGCGAAGATTCATGTCAACACCCCTTTCTACATAGGCGAAGTCGAAGCGGTTTGCCTGAAGAAGCCGCTGTACGATTTGATGATCGGGAATATCGACGGCGCGAGACGACCAGACGACCCCGATCCAGAGTGGAGTCCTGCCTCAACCCAACGTGTCGAAGTTGTAGAGGAGGATCCATTGCCGTTTCCCGATGGAGACCTTACAGAGCTGCTACGGGACAATGTGGTTACTCCGGCTCAGCCCTGCCGGCCAGAGATCGTCGGTGCTGTTACTACCAGGGCCCAGGCCAAGAGAGACAAGACGTCTGCGCCACTGAAGGTCGCCGACAACTCTAAAGCTGCCATCGTGGACAGAGATAAGCTGATCCAGCTCCAGGAAACTGATAGCACTTTAAACAAGTACAGGAACCGCCAAGACCACGTGACCAAAGGCAGTGGCACGGTCTATTTCGAGGTGAAGGCCAAGATCCTGTACCGAATCTTCCAGCACCCGAAGGTCAACGGAGGGAAACCACTACGTCAAGTCTTGGTACCGTTACCTCTAAGGCGCCAAGTGATGGAAGTAGAATCATGGGAGGTCACCTGGGTATCAAGAAGACGTCGGATAGAATCCAGGCGGTGTTCTACTGGCCAGGACTTCATGCGGACGTCAGCCGTTCCTGCCGATCATGTGACATTTGCCAGAAAACCATACCTCGAGGAAGGGTTCCTAAAGTGCCTATGCAGAGATGCCTCTGATCGACCGACCTTTCAAGAGGGTGGCCTTAGACTTAATCGGCGAAATAAGACCTCCGAGTGAAGAAGGTCATCGGTGGGTACTGACTTTAGTGGACTATGCAACTCGGTACCCAGAAGCAGTGCCACTGAAGAAGATTGACACTGAAACTGTAGCAGAGGCACTGGTGGACATGTTCAGTAGACTTGGAGTGCCTGAAGAAATTCTGACAGACCTCGGGACGCAGTTCGTCTCTGACTGCATGAAGGAGGTCAACAGATTGCTGAGCATCCGGCATTTGACTACGACACCCTACCATCCAATGTGCAACGGGCTTGTCGAAAAGTTCAATGCTACGCTGAAGTCCACCCTGAAGAAACTGTGCAGCGAGCAGCCCAGACAATGGCATCGCTATATCAACGCCTTACTTTTCGCCTACAGAGAAGTACCGCAGGAGTCCACCGGCTTTTCTCCGTTCGAGCTGCTGTACGGAAGAACCATCCGAGGGCCGATGCACATCCTGAAAGAATTGTGGACGAAGGAAGTGGGCACCCCAGAGGTGAAGAACAGTTACCAGTACGTGTTTGAGCTACGTGAGAAGCTGGAGCAGACTCTCGAGATAGCCAGAGAAAACCTGAAGAAGTCCCAAGACTGTGGAAAGCACTACTACGATCGTAGGGCTGTGAACAGGAAGTTCAAACCTGGCAACAAAGTGCTGGTGCTGCTACCTACCGATCATAATAAGTTGCTGATGCAGTGGAAAGGTCCGTACGAAGTGGAGACCGTGGTGGGGATCAACGACTATAAGGTGAAGGTCGGCCAGGATTCCAAGATATACCACGCCAACCTCCTTAAGCTGTACGTGGAGAGGCCGCCAGAGACTGTACACGTAGCAACAGCAGCTGAGATCGACGACAGCTTCAACAGCGAGGAACTGTTGGAACTGGGAGACTTCCACAGCAAAGAAGGCATCGATGATGTTAAGCTAGGACCGAGCTTGACGGAAGGTCAAAAGTTAGAGCTCAAGGACCTTATGGGCGAGTTTCCCCATAACTTCAATGATGTCCCAGGCTCTACGACTTTGGTCGAACATGAAGTCCACCTCACTTCAAATATCCCTGTTCGATCCAAACCATTCCCGATCCCTTTCAAGGCCAGCGAATCCTTGAAGAAAGACATCGATGAGATGCTGAAGATGGGCATCATCAGGGAGTCCAGTTCCCCCTACGCGTCCCCTGTCGTGGTCGTGAAGAAGAAGGACGGCAGCAACAGAGTATGCATCGACTACAGGAAGGTTAATAAGATCACCGTCTTCGACCCTGAGCCGATGCCTACCGCAGCAGACCTCTTCCGCCAACTATCGGGGAGTAGAATCTTCTCAAAGATTGACCTCAGCAAGGGTTATTGGCAAGTCCCCGTGCGTCAACAGGACATACCAAAGACTGCTTTCATAACTCCTGATGGGACGTACGAGTGCCTAAGGATGCCCTTTGGCATGGTCAACAGCGGAGCTACCCTGAAGAGAGGAATGAGGAAGATGCTCAAAGGGATGGACAACGTCGTGTGTTACTGGGACGACCTGCTAGTCCACACTCGCACCTGGGAAGAGCATCTGCAGACCTTGAGGGAGCTGTTCCACCGTCTTCAAGAAGCCAACCTGATCGTGAGACCCAGCAAGTGCATTCTGGGAGCTGACCACGTCGATTTCATCGGACGTTCGATGGAAGAAGGAGATAACGGAGGATGCACTGACTCCAGGAAAGCCCACGTGATCATCGTCTTTGACCCTGGGCCGATGACAACCGCAACTGACGAGGGCGTCGTTTCCTTGCGGATGAAAAAACA
>CM072526.1:47620180-47625180 GCA_036898135.1 Oncomelania hupensis | reverse complement strand
CTCTATAAGAACATTCCCCCCCCCCCTTTTTTTTTTTTAAACCAAGGACGTGTATGTATTGTTTTACGGCATGTTGGAGCGTGTAGTAATGGAGGTGGGGTGGGGGGAGGGCATTAGTTGGGGGAGGGTATGTGAGGGTGTGTCGGGAGGTTACGCTGGGAATTGATGATAGGGGTAGGGGTGTGATGATAGGGAAGAGGTAAGCTGGGGGTTAGAAGAGGGTGGTCAACGGTTGTCCATCCACGAGCAGGTCGTGTGCCTTCAGCCCTTGGCTTCTCCCCTTCCTTGTTGTACAGTGGCCATCGTTCATTTTAGGTTTTACGTCCACCGCCAAGAAGTGAACAAAAAAACAACAACAATATGCTATATAATACAATACATACAACACATCTTTTGTAGAGATATTCTGTCCCCTATACGCTTTATGCGTCCGGGGACGTTAATCTATCTAACAACAACAACATCTTTTGTCTTATTTGTTTATATGTTGTTTTATTTTAAACCACAAACAAGGAATATTCACAAGCGTAGATCATTATAAGTTAAAACAAACACCACATTTTTAAATACATAATGTATGTGTGTGTTAAATGTGTTGGAAAGACAGGACCATCAGTCTGCATTCCATGGTTAGGTTGCTGCGCTACCTTGTCATCTCTTCCTATACGCTTGCGAAACACGAACCCTCACAGCGGATCTACAACGAAGAATACAAAGCATGGAGATGAGGTGCTACACAAGACTTCTGGGCATTTCCTATACCCAGCACATCACCAACAACGAAGTCCGACAGACCATCACACAAGCCATTGGACAACACGATGATCTGCTCACAGTGGTGAAGAAACGGAAACTCCGATTGTATAGCCACTTCACCAGATCCTCAGGCCTTGTAAAGACCATCCTGCACGGCACGGTGCAAGGAGGCAGAATAAGAGGAAGACCGAAAAAGAGTTGGGAGTACACCATTGGAGAATGGACTGGCTTGACACTGAGCGAAGCCATGAGGGTTGCTGAGGACAGAGAATGATGGAGACGCTGGATAAACGATCATCTGAGGTGCCCCTACGACCTCCGAGTTACAGGATAGGATAGGATAGGATAGTAGGAGGTGTGTTAAATGAACAAACATTACAATCAATCCCTAATTATCAAAAAACATTTGTATAAATCTAGTTATAAACACATTTATGCAAAGAGCTATCACAGTTTTAAAAAAAACAACACCCAAGAAGACATCACATAAATACAACGCATTCATACTACTATTATCACATTGGATCACCAACAAGTTCAAAGCCGTACAATATTGTTGGATGTTTGTCTGCTTTGTAAAGCGAAGTATAGGTTAGGAAGGCTGGGTTAGACAAAATACAGACAGCAAACACTAGGTCTCTTATTCCTCTCCTCCCCACTATCCCGGGGTGGGGGGTGGAGGGTGAGGGGTGGGGGGTGGAGAGTGAGGTGTGGGGGTGACTGCCTGAGTTAGATCCTGTGTCCGACGAGCGCCCTACGCATCAAAAGCGCTGTACATGAAAGTTTGTATTAAAATAAATCAATAATTAAATATTTTAAAATTCAAATATATATTCTTATAGAAGGGACAGGATACTGGTTCCGTAGAAATGGGAGAATATTCTGTTAAATGATTTATCGAAGTGTTTATTGCTTGACTTAATTATAAATTGCGGATTTTTAAAAGTATTTTGTTAATTCTCCTCCCCCCTCCCCACCCACGCATGCTCATCCCCCTCTCCTTTGTTGCAAAACCCTCTCTGTCTGTCTGTCTATCACGCTTTGTCTGTCTCTCTCTCTCTGTCTCTCTCTCTCTCAAATCATTTCCTTCTGTATTAAAACAAATTGGTCCCGATTTGGCTCGGAAGAGCCCGCTGGACCTAAAGCAATAATCATGTCATGTAATGTAATCATGTATTAAAACAAATGAATCTGAATCTATATGTCTGTCTGTCTTTGTTTGTGTCTCTGTCTGTCTCTCTGTCTGTCTCTCTTTCTCTCCCTCCCCTATCTCCCTTCTCCTCTCTACGGCCACTGCTTGCGGGTTGTCGTCAGTTGTCATTTATGTGGCGGTCAGGCGCTAGGGTGACAGGTGCTGGTCTTCGGTTTTTCCCTGTGGTCAGTTTTCCTCCCTGCCTGACCGCTGCATCACTGCGTTAATGCAATTGTGACCAATACATTTTGCTGCTGTGCATTGCAAATACCCCCCTTATTCCCACCTCATCTCTCTCTCTCTCTCTCTCTCTCTCTCTGTCACTTACTCCCACCCCTGCTCTTCTTCTTCTCTGTCTGACTGCATTATTTTCTTTGTCTGTCTGTCTCTCCTGAACTCTCTCTTGATCTAAATAATTATGTATTATGTAATATATTAATCCGCACTTTGTCTCCCATTTCACAGCATCTTCGTTTAGCTCGTTCTCTGCGCACACCTCTCCTCTGTTCATCACCTCCGCACTCTTCTAAATAGCCTTTTGTTCTTCCTATTCTCCTCCTCCTTCTGTTCTATCTTCGTATTTTTCTTCCCTCCCGTCTTTCTCGATCTTGTTTCTGCTGTTTATGAATAAACCTTGTTCTTCAAATAACTCCCCCCACCCTCACCCCCTCTCCAATCCCTTCACCCCGTCCCGTTTCCTCCCGCCATCTCTCTCTCTCTCTCTCTCTCTCTCTCTCTCTCTCTCTCTCTCCCTCTCCTTCCATCTTCCTCTCTCTATCTCTCCCTCCCTTTTCCCCCCCTCTCTCTCTCTTTCTCTCTCTCTCTCTCTCTCTCTCTCTCTCTCTCTCTCTCTCTCTCTCTCTCTCTCTCTCTCTCTCTCTCTCTCTCTCTCTCTCTCTGTGCCGGGTAGGGTGGGATGTCGTCACAGTGGTCAGTGAGTATTTTGGACACTGGTCAGCGTTTTGGGCAGGCAGTGGTCACTTTTTCTCCGGCCCTCTCTCACTGACCAGTGGTGCGTCATTGACGGCCAGTTCCATGCTGCAACGCGTGCTGTTTCCTTCATAGTGCTCTCCGTCTAAAAAGCGCTTTGACGGATTCTCGAAAAAAGAAGAAAAAAACAACAACACCTCACTTGGTACTGCTTGGCTGAACGTGTTAGTGTTTTCATACGTTTTGTACACTACAAAGTCCGAAAATCTGACGAGGAAGGATAATTAAATGAAATGGTACATCATATGTTAAAGGAACTGTAAAGAAAACTTTAGAAGGATTGTGTGCAGATATAAGGACGATTTGATTCAGTGTACTGAGATTTTAGTTTTCTGCTTTTCCAGCGTTTGGGGATCATAAATTATTTGCAAGACACAACAGTTCAGCGATTACCACACACAAAGACAAAAAAGAATTTATGCGAGATTTTTTAAAGCAGGTCTGTGCAGATAAAGTAGGATGATTTTTGCACAGACGCCTAGGACGATTCTGTGCAATCTTACGACGATGTGATCACTGAAAACCCTTGCACGAGCTATAGCACAGTTGCGTGAACACGTATGAAACAACTTTGCATTCGAATTATGTGTGTATTGAAACTTTCATGTGACTTTATTGCACCAGTATAAATATGCTATATATAATTATGGGACAAATTACAGTGGTTTTATTGACAAAAGAGTGAATGTGCGACACTTCTGAATTGTGAGAAATTCCTAACAAAATCTTGTTTTAAATTAATAATTACAACGAACAATTTAAAACATCTCAGACAATTTTCTACGGCGATGTTGAGTTTTGGTTGTGACTCTGGACGACAAATTTCCTAAAGCTTTGGCGAGAATCCTGGAAACTTCCATCATGGATTGACAAATTTAAAGGAGCTAATATTTATTATGCCAGATGATGTACTGCCTTAAGTATCCAAGGTTTTTACAAAACAACATTGTTTTCAGCTTAATGTTGACATATTTGTGCGGCTGTTGACAACCACAACATGTTTTCAGATGCATGGTGACAGTGTTTGCAGCTTGTTTTGGATCTGTTCTGCATGAGCACAAACTTTGATTATTGTATCGGTGGAGCTTTCTGAAACTTCCTAAGACTGTACAGTAAACTGGTCTTCTTTTCTTCCAGAAAGATTTTGTTGTTGTTGTGTGAAATATCTTTTTCCCCAAAACAAGTTTGTTGTGAAACTTTCCATTTTCCACGTCTATATTTTTTGGGGGAGGGAGTTTGCACGAATATTGGGTTCTGGTGTCAGCGATTGTGCCATAATGACGAGAACCGCTGCATGATTTTGTGTCGTCTTCGTTTCTGTTTTGAAACATCGCTCCTGAGTTTTCCGTTTTGAGTTCTTCATCTTCTGAGGAGTGTGCCTTTGTTCTTTCAGCATGGTTTGGTATGTTGTTTGTTGTTTTGGTGTTATGTTTTGTTTAAAGTGAGTCTGAAAAGACTTTTTTTTCTTCTAACCTTTGCACAAGGTAGTATGGGCATAGAACAAGTTTTATTACTCCACAATATTGAGCTGAAAGGTTTCCGTTAAGCGTGTAGGTGACTTATAAAAAAAAGGCCTTTCGGGTCCTCTATAACGTCAGCTCGCCAGTCTAACAAAAGGATTCCTTGATACAGTCCATAAGTGTCACTCTAGGGTTGATTCAGCAGATCTTTTATGCGGATCAGGGGTTGTCCGGTCCTGATTTGGCTCGGAAGAGTCCGCTGGACCTAAAGCAATAATCATGTAATGTAATGTAGAAGTGTCACTCAATACCACAAGCACACAAAACTCCCGCTTCGTTAATTCCCAACAATATTTTGTTGCTTAATCTGTTGTGGGCTTCTGTGCCTCTTATTCTAAGGGAGAAGAGCCATTTACTGCTAAAACCGTACAGTCGGGCACGAAGTTTAGATACAATATCTGCAAATACTAGGCACATACATACACACACACACACACACACACACAGTAGTACAAATATATAGGTACCCACAAAAGCGCACAAATGGGTAGCAGACCTTGTCTTTCTTAGTAACAAATGGGTTGATTTGCTTGGAACACACT
>CM072526.1:47575180-47615180 GCA_036898135.1 Oncomelania hupensis | reverse complement strand
ACTTATTATCAATGGTGTTATCAGTGACATCATTAATGAATCACTGGATCGGTATTTACTTAAGTACAAAATAGGCGAACCACATCAAGACAACCAAAGTCTTGAGAGAAATTGTGATGGGTGTGCAATACAGAGAACAGGAATGTGAAGATGGGGTGGGAGAGAGTGGAAGGGGGATGGAGTATCTGGAGGTAGGATCAGCTTTTAACCTCCACAACCTCGCGGGATGCGGTCAGCAATTAAAAACGACAACTGGTCGTGGGGCCAGACTGTTGGAGGTGAAGGGGTCAAACCTGACCCGCAGTATCAGAATACCGTGCTTGAACGGGCCGCATAATTTCACTGAACGTTAATAACCTCGCTAATGTAGGCTTACGCTATAGGTGGAACGAGAAAGGTGTGATGGGAATTGGGGGGGGGGGATCAGGGATGGAAAAATAGAGAGGGAGGGAAAGAAAGACGGGTGGGGATGTATGTATGAGCATAGGCGCGTGAGAGAGAGAGGGAGAGAGAGAGAGGGATGTAGAGTCAGAGAGAGCTAATAGGCCTACTTGCGTTCGTGTATTTTGGTGTTAGTGTGTTCTTACCTGCGTATATACTTATATCTGTCTGTCAGCGATTCTTGACCAGCCCTTTGAGCGAAGTTTTAGTGGGGAAGCGCTCTATATAAAAGCATTTTTGAATATATGTATTATGTATTATTATTGGTCCTGATTCGGCTCTTGACAGTCCGCTGGACCCTGATCGAATCAAATCATTCTCAGCTCAAACGAAAGCAAAATCAGATTCACCGACTTTTTCAAAGTATTTCCGTGTGTCTGCAAATACAAAAAAAAAAAGGTTTCCAAGGTGATGATTATGGAAAGCTGTGCGTGAGGCAGGAAAAGGAGGAAAACGTCAAAAAGGATGGGGCGATGGGTGGGGGAGAGATGGAGGTACAGTAGGTTGAGGGGGAGGTGGATTAAACACAAAGGTTTGGCTGGACAATGCCAAAACAGGGAAAGTCCGCAAACGAGCGCTAACCAGCGAGTACACTGCGTAGCTGAGACTGGACAGGGCTGACTTTACTTTACTTAGATTAAAGTCCCCACACACACAAATGCGTATAGGGGAACTGAGGCTGAGGCAGGCAGGTAGAGTAACGTCCCCGGACACTATAAGCATATAGGGGACTTTCTGAGGCTGACGGAAAACGATGCTTAACGTCCTATTGCATGAGCGTTAAGGACGATCACCACGTCGCCACCCTGACAACAATGACCATCATCATCATATCAAAAATGAGATCCAACGGATCTGCGTATGAGGCTGACGTTTTCGCCTCCCCACTATTTATAGTAAGCCTCGGCTGGTCTCAGCTGCGCTGTATATGCAGCGACGGTGCACAGTATTCAGAGTGTCCCAGGATGTGGCGTGCTGAAATGCGCAGCTTGAGTTGTTAGATAAGCAATTTCTGCCACCTTCTTAGGTATCTCAACATGTTTTATTTCAATGCAATCAATGGCGTGATAGTTTACCTAACAATATGACAGCTTTGGACAATATTAGTTTTGATGTATGCATTAGTCTAGCGAAAACGTTTTATTGGTTCTTCAATTGGTCAGTGATCTATGATAACTGATGTGCTTTCTATTATTTTTTTCTTATCATTTCGGTGAAAAAGACATTAAAACAAACAAACTTGAGTATCTCGTTTGAGTTGGAAATTGCGCTGTATAAGTCCAAGTGGCATTTCGTTTGATGTATTCGTGCCGTTAGGGTCTCGCGATAAGCTGGGACATGAAGACACTGAATGCTCTGTTTTCTGTTAGACTATTCCAGTTTTGAATGTCCAATGGAAGGTTGGTTGTGGATTTCTCCGGGTACTCCGGTTTCGTCCCTCCCTTCAACAATACAATAATAATATTGGGTGCAGTCAATCCAAAATTTCAAAAGTAAAATTTGAATTTTTATTCCGACTCCTGTTAAGACTGAAATGTTTTACCGCGTCACCTACACGAAATCGTATGGGTTTTGAAAACATTGGGTGATCAAGTGTCTTGCGTTTTGAGTAGTGGTTCATGATGCACACACTTCCGTTTTGAGAAAAGTTAAGCAACATCAAGTCTGGGTATAATTTAGATGAAGGAGATCGTGTGTGTGTTTTTTTCCTTATATAGCGCTTTTCCTTATATAGCGCTTTTCTTTATATAGCACTTTTCCTTATATAGCACTTTTCCTTATATAGCACTTTTCCTTATATAGCGCTTTTCCTTATATAGCGCATTTCCTTATATAGCGCTTTTCCTTATATAGCGCTTTTCCTTATATAGCACTTTTCCTTATATAGCACTTTTTCTTATATAGCACTTTTCCTTATATAGCACTTTTCCTGATATAGCGCATTTCCTTATATAGCACTTTTCCTTATATAGCGCATTTCCTTATATAGCACTTTTCCTTATATAGCGCTTTTACTTATATAGCGCATTTCCTAATATAGCGCATTTCCTTATATAGCGCTTTTCCTTATATAGCGCTTTTCCTTATATAGCGCTAATATAGCATTTTTCCTTATATAGCGCTTTTCCATATATAGCGCTTTTCCTTATATAGCGCTTTTCCTTATATAGCACTTTTCCTTATATAGCACTTTTCCTTATATAGCACTTTTCCTTATATAGCGCTTTTCCTTATATAGCGCTTTTCCTTATATAGCGCTTTTCCTTATATAGCGCTTTTCCTTATATAGCACTTTTCCTTATATAGCACTTTTCCTTATATAGCACTTTTCCTTATATAGCGCTTTTCCTTATATAGCACATTTCCTTATATAGCACTTTTCCTTATATAGCGATTTTCCTTATATAGCGCTTTTCCTTATATAGCGCTTTTTCCTTATATAGCTCTTTTCCTTATATAGCGCTTTTCCTTATATAGCACTTTTCCTTATATAGCGCTTTTCCTTATATAGCACTTTTCCTTATATAGCACTTTTCCTTATATAGCACTTTTCCTTATATAGCGCATTTCCTAGAACTGCTAAAGGTGCTGGCAAAGGTGACCAAACAAATACAAAAGATGAAAGAAACATCGCACAACCACACCCCAGTCCGCCAAAAACTGTTAGTGCGAAGCAAGCTATCTCTGTCGATGTCGTTAACACGGCAATATAATTAAACACCAGAGGAGAGGAAATACCCACACTTAAAAAACTGGCCATGACAAAACAATTCATAATGCCATACCATAGCTAGTTTGCGGGAAACCCTACTTTCTTTCTTCTTCTTCTTCTTCTTCCCCCCCCCCCCCCCCCCCCCCAAAAAAAAAAAAAAAAAAAAAAAAAAGCCACACACACCATGTTCTCGTGATTCTTTTTACATTTCGCGCTCTTCTCTGGATGTGGCAGAGTGACCAGTCGCTGTGTCCACTTTGGAGTCCGGTGGCGAAGTGACCACAAGCTGTGCAAGGTCACGAAAGGTCAGAGGGGTCGCCTCGCCCGTGGTTACAAACGATTTTTTGAGTAGCAGGGAAAATGGCATTTGTTTTCTCCGGCCAACAGACGTTTTGGGTGACTTTTTTTTTCCATCGCGCACTCTCCATCGTCCATCCCCACCCCCCTTTTTAAATCGCTCCCCTTCCTTAGCGCTCCCCCCCCCCCACTTTACTCCCCCCCCCACCTTACTCTTGCACAACTCCTTCTCCTTCCCTTTTTGTTTATTGGTTCACTTTTATTTTTTTAGTTTTTATTTAATAGTTCTTATATAGCGCTTTACTAGCTCAAGAGCTGCTCAAGTCGCTGGCCGATACAGGATCTAACTCAAGCCGCCCGAGACGCCCACCCGCAGTATTTGGGCGCATGGTCTGACGTCCGTACAACTGAGCACAATCCTGGGCAGCCAGGGATGGGGGGAGAAGGACCTAAGTGCATGCTGGGTGTGTTCTTGTCACCGGCGCTCACCCGTCTAGGACATGAGCGTCAGGATCTTTAAAGTCCGTTATGATGGAATGTATGCAACACAGACTAGACCTCGGTTTATACTCTCATCCGAAGAAGTAGAAAACGGGAGTAAAGTGTCTTTCCTAAGGATACAACACAATGCCACAGCCTGGGCTCGAACCCGGGACCTTCAGATCCACAAGCCAAAGCGCTACCATTAGGCCCACCGTGCTTCCCTTTTTCTCCTTTTCTCCTACGTCCCCCTTCTGTGCGTGGGAAAGGGGCAGGGGTTAGGAGGGAAGGGAGGTTTTATGTGGTATGTACGCGTATTTAGTGTGTGCTTGTGTGTTTTATGTGTTTGTGTGTATTGTGTGTGTTTGTGTGTATTGTGTTCGCGTGTTTGTGTCTTTTTATATCTGTGTGTTTTATTTTTCTTATTTGTGTTCGTGTGTGCGTGTGTTTGTTTGTGTGTGCATGTTTTATGTCTGTGTGTGTTTGTGTTATTTATGTTTGTGCTAACGCGCATGTGTTTGTGTGTGTGTGTGTGTGCACGGGCGCGTACATGCGCGCGCGCCTTTTAATTGTGCGCAGGCGGATGTGTGTGTACATGCGTGCTTCCGTGTGTGCCTAAGGATGGGTGAAGTGATACATGCTTTGTGAAGGAGCACTATGAACAAAGCCAGTAGGAGTGAACACTAATCACTGACTAGTATTTTTCAACCTGAGAACAGAACTTTCCTTAGGAAAGCGGTTAAAGGGGTGTGGGATATGGTAGGAGTGGAGTTGTTGTGGATGAAGACAAAGATCTAGGACATTGGAGTCAAGGGGCCAGAAAACAATACTGATCATGTAGAACAAAACAACCCAGATCTGTATAACTGAACCTAATGGAGATTTCCGGTTATAGACAGACCTTACTTACTTGTCTCTCAATCATAACCCAGTGTTCGGGAACGAAAACCTTTTCTACAATACCCATAATGCAATACCCATAATACAATACCCATAATACAATACCCATAATTCAATATCCATAATACAATACCCATAATACAATATCCATAATACAATATCCATAATACAATACCCATAATACAATACCCATAATGCAATATCCATAATACAATACCCATAATACAATATCCATAATTCAATATCCATAATACAATACCCATAATACAATACCCATAATACAATACCCATAATTCAATATCCATAATACAATACCCATAATACAATACCCATAATACAATACCCATAATTCAATATCCATAATACAATACCCATAATACAATACCCATAATTCAATATCCATAATACAATACCCATAATTCAATATCCATAATACAATACCCATAATACAATACCCATAATACAATACCCATAATTCAATATCCATAATACAATACCCATAATTCAATATCCATAATACAATACCCGTAATACAATACCCATAATTCAATATCCATAATACAATACCCATAATACAATACCCATCATACAATACCCATAATACAATACCCCATAATACAATACCCATAATACAATACCCATAATACAACACCCATAATACAATACCCATAATACAATACCCATAATACAATACCCATAATATTCTTTCGTCCCACGGCCGTAGCTCAGTGATACAGCGTTCGCCTGGCACGACGAGGTACCCAGGTTCAAATCCCGCAGTGGGCAACATAGAAAGTGGCCATTGTCACTGTCCATCTTGGCAGTGTGATTGCTCTGGTGGTTCAGTGTTGATTTAGGTCCCTACCTCCTCTCCCCTGGGATGGTTTTCCCCGTCTGCCATATCGCCAATGGTGGGTGTAGACGTTAAACCTCAATATTCGTTCATTCTAATATTCTTTGTTACCAAAATGAACCCTGGATTGTTGCAACACAACTGTGCCCCCATTTTGTTTTGTTTTGTTTTGTTCTTTTGGGTTAATTTTTTTTGGGGACTGGATTACCTTGGACAAGTTGGGTCCGTCAAAAGATAAGAGGGTGGATGGCGTTTTATATAAGTGGGTATGTTTGAAGGCGTGCGTGCAGGCGTATCTGGGTGGGTGTTGTTGTCAGTGTGTGTGCGTGCGGGTGTTTGTGTAGCGTTTTAATTGTAGGTTGTTAGAGTTAGCACGCAGAGACAGGAACACTCGCACCTATTATGACAGGTTTTAAATGTGTTGTGCTGTTTTTTTTTTCTCGGCGAGATCGTTGTTTCCCCAGACAAATTTTGTGGAGACTTAAACAAAATTTTTTTTTTTCAGTTGGTTCGTAGTTAATTGTATATTGTTTGTGTTTTTATGTAAGTGTGTATGTTTGAATGCGTGCAGGCGTGTCTGGGTGCGTGTGGGTGTGGTTGTGAGCGTGTGTGCCTGCAGGTGTTTGTGTAGCATTTTCGTTGTAGGTTGTGGTGTTATTACTGAATTCATTTTCTGCCATTTTTATTTTACTAAGGACAAAGCAGGTTTTTGTTGTTGCTAATTTTAGCATCTAATCTTCTAATATGCTTTTCTTTTCTTTCTGATTTCAGGTAAGTTCTACGCATTTTCTCTTTGCTTACATCGCGAAACTTTGTACGATGATTGACTTTACGTCAGTGGCGGTGAGTGTTTATGGTCGTTATCGGTGTCGATGCTGTTTTTGATGTTGTTGCTGTTATTGTTGATGTTGATGTTATTGCTGTTGTTGATGTTGATGTGGTTGCCGTTGTTGATGTGGTTGTTGTTGATGTCGTTGTTGTTATTGTTGTGGTTGTTATCGTTGTTGACGAAGATGACGATGATGACGATGTTGATGATGATGATGATGATTGATGATGATGATGATGATGATGATGATGATGATGATGATGATGATAACGATGATGATAACGATGATGATGGTGACAATGACAACAATGATGATGATGATGATCATCATCATCATCATCATCATCATCATCATCATCATCATGATTATTAGATGATGATGATGATCATCATCATCATCATCATGATTATTATCTTGTTACCACTAATGGTATTGCCTTTGCTCTTGTCTGCAAGATAGGTAATGTGAAATAGACCTTCTATTGACGCCCGTGGCAAATTTATTTGTGTTTCTTGCTACATTACATTACATTACTTCATTATTGCTTTAAGTCCAGCGGACTCTTCCGAGCCAAATCAGGACCGGACAACCCCTGATCCGCATAAAAGATCTACTGAAACAACCCTAGTGGTGGAACTGAAAGCTCTCCACCAGCCATTCACTTTACAATAAAGACATCCCACGCAGGGGACGCTGAGGCTGTACTCTAATTTATCGAACCCCCGTTTACAAAAACAAAATAGAATTCAAACATCATTATAAATTATCAACAAAACACATACATATAAAATGCCTACATTGCTAAATTATAACATCATAGGAAGCCCTAGTGACCACCTGGCAGAAAGCGTCCAATATTCCCAAGCTGATCCAACAGACCCCATACACAAATAAGGAGTCTTGTCCCGGAAGAGTTTTCAAGAAAAAAAGGTAGGTGACTGGTCTAGCGAAGAAGACGATAGTATAGCAGATTGATAGAACAGAGCAGGAATGAGAAAGAGCAAATAAGAAAGACAGCGACAGTGGGAATTTAAAGCACTAAATTTCCAGAAAGTGGAGATACTATTTATACTGAAACCCCCGGCACCCCAACGGGGGTGTGTTTCTTGCTGCCTTTGTGTGTTGTTGTTGGTCGTTTTATTTGTTGTTAAGGGGCCCAAGGATGACACATGTCAGTGTCACAGATCATTTTCAAATTCACAATGGGTGTAGCCTACCGGGAAAAAAATAAGATTAATCCAAATATTACGATTGTCCCTTATATCATCTATCCCAAGTAAACTTATTGTCACACACAAAATATGATCATCCATGATACTCCGACCCTTTACTTTATAATAATAATAATAATAATAATAATAATAATAATAATAATAATAATAATAATAATAATAATAATAATAATAATAAGAAGAAGAAGAAGAAGAAGAAGAAGAAGAAGAAGAAGAAGAAGAAGAATTATGGTCTATAATCTGCACTCTACATAATTTTTCATAAAAGATGGGGATTTAGAAATATTTATTTTACAAAAATATTTTGTTTGGAGGTGCAGCAAGCGGCCTTTAGAGCTCGAGATTGGACGCTCTACAGACTGAGCTGTTATATGTTGGGTTTTTTTTTGGTCAGCTTCGGACTTGCGTAACGTTGAACTCCATATAAACATGTTAAAGGCACTAATCTTACAGAGAGCAGCTAAAGTGTTTACATATAACCGTAGATGTTTTGATTAGGAAGACATTTGTGAAATCCACCAATAACGAAATGGCGAGTTTAAAGGGAAGCGTAATCTACACAAATATCTGCATTTATTTGCAATAGTGTTGTTTTGCTGATACGTAGGATTCTACGTCGGTTAGGCACGTATGCAATATTAGTTGCATATTTCATTAGAAGGGTTCATTCTTGCATTTACGGAAATAACACTGGTACCTTAAAAGCACTGTGTGAAAGTAAAAGAGCTTGAATATGGAGATAAAACCTGGCCTTTCTTACAAAACTCATTCACTGGGCTGAGATGTTGAAAGATCGGCATACGAATCAATGCATTTGCGTTTATATTTTAGGCATCCACGTTAAACATTTTTTAGTTAGATTTTAAAATTTGTATGGCGAATTCTCAGATTTTATTATCTTATTATTATCTAATATGCCATTTGTATTTTAACATTAATACTTTTTATTATGTATGTGAAAGTGTATTGTATATGATGTTGTTCCCTTGTATGCTTTTGTGAGTACGGTTGGTGTGAATGCTTGTATACTTTGTGTTTATTGTTCATAGGTCTGTTCCGATCGGTTACTGTCTTATCTAATATATAACCTATGTTAAGAGCGGTGAGCCCAGCCATGAGCGGGGGTACCGCGCTATACAAGCCTACTTTATTATTATTATTATTATTATTATTATTATTATTATTATTATTATTATTATTATACTATTTTCATTGGGAGTGTCCACTTATCGGCCTATTTAAATGGCGTTAGCTTAATGGGAAGTGCGCGAATATTTACATTTAATAATAATAATAATAATAATAATAATAATAATAATAATAATAATAATAATAATAATACAGGATGCTATGTACGCGCCTTTCCCCAAGGCTCAAAGCGCGGCGATCTATACCAACATACACGCTCACCTGTCTCATTTACCCTCACACACACCAAATACACATACATCACTCAAACAGGTGGTGTAAAGGCAGGGAGATCGCTATTAGAAGATGGAAGAAAATCGAATTTTTATTTTTGAAATTTTTATATTGACTGCGTCCTGTACCATTATTGAAGGGAGGGAGGAAACCGGAGTGCCCGGAGAAAACCCTCGGTGACCTCAATAGTCTCGTACCTAAGTCACATACGTACGCCCCTTGCGGGAATTTAATGGTATTATAGTTGTTTTTCTGGATGCGTAAACCTCGTCCAGGATCTAGCTCTTATCAAGTACTGATGACAAACAAGCAGAAGCAGATTTTATAAATAGGGACGTAATTCGCTGACGCGGAGATGAAAAACAACGACAGTAAGTTTTGGAAATAGCGATTGACATAATTAATTGGTGACTGAAGTACTGCACTTGAAATACGCATGATTCAACCACAACCACAGTACCATTTCAAGATTGGAAGGCTTTTCCTGATAGGTTAACATGGCATGCATCATCCCAAATGTCGTTTTCTGTTTGAGCTTAATTAACTCTCTCCCACATCACCCTGGACTCAATATAATACAACACAACTTTATTACCTTAAAAGAAATTAGGCCTACAACAGGGACAGGATCACAGTTTTATTTAAAGGACCCCACTTCCCTAAATGCTGCGTCACAGATCTTTTTTCACAGAGTATTAGCCCAGTTTAAAACAAACAAAAAAATTTAAAAATGAAATAAATCTTTTAAAAAAATTACCTATTTGAATAGTATAGTCTTGATATAAAATCGATAAAGTTATAATGTAACATAAATTTTATTCAACAAACAAACAAACCAGATAGGCCTATTAATACAAGGCAAAACATCAGGGCGCACAAAAGCACAAGGCTTAAATAAGTGCTACCAAAATAATAATAACGTGTCAAAATATCACTGGCGGACGACAGGAAACAACAACAGAACATTGATTAAAAATACAAGAAATAGAAGAAAAAAATTATAAAAAGAAATGAACATTTTAGACAAAAAAAAAGATTTCCAAGTGAAGGGGAAAAGACAAAAAAATAGGGGTGGGGGGTGGGTGGGTGCATAAGTCATAATTTATGTGTGCTTGTCCATGATTAGCGTCATAGCTAGCTTGCCTGCAGTAGAGCACTGGTTAACAAAAACTTGTTAACAAAGACTTATTGTCATACACCATAGATCACAATCCCAACATTCAAATTTTCTGGGTTCGATTTGAGCAACGACTGCTTAGGCTTACTATTAGTAATAGTAGTAGAAGTAATAATAATAATAATAATTTAAAAAAAAAAAAAATAATAATAATAATAATAATAATAATAATAATAATAATAATAATAATAATAATAATAATAATAATAAATAAATAAATAAATAATCTGGTAAAGTGACAACGATTCACATTCTCAGATAAATTCATTGTCACGAAAAAAAAAGACCAAACCCTGAAAGATAGTCCCTTTAAAAACTGTCAGACTGTGGAGACATTGTCATCTAATGGTAGCTTACAGTGGCAGCTACTGAGACTACTCTACTTCTGTGCTGAGAGATAAAAGGGGCTGTTTTCCCTTTCAAAACGTTCGTTTCCTTCCTGCCGCTGGCGGTTTCTGACCCTGGTTCGTTTCCGAGAGATCCCTTCGTTCCTCTTCTCGCAAAGGCAGGTCGAAAGGCCGCTTCCGCTTGAGCATGCGCAGAAGCTGTTACTCTGATGACATTTTTGTTGTTCGGAAAATGAATTTAATATAATTATATATAGCACATCTCTTTCTGTGCAGTGGTTCTTTCGTGCTTGTTTCTACTGTCTGCATGTCTGTCTGTCTGTCTGTCTCTCTGCCTGTCTGTCTGTCTGTCCGTCTTTTCCTTCTTTTTGTTTTTAATTTGTTCTCTCTGCCTTTCGTTCTTTTGGTCTTTCTTTCTTGTCATTCTTTCATTCGTCCTTTCTTTAATTTCTTTCCTTTTCTTCTCTCTCTCTCTATATATATATTACAACTACTGAGAAATACAAGGAACTCCAAATACTACCACTTCAAAAACAAGTTATATTTAATACAGCTATCCTTATGTTCAAAATCACACACGGAGAAACACCTGCATACCTTGATATCTTTTTTACTAAGCCAGTTGATGGGCATAGACTTTTTAACTATAAACTACCCCTCCCTCGCATTGATTTATACAAAAACAGCCTATCAATTAATGGAGCTGCTGTATAGAACTCCCTCCCTCTGGAGTGTAAACATTGCGACACAATATTTTCTTTTAAAAATAATCTATATAAGCATCTGGAAAATTAATTATAAAAGTGATATATTTTAATATGATAAAAGATTTTCAAGTAAATTTTTAAAAAAATATATTAATTATTATATATTTATTTACTTATTTATCTATTTATTCTTGTTGTTGTTATTGTTATTATTTTTTTCCATTAAGATATTCTTGTTATAATAATAGTGATGATAATGGTGGTGATGGTGGTGTTAGTAGTAATAATAGTACTACTAATTATTATTGTAATTGTTATTATTCATATAATTGCAATTGTTATTATTATTATTATTATTATTATTATTATTATTATTATTATTATTATTATTATTATTATTATTATTATTATTATTATTATTATTATTATTATTATTATTATTATTATCTTGATTTCTTTTAAAAAATTATTATTCTAAGGGTAGGGGATAGTGAGGGGTGGTTGCCTACAATTATTTAAAGATAATGATGAAGATGTTGGTGTGATTGTGTGTGCATGTGTGTGCATGTGTGTGTGTGTGATTTCTATGATTTCGAAGTTAATGTTAAAGTTCTTTACTGTATTAATTTTTTAAGGGACAGATTGGAAGATTAGACTTATTAATTAGTCTAAAATCTTTACCCCTAATACAAAAGTTTCAAAAAGTTTCAAAGTTTCTCTCTCTCTCTCTCTCTCTCTCTCTCTCTCTCTCTCTCTCTCTCTCTCTCTCTCTCTCTCTCTCTCTCTTCTCTCTCTCTCTCTCTCTCTCTCTCTCTTAAATCTTTCTTTTGTTCTATATTTTCTTTCTTTCATTCGTTCTCCCTTTTCATTTTTTCTATTCCTTCTTTCATTTGATTTTTTTTATTTTTCTCTTATTTTTTTCTTTGTTTCTTTAATTTTTTTCCTTATTTTTCTTCTTTTGTTCGTTATTCTTTTTTAAAGTCATGCTTTTTCTCGTTGTTGCTGTTAGAAAAAAAATCAATTTTTGCACATATCTTTCTTATTGATTCTTTCGTTCTTGTTTGGATTGTAGATATACTCTTCCTTTCTTTCTGTTTTTTTTATATTCATTCCTTCTCTCTCTCACTCTCTCCCTTTCTCTGATTCATGAATAATGACAAGGATATACAGTACTATTGTGTGTTGTAGCCTTTTTTTCTCTTTTTTTGTGTACAAAAGCAAATTAGCAGAATGCTTGCTTATTGTATTTTTGTGACTACTGTAAAGGACTAATCGTAGAGATGGTATTATTTTGGCGCGTATCGCTTATCCTTCATTTTATTGATCGACTTATTAATTGGTTGGTTAATTAACTAGTCTTAGTTATTTAATATTTACTATTCGCTGATTTTGTTTTAATTACGAAAAAAAAAATTACTTGTATTGAAGGTGATTTATTAGCGTGTTCGATTTATTTGACGGTAGATTTATGAAGTCATTTCATTAATCAGATTTAATCTATTTGTATGAATCACATTTCTCTTTTAAAATTCTACTGTGTGTGGATTGATGGGACTCGTTTTGTTTTTATTTTATTGATTGACATGTGCTTGTACATTGTTCTGCTGCATGCGTTTTAAGTTTTATTGTAATTCCATTCCGACCATCTGTCATTGCAATGAACATTTATTTACCCAATAAAACGTCTTACATCTTACGTCTCCTTTCTCTCTCTCTCTCTCTCTCTCTCTCTCTCTCTCTCTCTCTCTCTCTCTCTCTCTCTCTCACTCTCTCTCTCTCCCTCTCTCTCTCTCTTACTCACTCACTCTCACTCTCCCTACATTTTCCGCTGTGATTTTGTCCATCTCTGCCTTAAACTTAAAATACACTGTAATTGGGGTATCTTAGCGCTCCTGCATTCCTTTTGCGACCAAAGCTAATTAAAAAACTATGCAGAATGCCTCATGAGAGATTTAAGACTACGATTAAGAATGTGAAACTCGCGATTTCTCTCTCCCTTTATCAGTAGTAGCACATCATTTTGTCAAAGTCAACTTTCCGTTTCCAAACTCTCTCTCTCTCTCTCTCTCTCTCTCTCTCTCTCTCTCTCTCTCTCTCTCTCTCTCTCTCTCTCTCTCTCTCTCTCTCCTTCTCTCCTCCTTGTTTCCCTCCACAGCCAACGTCTCCCCATTTTCGTTTATTTTCTCTCTTTCTCCTTATGTTGAAGTGACGAAATGTTAACAACGAAGCCATGAGGGTTGCTGAGAACACAGAAAGATAGAGTACGCTGGTTAAACGATCAGCTGTGGTGCCCCAAGGACCTTTGAGTTACGGGATAGGATAGGATAGGATAGGATAGGATAGGATAGGATAGGATAGGATAGGATAGGATAGGATAGGATAGGATAGGACGAAATGTTATTGTGATAGGGAGCTGTGATAGTTGAATGCGTTGTATTGATCAGACGTCGTTTATATAAACGATGATAGTTGCTCGCTTGAATGTGTTTATAACGGGATCTCAGTTTTATGAGTTTAGATTCTTAAGGGGGGTGGAGGATGGGTGGGGGTATGATTGTACTATTTTGTGGATTTAACGCATATATGTCTTTACATTAGCTTTTTGATTTATCTGATCATAATGATCTACGCTTGTGTGAATTCTTTATTTGAAGTAATTAAGAGCAGTTTAGTTGTTTTAATGTCTTTTTTCCCTCATCGAAATGATAACTCGGGCTGTGGTGAAAAAAAGAAACCCATTAGAACAACAAAACAAATACAGTAACTAATATTAAAGCACAACCAGTACAATAACTAATATTATGTTGTTGTTTGTAGATTATAGTCACACGACACTTTCGCATATAGGTGACTACTGGACCGATTTATACTGACACCAGCGGGCCAGTTGTTGGTAAAGGGGAAAATAATATGATCACACGTTGACCAATCCGGGATTCGAACCAGCGACCTTTCGGTTACTAGCAAGACGCTCTTACCAAGTGAGCTACCCGGCCCCCCAACTAATATTAGTGGCGCTCCTTTATATAAGACATACTAACGTTTATAACAGAAATGGACCAACAAAGGAACCTATAAACGTTGTATAGTTTTTATGTTTGTGTGTGTGTGCGTGCGTGTGCATATGTGTGTGTATGTGTGTGAGTACGCGTTTGAGCTAAAATAATACAACTATCAAAACTAATTCTGGCCACCGAGAGTACATTGTTAGGCCAGAGACCTCTTAAATCATTGCATTAAAACTGCAAATGTTTGGGCTGTTGGATTGCATTGTGGCCTCCCCCTACTCCATACGCGTCCGCGCAATCAAAAAATCTCCTTTCTTGCTGAGCGTAACAGTAAAGTCAGGGCAGGGAGGGGGAGGGGAGGGGAAGTGGGAGGAGGTGTGGTGTGGAAGGTAAGGCCGACAGTTCGTTACAAAAAGTCTTGCGGTTATGAGGCGCACCGCAGAAGGGTTTTAGATCTCTAAACAACAGGGGGAATCACCCGACTGTTGTGCCGGTCAGTAGGACTGCTCGCGAGTCATAGGCGAGGACCACGGGAAATAGTATTCCAAAAGGCATACGTGCACTGTCAAATATGATGACTATGCGATATAGTTCAGTAAATATCCAACCTCGCAATAATAGAAATAAATATAAATTTCAATCTAAATCTAAATCTAAATAAAAGGTTTTGTATGGAACAGGCCTACAAATTTGAATCTGAATCGGAAGACCCCCCCCCCCCTTCCTCCCTCCTCCGCCCAAAAAAAAGAAAAGAAAATAAAAGAACAAACAAACAAACCAAAACAAACAACAATTTCATTGCTTGTACTGTGAAGGTGAAAATATCGTACAAATTCTGGGGCAAACTCGTCTAGTGCTTCGGAAATGGCGGGAACTTGAAAATTACCTTCAAAATAATGAGATTGCTTTAATGTCCCAATCTTCGCCGCTGGGTGCGCGAAGTTGAATGAACGGTGAGAAGGAGGACAGGATGCCATCTATTCATTAAAGGTCGAATTTCACGCACCATCACTTTTCGATTTCTCTCTTTTCTTGACCTACATACTGACCAATAGTAGAGACATTTTCTATCTTTTTCTATCCATCTTTCTACTGTTTCCCTCTTTCTACCAAGCAACACAAACCCACACCCTCCTCCCCCCCTCCCCATCCCTCCGCCGTAGCTCAAGTGGTAAAGCGTTGGCCCGGCACACCGATGACCCAGGTTCGAATCCCGTGGTGGGCAACATACAAGTGGCCATGTTTCTCTGTCTACCTTTGCAGTATGATTGCTCTGGTGGTTCAGTTTAGATCTCTACACTTCTTCCCTGGGGTGGTTTGTTCACCATCAGCCAGTGGTGGGGGAAGATGTTCAACTTCAGTGATCTCTGATTGACACCAACCCCTGTGTCTTCCTCATTTAACTGTCCGCTTCTGTTGCCAATCAAATCTGTCTTGAAGTGATAAGTCTGCGCATTGCTTAAGATCACTAGTTTTAGCGTATAACCTTTAATGGTTATATCTTGTAACGTTACCCAAACTACTTTTCTTAACCGGTTAGAGTTCCCAATGGCCCGTAGCACAAGTTAACGCCTGAAGGGGGAGGTGGAGGAGGGGGGGGGGAACAGTCAGGTTTGATTGTGACTTCAGCGAAGAATTTTAATTATGCTTGCTCGCAGTTTCAAACTGAACAAACTCACTCTACAACACACACATACTATATCACACCACATTACACCATAGCGCACGCGCGCGCACACACACACACACGCACACACACACATGCACAATCCACCCCAACTCTCCCCACTCCACCCCTTAAGGCAAGCATGTCTTAGTAAAAACCAACAAAGCAAAAACACCAACCAGACGACTACAATAGAAAGAAAGAAAGAAAACAAACATAGACCGTCAACAACCTGCTCCAAACAAGGCCGTAACACGATAGTGTTATGCCCAGGAGCAAACATTTCAATTGACCACTAACATCCCAGGGGCGAAAACAGACCATTGGACGATTACAGTCCTTTGGGGTGGGAGGGGGGTGGGGTGGGGGAAAACTGTATTGACCAAAACCTGACCAATAAACAGCTTTCTTAGCACAAAACTGCGGGTAGACTTCATGATGTCATCCACCTTTTCCCCCTTCTTTTTGAGTACCCGGTAGACGTACAAGTTGTTGTTGTATTACATGGGCATTGTATTGGTTGTGAGCGAAAAGGTTCCTCGTTAGTATTCTTTTGGCTTTTGCGCTTGGATTTGCCACTGTGGTTCGCAATGGCAACCAGTTCTGATTTTGACATGGAAACGGAGGAGGATGCACCGAGGTAAGAAAAACAAGTTGATGATTATTGTTGTTATTAGTTGTTGATAATTAGGATTGTGGTTGGAGTAAGATAACAATGTTAACCAAAAAAATGAAAATGCCAAACCAGTTCTATAAAAGTTTTCACATGTTCGAATGTTTTAATGAGAATGCTTAAACCGTGGGTAAAACGTTTCGATGTTGGTGTGTTGGCTTAGTTTAAATGTCACGCATGCGCACTTATACAATATTTTGTACTTTCCTTTAATACAAGACTGGTGCTTATTTAAATCAGTTCCAGTTTAGCTGAACTCATTCAAATCAATTTGAAATACGATTTTCTGCTGATACGATTCAAATCTTTGCATTGAAATTCAACCTGACGTCTACTCTTCTCTCCTAAACTTATCGTTATTGTTGTTGTTGATGATGATGATGATGATGATGATGATGATGATGATGATGATGATGATGATGATGATGATGATGGTGATGATGATGATGATGATGATGATGATCTTATTGTAAGCTATCGTCTCACACAAACACACTTTTTACTATCCCCTGTCACAATCACTTCAAGCGAGAATACAAAATTGCTTCTTTTTTTTCCTGATGTGTTTGAATGCGCGCATTGACAGTATTTTTAGTACTTTCACGGCGTAATGCTGAAAATGCTGTTCATCCTCCCCCCCCCCCCCCCCTCCGTTCTTTTGTTGTTTTATGGCGCGATCTGACTTGGGGCAGGTCGCCGAAGCGTCCAAATTGTTGCACTTTTTTAAAATTTGGTTTCTTTTAGTGCACTTTATTAGTAACCGGCTTTTTATTCTGTCTTTCTTATTTGTTTCTGCTTCCTTTTCTTGTTCTTTGTTCTTTTTATTTTCAATATATTTTCCTTCTTTTTTTTTAATGCTATGTTGAATTTTACCAAATGTATTGAGCCTATTATTGTTAGCAAAACAATATCTTGAAAAGGCTGTGATGTTGTATAACGGCTTGATGAAAGTGGATAAAACTTATTATTCTTATTATTCTTATTCTTATTATTCTTATTATTATTATTAATATTATTATTATTATTATTATTATTATTATTATTATTATTATTATTATTATTATTATTATTGTCAGTAGTAGTAGTAGTAGTAGTAGTAGTAGTAGTAGTAGTAGTATCTAAATTATGCATTCTTTAGTATTGCATCTTAAATGTGTGCGCACTTGTCTGAATAGAATGTGTGTATGTATATTGGTGTGCGCGTTTATGTGTTGTCGTGTTTGTATTTGTGTCAATACCTGTTACCGTTATTGGCAATTTATATTTTATGATGCCTTTATTGTACTTGGTCTATGTTTTTCTGCTTAGTTTTAAATCTTGATGTGTTTATGTCATAACTATTTATCTTTGCGAATACATGTTTCGCTTAGAGCAGACTTTAAGTTTAAATTTCGCTTTAGAAAATATATTACTCTCATTATTGTTACTTCTTCTTCTTCCTTCTCTCTCTCTCTCTCTCTCTCTCTCTCTCTCTCTCTCTCTCTCTCTCTCTCTCTCTCCCTCTCTCTCTCTCTCTCTCTCTCTCTCCTTGCCATTTGTTGTTTTTCTTTGATTCGGTCATTAATAACTTTCAGAAAATCGCTTCTCACGATCTCGGTAGAAGATCCCTCATTTTTCAACCCTTGAGGTTTTTAGCCCGTGACGTAGAGACGTACATCTTTGTTACGGCTTTGTGCACGGTCAGAGTGATCGTTATCGTGCAGAAGTGGACGGTGGGTGACCTAACCTTAGTGTTTGTAGGGCCGCCGACAGGTAGTTATGTTTAGGAGGTGAAAGTCCATTTTGCCTTTACGTGGCCGTGGAGGTTTCTTCAAGCGTAGCGTGGTCAGTTCAGCATGACGAATAGCCACTGTTACGCTAACGCAGCATCCTCTGCTTACTGCTTTTTCAAATTACGTTGTACAGTTTTACCTTGTAGCTAGGTAGGCGCTGTGTTCTCACGGTTAAGTGTTCCTACAACCACGTTTTCTCACAGTCGTTGTTCCCACAGTTGTATGTTTTTGAAGTCTAATGTTATGTTTCCACAAAGCCAGGTCTAGGTAGGTTCCTGTAGCTGTTTTGGGATGCCAAAATGTCAAGACCGTGACTTTGTTCCTCAAAACGTATACGACGACTTTATATTCCAACTGCTCAATGTTCCCACAGCTGTGTGTTCCCACAACGCTATTTTCCCACAGACGTTTTTACAGCCATTTATGATCCAAAAACTTTTCATATGCTCCTGGAACCGTGGGAATATTGAACTGGGACATTATAGAGCTGCGAGAACATATAGCTGTGACGGTATAGAGCAGTGACAATATAGAGCTGAGGGAGTATAGAGATGTGAGAAAATAGAGCTGTGACAACATAAAGCTGTTGGAAAATAGAACTGTTACAACATTGAGCGTTGATAACATAGAGCCTAGGCTTTCCGGTGTAACGTGCCGAAAGCGTCCCTGGCCCAAATTAACTCCCGGGAGTAAAACCAGGCCGTCCCAGATTTACTCCCGGGAGTTATTCTGGTCCTGGACCAGATTGACCCCCAGCCTGTTCCAAAATGACTCCCGGGAGTAAAACTGGATCACAGGACCAAAACAGCCCCCCAACTTCTCTTGTCTTTTCAATGTATTCTTAGTTCTTAATATGGGAGTTAAAAACGGACAGGCCCAACATCGCCCCCTCAGCTAATCAAAGTAAGTAGGGGAGTCAAACGGGGACAGCACCAAAACCGACCCCTACCGATCAGGTGCATCAAATTCTGCACAAGGGAGTTAAACGGGGACAGGACCAAAAACGCCCCCCTTACACATCAGATGCATAAAACACTGCATAGGGGAGTCAAACGGGGACAGGACCAAAACCGCCCCCCTTACACATCAGATGCAGAAAACACTGCAAAGGGGAGTCAAACGGAGACCGGACCAAAACCGCCCCCCTTACACATCAGATGCAGAACTCACTGCATAGGGGAGTGAAACGGGGACAGGACCAAAACCGCCCCCCTTACACATCAGATGCAGAAAACACTGCATAGGGGAGTGAAATGGGGACAGGACCAAAACCGCCCCCCTTACACATCAGATGCAGAAAACATTGCATAGGGGAGTCAAACGGGGACAGGACCAAAACCGCACCCAGCCCCTTACACATCAGATGCATAAAACACTGCGTGGGGGAGTCAAACGGGGACAGGACCAAAATCGCCCCTCTTACACATGTAGTTGTAACTACAAAACACTGCACAGGGGAGTCAAACGGGGACAGGACTAAAACCGCCCCCCTTATACATCAGATGCAGAAAACACTGCATAGGGGAGTCAAACGGAGACAGGACCAAAACCGCCCTCTTACACATCAGATGCAGAAAACACTGCATAGGGGAGTCAAACGGGGACAGGACCAAAACCGCCCCCCCCCCTTACACATCAGATGCAGAAAACACTGAATAGGGGAGTCAAACGGGGACAGGACCAAACCCCCCCCCCCCCCTATTCATCAGAAGAAGCAAACACTGCACAGGGGAAGTCAAACGGGGACAGGACCAAAACCGCCCCTCCTACACAATTAGTTGTAACTACAAAACACTGCACATGGGAGTCAAACGGGGACAGGACCAAAACCGACCCCCTTCCCTCTTACACATCAGATGCAGAAAACACTGCATAGGGGAGTCAAACGGGGACAGGACCAAAACCACCCCCCCCCCTTACACATCAGATGCAGAAAACACTGCATATGGGAGTCATACGGGGACAGGACCAAAACCGCCCCCCTTACACATCAGATGCAGAAAACACTGAATAGGGGAGTCAAACGGGGACAGGACTAAAACCGCCCCCCCCCTATTTATCTGAAGAAGCAAACACTGCACAGGGGAGTCAAACGGGGACGGAACCAAAAACGCCCCTCCTATACAATTACTTGTAACTACAAAACACTGCACAGGAGAGTCAAACGGGGACAGGACCAAAACCGCCTACCTTACACATCAGATACAGAAAACACTGCATAGGGAAGTCAAACGGGGACAGGATCAAAACCGCCCCCCTTACACATCAGATGCAGAAAAAACTGCATATTGGAGTCAAACGGGGACCGGACCAAAACCGCCCCCCTTACACATCAGATGCAGAAAACACTGCATAGAGGAGTTAAATGGGGACAGGACCAAAACCGCCCCCCTTACACATCAGATGCAGAAAACACTGCATAGGGGAGTCAAACGGGGACCGGACCAAAACCGCCCCCCTTACACATCAGATGCAGAAAACACTGCATAGGGGAGTTAAATGGGGACAGGACCAAAACCGCCCCCCTTACACATCAGATGCAGAAAACACTGCATAGGGGAGTCAAACGGGGACCGGACCAAAACCGCCCCCCTTACACATCAGATGCAGAAAACACTGCATAGGGGAGTTAAATGGGGACAGGACCAAAACCGCCCCCCTTACACATCAGATGCAGAAAACACTGCATAGGGGAGTAAAACGGGGACCGGACCAAAACCGCCCCCCTTACACATCAGATGCAGAAAACACTGCATAGGGAAGTTAAATGGGGACAGGACCAAAACCGCCCCCCTTACACATCAGATGCAGAAAACACTGCATAGGGGAGTCAAACGGGGACCGGACCAAAACCGCCCCCCTTACACATCAGATGCAGAAAACACTGCATAGGGGAGTTAAATGGGGACAGGACCAAAACCGCCCCCCTTACACATCAGATGCAGAAAACACTGCATAGGGGAGTCAAACGGGGACCGGACCAAAACCGCCCCCCTTACACATCAGATGCAGAAAACACTGCATACGGGAGTTAAATGGGGACAGGACCAAAACCGCCCCCCCCCTTACACATCAGATGCAGAAAACATTCAATAGGGGAGTCAAACGGGGACAGGACCAAAACCGCCCCCCTTACACATCAGATGCAGAACTCACTGCATAGGGGAGTCAAACGGGGACCGGACAAAAACCCCGCCACCCATCTCCCTCCTACCCATCCGATGCATAAAACAGTGCACTGGGGAGTCAAACGGGGACAGGACAAAAATCGCTTCCGTAACAAAATGAATACAAAATGTTGGCCCTGGAGTTAAACGGGGACACGGAAAAAAAACGTCCCCCTACTTCTTCAGATGGAGCAATGACTGAACAGGAAAGATTAAATTGACACAGGGCTGAAATCGTTCCCCTATATATAGTATTTGCTTCTTGTGATAGGGAGGGGGGCGGTTTTGGTCCTGTTCCCGTTTTACTCCCCTGTGCAGTGTTTTCTGCATCTGATGGGTAAGGGAGAGGGGGGGGGCGGTTTTGGTCCTGTCCCCGTTTGACTCCCCTGTTCAGTGTTTGCTGCATATGATGGGTTGGGGGGGGGGCGGTTTTGGTCCCGTCCCCGTTTGACTCCCCTGTTCAGTGTTGGCTGCATGTGGTGGGTAGGTGGTGGGGGGGGGCGGTTTTGGTCCTGTCCCCGTTTGACTCCCCTGTACAGTGTTTTGTAGTTACAACTAATTGTGTAGGAGGGGCGGTTTTGGTCCTGTCCCAGTTTGACTCCCCTGTGCAGTGTTTTCTGCATCTGGTGGGTAAAGGAGGGGGTGGGGGCGGTTTTGGTCCTGTCCCCGTTTGACTCCCCTGTTCAGTGTTTGCTGCATGTGGTGGGTAGGGGGGCGGTTTTGGTCCTGTCCCCGTTTGACTCCCCTGTGTAGTGTTTGCTGCATGTGATGGGTAGGTGGAAGGGGCGGTTTTGGTCCAGTCCCCGTTTGACTCCCCTGTGCAGTGTTTGCTGCATGTGATGGGTAGAGGGGGGGGGGCGGTTTTGGTCCTGTCCCCGTTTGACTCCCCTGTGCAGTGTTTTGTAGTTACACCTAATTGTGTAGGAGGGGCGGTTTTGGTCCTGTCCCAGTTTGACTCCCCTGTGCAGTGTTTTCTGCATCTGGTGGGTAAAGGAGGGGGTGGGGGCGGTTTTGGTCCTGTCCCTGTTTGACTCCCCTGTTCAGTGTTTGCTGCATGTGGTGGGTAGGGGGGCGGTTTTGGTCCTGTCCCCGTTTGACTCCCCTGTGTATTGTTTGCTGCATCTGATGGGTAAGGGAGGGGGGGGGCGGTTTTGGACCTGTCCCCGTTTGACTCCCCTGTTCAGTGTTTGCTGCATGTGGTGGGTAGGGGGGCGGTTTTGTTCCTGTCCCCGTTTGACTCCCCTGTTCAGTGTTTGCTGCATGTGATGGGTAGGGAAAGGGGGGGGGGCGGTTTTGGTCCTGTCCCCGTTTGACTCCCCTATGCAGTATTTGCTGCATCAGATGGGATGGGGAGGGGGCGATTTTGGTCCTGTCCCCGTTTGATTCCCCTATGCAGTAATTGCTGCATGTGATGGGTTGGGGGGGGGGCGGTTTTGGTCCCGTCCCCGTTTGACTCCCCGGTTCAGTGTATGCTGCATGTGATGAGTAGGGGTGCGGTTTTGGTCCTGTCCCCGTTTGACTCTCCTGTGCAGTGTTTTTTGCCTCTGATGGATAGGGGGGCGGTTTTGGTCCTGTCCCCGTTTGACTCCCCTGTATAGTGTTTGCTGCATGTGATGGGTAGGGGGGTGGGCGGTTTTGGTCCTGTCCCCGTTTGACTCCCCTGTGCAGTGTTTGCTGCATGTGATGGGTAGAGGGGGGGGGGGGGCGGTTTTGGTCCTGTCCCCGTTTGACTCCCCTGTGCAGTGTTTTGTAGTTACAACTAATTGTGTAGGAGGGGCGGTTTTGGTCCTGTCCCAGTTTGACTCCCCTGTGCAGTGTTTTCTGCATCTGGTGGGTAAAGGAGGGGGTGGGGGCGGTTTTGGTCCTGTCCCCGTTTGACTCCCCTGTTCAGTGTTTGCTGCATGTGGTGGGTAGGGGGGCGGTTTTGGTCCTGTCCCCGTTTGACTCCCCTGTGTATTGTTTGCTGCATCTGATGGGTAAGGGAGGGATGGGGGGCGGTTTTGGACCTGTCCCCGTTTGACTCCCCTGTTCAGTGTTTGCTGCATGTGGTGGGTAGGGGGGCGGTTTTGTTCCTGTCCCCGTTTGACTCCCCTGTTCAGTGTTTGCTGCATGTGATGGGTAGGGAAAGGGGGGGCGGTTTTGGTCCTGTCCCCGTTTAACTCCCCTATGCAGTATTTGCTGCATCAGATGGGATGGGGAGGGGGCGATTTTGGTCCTGTCCCCGTTTGACTCCCCTATGCAGTAATTGCTGCATGTGATGGGTTGGGGGGGGGGGGGGGCGGTTTTGGTCCCGTCCCCGTTTGACTCCCCGCTTCAGTGTATGCTGCATGTGATGAGTAGGGGTGCGGTTTTGGTCCTGTCCCCGTTTGACTCTCCTGTGCAGTGTTTTTTGCCTCTGATGGATAGGGGGGCGGTTTTGGTCCTGTCCCCATTTGACTCCCCTTATATTGTATTTGACATGCATTTTGTTAGGGGACCTGTTTTGGTCTTGTCCCCGTTTTACTCCCATTATTTTGTCTGATGAGATTACTGACGCAGTCTTCAATTGCTCCTTTTAATAGGCTAGAGGGGGCCAGTCTGGGCCTGACCCAATCTGACTCTCATCGGTTCTAGATTAGCCCCCCAGGGGCCCTTTTGGCACATCTAAAATTGTCCCAGAATGACTCCCGGGAGTGCATCTGGGCCAGTCCCAGACTTACTCTCTGTTGCAAGGGGGGCTGTTTTAGGACAGACCCACTTTAACTCCCGGGAGTCATTCTGGTACTCAAAAATGTGGGCCAAACTAACTCCCGGGAGGCTGATCTGGGACACAGTAGAGTGCATAACATCAATTGTTCCTATGTAATCTTCATTCCCCAGAGAGTGATTTTGGAACGGGCTGGGGGTCAATCTGGTCCAGGACCAGAATAACTCCCGGGAGTAAATCTGGGACGGCCTGGTTTTACTCCCGGGAGTTAAATTGGGCCAGGGACGCTTTCGGCACGTTACACCGGCCATTTGGGTCAAGCAAATAGCTGCTATTTGTAACGAAACCCTCTCCCTGAACTTTTCCAAAATACTGGGCATACGATTTACTGTGGCCGTTTTGCAGTGGCCGTATTGCAATGTAGTATCAAGCCTGATTTGGCTATTACCATTGTCTGTGGGCAGGTTGGCATACCTTTGGGCTAGTTTGTGATAAAAAAAAATGAAGATAAATGCTTGTGATAGCGGTTTTGGTTAATGTTCAATAACATGGACCTCTTTGCTCGCTTATTTTTAAAGTCGTTTTCGTTGAAATCATAAACGTTAGCGAATTGCCAAATACAAATGATAGCATGCAATTTGCCAAATGATAGCGAATTGCAAAACTAAGTAAAGTTGCCGTTTAAGTTTGAATAATGATTAAAAATATATAATAGTATTATTAAGGATATTTATATAACGCTTTTTTTCCTAATAAGCTCAATAAACTGCGTCCTTTTCTTATTTCTAAGTAGTTATCATTTGAAAGCCCAATGTAAGCTATTGTCAGAAACCAAACATTGTCTTAACGCTTAAATTTGCGGTTAATGTTTTAAAAAGTGCTTATTTCAATTTTTGTTTTTTTCATTTCATGCGCAAGCTGTATGATTTTGAAAAGTGGAACGTCAAACGACCAAGTAACATGACTGAAATTAACTAGAACGTGACTACAGTTGCAATAACAGACTTTTTGTTACTTAGAAAGTTATTTTGCATTTGGAATGTGTACTACTACTACTTCTGGTAAACTCTTTATCTCAACCAGATCGTGAACTTGTAGGTCATAATTGTTTGTGATCGAGTGCCTGACCATTAAAAGTGTACAGTTATACGCATGTTCTAGCCTTCATAGTATTAACAAATTAATTAATAGAAAAATCGAAAAAACGGGGATTTGCATATTCTTTAAATTTAACTTCTTCTTGCTCTTCTTCTTCTTCTTCTTCTTCTTCTTCTTCTTCTTCTTCTTCTTCTTCTTCTTCTTGTTGTTGTTGTTGTTGTTGTTGTTGTTGTTGTTGTTGTTGTTCTTCTTCTTCTTCTTCTTCTTCTTCTTCTTCTTCTTCTTCTTCTTCTTCTTCTTCTTCTTCTTCTTCTTCTTCTTTTCTTCTTAATTGAGTTTAACCTCTTCTTCTTCTTCTTCTTCTTCTTCTTCTTCTTCTTCTTCTTCTTCTTCTTCTTCTTCTTCTTCTTCTTCTTCTTCTTTTTCGTCTTCTTCGTCGTCTTCTTCTTCGTCTTCTTCTTTTCGTAAGTTTGACTTGTACTGACTAAGGTTATAATATATATTTTTTTAGTGTTACGGCTAATAATAGTATATATAAAAAAATCATCATTATCATCATCGTCGTCGCCTTCGTCGTTGTCTTCTTCCTCATCACCACCACCATCATCATCATCATCATAACATCATCATCATTAATATCATTCTCACATCATCGTCATCGTCATCAAGTAGGAATTTGTCAAATCATAAAAAGGTAAGTAGGTAAAGTGAAGATAAGATAGATCATGGGATGGATGGTGGTGATGTGTGAGAGGGAGGTGGTAGTGGTGATGCTGATGATGGAGGATCAATTCAAAACTGTATCGTTTAATATCTGGATGTCAGTGTTAGAAGACGTTCAGCGCTGAGCCACCAACCCCCCCCCCCCCTCCCCCAATCTGCTATACTATCTTCTTCTCCGCCAGACCAGTCGCCTACCTTTTTTCTTGAAAACTCTTCCGGGACAAGACTCCTTATTTGTGTATGAGGTCTGTTGGATCAGCTTGGGAATATTGGACGCTTTCTGCCAGGTGGTCACTAGGGCTTCCTATGATGTTATTATTTAGCAATGTAGGCATTTTATATGTATGTGTTTTGTTCATAACTTATAATGATGTTTGTATTCTATTTTGTTTTTGTTAACGGGGGTTCGATAAATTAGAGTACAGCCTCAGCGTCCCCTGCGTGGGATGTCTTTATTGTAAAGTGAATGGCTGGTGGAGAGCTTTCAGTTTTACCACTAGGGTTGTTTCGGCAGATCTTTTATGCGGATCAGGGGTTGTCCGGTCCTGATTTGGCTCGGAAGAGTCCGCTGGACCTAAAGCAATAATCATTAAATGTAATGTAATGTACGACTCCGGTGTGACATCGCCTTACCCTCTACAATCCTGATTGCAGCTGTTAGAACATTAGTAAAGATGTGTCCTGCTTATAACCGTGTTTTTTTTCTTTTCTAATATGCCATGCATGCCACTGTAAGTGTTGGATCTGAACTCAGCCCGATGAACAGGCCCTGCGGTCTACTACATCGAAAGCATCAAGTACGAAATAAGTAAACAGATTATACGACTATTGCGTGGTGATAATAGGAACATCAAAGCGACTATGATCGTTGTCTTGCGTAAAGCAGAGGCACAGAATGTACCAAAGGCGACTTGTAGGCGCCATCGGCTTTTGCAAAATGGCTGATGTTACATAGCTCGTTGCTATTTTATTGCTCTCAAAGTAGAACCAATGTCCTGCATTCCGTAAAACTATTACCAAGAGGTGATAAGAGAGGATGTTTGCTATTAGAGGTGATAAGAGAGGATGTTTGCTATTAGAGGTGATAAGAGAGGATGTTTGCTATTAGAGGTGATAAGAGAGGATGTTTGCTATTAGAGATCATAAGAGAGGATGTTTGCTATCAGAGGTCATAAGAGAGGATGTTTGCTATTAGAGGTGATAAGAGAGGATGTTTGCTATTAGAGGTGATAAGAGAGGATGTTTGCTATTAGAGGTGATAAGAGAGGATGTTTGCTATTAGAGGTGATAAGAGAGGATGTTTGCTATTAGATGTCATAAGAGAGGATGTTTGCTATTAGAGGTGATAAGAGAGGATGTTTGCTATTAGAGGTCATAAGAGAGGATGTTTGCTATTAGAGGTGATAAGAGAGGATGTTTGCTATTAGAAGTGATAAGAGAGGATGTTTGCTATTAGAGGTGATAAGAGAGGATGTTTGCTATTAGAGGTGATAAGAGAGGATGTTTGCTATTAGAGGTGATAAGAGAGGATGTTTGCTATTAGAGGTGATAAGAGAGGATGTTTGCTATTAGAGGTGATAAGAGAGGATGTTTGCTATTAGAGGTCATAAGAGAGGATGTTTGCTATTAGAGGTGATAAGAGAGGATGTTTGCTATTAGAGGTCAAAAGAGAGGATGTTTGCTATTAGAGGTCAAAAGAGAGGATGTTTGCTATTAGAGGTCGTAAGAGAGGATGTTTGCGTCGGAGGCTAGGGGTGAAGGAGAGAGATATGGGGAGAGGGGAGGGAGGACTAAAGATGGCAGTTTATTTGATCCTAAAGTTATTGTAACTATACTCCGTTATGTGCCTTTCGAATAACATAGCATTAACTATTCCGGCTGCAAATGTGCGCAGTGTGCGACGCCAGGTTCCATGCACTGAGCCACTGGAAGCCGCATTGGTTGTGTTACCATTGAGATGGGCGCGATAGTTAGCAACAATTTATTTTGCGAAGCAAAGCAATCATAGCGTGTATTTACCTTTGATTTGATTTAGGGGCTGTAGCTAAAAAAAAAATGCTTTGTATAATGTTAATAGTTTTCATCGGTCGTCGTGGTTGTAGCAGAGTTGATCACTTTTTGGAATTGTTTGTTTATTATCGATTGAATGTTTTATATCGCAATAGCTGTAGTCAAATTTTGTACATTATGGCACGTTCTATGACGTAAAACAGTGCGTTAAAAAAAAAAAACAGTGCGTATTTCCGGTGACGAGTTTTGTTTCGATTGGGTGTTGATTGCGTCATGCTGGAATGTTTCGAGCTTTTCTAGACTGATGAGAGGATATATAAGTAATACCGAGTAGCTCTGCTGGTAGAGCGGCTTACTAGTAACCGAAACGTCCCTGGTTCGAATCCTAGATTGGCAAACGCGTGACCATAGGATTTTCCTCTTTCCGTCAACTGGTTCGCTGGTGTCAGAATAATGTGACCAGTGGTCGCCTATACGCTCCGGTGTCGTGTGACTATAATCTACAATTAACCGTAACTTTGCGGGGAAGTGATTTTTGGAAAGCGATGTTGAATGTAGTTGTTGGTGTTTGCAGAATACAGTTGGAAAACTTTTATACGGCGACTTCTGCTTTTCTGCTGAGTGAACAGGCTGAGTGAACAGGGCTGAGTGAACAGGCTGAGTGAACAGACTGCGTGGATAACGGAATGAAGTTACACAAGATTCAAGTATCGGGACTGAATGGACCATTGATTCCTGTAAAATGGTAGTTTTTTTTTGCATGACTAATTGCAGAGGTGGGGAAAAGTCCCCGTCATTACCTGCAGATAAAAACTGTTATGTTTATGTGGCTAAAAAGATGGATAATGTTGACTGTTGGGGGACTGGCCTTCAGCTTTGTGACGGATGGTCATTTGGAGAGTGCAGATTCCTATCAGTGAGTGGCATTTTCACCAACCGCTTGACCTGCGGTCATTTGGGAGGTCGGCCCTAGAAACATAAATTGGACACTGTGACGTAATGATAAAATCTCATTTTAAATTTTGCCTGCAGACATTTTCATTTCGTTCCAAAGAAATGTCCTGTGGCATAACCGATAAAACTGTCATTTCAAAATGCCTGGAAAATATTTTTGCATAAAAGCTCATGTCAAAAGGTCTCCTGGATGATATTTTTGCTAAGGGTCATCGAAAATGTAAGATGGACAATGTGATGTAAAGAAATACCTATGATAATTATTCTCTATCGTCGCTTTCAGCAAGTTAACTGGTGACACTTGTCACGTCTAAGGTAAAGATAAAACCGTCTCGTTTGGTATGTCCAGTTTGTTTGTGCAAGACACAATAAAAGAACAAAGTGCATGAGGATGTGTGTGTGTTTGTATGTGTGTGTGTGTGTGTGTGTGTGTGTGTGTGTGTGTGTGTGTGTGTGTGTGTGAGCAAGTGCTCGCGCGCATTGGGGGAAAAATAATATTTGGCAAGCGGGTATGCATGCTTACGTATATTGTGCCAAATTAAGGGCAGTCGAACCACATTTCACTTACACGCAAACACACACACAACAGATACTAAGACTGAAAATTATGGACAGCGTGAGATGGCGGAGGGAGGGAGGCAGGGAGTGAAGAAATAGATGATAAAAAGAACCACTCACCCCATACCGGATCCGTCGTCGCCCGGGTCAACAAGGACCGTGCCTTCCGTTGGCCACCAGGACTAAGGCAATAAGTGTGTTACTGATGGAAAACTTAGCAAGATCTGCACGAGAGACAACATCGTCATTGGTCCCTGGAATGTCAGGACCCTAACTGCGGAGGGAAAATTAGGAGTAACATTGTTGAATTCAACGAAAGCCTGTGTGACAAGGCTACCAGTGCAGTCCTCCACAACAACGCCATCGGGAACTGGCTCAGAACCACAATCGGTGTGTGTCAAGGATGCCTACACTCTCCAACACTCTTCAACATCTTCCTGGAGCCCATCATGTCCGATGCCCTTGCAGATCAAGAAGGCATAGTCAACATAGGGTGTTAGAGCAATCTCCAACCTCCGTTTTACGGATGACGTTGATGGATTGGCTGGAAAGGAACACGAACTTGAATAGCTGGTACAGAGGCTTGACACCACCTCCAGAGGTTTTGGAATGGTAATGAGTGCAGAGAAGACTAACAACACCAATGGCATTAACATGGACATCATAAGTCCAAGGCCAATCATCCCTCAACACAGTTAAAAGTTTCAAATATTTAGGAGCCATTGTATCAGACCATAAGTCCCGACAGGAAGTCCTCTCCAGGATCGCACTATTAAACAACTGCTGCCCTCCTGACAAGGTTGAAACCCATTTGGAAAAACAGGACCATCAGTCTACGTCCCAAGGTAAGGCTGCAGCGCTCCCTTGTCATCTCCATCTTCGTATACGCTTGCGAAACATGAACCCTCACAGCAGACCTACAACGAAGAATACAAAGCATGGAGATGAGGTGCTATAGAAGACCTATGGGCATTTCCTATACCAGCACATCACGAAAGACGAAGTTCGCCAGACCATCACACAAGCCATTGGACAACACGATGACCTACTCACAGTGGTGAAGAAACGGAAACTCCGACGGTATGGCCACGTCACCAGAGCATCAGGCTTTAGAAAGACTAACCTGCAAGGCACGGTGCAAGGTGACAGAAGAAGAGGGAGACCGAAAAAGAGGTGGGAGGACAACATTCGAGAATGGACTGGCTTTAGACACTGAGTGAAGTCATGAGTGTTGCCTAGGACAGAGAACGATGGGGAACGCTGGCTAAACGATCATCTGTGGTGACCCAACGACCTTCGAGTTACGGGATAGGATAGGATATGATAGGATAGGATAGGAAATGAAAGGAAAGATCAATCTCTCTTCCTCTGCTGCCAATGGTTTGCATTTGTGGATTTGTGTGATAGATACAGATGGTGTGTGATAGATACAGATGGTGTGTGATAGATACAGATGGTGTGTGCAGATACAGATGGTGTGTGATAGATACAGATGGTGTGTGATAGATACAGATGGTGTGTCATAGATACAGATGGTGTGTGATAGATACAGATGGTGTGTCATAGGTACAGATGGTGTGTCATAGGTACAGATGGTGTGTCATAGATACAGATGGTGTGCCCTAGATACAGATGGTGTGCCCTAGATACAGATGGTGTGTCATAGGTACAGATGGTGTGTCATAGGTACAGATGGTGTGTCATAGGTACAGATGGTGTGCCCTAGGTACAGATGGTGTGTTATAGATACAGATGGTGTGTCATAGGTACAGATGGTGTGTCATAGATACAGATGGTGTGCCCTAGATACAGATGGTGTGCCATAGATACAGAGGGTGTGTCATAGATACAGATGGTGTGCCATAGATACAGAGGGTGTGCCATAGATACAGATGGTGTGCCATAGATACAGATGGTGTGCCATAGATAGAGACGGTGTGCCATAGATACAGATGGTGTGCCATAGATACAGATGGTGTGCCATAGATACAGATGGTGTGCCATATACAGATGGTGTGTCATAGATACAGATTGTGTGTCATAGATACAGATGGTGTGCCATAGATACAGATGGTGTGTCATAGATACATATGGTGTGCCATAGATACAGATAGCCATTTTGCTAGGTTTTCAGCTCGCCAGTTTATCGACTGGACTTGGTAAAAATCAAAGGACTGATTTTCTAAAGCACGAGAAGACGCCTGAGTGAAGTCTCAAGGATAGGTAACAGTAAAACCTATGGCCTTCAGGGATTACGGGTATGCAGTTTCCCTTTGGTTTAAACAAATGTTTTATTCAAGGAAAAAACATATCATTACAAACAATGATTTACAGGATAGGCAACAAGCAAGCTTATAAGCCCACCTTGTATGACAAAATTCTACATAATAATTAAGTGACAGGCAACTGATAGTTGCATATAAATAAAGAAGAATACAAGAATTTAAAAAAAATCAATTTCCCTTTGCCGCGTGGAGGGCTTCCCCCATTACATCTTTTCACATAAATGTACTGGTTAAGGACCATACATTGCCTCCAAAATCCCCAGTTTACAAAAGCCTTCAAGGGTTATATTTCCTTACGAAACCCATCTGTTCTACTAGGAGCACTAACTTACTCCATACGCATTGTACCTCTCCAGACTTTATACTTCTGGAAATGTGTTAGTAAGTACTCCAGACGTTTACCTTTATGGTAGATCTACCTCTCCAGACTTTATACTTGACACCATTTAGCCCTAGAATCCAGTCAAGTCACAAACTATTCTCCCGCCCACCTCGCCTCCTCCCCACGCACCCCCGTCCCTCTCCCACCCACTCCTCCACAAATAAATTACCCATGGACATTTCCCCAAATGTTTTCAATGTGTAATGTTAGTATTATTAAACATTTTTCCTGCTTCTTCTTCTTCTTCTTCTTCTTCTTCTTCTTCTTCTTCTTCTTCTTCTTCTTCTTCTTCTTCTTCTTCTTCTTCTTTTTCTTCTTCTTCTTCTTCTTTATCAGTACAACTTATTTTAATCTGATGAATAAAAATTGATGCAACAACAACTTCTTCTTCTTCTCTTCTTGATTTGAGTTTGTTTGTTGGTTCTATTATTTGGGTGAAGAATACATTAAAATCAAAGCAGTGTCACATAAAATCACTATTATTACTACAATAGACCCTAAAGTACACCACAACCTTTGAGTATAATATAACCCAAGCTATCATAGCAGTTATTCTAAAAAGCCCTCAGGTCTTCGTGGTTTTTCAACTAGTTTATAAACTCGAACTAGAACAATCCAGCGCGATCGAGTGTCCTGTGCTGTTTGTTGTAGAGTAGGCTACAGTACGTAACTCCATGACACAAGACATGCTATAGGCGCTTTTTTTTCCCCCAATACTTACAACTCTGCATTCAATGGCGCCAAAATCACACAGCTGATACAGAACTAGTCCGAGTCAGTATTTTAAGTTAACCTCTTTTCACTACAAGGTGGCTTAGGCCACAAAAACCACACAAAGAATATTAGTGTAACCTTAAGCAATGTTTGTATAACTCACTTAACTATAACAGCTGGGATGTAGGACTCGTGATTTCAGCGCAACTCCATCTTTTTCCAGACGTTGTCAAACAATAGAGTGCTCTACAGAGAGAGTTTAGAGTTTGTTTATTTTTTGCGTGTTTTGTTGGTGTTGTTGTTTTGTTTTAAATTGATTTATTTATTTTTCTTAAACCATTATCGGATGGGACTACGTGCTACGTGCAGCTCCGCGAATCATGGCTCAAGTGCGCAACTTAGGTGAAGCTTGTTCGATCCCAAAGTACAAGAGTGTATATTATTTCGATCTTTCATTAATTATTTGGTTTCAGTTATTTTTGTGTGCTAATGCTTTGGTTATTGCTCGTTTTTGTTTTTGTTTAAAGTGTAGCTATCGGGTGCTGACCTACATTTCGTAAAATCACGAAATAGGACTATTTAGTGACTTATAATGTACTATACTAACTAAAAAAACTACGAGGAGTTCTAAAATGTGCTTGGATTATCTTGCCGTTGCATAGATTGTTTGATATATACTCCCAAAAAATCGACTTCCCAAAAAAAAAATTCTTCGGCAAGTTTCGGAAAGTGACGTCACAAAAGTGACCGGTTTGGTTGGTAGTGTCTAGTGTGTTATGTTGGTTTGAGATTTGGCGCAGTGCAATTTAGCGTATTTACTGATTAAATGTAGATTTTATTTATTATTATAGTTAATTTGTAGAGGATAGCATATGCACTATTAAAAAAATGACAGCTCAAATGTGTGTTGTTGGTGGATGCATAAATAGATCATGCCAAGAAACATCGCTGCATCGTTACCCGAAAGATACTTCGTTATGGCCACCTTGGAACCGTTTTGTTGTTAGTACGCGGAAAGATTTCTCCAAGGGAAATGCACACACTTTTGTGTGCTCCTCACACTTCAAAGAAGACGATTATTTTTACCAATCTTCTGGAATTTCGAATGAAATTCGCGAAAATGCTCCTTCTCAAACCTGGAGCGATACCGACTATCAAGCCGGCAGTAGGCCTGCTATCGGTACAGAGTAGGCCCAAAGAGTCTATATACTATAGTATACAACCTCTTTGGTAGGCCTAAACTAGCAGTCGACCCTCACCCTAGCAGTGATGCCACAACAACAAGAAAGAGAAAGAGAAGCTCCATTCTTCTTATGAAGCTAAACCTTGCGAGAGAGGTTAATGATAGCATCACACTCTAAATAGTTTAGATACGCAACAGTGAAAATTGTGTGCGGGAGGTTTGGGTTGGTGGAGATAGGGTAAATCAGAGATCACTCATCAGATAGCATTAGCAGTGCCAGCAGTTTCCACAATTACTTCAATTAGGCCTACGGCAGTACTAAGCTTACTAATAGTAGCACTATTGAGTAAATTACTGTAACTTAAAAAAAAATACTTTTTACGTAGGACTATATTGTAGACCTAAACCAAATTGTAAGTGCAGAGAATTGGTATTCACATTTCAGTCTTAGTTTTCTGTTTGTAATGTACGAGTGCATAATAATAATATCGAAACATTATTCTGCATTTAGTGGAAATACAGTTTTTCCTCTGCTTATCTTTGTTCAATCCATTAGGCATATCGTGTCCTATTGTACTGACAAATGTTAAATTTAACAGATCTATCGAAAAATATTAAACTTGAAATGTACATCACCAAAACAATAACATTATTATTATTATAATTATTATTATTAGTAGTATTATTATTATAATAATAATTAATATTATTATTATTATTATTATTATTATTTATAATAATTTATGCAAACGAAACATGATTAGCATCATACAAATAATAGTAATAAAATTTGAAGACATTTATTATGACTAAATAAATGTAGATGAAGAAAAATACAAGTTACAATTACTGAATTAGGCTTGAGCTCAACACAAACTGAGAGATTGGTCCTTTTTGTGACGTCACTTACGTCGAGCGGGGAAAAGCGAAAAGTTTCCGGTAATCTCCGGAATTACCCGTGAGTCATGACTACCCAACAGTTACACTTTAAGGTGATTTGCTTGTAATATTAAAATTGAATGTTTTAAAATAAACTTTGTGTATCTTGTGATTAAAACAGATTACATTTGTTGTTTTTAACGGATGCATGTTGGGTAAGAGTGGGAGGAGGGTGGAGCTTTAGGTTTGGAGGGTCAGCTTCCTTCCGCTCTGTTGAACATGTGGCACTGTGTTAGTACTACAGTACATACGACACCCAGCGTAGCTGAGACAGTCCGAGTGCCTCTCACTACACACATCTCTCCCGTGCGGGGATCGTAAAAAGGGCGTCTGCTTCCGTGGCCTGGCCAAAATTTATTACCAGTCATACTGACTGACACTCTTCCTCCCTCCCTCCCCCCACCCCCTTCCCTCTCACACATTCCACATCAGGCACAATAGACTTACGCCCTTTTGCCTTGGGCTGGGTGGGAGTAACAATAACAAAAACTCATCTTTCCTCTCTCTCTCTCTCTCTCTCTCTCTCTCTCTCTCTCTCTCTCTCTCACACACACACACACAACAATAATAACGACACAACCTACTTCTCTCTCTCTCTCACACACACACACAAACACACACACACAAATAACAAACACCACCTTACACACATCACACATACTACAATCACAACAATACACAACATCACACAGACAAAACATATTCCGACTGTTCTTCTTTCTCATCATCTTTCTCATTAGCGTTCTCATTATCTTTCTCAACAGAGAGAGAGAGAGAGAGAGAGAGAGAGAGAGAGAGAGAGAGAGAGAGAGTCTGTATGGGCTCAACTCGCCTTTCTGGAATCTCTCCCCCTATCACCCACCACTCTAGTGCCCCTCCCTCTCCTCTCTCTCTCCATCACCCCTCTTTCTCCCCCCACTCTCTCATACCCCAACCTCACCCCACCCCCCCACCCCCCGC
Source organism: Oncomelania hupensis (assembly GCA_036898135.1). NCBI lineage: Eukaryota > Metazoa > Mollusca > Gastropoda > Littorinimorpha > Pomatiopsidae > Oncomelania > Oncomelania hupensis. The sequence continues at coordinate 47,579,003 of CM072526.1, read as the reverse complement.
CCACAACCCGCTCCCTTTCTGGCTGTACGCCGTTGGATCTTTGATGAATGGGCAGTGCAGTGAGACAAGCCGTGGGTGAGTGCTTGACCGCTGGTTAACTGCAGCGATGGTGGTCGGCACACACACACGCACACCCCCCTCACCCCCCCCCCACCCCCCACACCGTCCGGCCATCCCAGAATAGCTTTACATTTCTCCTTGGCCATTATTGCATATGGACTTCCAAAAGAGTTAAGGATGTTTGTTTGTTTTCTTCTAAAATATTTAAGGAGTTTTGGTTGTTTTAAATTCTTTGTCTATCTATCTATCTATCTGTCTGTCTGTCTGTCTGTCTGTCTATCTATCTATCTATTTTTTTTCTTCTAGGTCTTCTTTTTCTTAATACTGTAGAGAGGTAAGGACTTTGGACGCTGGTTTTTGAGAGAGAGCGAGAGAGAGAGCGAATCTGTTATTGGACCTGCAGTAGGGAAGTACAATCATTTGGCTACGCTTTGCAGATTGTAATGTTCAACCAGCGATACATTAATACCAAAGTCATTTGGAAGAGTCTGCTATCTCTTCTTCTTTTTTTTTTTTTTTCTTTCGTTGGGGGCTGCCACCCTCAGCTTATTGAGGACTCTGCAGCCAAATGCTGGGTATGTTCTTGTTACCGGCACTCACCCGTCTAGGACATGAGCGTCAGGATCTTTAAAGTCCGTTATGATGGAGTGCATGCGACACAGACTAGATAAACTATAAACTAAGGTCTTGTCTGTTGAACTGAAATCAACAGTTGTTCCTTCTCCTGTCTTTATTTATTCTTCCATTATAAACTTGCGTTCTAAATGGAGTCACAATCTGTAGAACGTGACCTCCGAGATGGTGGTCAGTTTCACAAGAGAGAGAGAGAGAGAGAGAGGGGGGGGGAAGATTATTGACTAAGAGAACGACATGCTTTGTGATGACGCATCTCCCAAGCCCAGCACTGGTCAGTTTTTGCAATACGGGGAGTGTCCAGTGAGTCCGAAGGCCAAGGATATTGCCACACGCAGGCTGCCTGACTGCTATCCACAGACTGACCGCACGAAGTTGGTCCTCCATAATTCTTAGCCGCGGAGTTCAGAGAGTGTGAGAGAGGTTGACTGACTTAGCTCACGCACGTGTACCGCAACTACACAACTTCGGTGCCATCCGACGTTTTGAGTTCGCAGGCTAAAGTCTCTATCTCTCTGCTCTACCCTCCCTCCCCATCACAGCCACAACCCTCTATCCTCTCCTTTGATTTTCTTTTTCTTACCCCCCCCCCCCTATCTCTTCCCAAATTTTCCTAGATCTTGTTTCTCTGTTTCTTTCCCTCCCTCCCTCCCTCCCTCCCCCAACCCTCCCTCTTTCTCTATAAAAATCTCCTCTTCATCATTCTCTTTCTTTCTGTCTCTCTCTCTCCTTCTCTCTCCCTCCCTCTCTCTCTCTCTCTCTCTCTCTCTCTCTCTCTCTCTCTTCTGTTGCTGTGTATGTGCGTTGTTACACCTAGGTTTTGCGGTGTGAAGCTGTTTTTACGATAGCGCTACGCCACGGCTGGACTTACGCCATAGCCGGTCAGTTCCCTTTTACAACTGCTCTAGAGAAAGAGGGTAAAAGGGTCATCGGAGTGGCCAGGGCAGTGGGCAGTCATTCGTTTAGCCTAGTGCATGAGTCAGTACAACTACAGCGCGCTGTTTGTTGTGTATGGACTAAAAACTCGAGAGGTCAGCTTGTTGACGTAAACTTTGGTTCTGGTTGAGTCATATTGCGTTGGGACTTTCCTTTCATTTCAACTGCTTCAAATTTGTGAGTATAAACAAAGAACCATTTTGTGCCTCAAAGAGAACATTCGAAATTTGTTTTCTAAAAACGTTTTATTTAACTTTCTTCAGTTATTAACTTATTGTGATTGGTCTTATATAGCGCAGTTTTTTTTTATATCTCAAACAGCTCGCTCGGGCAACAATCACCGCAAAGCGCTGAAGGTTTGCTTGCTATATAGACTATTCTAGTTTTCGTTGTACCTACGGGTTATCCACCGTTTTCGTCAGCTCCTTATATTTTATTTAGTTATACATATTTTGTGTAATTTGATTTTGTCTTGATCAACAATACGTAGTAGCCTACATCGTAGTCTGTAGGGTTGTGGATTTGAACCAAGATCGCACAAGAATGTGCACCTACTGCTAACCTTCATGTTTACGTTTGGGATCGTTTTCTCGGACTGTTTACTCATTACAGTGTTTACAGTGAAGTGTTGATACAATGAATAAATTGTTTTTTAAGTGGTTATTGTCATTGGAAGTGTGTGTGTATATGTGTACTTGTGTGGAGGTGGGAGGGAGGGGGTGTGCGCGCGTATGTTTATGTGTGTTATAATTCTGTGGTGTGAAATTACTGAAGTTAACAAGTAAAAAATAATATAATGAAAATCTTTTAAAATGTTCGCTTTAGTAGAGTTACGACGGGACGTGTTACAGGATCTCTGCGTCGGTGAAATTTTAATGTTATCGTAACATCGCCGTGATTATTTTACTATTTACTACTGCTGCTACTACTATTATTACTACTACTACTACTACTAGTAGCAGTAGTAGTAGTAGTAGTAGTAGTAGTAGTAGTAGTAGTAGTAAATAATAATAATAATAATAATAATAATAATAATAATAATAATAATAATAATAATATTAATAATAAAATAAATAATAATAATAATAATAATAATAATAATAATAATAATAATAATAATAATAATATAAGTTTAAGACGTATATGTTGTCAAATGTAACAGTTCTTTCCCCTTACATCTTTCATAAACCAATGTGTACACGTATATTTTTGTTGTTATGCGGGACTGCAGCTGCACACGATCCGTCGCTGCATAAGTTATTTCCATTGTTACGCTGGAGGTACGCTTCTGCTACTCAATCCCGTTTAGGCGTAAGTCACAGAAGGTTCAGATAAGATATATAATTATGCAATCGCCATTGTTTTCTGAAATCTTTTAGCGAATGAGGATTCCGCGAACTTTAGCACTTCTCTTTACAAAACATGGCGCCTGTTGGATAGTCTGTGTAGGCCTAGTATGTGTGTAGTTTTCATTTCACATTGTTAAGGACTGTCCATAGAAAGACTACGGACTGTGTGTATGGGGGGAGGAGTGAGGGGGGGGGAAAGGTGCGGGATTGAGGGGGATGAGGGGGGTATAGAGAGAAGAGGAAGAAGTTGGAGGAAATAGGGGGCTCAAGGGAGAGAGATGTGTGTGTATGGATGTGCGTGTGTTTGTGTGAGTGTGTGTATGTGTGTGTGTGCGAGCGCAAGCGCAGCAACACTAAACCACTTTACGAACACATCACATTTATAACAACAACCGGATTTTCGACAGATCCTAGATTTAAAGTGGCTGTGCGATTTTATCTTTTCAAGGTGCGGTTAGCGATCCATGCCCAAATACTTCCTGACAGTATAAACATGTACTTCAGTGGTTGGTTGGTTGATAGTGCAATGACTGAATGATTCACACACACATGCTTGACTGACAGTGTCTATTTTTCTTCGTTAAGGCGAAACAATTAGCGTACCACTTGGCTGATATGGGCTTGAATTGTGAATGCTGTTTTTCGCTCCTGCTGGCAGATTTTGAGTGCATTTGTCTACATGTATACGAGTTCGTTTATTAAATGTTGTACTGTTAATATTAGTGATATTATTGGGCGCCTGGGGTTCAGTGCTGCCTTTAGTTAGCGCCTTGAACAGCTCATTGAATTAGGTGCGCAATTTAAGAACAATTCTTGTAGTATTTGAGTCGAAGTTTGCCCCAAAC
>CM072526.1:47565180-47570180 GCA_036898135.1 Oncomelania hupensis | reverse complement strand
CCTGACCGCTGGCCAACGTTGCCTATTAGGCATGGCCATATTTGTATGGACAAAAAACAAACACCAAAAAACAATAAATTAAAAAATAATAATAATAACCACAAAGCTGTAATGTCAGTATGAACTGTCCGTACAGAATAACGGAGCTTTGTCCATAATAGTGCCCCTAGTTGGCGGGGGTTTCTGTATAAATAGTTTTCCCCACTTTCTGGTCCCTGTTGTTGTCTTTCTCCTTTGCTCCTCCTACTCTGTTCTATCAATCTACTATACAATACTATCTTCTTCGCTAGATCTAGTCATCTACCTTTTTTTTCTTGAAAACTCTTCCAGAACCCTGCATTTGTGTATGAGGTCTGGTGGGTCAGCTTGGGAATACTGGACGTTTGCGCTAAATGGTCACTAGGGCTTCCTATAATATTATTATTTAGCAATGTAGGCATTATATATATGTGTGTGTGTGTTTTGTTAATATTTGTAATGATGCTTATATTGTTTTTGTAAACGGGGATTTGATAAATTAGAGTATAATCTCAGCGTCCCCTGCGTGGGATACCTTTATTGTAAAGTGACCAGCAGGTAAAGAGCCTTCAGTGTTACCACTAGGGTTGTTTCAGCAGATCTTGTTTGTATACGGATCAGGGGCGAGTCCTCTTTCAACCAAGTTGTGGTCCTGATTTTGTGGTACTGATTCGATTCTTTGCATTCCGCTGGACCTGTAAGCCATGAATAACTAACTAAACCATAATAGCGCGTGTCCCCTATACGCAATGTGTCCGGGGACGTTAATTTACCTACCATACCAATAGCGCGTTGTGATTGTTTGGTGTTTATTGAAACAAAACTCATCCACCGATTGTTTCTTGGTGTACTTTCTTCGTCTGTACTGTCCGAATGACCAATAACTTCTTAGTGTCATCTTACATTAAAAATGGTGATCGTTTGACCGAGCGAGTCTGGTATGCAGCTCTGTGGGCAACTATGAGTGTACACCATCAGCCCTATCCCATTCTATATGATAACTTGAAGGTCGTTGGGGTACCACAGATGATCGTCTATATGTCCTACCACCTCTGTTTCTGTCTTCATCTTCTTCTGTCTCCTTGCACCGTGCCTTTGGTCTCTGCAAGGCCTGATGCTCTGGTGACGTGGCCATACCATCGGAGTTTCCGTTTCTTCACCACTGTAAGCATGACATCGTGTTGTCCAATGGCTTGTGTGGTGTTCTGTCGGACGACGGCGATGATGAGGAGGAGGAGGAGAAGGAGGAGAAGGAGAGATTTAAAATCAGATTCAGACATTTTATTTACAATGATGACGATTTTAAGCTATTGGCCTGATCTTATAAAGTTGTTCTGTGCATCATCCACTCTCAACTGCATTATATCATATAGCACAGTATAAACATTTGTGTGTGGTAGAGATAGAGAGAGAGGGAGAGAGAGAGGGGAGGGGAGTGGGGGTGTGAAGACTGCATAAAGAAGGCTATACGATACATGTGTATCATTTACACTTCGATATCAACGAGTTTTAAACATTATAAACCGTGTATAGACAAAAAGGATAGACGTTATAATTGGTCGGCGTGTGAATGAATGAACAATACGCAAAAAATCAGCGAAACCAGGATTTGGAAGCAACACTTGAAATTAGTGTTGGTTAGTGTCATTTTGGTCTTTCCTCATCTCAATTGAAAAAGGAAATTAGAGGTTACTCCACCGGATGTAGTTAATCTAATTTTCTTTATTTGCCGTACAAACATTTAAGATGATTTGGCATGAAGTGTTTTTGCAGGCAGCGTTTTACCGACTTATTTAAAAAACGCGGTTATTAATTACATATAGTTTGTTTGAGACGAGCGCTTTACTCATTGTTGAGTCATGATAATCATCATGAACATCGTCATGATCATTATGATCATCATCATCATCATCTTCTTCTTCTTCTTCTTCTTCTTCTTCTTCTTCTTCTTCTTATTATTATTATTATTATTATTATTATTATTATTATTATTATTATTATTATTATTATTATTATTATTATTATTATTATTATTATTATTCTTCTTTCGCAAAACAAAGGCACAAACACACAAACAAAACGCACAAACACGCACGATGATCAATACTTTGATCATTAATGTTGAAGATGTCAGGACTGGAACCACAGCGCTGTCATCCACGATGTGGCTTAATAACGTAAGCTACTTAAACAATTGACCACATTCAGAAATTAAAACTGCATCCGGGCATGTATAAAGAACTGCCTCCGTTCTGGTTTCCGACTGTGAAGAGTACTTTTCCTCTCTTGTGTCAGTCACAGTGATCTTCCCTTGGTATGCAACAGAGTTGTTGACTATATCTTGCCAGCTCTGTGTTTAGTTTAACATACAGATGATAGCAGGTTTGACTATGTTGAATGTTAGGGCGCCACTTACTTCATTTGTGGTGATTAAGAGATATTGTCTTGCTGAAGAACAGTTCATCGTTATTTTAAGTGGGCGCCATCGCTTGTGCTTTCACTTAACTACTGACTCATCTGTGTAAGAGAGTAAAACAGGATTAAGAAGGGGTGGGAGATGGGTGCGTGGGGGGGGGGGAAGAGGATGGAGGGGAGGTGTGGAAGGAAGAAGCATAATTATAAAGCACCAAGTGGGCACCTTGAGGGCTTCAGTTAGATCCTGTTTTGTGCAACGCCTTCATCATCATCATCATCATCATCATCATCATCATCATCATCATCATCATCATCATCATCATCATCATCATCATCATCATCATCATCATTATCATCATCATCATCATCATTATTATCATCTAGCCATCATAATCATCAGCTGCAGCATCATCATATGAAATCATCATCACATCATCGTCGTCATCATCTTCATTATCATCTAACCATCATCATTATCATCCTCATCAAGAGATCATCATCATCTAGCCATCAGCAGCATCATTATCATCATCAGCTGCAGCATTCGCATCAGCATCACAGTCAACATCATCATCATCATCATCTAGCGATCATCATCATCATCATCATCATCATGAAGATCAACGGCTTAAATTGAGGGAGTGTGTGTGTGTGTGGGAGTGTGTGTGTGTGTGTATAGGCGTGTGCGTGTGTGCGTGCGCGCTGACAGACTTTTCCCCGTATCTACGACGCATATATACTTTTTAATGTTATGTACAAATGTGAGATCAAGAGATACATTTTACAGTTATCGCTTTGGAGGGAGGATGTATATTTTCTGTATTTTAATAATATTCACAGCTGGGCCGTTAGATACTGTCACTACAACTGTCAGTCATCAAAGCTATGACGTTTAGTATAATTATAGTTTTGATAATTTTCTTCGCATTTACTTTTCTTCTTCTTCTGAGAAGACATGCTTGTTTATGTTTATAAGTTGTATTGCGAAGAAGGAGAGAGAGACAGACAGACAAACAGAGATAGACAGAGACAAAGACGGAGAGACAGACGGAGAGACAGAATAAAGGACAAGAGGGGATGCTACTACTTCGGTAGTTTGGGAAGTTTTGCGAAGCGTGAAATTCGTTTACGCGTTAAAAGTTGTTGACAAGGTCATACGAACCAACAATCCAGATTGCGAATATTATTCGTAGTTGTTACGATTGAGACTCGCACGATAGCTCCGAACGCTTTCATTTGCAAAGCATGCAATAATAGCGAGTATTTATCTTTGATTTGATTCTGCGCTGTTTCTAGAAAAAAGCTTTGTATATGATGTTGAGAATTTATGTCGATCGATATTATTGTAGCATCGTTGAGAATTCTTTGGAATTACTTCTTTATTATTATTGATCGAAGTTTCCAAATCTATCTGGCGATTGCTTGTAAACTAATGAATGTTCTATGACGTAAGACAGTGCGTAGTTCCGGTGACGAGATTTATTTTGGATTGGGTGTTATTGCGTTATTCTCGAATGTTCTAAGCTTTACTGGATTGCAGAAAGGCTATATAAGTAATGCACTTGTCTGATTGAAAAAAAAGTTGATTTTTGGACAGCAATCCTTGTACGCAGTTGTTGATGTTTTACGGAATGAAGTTAGAAAATGTTATACGACGACTCCTGGCCTTGTTGCTTAGTGCTCAGGCTGTGTGAATAAAGGAATTCGAGTTATTGCTATTATCAATCAACTCCTCCTTGGGTTTTTGTCAAACATTTTATCTCCCTTGCATTGTTATCTTTCGTGGTACTCGACCAAAAGAACTAAAGTTTCTCTCTCTCTCTCTCTCTCTCTCTCTCTCTCTCTCTCTCTCTCTCTCTCTCTCTCTCTCTCTCTCTTGCTCTCTCTCTCTCTGTCACTCTCTGTCTCTCTCTGTCTCTCTCTCTCTGTCTCTCTGTCTCTCCGTCTCTCCCTCCCCCCCTCTCTCTCTCTCTCTCTCTCTCTCTCTCTCTCTCTCTCTCTCTCTCTGGACTAGGCCTACACATTCTTTATTGTCATTGGCTGATGATTACTTAGCGTAAGCTTAGAAAGTGGCTGACTGTTTTACGAAGGCTGTATAGCATTAGTATAAGCATCTGAATAACAATTAATGCTGTTTTCCTGTTGGGCTTAGTATTTACGGAAGCGGTACTGGTGCTGTTTAGTCCTTCTTGTTGTGGTTCGGAGATGCGGTAGACATTAGAAGTGTATGACATAGCATGGGCATCTAATTCCACTGATTTCACTTTGACTCGTCATTTGAGAGAGAGAGAGAGGGAGAGAGAGAGAGAGAGAGAGAGAGAGAGAGAGAGAGAGAGAGAGAAAGAGAGAGTGCGTGAGTAAGATCTCACGCACAAAATGTGTTGAAAAATGCTAAAAGGTAAAGTTGAGATTTGTGTTTGATTTTTTTTAAAAAGTAAAATACGTTTTTTTTTTAAATTGTAAATGTTAATGTCTAGTATTCTCTAAATGTGCGAACAGACATTAAATAAAAAATTACTTGATTGATTGACTGAAAGTTCAAAATTTTCCTACTAAATTTACTTGCA
>CM072526.1:47517680-47560180 GCA_036898135.1 Oncomelania hupensis | reverse complement strand
GTTCTTTCTTTCATTATTTTCTAAGCATTATTTTTGTCGTCGTCGTAGTTGTTATTGTTGATGTTGAACATTTGAATAATAGTGTTGTAATAATAATAATGATAATAATAATAATAATAATAATAATAATAATAATAATAATAATAATAATGGGTGCTATATACGCGCTTTTTTTCCAAATCACCAATCAGCCTCAAAGCGCGGCGATCTGCACCAACATACACGCTCGCATGTTCCATCTATGTTGTATACATGGGTGCATGTTTCTGTCAAGGTGTTTTACATTGATGGATGCAACATTCCTTTTGTAATAACAATATTGGATGCGAAACGCGCCTCAATATTAAATCAGGCTCAAAGCGCGGCGATCTGTAGCCAATAAACGTTCACAATTGCACACATTCTTACAAGTTACATAAACAAACACAATCAACTCACACACATTGATGATCACTCAGACATGTAGCTTAAAACGCAATTAACTATTAGAATACGCAAAGGAATGTAAAAAAAAAAAAATTTATACTTTTTTTTTTTTAAATTTAGATACAGACTTTCTTCAAATCTTTGGTGTAAAAAGGCACGTCGCTTTTTGGACGACGGAAAGGAAATCGAATTTTTGGTTTGTGGATTTTTGTTGTCGAAAGATCGACTGCATCCAAGACCACTATTGAATTTGTGCCTGATGCGCTTGTAGTGGCATCCGTTGAATAAAAGACTTGATGGTGGTGGTCGGTGATGGGGCTAAGGTGGGAGAATATAATTATAGAGTGTTTGTTCATCGTGCGTGTACAGGTGTTGGGGGTGGGGGTGTGGGATAGGGGGGGGGATAGTGGACACATTCTTGCATTCCTTTTGGGTAATGGGATGCGCCGCCACAATGCAATGGCGTAACGGGGCGCGGGTGGTCAAGCTATTCCATTGTCCACTCCCGTGTCCACTCTCTGAACAAAATGGAAAATTAATGGTGGAGCATGCCCACTACAAAGTGCGGCTTGCATTTTTTGTGCTCGAAAGAGAGTAGGGAGGAGGAGGAGGAGGAGGAGGAGGGGCAGGAAGAGGAAGAGGGTGTCGGAGGCGAGAAGAATGCTTAGATCTGCGTTCCGTCATGTCCTTGCGTCATAGTTAAAAAAGAGAGTGACGTCAATAATACATGGACGACCGACAAATTAAACAACAGTTCTCATGTTTGCGTATTTTGTCAGTTCGTTCTTCTACAGAACGAAAGAGTAAGGAGAAGATAAGATTAGACGATATATTCAGTGCTTATAGGGTCCAGCGGACTGCCAAGAAGTAAGGAGGAGAAGTTTTGGGGAGATCGGTAACGGTCCCCGATGTAGTTCCGTCAAGACAATGAATGTTCTTGCGCGAGAAAGTTTTTGTATGGTGTTCTTGCGCGAGAAAGAGTGGGTGTGCGTCTGTGTGTGTAAAGGGGGGAGGGAAGAGGGGAGGGAAAGGAAGGAGTGGGGCTGAAAAAGAACTACAAGGAATGAGACAAAGTGCTTGGCTGAGTTCCAGATCCCAATTCAAAAAAACTTCTACGATGCCTGCTTCATGCTATAAGACGACTATTTATTTTCTTATATATTCATTCATAGTTTTATTTGTTTTGTTTTATTTGTTTGTTGTTGAGTTGGCGTGACGGGGGTGTTGGGGAGGAGAGGGGTCTACTGTTGCAAAGGGTGTATGACGATTCACCTAACGACGATTCCCCTCACCTCGTTTTCAGTCAATTCGCAACATCTCCATTCAATTGCCCTACATGTGTTTTTGAATGCACAACTTAATCGTTGTGTTGTATTGTGTTAGCAAGTATTATATATGATAGCGGGTATTATATTATATATATAACCCTAACCCTAACCCTTGACTTAATGTTCAGGCGAGTTGATTGAGGCGAATTAACAGGCGTATCGTCGTGCACCCGTTGCAAAATATGATTCTGGATTCCAAGCGTCCTAAAGGGCTTTTTATATAGCAGTAAATACTACTACTACTACTACTACTACTACTACTACTACTACTACTCATCGTCATCATCATCTTCACCATCATCATCATCATCATCATCATCATCATCATCATCGTCGTCGTCGTCGTCATCAAAATCATAAGAAATGAGAAGTGAAATAGCGCGGGTAAAGCTTCCAATGACTGGATTGTTTGCTTATCTCTCTCTTAGAGTAGGGGCACAGGCTGGAGGCAGCGGTGAGTGACGAATATGTTCCAAAGCATTGACGTTGTTGTGTTGCCCACGTTAATCAAAAGGGAATTGTGTGGGTGGACTAGGAAGTGGGAATGTAGGGAATGGCGGGGAAGCGGAGGAGGGTAGGAGGGAAGGAGGTGTACAGAGAGATGAAGAGTGCTTCCGGCAGGAGGATGAGTCAAATAACCCTTTAGCCCTGAGGAAGGAAATAACAACAAGACATGTCGTTGTAGCCACAACTAAGCTTTGGAGTTGACGCACAATGGAAACCCCCGTTCTCGAGGTAAAATGTCATGGATAAGTGTGGGTGTGGCGAAACATTTTAATGACAGCACTATTTTTGTGTATGGACTGACTTATCTTTAACTAAAATTAATTAACTAAAAATGGGCTGGAATTAATATATAATTTGACCCCTTGTTCTCCTTTGGGAAAGTGTTTGAATACACTTGAAAGCTTGTTTGGTGGGTGATGGGGGAGGTGAGAGGGGTTGGGGGTTGGCTGAAGAGGCCCTGTGTTGTTATCATTTGTTTACATTTTTGTGTGCCTGTACACGTAGCTTGGTAACTTACTACATCCCAAGGAGGAAGTAGTCTGGGCGAATACAAAGGGAAATGGGGTTACTGGAAGCATCTTGGACATCATTTTTGTTTGAACGCGATCCTCCCAAGGTGGTGCATTAAAATCGTCAACAAAATACCAAGGGAGGTAACTTACAGGAAAGTTTCAAGAAATCTTAACAGAGAAGCGCCATAAAAAAGTAATATTAATAAATAAAATATAGATAGATTTGAGAGAACTAACAAAAAATGAGAACCAGAAAAAAACAAAGATATTCATCTAACTAACGGCAAAGAAAACTAGAAAGGCGACGGCTAGAGGTAAGCAGTGAAAGCTAAATTTGAGGATTTGGAGGATTCGAAGATCCGCGTGGAAAATTAGCAGTGGAAAGAATCCAAGGATAGTGCCAAAGCGAAAGATAATCATGGGTAGAAAATTAATAGGAAAACGCCATGAAAAATGCCACTTGCGACTGTTGCACCTTTGATTAGTGACAGGACAGCCCGACAAACGAACAGTGGTCTTCCCTTGGCAGGCTTATTACTTCCCTTCTTAACGCACCTTACCTGCGAACGCCATAGCTCCCTTTTGGGGGCAGAAGTCCTTTTTCCCGGGAGTGGGGGGGGGAGTTAGGGGGGGGAAGGGGATAGAGAGAGAGGGGTGGGGGGGGGAAACACCTTCTTTACCTGTGGTCCGCGCGTCAGACGATGAGCCCGAAGACTACATACAATAGGGTGCCTCGGCGGCTTGAGTTAGATCCTGTAGCGAGCAGCTCTTGAGCTGGAACTGCTGCGCTTTATAAGAAAGAATAAATAACTAAACTGAACGCGCATATAAATTACTTTCTCTTAAAAAAACACGGTTAACTTTTTATTTTACAACTATCGTTATTTCACCTTGAATTCTACCTTTTCTGCCTTGTATGGAAGCTGTGAGGCATTATCTCTCTTCTTTTACTTTTCAGTTGCACGTGTAAAAGGGAAAATGACGCGAACCACCTTCAAAGCACAATTCTCTCCCCTTGATACTCACCTTCTCGTGTCATCTCTTGTGGTCCGCCTTGAAACCGGTGTTATCTCCCCTAATTGAAAAATGCTTTATCTGCCTTCATCCCGCGTTACCTTCCGTAGCTGAAAATCACTTTCTCTCATTCCCTGGTAGCACTGCTCCCCTACCCCTCCCTCCCTCCCTCTTCACCCGACACATTTTTCTACCTTCCCTTCACTCTGCCCTTCCCCCCCCCCCTTCCTCCTTCCCCCCGTCCTCTCTGTGAAAGCGCCGTATCGCCCATCTGGATAATCGCTTCGTCGAGTCTTCTCACGTTTTCGCGCAGCGGGGGACAAAGAAGTGTGAAGTATTTGGCAACAGTTGTGTGTCAGGAAGACACATTAGTGTGTCACATGATGCAAGCGTCCAGTTTAGCGGAAGTGTCAGCGTGCGGGCACCGGACTAAAACGTGGCCTTTACGCCAAAGAGGAGCGGCCTTTTTTTTTTTTTTTCACGTACACAATGGGGTAGTTACCTCCCTTGGTCAGCATGTGCGGGATGCGGTAACAGTTAGCAGGCATGCACGAAGTGTGAACGAAAGGGGAGAAGGCTGTTCTTTTGTTTGGCATGGCTGTGGTGGAGTGCACAGAAAAGAGAGGGAGGGCTTAGTGTGCTGTGCGGTAACTGTTGGCAGATAAAAATGGGGAGAGCTTGTTATTTGGTCGGTGGTAGAAGGAGGGGGGGGGGGTGAAGGAGAGGATGAGAGAGGGGAGGTGGGACGCATGCTGATAGGAACATTGCGGTGGACGCGGTCGAGGGTTTGCTGAGATTTGTAGATAGGGGGTTGTACGTTTCGTAGGTAGGGATGGCGAGAGTGGCGTTGTTGTTATCTCCGTTGGTGATGCTGATGGCTTGACACTGAGCGAAGAAGCCATGAGGGTTGCTGAGGACAGGGAAAGATGGAGTCCGCTGGTTAAACGATCATCTTTGGTACCCCAACGACTTTCGAGTTACGGGATAGGATAGGATGGTATGGTGTGCAGAGAGAGAGAGAGAGAGAAAAAAAGAGAGGGAGAGAGAGAGAGAGAGAGATTGCAAGGATAAACAAAGATAGAGAAGAAGGCTATATCTTAAGTCGTAGTTAACAAGAATAATAGAAAGGTGTTTGTGTTAAGAGAAAGAAGAGGGAGACTACTTCTTCTTCTTCTTCTTCTTCTTCTTCTTCTTCTTCTTCTTCTTCTTCTTCTTATTCTTCTTCCTCGTCTTATTCTCTATCGCCACCACGACTACTACTGTACTAATAAAACGAAGAAAGCAGGGTGCTGTTTCTCCTCTTTGCTATTACAGTCCGTCCGCTATAGTCACTGCATAGGATACTGGACACTGGTCAACGAGTGGACAGGGCAGGAAATGAATTAACAAATTAATGAGCACAAGCTGAGAAGAGGCGATTTGTCAAATGCCCGCTGCATATAATCTCTCTCTCTCTCTCTCTCTCTCTCTCTCTCTCTCTCTCTCTCTCTCTCTCTCTCTCTGGCCTCTCTCTCTCTCTCTGGCCTCTCTCTCTCTGGCCTTTCTCTCTTTCACCCGCCTCCCCACACACTTTCATTGTCTTTCTCTAGCACACAATGACATACACACAGACGCACGCTTACACACACAACACAATGCCCCGCCCTCTTATTCTCTATCTTCCCTTAACTCGCCTCCTCTCTCCTGCCCTAAGTACCCCCCTGCCTCCCCCTTTTTCTCTCTCTCTTTCGTCCATCCACCCGCCCGCCCTCCCTCTCTCGATCTCCCTCCCCCCTCCCCAGTGCACCGAAAGTGTTTGACCAGAGCCTTGTCCTGACACTGAATGATGGACCCACAGCTCCAGTTTGTTTGGCCCATCAAATGAGAAGTGATAGAAGAAAGAAGGTTAGATGGAGAGAGTGAGGGAAGAGAGGGAGAGAAAGAGAGAGAGGGGAGGGAAGAGAGAGAGGAGAGAGGGAGGTGTGATACGAGCGAGGTATGGAGAGGGAAAAGGGGAGAGTGAACGGACAATCAGACAGCGCATGGACGCACACTCACTCCCACACACACAAACACACACACACACACACCCACATCCACGCACACACACACAGAGAGAAAGAGAGAGAGAGAGAGAGAGAGAGAGAGAAAGACTCACACCGAAGGCAATATAACTTAAATTACTGTATTTATGAGAATACTGAAGCTTTTTTTTCTTTTCAAAATACATATGTATAGAGAACATTGGTATGTGGTGGGTTGTGTCTCCTTCGGCGTCTGCCTCGTCTTCTTCAATTATTCTACTATTTTCAAATATCCAATCAAATCAAGTTAAAAAGATGAAAAAAGTGTTCTTGGTTGTTCATAGAAGAAGAAGAAGAAGAAGAAGAAAGTGTTCTTCGTTGTTCATAGAAGAAGAAGAAGAAGAAGAAGAAGAAGAAGAAGTAGTAGTAGTAGTAGTAGTAGTAGGTAGTAGTAGTAGTTGCTGTTGTTGTTGTTGTAGTAGATAGAGGCTATATTTGTTTAGGCCTCCCGGCCTATTCCACGCGTATATTTTCAACACTTTTGTGCGCTGGTCATTGAGCGCAAAACTTGATGAACATTACCTGTGATCTGTAAACTTATCTATATATATATAGTTGGGGTTGCTATCCAAGAATGTTCGTGAATGAGTTGATTTATATTAATACGTCTGTTCATTCTCCGCTTTTTCTCGAACCGTAGGTTAACTTCGAGGCCTGGCCCAGATTATTATCGTGACGCGTAGTGTTAACCAAGATCGGCGCAAGCAACAGTAACCGCAACAGTCTCGCTTCACCATACCGCTACAATAACCCCCCCCCTCCACAGCCTCCATCTCCCTTAACTATTCTATACCCCCCCCCCTTTTACCAATCCCACCCTCAAAGAGATTTAAAGAGAGTGTGCCTCTTTCGACACTGGGTTTTCTGGATTTTCAGACAGAATCCGAGCTTTCTCGAAACACCGCCTTGCGATTATTTTATATTATTTTAAAAGCCTAAACCTAATACATAGACTTTTTACGTTTTATTACGCTGCAAACTATTAAAAAAGTAAGCTTAGCTTTATATATACTTTTAGTTAATGTCATGTCACATTACTCAACTTTACGCCATTTTAATGGACACCGCTAAGACCTGATTTTGTGCCCAAAGGCGGATTTAGGCCAATTAAAGTTACGTCGAATTTTGTAAAGCAGCGTACATCATCTTTGTGTGAAACGGTGTGCGTGTTTGCAAAAGGAGTGATGTGAGAGTATGTAGGTGTGTGGGCGGACGTGTGTGGTTGGGTTCATGCAAGGACTATGGTGTACTTATATTTTTTTATGTTTTTTTATTACTTTTTAAAATGTACTTTATTGTCCCTCTTCATGGGGAATGTAGTCGCAGCCTGTGGCGCGCCCAAACCTACCAAATATATAGGTTGTGTTTTTGACATTTTGCTGGGGGATCAAACCGGAGACCCTCCTCCTCCCGTCCTCCTCCTCCCGTCCTCCTCCTCCCTTCCCTGTGGAAGGCGTAGTCGCAGCCTGTGGCGCGCCCAAACCCAACCTACCTAACATTAGTTGTGACTTTTTGAAATTTAGAAATTCTTTAAATTTTTTGAAATTTTTCTGGGGGAGCAAACCGGAGTACCCGAAGAAAACCCCCGAGACGTTGCCCGAGTCGAAAGTAAATAATATTCGGAGAAACATAACGCCCCGATGCAGGATCGAACCCACACCTGTCAGGCGCCATTGGTTTCTGGCCTGTGGACAAGGCAAGTTAGTCCCGCCTTAGCCCACTTGGCCACAACGCTAAGTATCCAAGCACTCACAAACATTTTATAAGATTCGTTGCTGTGGCATGCGAATACGAATCGCTATAGGACATATAGAATAAAATGAAATAATTTGTAATATTTGTTTCCAATAGGCAGCCCCAAATTTCAATCAAGAACAGATTTGAGAAATGGATTCTGCCAAGGTAATTTCTGTGATGATTTCGGAACGGATCTCCTCTAGATCTGCTTTATCAGATGACTTTATTTACCAGAAAAGAAATCACTGTAGGTCAGGACGCGAATTCCTCTCACGAAGCGGTCATGAAAAAAATGGCATATTAATCTGATTGTTTTTATGGCTATACCTAATTGTCTGCATGTAATTACTTAAAACAAAGAACGGTTTTTGTTATCTTACGAACAACGAAGAAATAATATAATTTATTATTTATTATTTTCATTCTGTGCGCGATTTTTTGCATGAAATTACTTCCTATATATACTACCAAGCAACTGGGAAACAAAACTTTTCGCACAAAATAACGAAAAAACGTTATAATTAATTGTGATCGCGTGTGATTTTTTTGCATAAAATTATTTAATTAGTTTCTATGGAACGATTATTAAAACTGTTTTTTTAAATCACGAAATATCGAAAAACCGCCAATGGTGGGTGTAGACGTTAAACTTCAATGTTCCTTCTTTTGTAAGGAACAAACATTATCAATAGTGGCTGGTGTTGAAAGCTAGCACGTCATGCTCTGCACAGAGGTGAGTTCAGAACACAGCAATTATTATATAGCACGATTCACAATAATGATACCAGGTCTCCGTTATTTCGTAATAACAAAATTGAAATTCGCGTACTAGTCTATTAGGTGAACTGAGCTATAATAATTGCTGTTTTCTGGTTTTCTACATGAGATAGTTTATTTCACACAAACACACAGACACACACACATAGACACACCCATACATACATGCACACACATACACGCGAGCGCACTCCCACCCAACCCACACACAGGTTCGTTAAACCGCGAATTTGTCTCACCAAATAACAGAGAACTGTTTTGTAAACATATAACAGAGAACTGATGTCGTGTAGAAATATGGCCTTTGAGTATAGGTAATTCAGTGTTCTCAGTAAAGTTTTCCTTTCGAACTAGAGAATGCTTTCATTGCTGCATTTGTTTTTTACTGCCTGAAACGAGGGAATTTCACAAAAAGAAAATATACGCCAGAACAGGATTGTTATTGTCTTGAATAGAAACAACTGAATATTTTTGTGTGTCAGTTTTTAATTCGTCAGATTAACTAAAAGTTAGGAACCCGAATCAAAAAGAAGAAAAAAAAAAGGATATCGTACTTGACAAAGCGAAACGAATCCGCAGACAAAAAGGATATATTTATCACTTGTGTGCTGCGTGTTATGTGTAGTTTGACTGACAGACATTGGCGAATTGTGCAGAAGGAGACTGAATGGACGATAATGGGTAAGTGTTCATTCGCCTACAGTCTTACTGTTATTGCTTTGTGCTTGGGTTATTTTATTGTGTTCTCCGGCCACAGACAGGCCTCCTAACCATACAACCTTAATACTTTGTATAGTTCGCCACATTTGAGAGAGAGAGAGAGAGAGAGAGAGAGAGAGAGAGAGAGAGAGAGAGAGAGAGAGAGAGAGAGAGAGAGAGAGAGAGAGTAAACCTACGCCATATTCAGTTGCAGTGCCACTCTAATAATTTAGCCTAATTTAGTCAGTGATACATTCTATTTTGCAGAGCAGTGGAATCCAAAGTGGAATGTTTATCATGCTTTTCCAATGACGCCATGCGGTTTGACCGGCCACCATCGGTCAAACGCTATGTTGTAGGTTATCTCCCTTCTGTTTGTTCTCTCGCCTTAGTGTCCGAAGAATTCATTCATAGTCACGACCCAGACCCGTGGAGATTTTTTGTTGTTCAGTCGTATGCATGCGCCCTTTTAATAATATATTCATGTAGTTGTTGCAGGTGTTATAGTTCGATTCACTCCCCTTGTGAAATTGTGTGCTTGCCAAATTTAGATGATTGATTAATTTGAACTGCGCTTTGAACTCATTTACTTGGGAAAAAGCACTAATTAGGCCTGATTATTATTATTATTATTATTATTATTATTATTATTATTATTATTATTATTATTATTATTATTGGTAAAGGTAAAAGTGGTCCCATAGCCTGGTGGCCGTAGGCGATAGTGATGTTGGAGATCACACTTATCTTGGGCCAGCGTAATGAGGGTGATGCCCATCTCTCTCTCCCTCGCTGCTTTACCTTCCCCACCCTTAAGAGAGTAGGTACTCAGGCACAGTTGAGTCAACTGGGGGCGTTGTTATTTGTCGCTTCACGGTTTGCGGTCACCCATCCAAGTGCTAACCGCACTGGACGGTGCTTAACTTGCGACACAGTAGCGAGTGCTCCAACCACTGCGCTATCCGACACCCCCCCTTTTTTTAAATTAATATGTGCAATTTTCTTCCAAAAATTAAACATTCACATTGTAATATTATATATATATATATATATATATATATATATATATATATATATATATATATATATATATATATATATATATATATATATATATATATATATATATATATGTATATATATATATATATATATATATATATATTTTTTTTTTTTTTTTTTGAATTGCAATATTTAGGTTTAAAATTTATGCAATGCTGTATTTAAAGTTGTTGTGGTTGTGGCTCTTGCTTGAAACGCATTAATCGATTGGTTGCGTTAATTAATTTCTTGTTTATTTCTTCTTCTGTATTCTTTACAACCCCCCAACCCCTTCCACCCACCCCCACCCATCTCTCTCTCACGCACCCTCTAATCTCTCCGTCTCTTCTCTTCTTTATCACACCCTCCCTCATATTCTCCCCCCATCCCAACCTTCCTTCCCTCTCTCACTTGTTCAACTCACTGTCGATGATTGGGACAAAGTTTCACGGGGCGAGTCGGTTGGCCTGCACTGTGGCTGTTGGCGCTAGCGTCCAGCTTGAAGACAGGTCAACGTGACCCAACAGTGCCCCAGTGCAGTGGTGGACATTACTGCAGGGTATCCGCAACTCGTGCAAGCAAGCTCATCGTTGTTATATAGCGCTTTTTTGTAGTTCAAGAGCCGCTCAAGGCGCTGGCCAATGCATGATCTAACTCGAGCCGCCCGGTGAAGCAAGTATACATCAACGATTGAAATGAATAAGAAGGATAAACGGAAAGTACAAACATGATTTATTTTTTAATATGGGGCACAACATTCGTTATTATTTGGTTTTTACTCAACCGAAAATGGTGCTTAAACTTGCCGGAAGTCAGCGTCCGTAGTTTGGACTTGTTATTCCTACTTTCATTGTCATTGGAATTTGAATTGTTTGGGGGAGGGAAGGGACAGTGGAGTTTCCCCTCCCCCCGCCCGCATCTAGCCTTCATCATCTTGTTCTTGTTCGCCACCCTATTTTTTTTCTTTTTCTTGTTCTTCTTCATCATCATCATCATCATCATCATCATCATCATCATCATCATCATCATCATCATCATCATCATCATCTTCTTCTTCTTCTTCTTCTTCTTCTTCTTCTTCTTCTTCTTCTTCTTCTTCTTCTTCTTCTTCTAACCCTCTTCCACGGTTTATGACATTTAGCGTGCATGAGGAGAGTTGCTGTCTGTAATAAACTCATGTTTGACACTCCAAGCTCCAAGGCAAAGCACGTATGCTGCCTTTACTGGATTTTGGGGTCGGTAAGATAGGGTTGGACGTCATTAATTTTGGAAGGAGTTGCAACTGGCCATCACACAAACATCGGTCCAGAAAATCCTAGTAAAAGAATTGCAAGAGACTTTTGCTCACCACAGACTGGGAGGGAAATTGAAAAATTAAATGGAAATGACCGAACCTATCCTTCCTTCGATGACCGTTTCTGAGGCGCGCTGATTGTATTGTTGAATGAAGAGCGTCGCCTAGTTTTAAAAGAATATTTTATTTATTTAATCATTTTTATGTAGCGCTTTTCCAGCTCAAGAGCTGCTCAAGGCACTGGCCGATACAGGATCTAACTCGAGCCTCCCGAGGCGCCCTAAAGCCTCACACTTTAACAGACCGTTCTATTTCTTCAGGGCAATTTAGCACAAGTGTACTTGCGTGTTTCACGTACTGACAGCTTTTACATAGAACCCCTACTATTATTACGAATACAAGCACCCCACCGCCGTAGCTCAAGTGGTAGAGCGTTCGCCTGGCACACCTATGACCCAGGTTCGAATCCCGTGGTGGGCGATATAAAATGTGGCCATTTTCACTGTCCATTTTAGCAGTATGATTGCTCTGGTGGTTCAGTGTTGATTCAGGTCCCTACCCCTCTTTCCCTGGGATGGTTATCCGTCTGCCATATCGCCAAAGGTGGGTGTAGACGTTAAACCTCAAATGTTCTGTCATACAAGCACTAGCGTTAACTGTCCATACTATTACAGTGACGTCTTCCCAATGCTGTATACAATACTTTTAAATGGATTTTTAAACATTATTTCTTTAAAGCTCAGTAACTCCTGGCCAAGCGTTTTAGTAAAAGACATTAGGGATTTGTTTAAATTATTTGTCTTCCGACTACTACTACTACTACTACTACTACTACTACTACTACTACTACTACTACTACTACTACTACTACTAAAATATTAAATTTTGAGTCCCCGGACACAGATGCGTATAGGGGAACTACTACTACTACTACTACTGGGAAAATGAGGTTGAAAGAGAGAGAAATAAAAAAAAAAGACGCATCCATCGGATTAAAAGATTTTCTCTACAGGTATTTCGCTACTAAGCTTCATCGAGAGTTAAACTAACTACACGCCAACTGCTGTCCAGCACCATTACGACAACCCAAACCTGCCCTCACGTTTGTTTGTTTGTTTGTAGATTATAGTCACACGACACTTTCGCATATAGGTGACTACTGGACCGATTTATACTGACACCAGCGGGCCAGTTGTTGGTAAAGGGGAAAATAGTATGATCTCACGTTGACCAATCCGGGATTCGAACCAGCGACCTTTCGGTTACTAGCAAGAAGCTCTTACCAACTGAGCTACCCGGCCCCTCTTGCCCTCACGTTCCTGCTCCTCTTTTTAATATTCTAATTCCTACGCCTGCGCAAAGGCTAAAAGCACGCAAGGAGCGCGTGCGCCAATAAGAGACCCACGCGTGGACTCCATAACAAAAACGCTCCTCCAGGCACAGAAGATCGCGTAAGAGGGGAGATAACAACGGATTTAATTCCAGCTCCTTTTGGCAGGCCCGGCACTGGGTTTGGCGAGAAGGTTTGAGCCCTTTCCCCCCACCCCTACACCCACCCAACTCCCCTAGGGGGACTGCTCCTGTAGTCCTTTGCTGCCCCCCCCCCCCCCCCCCCCCCCGGTGCGGTGTGAGTTTTGATAACCGGTTCTTTGATTTCGGTCTGTTGCGTTTGGGGAAATGGGCTGCAGGAAGGAGGAGTGCGGGGTTGGTTGGATCGAGTGCAGGGAGAAAAGTGTTAAAGCAAGGGAGGGAAGGATAGAGGTGGGGGGAGGGCCAGAGAGGAGGGAGGATGTTGTAATAAAACTGGTCATCAGTCTGTTGAGAGAGAGAGAGAGAGAGAGAGAGAGAGAGAGAGAGAGAGAGAGAATTGGGGAGGAGGGTCGTTCAAATTGGAATGTTTCTAATAAAAACTGTCTATTGGTCCGTTTGCAAAGGGAAACGCGGATATCGCAAAAATGGTTGGCGAGCGTTGGTGCATGCATGTATGTGTGTGGAAGTGAGCGCCTGAAAGTTAGAGATGGAAAGGAAGGGTTGTGGGAGGGGGGAGCAAAGGGGTTGATGGGTGGGTGTGTTAGGAGCGACTGGTGCGTTTAAATGACAGTGGATGGGGCAGTTGCGTAGCAAGGAAACTGGACATTAGGCCATGCTGACCGAACAAAGACCTGCGCTTTTCCCTTCTTTCAATTGCAACCCAGCTCATCTTCCCCAGTCACAGTACACTCGTGGCAGCGAGATGAGGTTTAATTAAAACAGGAACTCGCACGCGCTAGCCTGCCGTTGTTGTTGACGTTGGCAGATTGGCAGTAGTTAGGTTATATAGAAGATGTTGGTTTAAACAATGGTTTTTATTCAGTTAATTTCTGATAAGGCGAACCTTAAGTAAGTGCATCCCTACCTGGACGATTTACGAGTCAGTTAAGGCGGAATAGTTTAAGATACAATGTGATATACAGCACAATGGTAAGGAAAGCATAATAAAAAACATGTATACAAGTGAGTTACAAAAGATATGCACAAGTGTAATAACAAATAAATGCAGAAACAAATGCAAAGAGATAATGAAATAAATAATAACAAAATAATAGCGAGAGATTCACTTGAACGAATTGGAGACATTAATTGAAATGTTATAGTGCAGTTCGAGAAAAACACACAATTGCGGCAAGGAGTTTGCGGAGAAGCTGTTTGTTGTATAATATACCTAATTCAGTAATTGTCATTGTTTTCGCAAAATTTATATGGAAAAATAAACCTTACATGAATAAAGGGGTTCCTCCTCATAAGCCTAGAAACCCTCAACACTAAAAGCCTAAGCCTACAGTTTAATGTGGTCTCTGTGCGTGTATATATTGTTTTAGGTCTATTCATTTCTGTATCTACTTTATACTCTTTCCACGGATTCTTTCTAATTCATTAAGTATTGCCCCGTGCTTCAAAGAGAGGGGGAGAGAGATGGGGATGGGGGGTTGGAAGAGGACAGTCTCTCTCTTTCTCTCTCTCTCTCTCTCTCTCTCTCTCTCTCTCTCTCTCTCTCTCTCTCTCTCTGTGTCCAGTTGCGTGCAGGGAAGCGTTTTTGACCTAGTTTTCCTGCGCAAGCGTAAATTGTCGCAAGCAGTTTGTTGTTGGTTGGTACACGGTCTGACTGTTGAAGCGTGCTGAGCAGTCTAACCACACGATTTGTGACTGTTGGAGTTTCCGTCTACGAACCTTCGCAGCGTAAATGTCAGAGATGTAATACCTCTGTGGCCTGCGTTTGGAACTGTTTGTTTTTACAGTTAAACAGATGTTTTTATTTAAAAAAAAAAGCACATAATGACAAACTGCCTTACAGGATAGGTAACAAGTGAGTCCACCCTATATAAATAATATTCAACATATAATTTGACAAGAAAACTAATAATTACATATAAATGACGAGAAATTAAAAAAATTTGTGAATAATTAATTGGATTATGGATAACCGGTACCAATTGATTACGTAGGCTTGATTAAAAAAAGTAAATATATATAATAATGAACCAATCGATATTTGAGTTTAAGATTCACCCCTTGCAAGGAGATGGAGCGCAGTATCGCGCCTCTTACTAGAGTGTGATCATAACCTAATGTCACCTAACCTCATGTATTACACCGTATCCAAACTGACTCCAACAATTATAACGCATGCGCAACACTACACTACGCTAAGGTTACCTGGGGTAACGTAAAGACAACCTGGGGTAATGCAGCTATCCACGCAAGAAGTTAAAGCAACGCATCGAACCCCTAGAACTGCACAAACCCGCTCAACGCAACACTTAGCACGCATCGCATTTTAATTCAACACATGTTACCTTTTACATCAAAGTATGGGCATTTGAACATTGCTTTAATGAAAATTTTAAACGAAAACAACGTTTATACAACATTAATCAAAGCAATCTCAACGCAACGCACCGCAATTCATCGCAACTCCTCGTTGCTGTTCACCTGCAGTTTGCCTTTTAGATCATCCGCATGCACTTGTAGATGGATGGACCAGATGGACGTGTTCAGGGTTGGAGAAGAAAGGATGAGAGAGGGAGAGAGAGAGAGAGAGAGAGAGAGAGAGAGAGAGAGAGAGAGAGAGAGAGAGAGAGAGAGAGAGAGAGAGAGAGAGAGAGAGAGAGAGAATGGAATCGGTATCTTGAAAAGCGTACTTGGTTGGGGAGAGATAGAGAGAAAGTGGGGAGGAAAGACGGTTGGCGGAAGGGGGTGAGGTGGGGACGGAGACGATGAGAGAGAGGCGTGTAGCACAGCCGACGTGTAGTGCCCGTTACTCAATTTTGATTTAATATCGGTGGTTGTGTTGCATCACGGCTTTTTGCTGGGCCGCTGGTTTGCGTTGTGAGAACAGCTTTGGGTTGGCGGTGAGAGGAGTAGACGTAGATGATAGGGCCAGACGGCCGGTCTGGTTGGTCTTAGTTCTTTCTAAGTTGTTTATAATTTTCCTTTTTTTTAAAAAAAAATTAAAATAATGTGTCCCTTTTAACAAATTTTAAAATAGGGCGTTAAGTATAAAGTTTTATTGAGAGGAGGAGAGCTTGGGGCGAGAGAAAGAGAGAGTAGTAGTAGTAATTTTATGTTTTATGCCAAAGTCGTCAAACTATTTAGTATAAAAGCCGTTGTTAAAATGTACATAATATATTATTAATAACAGACTTTCAAACTTATAATGAAAGAGCAAGGAAATGTACAGGATATACGTATGTTCAGAGGAACTTTTGAAACTTTTTGAAACTTTTTTTTTTTTTAGGGATAAAGATTTTCGACTAATTAATAAGTCTAATCTTCCAATCTGTCCCTTAACAAATTAACATAGTAATGAACCTTTAACATTAACTTGGAAATCATATAAATCACACACACACACACACACATGCACACACAATCACACCAATATCTTCATTATTAACTTTAAACAATTGTAGGCAATCACCCCTTCCTAACCTCTCCACCACCATTATCATCACTATTATTATTATAACAAGTATATAATAATAATAATAATAATAATAATAATAATAACATCACCATCACCACCATTATCATCACTATTATTATTATAACAAGTATATAATAATAATAATAATAATAATAATAATAATAATAATAATAATAATAATAATAATAATAATAATAATAACAACAACAACAACAATAAATACCAACAACAACAATAATAAATAGATAAATAAATAAATATATAATAATTAATTAATAAAAAAAATTACATGAAAAACTGCATAGGCCGCGTCTCAGCTACGGTGTGTGAGAAGTGAGACGGACAAACAGACTGAAAGACGACGGTCGGACATGGCTGAGACTACGAGGTTGAGAGAAGGAAAAGGCTTCTTCTAGTTTCAGCTACTTGGCATGAGACAAGAGAGAGAGAGAAAGAGAAGGAGAGGGCGGGAGAGAGAGAGAGGGAGAGAGAGAGAGGGAGAGAGAGAGAGAGAGGGGGGGGGGGTGTTATAGTACTTGTAATCGTGCCGACCATCACCTTTTTACTATGTTAATTAATTCACAGTCAGATGACCTCCGGGTAACTTTACTATGCCCCCAAAAAACTTGAATAATATCAACTTTAGGCAAAAGGTACACTTACGTAATTTTATAATTTTATTGCCATAGAATGGAGATGGGGAGGAGAGGGAAAGAGTCGTCTACTTACTTTGGTTTTTCATGGTGGGATCCATTTACCATTTTAATATAATGCTGTTTTATTCTGATGAAAACTTAACTTTTATTTATTTATTTATTCGTGTATGTATTTATTTAGTTAACATTATATAGCGCGCTTTTCCAGACCAAGAGCTGCTCAAGGCACTGGTCGAAACAGAATCTAACTCAGACCGCCCCAGGCGCCCCCGCCCACCTGCAACCTTTGGGCGCATAGTCTGACGTCCAGACAACTGAGCACAATCCTGGACGACAGGGGATGGGGAGAAGGAACCTAGTGCGTGCTGGGTGTATTTGTGTAGCCGGTACTCACCTGTCTAGGACGTGAGCGTCAGGATCTTTAAAGTCCATGCAATGGAGTGCGTGTACTGTACACAGACTAGCCCCCCCTCCCCCTACCTCCCTTCCCTCAAAATAAAGAAGTTAAAGAATATAATCTTTATTTATTTATTTATTTATTTATTTAATCGTTCTTATATAGCGCTTTTCCAGCTCAAGAGCTGCTCAAGGCGCTGGCCAATACAAGATCTAACTCAAGCGGCCCGAGACGCCCACCCGCAGCCTTTGGGCGCATGGTCTGACGCCCGGACAACTGAGCACAATCCTGGGCAGCCAGGGATGGGGGAGAAGGACCTAGGTGCATGCTGGGTGTGTTCTTGTCACCGGCACTCACCCGTCTAGGACATGAGCGTCAGGATCTTTAAAGTCCGTTATGATGGAATGTATGCGGCACAGACTAGACCTCGGTTTATACTCTCATCCGAAGTAGGTTTGTAATGTCGTTATCATGTGTGTGTGTGTGTGTTTGTGTGTGTGTGTGAGACAGAGAGAGAGGGAGAGAGAGAGAGAGAGAGAGAGAGAGAGAAAGAGAGAGA
The DNA here is from genome assembly GCA_036898135.1 of Oncomelania hupensis. Taxonomy (NCBI): domain Eukaryota; kingdom Metazoa; phylum Mollusca; class Gastropoda; order Littorinimorpha; family Pomatiopsidae; genus Oncomelania; species Oncomelania hupensis. Next base: position 47,542,207 of record CM072526.1, on the reverse strand, counting down.
GAGAGAGAGATGGAAATAGAATAAGAACAAGGGTTTTGTGTGTGTAGATGTTGATATATGTGGTTTGTATATATAGAGAGAGATAGAAAGGGAGAGAGAGAGAAAGGGAGAGAGAGAGAGGGTGGATGGCGGAGAGGGCGGGGGAGGGGGGGACACTGAAAAGGAGTAGAAGGGGATTTAAAAAATGGACTAACCTGTAATCTCTTCTTTCGGCAAAACACGTGTTACGTAACTGTGTGTCTATTTCGGTAGCATTATTATGTACGTTTTCAGTTTGTAAAAACTGTCATAAATATTCATGTTTATTGTAACGTCTTTTCGTCAAAGGTTCTTCCTTTGGTCCGTGTTGTACCACCACCAGTCACTTTCATGCTTCGTTTCCTGCTACCATCGTGTTTTGAGGTGTCTTTTTTAGTTCAGCTTTTAACATTTCTGTAGATAGATGTGATGTGTATTTTCTTAAAATTTTATTTTAAATCAAGGTAAGCTTAAGGTTTTTGTGAAACAGCGTAATTTATATATTCTTGAAATATTGGTTCTGCGAGAAAAAAATAAGTTCCATTGTTATTTTATGAAATAGAATTTTCATCATCATCATCATCATCATCATCATCATCATCATCATCATCATCATCATCATCATCATCATCATCATCATCATCATCATCATCAACATCATCATAATCGTCGTCGTCATCGTCATCGTCACTGTGAGTTAAAAGCGATGCATTAAGACATTTTCTTCCATTTTCCTTTTTTTAGTTTCCACATTGATTTTGTTTATTATTATTATTATTATTATTATTATTATTATTATTATTATTATTATTATTATTATTATTATTATTATTATTATTATTATGTCGCGTTATATATTATATAATATGTGGTTTCTCTCTTTTGTTTCAGGTAAGTTCAAGATCTTCCTCTGTTTTGGTTTATAAAATCACAAATCCCAATTTCACGTGGTCGCTACAGCTGGTGAGCTCTGTCTGTTTCGTGTCGTCGTGTTTGGTTTTCGTTTCTGGTTATTTTCTTTTTATTTATGTGTTTACTTTGTACTGTTTTGTTCTGCTTTTTGATGTGACGTTATATTTAGAGGTGTTATGATCTATCACATTCTCTATCTAGTTTTCTATGTAGTTATCTAAATATCTATCTATATCTGTCTATCTTGCCTGCCTTGGTGTCTATGTCCTTTTTCATGTATTTGTATAGGTTCTATAGCGGTCTGTTGGATACAGCAAGCCTCTACCACGCTGTCATTGTCAAAGTCATGACATGTTATGCTTGTTAGTTATTCCTTAATTCATCCCTCTTTACTTCTTCTTCGGCCCCCCTCACCCCCTTCCACCCCCCACTAATCCTTCTCTTCCACCCCCTTTATTTCTGTCTCACTCCTCTCTCAAATGTAAGAGGGCTCAGCTGCAAGTTCCTTGACACAAGGGAGGCAACTAGGTTTTATCGACTTAGCCACAGCAGACGTCTTTTCTTCGTCGATTGTTTTTCGGTGTTAAGACGCTGTCTTTCCTTTATCGATTGTTTTGGGGTGCTTAAGACGCATGTCGTGAGTGGCCTGGATCTATAATCTTCCAAGGTTACCACTCCTTTCAAGGTCAAAAGGTTACGAAGCAAATGGGAGTGGGATGAGAGTGGAAAGGTCGTGAGGGAGGAATAGGTGAAGTGGAATCATCATCATCATCATCATCATCATCATCATCATCATCATCATCATCATCATCATCATCATCATCATCATCATCATCATCATCATCATCATCATCACTATCATCATCATCATCATCATTATCATCATCATCATCATCATTATCATCATCATCATCTTCATTATCATCATCATTATCATCATCGTCACCAGCTTCTTCTTCTTCTTCTTCTTCTCTCTCTCTCTCTCTCTCTCTCTCTCTCTCTCTCTCTCTCTCTCTCTCTCTCTCTCTCTCTCTCTCTCTCATATTTATCACCAGACTTTTTTCTGTTTTGGCGTGGAAGGAATGTAATTAATTGCCAGCTAGGCGATTTTGCCTAATGGGCAGTTGTTGGGTTGGGCAGTGAGCGGCGAAACTGTTCCTCCTCTTTCTCCGTCGTCTTCTCGTTCTTTATTTTTCTTCCCCCTCTTTCTTCTTCCCTACCCCCCCCCCTCGCCCTCCCTCCCGCAACCCCACCTTCCTTGCACCTCAACTTACAGTTCTCCTTTGTTGTATGTATCATCCTGAGGAAGACAGGCAAAAATGTAGAAAATTGTATAGGCCCTGCGACTTAGTGTTTGGCTTTTTTTTTCTCTCCAGTGGAAGCTTTGTGATTATTTAGCGCTGTTAATCCAGATGTAAAGGAATTTTTGAGAGGGTTATTTTATTTGCTATTGATAATCTCCTTTTTCCTTGAGATTCCGCCTACCAACCTCCCTCGCCAAGCCGTCAAGTTTACTTGGAAAATTGAATTGCATGGGCACATTCCCCAACTCCCTTTCCACTCCCAAAAGACAATGTCAAGCACAATATATTTAAAGTGCAGAAACACGTCCACGTTACAAGACATCGTAATGGACATCGTACACAACTCTCTGCAGATTAATTTATTTATTTCATCGTTCTTATTATAGCGCTGTTCCAGCTCAAGGGCTGCTCGAGGCGCTGACAAAATCCCTTCAATCCCCCGTCTTGTTCGCTGTGCTTCAGTCTTTTGATTTTCCGTCCTTCCTCTTCTTCTTTCTTTTCCGTTTTTTTTTACGTCACACTTGTCCTTTTTTTTTTTTTACGTCACACTTGTCATTTTTGTCAAACTTGACCACCGTTTTGGGAACCAAGCCAATACCAGATTGTCAAGGTGGGGCTGTTTTATCATTTGCTGTTTGGTTGTGTGTGTGTGACCAACAGCTGTTTGCTGCCCATAAGTAACGCTTGACCTACGACCTCAGATTTGATGAGGGGGAAGTGAAATAATCTCCACAACCTTTGCACTGGGACAGCAAGAGAGAACATACCTGTAGCAAACCTCACGGCTCGTTTTTTACGACTGCGAAACATGTTACGTTTCACACGGTGCGGTGTGGTTTTCTATTCGACGCCATGGCCTTTGTATGTAGGAACGTTTTTCAGACATCAATCGTCTTGCCATGGAATTTGTAAGGCAGCGTGATACTATCAATTTGGATGTGAAATCTTCATTGAGAACATTGAGTTCTAGGTCCAGTTCCGTCTGTTCTACCATTGAGTATTGTTCTCTATTTCACAATGAACTGGTGAAAATAAATCACGTAACTTCTAAATAACAGGCAGCTGAATTATATTATATTATATTATATTATATTATATTATATTATATTATATTATATTATATTATATTATATTATATTACACTGTTACTGTTTATGACAATGAAGCAGGGTGCACAAAAATTGTTTTCTTTGTGTGTTTTAAACCAACACCGGCTTTGTGTTATCCGATAAGGGGTGGGGAGTGGGTGGAGGGATGACGTGGGAGAATTGAAATAAGCATAATAACAATGTTTGTCCATGGACAGACAGTTAAGTCAGATTAATATTAAAATTCTAAAACTAAGTAATCTATAATTCGGTAACTTAATCGTTTAATGGTTGAATGGCTTATATACAAGCGATTCGGTTATATGGTTTAAATTTTTAATCGTTCTTATATGACGCTTTTCCAGCTTAAAAGCTGCTTAAGGCGCGTTGCCGATACAGGATCTAACTCGAGCTTAGCGGGATACCCACTTTTAAGTGTGTGCCTGCAGTCGTTCGAATTTGACAGTGAATCGAGTCGTGCATCTGTTTCAATATTTCCAGCGCAAGGTCAAAATGATATTGGAGAGCATTCAAATAAATTATATGACACGTTGTAGTCCGGTGTGGAAAAATGCCATGTTCTGTTCGCTTCTTGTGGGAGTTGTTCTGCTTATATTAACGACCGACGTATGCAAGGGTGGGGAGAGGGAAACACTGAGGAAGGGATGTATGCAGGGAGTGTGTGGGTGGGGAGGGGTGGGCGCGAAGAGAGAGAGAGAAAGAGAGAGAGAGTATCTAAAAACTGTTCAAAATACAGTAGTATATATCTAATTGGATGAGAGAAGAGCAATTAGACAGACAGGCAGACAGACAAGGAGTACCTGACCACACATGAAATAGGTTGCACTGTCTTTCTAAAAAGACCTGACGTGTTAAGCAGGACGTGAAACTGATGACAGACCGGAACCTGCCATTTATCTTTTGAAATTCGTTTGTTACGTGTCAAGTTTGACAGCTCTGTCATTTGGTAGGAAACCTATAATTTAAATGTCCAGCTCGTAGATCTGTTTAGAGAATCATATTTATACAGAAAAGTGTGAACGGAGAACACAAGGGGTGTTTAAATGCAAAACTAGACAGGATCCCATCCTTTAACATGGGCAGAGCAACTGTAGTGTAAAGCTGAATATTTTGTGCTACAGCGGGCGGCACTCCAGCATTCATAACCATAATCTTTACAGTGTCATTCTCACTTACCACTGTGTGATATGGTTTACAAAATATGTCTCAATTGTATATGGAATCCTATTTATCTCCAGAGTGGAGAAACGGGTAGGAAAATTAGAGATGGTGATGAAGAGGGGGGTGCGGGAATGCAGGCTGTGTTGATTACAATAGTGGATACAAGTAATGACAGGAAGTTTTCTACAGCTAATAATTGTCATGATTGTTTGGAGAAGAGGGGTGGAGGTAGTGAATGAGGTCGAAGGCTAATGTGTCTATAATTTATTTTGTTTTGATCAAACGTACAATGAACATAGGCTCACCAATATTATGTATCTGATAAGTTTGAAGTTGAAATAAGCACCAGTGAAGTATGGGGCCTAATATAAGCTTGCTTTGAAATAATCCAACGCTATGTACGTTTAGGAACGGTGACAGCAGCTGGTCCGTTACCATTCCGAAACATAACTCCTCGCTCGTTCGTTAGTTATTAAATTATCGTCCCCGAACACAAAGCGTATAGAGGCCAGTAGATAATGGCTGGTTGTATGAATTGGCTTATCTGGGCTGAGACATAACTCCTTCGCAACAGCATGTTTTTAGCTTAATGTTTAACGAAACATGTTCACATACACACATGGTGACTATCAAACGATCCAATCAAGACCAGGACATAATTATCATTCCGCCCGCTTAATTCCTTCGTAACTCTTTTTTGTTTAAATCTCACTTTTTGTGAGCATGTTTTCACCTATGTGCAGTCATTAAATGACTCGACCAGTGGACTTAATAATTCTCTTTCAATATGTTTTTTTACGTGAAGTGATACATAATTATTATATTGTGTTGCAAACGCATTGGTAATTAATGTTTTTTTAATGTATTTTCAAAAACACGGGTTATGCAATCTAAATAACAAATGATTCAAATAGTCTCTCACAGCTGAGCAATTATCATTCCGTCGCGAAGTTTCTTAGCAACAGCATTAATTATTAAATTTAATATTTTTTTCATTTTGATCTGCTGCGTGTTTTAAAAGAATTGATAGTATCAGTTCGCCGTTTTCCATCAGCCTGGTTTAATTCTGAATGTGCAAACTCTGTTAGTCTTTTGATGCCCCATCTAAATAAGGTTCGTTTCTTTTCAAAACAACTTCAATCAGCTTAAAACATGAAAGGGAAACCAAAATTAGAAATTCGGAACCCAAGGATTTTATTTTACGTCAGGAAACACAAACAAATATTTTTCGTGACTGAAATAACATTTAGATTTACAAAGTAAACTTTACATTTCGGTTTCCGCCGTGCTGAATGGGGTACTTAGAGCGGAAAAGGGGTTACTTAAAACAGAATTGAGATTAATTTTAAAAAATGACAAGAATTACTCAAGACGGAACAGCGATTATTTAAAAACGGAACAGCGATTACATAAAATGAAACAAGGGTTTACTTGAAGCGGCACAGTGATTGCTTTAAATGAAACATAGATTATTGAAACAAGGAACAAAATGTGACTGGAAAGCGTAACATTAATTATTAGTCCACAGTAAACATTGACAACGTATAACACCGTTTTAAAATGTATTTTTTAAAATCTGTTTTCTCCAAAAGTAACAGGAACGACGACGTGTAGAAATCGTCATTGGGAAAATTGAGTTTTGGTTCATGTTATGACTCACTCATACGTAGTAGCACTGTAAGTCTATGTACTTTACCCCCCCCCTCCCCCTCCCCTCCTCCACTCCCTCTCCCTCGCCCCCCTCCCCCCTCGCCCTTTTTCCCCACCCTTTCACCTCCTCCACCCCCCACTCCAACAAAATAATTCCAAATGTTTCCAAATATGTGCCAAATGATTCCTAAATGGTCCAAAAATCTCATACAAATTCTTTTTTTTTTGTCTGTCCGTCCGTCTCTTTGTCCGCCGTCCGCCGTCTGGATGTGCAAAACTTGCAAGTGGATTAATATTTCAAAACGTATTTCAAGTATCACAATTAAACTTGGTAAGATGGTTTATATTTCTGAGAACTCATTAATAATCAGTGCATGAATGACTTCACTTCAAGGTCAAGGTCACAGTCATCAAATGTTAGTTAAAAAATGGCAAAAAAAAGTTATTAATATTGAACATGATTTTTGGATGCATGATAATTATCAATGAGACGCATATCCAATTCAAATTTGGTCAACTTCACTCCAAGGTCAAGGTCACTGGAACTGTCCAAAGTAGGTTAGTATAGGTATTTTGAAGTGATATTGACCCTAAACTATGAGAGATATAAAGTGAAAGTTGCTGTATTTTAAGATGATAGATTGAAATTTCATATATTTTCCGCTTTTGCGGTGATCTTGAAGGTCAAGGTAAATTCTTGGCCTTGGAAAAACATACAAAAAAATAGGTCATCGCATCGTCCAGTGATGACTCTGTTTAACCCATAGTATGGAAAACATTGGGTTATTTGATCATACATGAGCATGAGAAGTCATCCCAAGGTCACTGAAGGTCAAGGTCATCCCAAGGTCACTGTTTTGGACAACATTTGCTGTAGTTTATTTGATATTATAAGAGTGAATGTAGTTGGAGCCGGAGGTCAAGTTCATCCCAAGGTCAAGAGCATAGAAAGATCAAAGTCAGTATTAATTTGCATTTTAATGCCACAGTTTCTTTTCTTTTTTTTTTTTTTTTTTTTTTTGGGGGGGACAATCATTTTCATATTTAATATTACAAGTTCCACAAAGTGCATGTAAGTCATATGGGCTTTGCCCTTTTAGTTCTACAATACACGAGAATTATTTTGAATACAATATAACACAGCAGCTCCAGAATTCAACATTCGCTGAGGTTTTACGCACTTTTCTTGCCGACCTGCACCTGCCACTGCGGCGGTCATGCCGATCTGCATCTTTCACTGCGGCTGTCTATCCCAGGCGACTTGAACAACCACTGCGGCGGTCATGCCGATCTGCATCTTTCACTGCGGCTGTCTATCCCAGGCGACTTGAACAACCACTGCGGCGGTCTATCCCAGGCGACTTGAAAAACCACTGCGGCTGTCTATCCCAGGCGACTTGAACAACCACTGCGGCGGTCTATCCCAGGCGACTTGAAAAACCACTGCGGCTGTCTATCCCAGGCGACTTGAAAAACCACTGCGGCTGTCTATCCCAGGCGACTTGAACAACCACTGCGGCTGTCTATCCCAGGCGACTTGAACAACCACTGCGGCGGTCATGCCGATCTGCATCTTTCACTGCGGCTGTCTATCCCAGGCGACTTGAACAACCACTGCGGCGGTCTATCCCAGGCGACTTGAAAAACCACTGCGGCGGTCATCCGACCAGCATCTTCCGCTGCGGCAGTTATCTGGCACTTCAGCTCACACGAGACCGCACAGTCTCTTTTGCTATGGTGCTCCTGGGGTTGCCGTCGCCTTGGCTTTAAGGGGGATCGCCGTTGGCTTTGGCGGCCTCGGAGACCCGCTGCGACTGAGGAGGACTGTGGAGATCCCGAGACGACACTCCTGGACCTCAACTATCAAGCTTCATGTTCTCTTACCTGTGGGCTCCATGGACTGAGTGCCGGTGGCGGATCGTCAAAAGGTACCGGTGTGACATCGTCACAGTTCCTAGTATCTTAGCTGGGCTGGGAGGGAGCATTCTGATTGGTCGACGCGTTACAAAATTCGACGCATGCGCACAGCGCTATCATAGTCTTAGTAAGGGTTAGGGTTAGGTTTAGGGTTACGACGCCTAAGAACATCGTGAAAAAAAACCGACCCGACATAACCTGGCGCATGCGCAAAGGCGCCCGGATGAAGTAAGATACCAGGAACTTTGACGATGAGACACGGTGTCGCTTAGCTGCCGGTTTACTCTGCCCATCGCTCATCTTTTTCTACTACCAGGCGGCGCTGCCGTTCGCCTTCTTTACGCGACATCTTCGTCACTCCTCAGGTAGAGGGGCCGGGTAGCTCAGTTGGTAAGAGCGTCTTGCTAGTAACCGAAAGGTCGCTGGTTCGAATCCCGGATTGGTCAACGTGTGATCATATTATTTTCCCCTTTACCAACAACTGGCCCGCTGGTGTCAGTATAAATCGGTCCAGTAGTCACCTATATGCGAAAGTGTCGTGTGACTATAATCTACAAACAACAACAACAACAACTCCTCAGGTTCATCGCCACACCTTTTCACAAGTCTTCGACGAGACGACCCACCTACCTGCTCCCTGCCTGCTCATACAATTTACAATTCCTTGCGCCCTGTGTGCGTGCACATTTTCTGAGGACAAACAAAGGAAGAGAAAAACAGGAAAGAAGGAAAGAAATACGTAGGAAAGGAGAAGCACATTAATAATGAAGATTTGCAGGAAGGTTATTTCAAGATGGACATAAGGCATGATCGGACTGGAGGAGGGAGAAAGAGAGAGAGAGAGAGAGAGAGAGAGAGAGAGAGAGAGAGAGAGAGAGAGAGAGAGAGAGGGTGTTCCTGAAGACACTGATCCTTAGAAAAGGTTACAATACAGTTGTACACGGAAAGCAATCAGTGCAGTTAGAGAGAAGGGGAGAGAGAGAGAAGGGGAGAGAGAGAGAATGTTGAAGAGGGGAGAAGAAGAAGATAGAGAGAGAGAGAGAGAGAGAGAGAGAGAGAGAGAGAGAGAGAGAGAGAGAGAGAGAGAGAGAGAGAGAGAGAGAATGTTGACGAGGGGAGAAGAAGAAGGAGGATAATTTTGGGTGGCGTGGGGTTCAAATGAGAGAGAGAGAGAGAGAGAGAGAGAGAGAGAGAGAGAGAGAGAGAGAGAAACAATGGGTCGAGAAGAGTTTTGGATAAGGGGTGTGAAAGCGTCCGCTAGTGTAATGGCGATGAAAATTGTTGAGTAACAGTTTCTAATGCTTAGCATGTCTTTTGAAAAGAACATCTACTAGGATTAAGGTTGAGCAGCCCAGGAAATTTTATACAAGATTACCACCGGCCCGTTTGATAGGAAAATATTGTTGAGAACCGAGTCCAAGTGTTTTGGATTTCTTCCGTAACTGATCACAACCTCTTGCGCTCTCGGTATTTCCTTTTTTGTTTTCTCGTCCAAATTCTTCTAGGGTGTGACGTTTCCGTTGGTTAGTTTAATACTACTACTACTACTACTACTACTACTACTACTACTACTACTACTACTACTACTACTACTACTACTACTACTACTACTACTACTAATAATAATAATAATAATAATAATAATTTTATTATTATTATTATTATTATTATTATTATTATTATTATTATTATTATTATTATTATTATTATTATTACTAGAAGAAGATGCGGCAACCTTTACCTAAATGGGTACGCATTTGGTATTTCAAATTCTCTTTTCTGTGAGAAGATTCTAGAGTTATTCCTAAATGGTAGGCATACGCTTTGGGATTTAAGTGCTCGTTTCTGTGAGAAAGCTCTTTTAGGGAGAGGTGTTTTCTACTTTTATACGTTTATAATACAAGATGGCTTAACATTTTGTATAAGAAGAGTTAGCTGCCGGTTAAACGCTGTCTTAAAGAAAGAAAAAGAAAGAAAAAGCAAAAGCCACAAGATAACTAAAGCGCTAGGGGTAAACGTTGAGAGGTCAAAGTGATTCACAGCTGTCCAAAGCTGACGTATACACTGTAAAAATGAAATGCTTGGCAACCTTACGCTGTGAAATAAATAACTAAGGAGGTCACGCGGTGCATGTTGAAAGGAACCCACAGGCAAAGAATCCAATATTCTCTATCATCTACTACAGGCCAATAAATCGTATATTCAGTGGTTAATAGATAAAGGAATAAAGTTTTTGTTGTTTTTCCCCATCAAATTTTCGGGATTTCCAGACGAGTTTGTTGACGATGCTAATACTAACGACGACGATGATGATGATAATGATGATGATGATGATGATGATGATGATGATGATGATGATGATGATGATGATGATGATGATGATAATGATGATGATGATGATAATAATAATAATTTTTAGTAAATAAATAATAATAAAACGCTTTTATGCAGCGACATTCCCCAGAATAAAACTTACTATAGCATTTTAAAGTGTTTTATTACATTGCAATGTTTAATATTGTATTCTATTGCATTGTTCTGAATCTGATGCTGTCATTAGTACGCCTAAATACACCATATAAAACCGCAATAAATTAAATTCCATGTTGTATACAAAATCATAAAATGTACAAGTTTAGTGTTTGGCTGATCGGGACCCGCAGGTTTTGTTTAGACAATGGAGCAAAGCCTTGGTGTTACGCCATCTTGTTTCCTGCCAGTCTCCACTACGCTTGATCGTTTTGGCACCAGGGGTCAAAGGGTTTCATCCTAGGGGCGTGCGGTCAGTTAAAGTCAGTTACGCCAAAACACCTCTGCCGAACAAAGGAAAAACATGCCCGCTGAATTAAAGCATTCCTTGGACACACACTAAAACCCGTTACTACTACAGTCAGGGAGAGTTCCGCCTATGAAATTACGTTGCACCAGCAGTTTGTATTACGCTAGGCCAACAGTATTTTATGTGCGCCAAACCAGCTGGATTATGGTCACGTTTTGGTCATAACCAACAGTAGTGTGTAAAGTGATAAAACCCCTGGTGCTGACAGATAATTTACAGTGCTCAACAAAACTCCAAAATGAATGTACAGTGACCAAACAACACACAGCATTAATGTGTAGCCCGCACAAGCACACACACACACGCACACCCTCACACATACTTGCGTAGACACCGTTATTTGGACTTTCCTCTATCGCCACATACGTTCTGTGGACAATGGGTCGTGCTACGACCCCGTTTTTAAGTACTTTAAAGTGTTCTAACCCTAACCCTAACACTAGCCCTAACCCTAGCCCTAACCCTAACCCTTACCCTAACCCTAACCCTCACGGATCATTAAATGGACGTCCCAACAAGGAGGTCTGTCCAAAGAACGTATGCAAACTTGCACTAGTTTGTCCCAATAACGCCGTGTAAACATCCACACACTCACACACACACACACACACACACACACACACACACACACACACACACAAACATTTATTGCATATTTTACACTAAAACTAACTTGCAAACTTTGAACAGTCGAAGGAACTGAAAAATAGAATAACATAAGAAATGTAAAACTTTTATCTTTACTCGTGCATGAACCACATTTCAAATGACTGTTGCAAACATGGAAGATTCATTTATTGTAGTAATTTTATGTTTAGAACTAATAATTCAAAGTCGTGTCAGCACCGAAAAATAAATTTACCCTAGTAATGGTTCTTTAATTAAAATTTAAAAAAAAAAAAAAGAAAAAAAAACTTGAAGTAAAGTTAAATGTACATCATTAATGCAAAATCGTGTCAGCACCGAAAATTAAATTTACGTAAGTAATGACGTTCTTTGAACTCATAGAGAGTAAAATTGGTGTTTGTTTTTTTTAAAGCCAGGAATTTACGTAATAATTGCGTTCTTTGAACACAGGAAGCAAAGATGTTTAGTAAGAAAAGTAAAACAAGGTGTCACTTATTTTCTTTCGGGAAAGGATGCAAAGTGATTTCATTACAGGAAAACTTAAATTACTTTAAGAGCCCCCTCTTTCGAGCAAGGGTGCAAAGTACTTTGATTACGTAAAAACAAATTGACCGCGATGCTTTCAAAGTCAGACGTCGCTTAAGTGAAAGCATGACTAAGGCGTGGGAAAGACAGTGTGACGCAAAATAAGGCTGTGACGCAACGATTAAATTGTGGACCAACACGATGCAAGTGTCCTAGATCTAGTTGTCTTTTCCAATCTTTTTGGAACACTCTTAGTCACTTTGTTGAGAGTTGGTTACCAAATGTTATGATGGCGGCTCAGCTCTGAAGGGAGATCATAAAACCGTGAGAACAAATAGCCCCGTTAGAAGGGAAACGTTGAAGGAGAACGTCACAGTTTATTAATTTGGAAGGAAAGGTCGATGCTGTTTCTCATTTGTTGTGATGGTGTGGTAACCGCAAATGTCGACAGTGGGTTTTGGTCCTCAAGAAATTTCTGGAATTTGAGAAAGAAAGCATGTCAACATTAGTAAGAGCCACTTAAGCTAACCAAACCAATCTTCTTTATTTTTGTCCAGACCAAACTCGATATTAATTGTCAAAATATTTCGTTACCGAATGGTTTATTATGGTGGATCGGTGTTCTGAAAAAACTGCTCCACAAGTTTTTGATTATTTAATGTGACTTTTAACGAACTACCAGTTGAAAAAAGAAAAGAAAAAAAGAAGTAATAATAATAATAATAATAATAATAATAATAATAATAATAATAATAATAATAATAATAATAATAATAATAATAAATTATAATAATAAGGGTATTTACATAGCTTTTTCGTAATAACATCAGTTCAAATCGCAGTTCTCACGCATTTATTCTTAACGATAGCATCGAAACATCTTGGAAAAGAAATGAAACAAAAACGATGCACTCATAAATTATGCCATGACATAATACAAACATGACAAAGAATCCTATAAAAGACGAGGGAGGGCGAGGGAGGAGGAGAGCAGCTAAGGAGTGAAGGGGGTGGGGGCGTGCGGTGTGATGGCGGGTGGTCTGAATCGGAAAAGAAGGAATGATGATGGGGATGGGAGGCGATATCATCAGACATTTTTAAGGGAGAGATGAGTTTTCAAGTTGGATTTGAAAGTGGCTGTGTTCGGAGAGCTGAGAAGAGAGAGAGGAAGAGAGTTCCAAGCTGAAGGGCCGAGCACTGTGAAGGATCGACAGCCTGCAGAGGAGAGTTTGTAGCGGGGTATTGTAGCATGAGTGTGTTGATACACACATGAAGACGAAACTGAGCTAAAAGCAAAAGAATATAAAACGTACCACCTTATAAGTTATCTAGAAATGTACGTACGTGTATTTCGCTAAACCTTCCTCAGGACTTAAAAGCCAACTCCGTGGCAAATGTTATTGATCACAGAAAGAAAAATATGCCCAGATTCTTTTAGAAAATTACCACTGAGTCAGTCTTATTCGAACAAACTAATTGAAAGCCAATTTTGGTTACAGAATGTTTCGATATCGGATCAACTTTGAAAGAAGGGTTTGGGGCGTTTTGATGGTGTGTAGCATAACTGATCAGGTACTTTTTGAACAATAATGTTGCTACACACACACACACAATGACAGTTGTTATCCAACAGAGAAAGAGAGCGAGTCAACAGTGTGAAAAAGAACCTCTCAGACAATCAACCAGTAGTCTTTGCCAACCAATTCAACAGTCTTTTTTGCTGTGTTTTGGTTAGCGAGCGTTACGATGCGGAATGGGAGAGGATCAACTTCGAAAGATTTGGCTTAGAGCTTTCAACGTTGTACAGAGTAAACTAGCAGATACTTGTGGACCATTCAAAACGAGAATAATGGAAACAAACAATGAACACACTTGAATAAAAGAAGTAAAATAACAATAGGTGGACTGGACGTATCTGCTTCTCGATATGTACTGTCCTTTCAAACAAACGGAAATTACTATTAAAGCGAACTAAAACAAGACTAAACGACTCGATACCCGATTGACTTAACCCTATCGCAGCCAACCTGCCCAACAAAACTTGATTGCAGGTAATGCTGCATGCTGGAGGTGTCGGAAAAGCATAGAGAGATGCGAGCACTTTGGTGAAACAAACAGCAATTACTTCCCTTCTTCAGCCGTGAGATTTATTCAGGAATAAGTAAGACTGGTGCTTTAAAAAAAAGGCTGTGACGGGTTGGAACGGCGTAAAGAATGTAGATAAAACCGCAGAAAAAATAACTATTTCATGGGGCCAAGATATTGACAAGTAAAGCATTTACAGATTTAGAGATTTAAAAACATTATGCGGGTTCTTTTTCAGGCGACATCGACGTGGCGTATGTCACGAAAAAAACCACGCTCTTTATTTGGTCCGTCATAGTTTGCACACCGGGCACTACAACGGGTTAAAGGAACTAAACGACTTGGAGTGGACCCTGACATAGAGATAAGTTCATGGTCAAAATTTGACAAGCCCATACAAAAACAACCCCAGTATCGCGAACAAACAAAAGATAACAGAAGGTCGGACATTAAAAACGCCGGATTGACCGTGAAGCCGCTGTATCCAACACTTACCAGAACCAGAACAAGAAGAATGAAATGTACGTTGAAGTTTAACGTCTACACCCACCATCATCAGCGATATGGAAGAACGTGTGTACGATACCACAGAAGAAGACGGGTAGAAACTTAAATTCACGCTGAACCACTAGAGAAACCATGATGCTAAATTGGATTATTAAAAATGGCCGCCTGTATCTGGCCTGCCGCGGGACTTTTATCTTGCCTGCCGCCAGGCCAACGCTCTACCACTGAACTAACCGCGGTGGGTCGAAGCAGATTCATGATTCATGATGATGATGATGACGATGATGATGATGATGACGACTTTGATGATGACGACTTTGATGATGATGATGATGACGATGATGATGGTGATGATGATGACGATAATGATGATGACGATGATGATGACGACGATGATGATGACGATGATGATGATGATGATTATGATGATGATGATGATGATGATGATGATGATGACGATAATGATGATGACGATGATGATGACGACGATGATGATGATGATGAGGACGACGATGATGATGATGATGATGATGATGATGATGATGATGATGATGATGATGATGATGATGATGATGATGATGAAAAGGAGCGACGAACACCACGGAATTTGTCCTTTAACATATTTCCGGCCTTCATAATGTTTGTTATCAGTTTTGTAGAGTTGTTTTGCTAGGATAGCAGGACAATGCATCAAAGATATTGCATCTGGCCTGGGCAGTCACCTTTCACCTCGCACTGGGTCTACTTTTAATAGAGAATTGTTTGATAAAATTGGTGACGGAGAGAGAGAGAGAGAGAGAGAGAGAGAGAGAGAGAGAGAGAGAGAGAGAGAGAGAGCGGAAGGAAAGGAACGAAGGGCAGAGAGAGAGAGAGAGAGTTTGTGTGTATATATATGCCTGCATGTGTGTGTGTGCTCACGCGCGTGTGTGTGCGTGTCTTTCTGCGTGGGTGAAAGTGTGTGTTTTTAATGCTCTCAAGTATGCAAGGTCGACCACCTGTTATCTAGATGACGAGTTTTAATAACATACCTCGGCGAGCAAGATCGGGGTTGGTTTTTCCTTGAGAGGAACGATTATGTTTTTGACCGTTGGAGGTAGGTGGTGGAGTGTCTTCTGTTTAGACATTTAAGGGTAGGGAGGGAAAAATAACTCGGGTTAGACTGTACGGGTAGAAGTAGTTAAAAGGGGGGGGGAGAGGGGTAATGGTTGAGAATGCAGTGAAATGAGAATAGCACAAGCAATATAGAACAGTGAGGGTGGGGTGAGTTGAAGGAGAATGGGGGGGGAGGGGAAGGTCAAAGATTTGTACTGTGACTCAAGTTTGAAGTGAGGGAAAGGTGTTTCGGCTGAAACGTGTGTGTATGGGTGGGTGTTTGTGCATGTGTGTGCGCCTGTGGAGTGTGGTGTGCGTGTGTGTGTTAGTTATTCATTGCTTACTGGGTCCAGCGGACTACAAAGAGCCGAATCAGGACCACAAAATCAAGACCACAACTTCGCTGAAAGAGGACTCACCCTTGATCCGCATAAAAGATCTGCCGAAACAACTCTAGTGATAAGTGGTGGTTCACCCGTCCCCTATACGCTTAATGTGTCCGGGGACGTAAATTTACTCAAAAAAAAAAATCTAGTGATAGCACTGAAGGTACTCCACCAGCCGGTCACTGGCATCCCACGCAGGGGACGCTGAGGTTAATTTATCGAACCCCTGTTTACAAAAACAAAATAGAATACAAACATCATTATAAAATATCAACAAAACGGATACATAAAAAATGCCTACGTTGTCAAATAATAACATCATAGGAAACCCTAGTGACCATTTGGCAGAAAGCGTCCAATATTCCCAAGCTGGTTTAACAGATCTCACACACAAATGAGGAGTTTTGTCCCGGAAGAGTTTTCAAGAAAAAAGGTAGGTGACTGGTCTAGCGAAAAAGAAGATAGTATAGTAGATTGATAAAACAGTAGGAATGAAAAAGAACAAAGGAGAAAGACAGCAACAATGGGAATTTAAAGCACTAATGTGTGTGTGTGTGCGTATGTGTGTGGGGGGGGTGTGTGTGTGGGGGGGGGTGTGCGGGTGTGTGTGTGTGTGTATTAATGACTGGGGGCTGGGTTTTTTGATTAGTCTTCCCTTCGCGCTGTTGTCAGCATTGCTATGCACCATGTTTGAAAAATAGATGATAAGAAAAGAAAACTAAGGTAGAAATGAAGAAAGAGGGGTATGACGAGGAAGAGGAAAGAGAAGAGGGAGTGTAGGATGTGTTTGCAGTAGAGGGGGGGGGGAGTGACTGTCCTAAAATAATTATTATACTTGACTTTTTTTTTAAAGACCGTGCTTCAATGCACGGAACAGAGCAAAAAGAGATTTTCGACAACTGGACATTCAGTCCTTTCGTTTGAACACGCAGCAACGGACGGAGATCAGAGGGAATCTAAACCTGAGCACTCCCCTTTAAAACTTGGTCCGACCTCGTACCCTTGTTTATTATTAACTATTTTACGGCTGAGCTAAAACTGGGAGTCCTGGGCGAGGATGGGTTAATAATAAAATACGAACACTTTTTTTTTTTTTTATCATTCTGTTATCGGATTTTATTAGGAACCCCTTTATCCCCTCTCCTCTCCCCTCTCCCCTCCACTCCCCCCTTATTATTTTTGTTTTTGTTACAAGTTAAATATGCTATTATCGAAACTTCTAATTTTGTTCATTCCATTTTCAAAATATATTATGTGATTTTATTTATTTATTAAACATTTGTATTTCTTGTTAGTGTGTGTGTGTGTGTGTGTGTGCGTGTGTGTGTGTGTTGTGAATGTATGTATGTATGAGTGTGTATTTTATTATTTTTTTGGAGGTTTATTTGTGTTACCTTGTTGTTTGTGTTATTACAAGTCATTTTATATCACATGAATACCTGGACCTTTGCCCCATAACTGTTTTCAATCTGTTACCTCCGTTTATTTATTAACCTTTTAAGTTTTGTGTCCGATCTTTTAATACTCGGGACTTCTTTTTGTGTCTGTTGCCTCTGTTTATCATCAACCGTTTTTCGGCGTCGGCTTGCCGTTTTTGAACGACAGATAATAGAAGTGTGTTAAGGAAGGAGCGGTTGGCCATATCCTTCTTCGCTGGGATTCTGGCCATCACATTTACCGTGTTTTGTTAAATAATAGAACGTCAAGAAGGTATCAAAGCGTTTTGCTGGTAGCTTTGCATGCTTTAAAATTAAAATAAATTGATTTAGTATCATCACCTTTCTGCTTTTAATAATTCTTTGTTTATACAGATGAGAGAGAGAGAGAAGGGGGAGGGGGGGAAGGAGGAAAAGGAAGCGGGAGGGAGGGAGAGGGGAAATGGGGAGGAAGAAGAGAGCATCTCTAAGGACTTTGCGAAGAACGCCTTAACAGGGATATAAAATAATAGTCATACACTTACGCGTGCTTCTCTTTTAAATGGTTTGACAACTGAACTGACCGCCCCGCCGCCACCCACTCCCCTTCCAACTCCCTCCCCTCCATCCACCGATCTACCCACCCACACATACACACGCACCCACATTTAAATCGGGCTCGGGCCTACCAACCTACCTACCTATCTACCTACCTACCTACCTATCTACCTACCTTAAGACGTTTAGTCTATACATTATATGCATACTGGACAGAGAAACCCAATATGACGTGTGGTAGGTTGACCACGTATTGCTGTGGGAACGCTGACCACTACATCTGTTAATAGAAGATAGGGAAATCAATAAAACAGTTGCGGAGCTGTTTCGTACCACCAGGAAAACAATTTGCCGGGCTGGACTAAATCCATTTAAAAACTTTATGATCCTGTTAGGAGGAGTGGCGCTATAAGGTTTTCTCTCTTCCTCGCCCTCTCGCACCTAACACCTCCCCAACCCTGTTTAAAAAAAATTAAAGATGTGCCACCCACATCAACATTACCCCCAACACCCCCAAAACCCATCCTTTTTTCACCCTCTCTAAATAGAAAGTTTGCTATCTGTTAAGATTCCGCATATTATATAGCACGTGTTCCATTAATTTTGTGAATCGGACAATGCTTCTTTTATTTATGTATTTTTAACTTCTTATCGGATGGGCGCAGCCAGTGACGTTAGCTTTCCTAAGAAGAAGAAACGTGTTTGGTTTAGGTTCATGTGTGAGCATGACATTCAAAGAACACAGAAAGTCTTGACAAGCCGGCTTGGTAAAGAAAGTTGTTTGGTTCAGATGATAATGTTCATAAAATTGTCTTTCTTTCCTCTTCACCCATCCCCCCCCTCACACACACACTCTTACACAACACAACACTTACCACTACCACGCTCTCCACACACGAATCTTCTGTATCTGGATGATGATTATAATATAAACCCATCCAGTGTACATTCGCCTCCAAAACGTCTCCAATGTTGGCTATTAGCAGAGAAAGTTCTGTATGCAATCTGGTTGGGGTCAAAACATGTTGTTTTTTTTATCCGCGAAAGTGACCTGGATATATTTGGCTGCACCTTTGTGTTTATAGTCCGATAGTGAATAACATGTTTGTGGAGTGCTAACTTATCAGTACAAACCCACTTTCGCAGTACTCTTTGCGTAGAAACTATGTACTAGTACTAACATAGTTATCAAAAGTAGTTCTTTCGACAGTCCAAAAGGTCGAATAAGATAAAAGAATAATGTTGAATAAAACCAAAAAATAAACTTTAGAGCGCCTTTTTGTTTGTTTGTTCATGCTTTATCGCTGCGTAGAAACTAGTGGACTATATAGTTACGATTAGTACTTACACAGTTATCAACCGTAGTTCTTTCGGTAGTCAAAAGGTTGGCTGATAAAACGAATGATGTTAAAATACAACACAGTTTAAAAAGTGCCCTTTTTTTCGTTCACGCTCTGTCTCGACGAAATGTGTCGAAAGTGTGGGATATCGGAATAGATTGGGAGGGATGAGGTGGGGGAAAGGGAAGGGGAATCATCTCTGTATGCGTTCATTCGCGATATATTAAAATATCAGTGCAGAGAAAGCAAAATCACGAAGTGTCTCTTGAAGCGAGACAACTTCTATCCCGTGTTTTGCTTGCCAAACTTCTTGTCTCCCTTTGTTAACCCCCCCCCCCCTCTCTCTCTCTCTCTCTCTCTCTCTCTCTCTCTCTCTCTCTCTCTCTCTGTATGTCTCGTGCAATCTACCGCTATTACTCTTGTTCAAGGATTTGGGAGTTGTTGTTGTTGTTGTTGTTGTTGTTGTTGTTCTTCTTCTTCTTCTTCTTCTTCTTCTTCTTCTTCTTCTTCTTCTTCTTCTTCTTCTTCTTCTTAACTTCTTCTTCTTCTTCTTCTTCTTCTTCTTCTTCTTCTTCTTCTTCTTCTTCTTCTTCTTCTTCTTCTTCCTCCTCCTCCTCCTCCTCCTCCTCTTGTGTTTGGATATTTGTATGCACTTTTGCTCTTCACTTTCTGACTCAGTCATTCCAGCAAAAGTAGACCTATGTCAACAGCAGCTTGTTGACATTTTGGAGAATGAAAAAAACAACAACATCAAAATCGAACAAAAAGGAAGCACACACGCACGCACATACACACACACAAACACACACACATATTTGCAATACATCACAACTGGGTTTATTTAAGAATGTAGGAATCGGAAAGTGATTTTTGTAGAGCAAAGGGTTAGGGCAAGGGGCTAGGGATAGATCTACAACTAACCCTTACCCGAACCATACACACACACACACCAGTTTATTTGAAAAGGGCGCCCGGCGATTTCGGACTTACTTACTCGGGCATGTCAAATCTGTTTTGAAACCTTTGTTCTCTTTTGTCTGAACAGGACAAGCATGGATATGATTTTTTTTTTTAAAGTGATAGAGGGAGTGGAGTGTACATAGTGATAGCAACTTGCGTTTTTTTAAATTTTAAAATCGGGTAGTGACTGCTGACACTTTAGTCCTGAAACACATGTATCAACAAGCAGGCGTTGATATCCTTTTTTCCACAGGGATGAAATGGGGGTGAGCGACGATGATCGACCTTCTCTGTCAATAGTTAACACGATCGTATGGTTGTTGATAAATCTGTCAACTCTGAGGTATTTCCGATGTGGTATTCACCGCCGCTCCCTAATTCGCTACCTTGTTGATACGAGTGTTCCGGCTCTTACATGTTTTGTCGCGGCGTGTTGAAACTGACCATTCCGTTCCGGTGGAAGTAAATGTGTCGTCTGCTTTTTCGGTTTGGTTGTTGTTGTGTGTTAGCTGTTTGAGATATTCCAGCGAAGTGCTGTGTGTGTTTGTGTGTTGCCTTGAGCTTGAACTTTCGATGGACATCGCTTTACAATCTTTTTTCTTTCGATAAACACCGCTATACAAATCTTTCTTCATCGACTTTTGTGACGAGCGATTGATGTTTTTATGTGACAAACTGTAAGCCGAGTGGTGTTCGGCGTTCGTACCATGCCTTGAGGGTGACATGTTCTTGGATATCGGAGCTATTCAATTTTTATTCATCGTGACTTGTTTTGGTTACCAAAGGGGCGGGGCATTGGATCGGATCCCTATTGCTTTCTTACAACCTTGACGACATAAAACAGTAGATCACTACGGATTTTTGCTAAGATTCTGTCGTCTGCTGCGAAATTTGTAACGGCATCACAAACATTTTCCACCATTATTTGTTTCAATATTTTGTGCGAAATTGTTTGATGTGATTCAAAGGTTTGGAATAATGACGCTATTTGGGTAAGTTTTAAAGGCGACCACCACAACAACAAAAACGATGACGACGACGATGATGATGATGACCACGATGATGATGACAATGACGACGACGATGATGATGATGATGATGATGATGATGATGATGATGATGATGATGATGATGATGATGACGATGATGATGATGATAATGATGATGATGACCACGATGATGATGACAATGATGATGATGATGATGTTGACGACGATGATGATGACGATGATGACGATGATGAATACCACCACAACCTACACTAGCGCTATCACCACCACAGACAAATAAACAACAAAATCAACAACTAAAAGGAGAAAATACAAATTAAATTAAAATGCAAAACGCATCACGAATCATTTGCACAAACTCTCCATGTCACGTGTGATCATCGTAATTGTGCACACAAAACTACGATAGTAGTACTGGACTTGCGATGTGAACTATTCTATGGGCGCGCCTCAGCAATGTTTGATACTTTGTACCCGCTGGCCGTTTCTCATTTACCATGCGGAAGCAGGTTTTTCCCCTATCGGTCCTGGCTTTGATGAAGAGTCCGGAAGTGACGCTGGACACCGCCATCAAAAAATACTGACCGCTGGTTCAAAGTTGCTGTGGTTGTGGCCTTCTATTCCTCGCCTGCCTCTTCGCATATCTTCTAATTCGTTTTCCTATCGCTACTGCGTTTTTGAAAGTTCAACAAGTTATCAATGGAATTAATCTCTTTCTCTCGGTCTGTTGAAACCTCTCTGCCTTGCTGTCGTTGTCTGTCAGAGAACTGAAAAGAGAGAAAACGTGTGTGTGAGAGACAGTTTTCATGCAATGAGAGAAAGAGAAAGAGAGAGAGAGAGAGAGAGAGAGAGAGAGAGAGAGAGAGAGAGGATGGGAGGGAGAGTGTGTGTGTGATTGGGGAGTATTCAACCAGGCAGTTTCAATTTACGTTTTCAATCACCTGTACACTGACAGAACTGATGTGCAAGTGGTCGGTCAACTGTGGATTATCTGCGGTAGAGAAATGTAGAATGTGTGTGGGGATTGTGAAGAGGGAAAGATATAAAGGTATCACCCAAGGGAAAAAAACACAACAACTTGTCCTAGGGATGGATGCAGTATTGCCAGAGTGTGTGTGAATTGAAGGATGCGAAAAAAGAGATGGGTGGGGATAGGAGAAAGAGAGATAGGAGGAGCTTAGTTTGCATGTTAATTAATCAGTATTCATGCGAACTTTTCGTCACCCTCGCCACAAATGCAGAAGTTGGCTTGTGCATGTGTGGTTACATTTCTTTTCGTCCATCCCCCCCTTCCCCCGTCCGTCCCCATAGCTCCCACCACTACCACAGGCTACTTTTGTACGCATCAGAATGAACGGACTATTTAGTGTAACTGTACGTTTAGGCCACCGTCTAGTGTAACGATGAAAGTCTTGAGAGAGGCAGACAGACAGACAGACAGACATGGAGAAGCAGAGTGTAGCAAAAGATGAAAGGAAAGATCTAGAGAGAATTAACACTATTCCTCGCCATCACAGCACCAACACCACCCTCAGCAGCAACAGCGTCTCAAAGCAGCAGGCAGGCAGGCAGGAACTCTTAGATTTCCACAAATTTGTCCTGGCGGCCTTGAAGTGACGTGCCGTCCGTTTCTGGGATTTGTTTACCACTCTTGGTCACGAGTTAAGGCCCCTGGCCACAGAGTCGCTTCCCTTTTCGGCCCTCGGTCATGGGTTGTCTCCGTTGCCAGGAGGACTGAAGACAGGCTGCAAGCGCAGGTTCTGAAGATGATCGGTGGCGTTCTGATACCGATACTTTCTCTCTCTCTCTCTCTCTCTCTCTCTCTCTCTCTCTCTCTCTCTCTCTCTCTCTCTCTCTCTCTCTCTCTCTCTCTCTCTTTCTCTCTCTCTCTCTCTCTCTCTCTCGATCGCTAAAAAAATTGTGTGTGTTTGTGGGGGCAGGGGTGTTGGGGGGGGGGGGCAGAAGGGGAAAAAATGGATAGAGAGGATCAAGAGAAGCAGAAGAGAGACAAACAAGGGGAGGAGGAAGAAATGGAGGGAGAGAGGGGGGGGAAGAATAGCTATCCACAAAAGATGACCAGTAGTGTTGTGATTATAATTTCTGTTTCCATCATCCGCCCCTCCTCTGCTGTTGTTGCTGTAGTCAGTCAGTCCATATTAATGTCTTTGATCATTGGATAGAGGAGAGGATCAGGGAGGGAGGGGCCGGAAAGGAGAGAGAGAAAGAGAGGGGGGGGGGGGAAGGGGGGCAAACTCGGTAAAGATTGGTGACGTTCTGATACCGATATTTTTCGGAGCGTTTCCCCTTCGTCTCTTTCCATGAGGCTGTTGCTGATGCTGTGGTTAATCTGCACAAAATGGTTATCGATCGCAGGACAAAATGAAGGGAAGGAGAAAGGGGAGAGAGAGGGGGGTGGGGGTGGGATGGGGACGAAGGATGATTTTAGTTGGTGCAGATAATTGTAAAAATGATAATTACTGCTGCTTAATAAGACATTCTACGACCTCAGACGCTGTATTTTAATTGGTGTCGATGTCCAGGTCTTCTAACAATTAATTAGACATTGGAGAGTTTTCCCCTTTGTTCGCTGCGCAAAGACATGCCTAGAGCTAAGCTAAGGTCTTTGAAATCGAGGTAAACGAATGCCAAATCCGTAAGTCAACATGTATAGCTTAGGTAGCTGTCAGAAGAAGAAGAAGAAGAAGTAGAAGAAGAAGAAGAAGAAAAAGAAGAAGAAGAAGAAGAAGAAGAAGTAGAAGAAGGAGGAGGAGGAGGAGGAGGAAAGAAAGAAAGAAATAACGACAAGAAGAAGATGAAGAGGAGGAAGAAGAAGTATATTAACATATTATACGCGATACTTGTAGCATTCTAGCTAAAACCCTGAGATAGAAGAGGAGTTTAGCGGGCATCTAGCTCTGTCCGACCAAAGGGTTACAGAAAGACTGTTACTCAAAGTTGAATAAACTTCAAGAGGTGCTCAAAATTAAATAATCTTCAAGAGGTGAAGGAATTGTGTCTACTGCTGATTTATATTAACTATATTTGTAGCTGTATAGAGTAATGTTGTGCATTTAATTGCTTGTGGTTGGTTAACCGATAAATGCAGAAACAA
>CM072526.1:47510180-47512680 GCA_036898135.1 Oncomelania hupensis | reverse complement strand
TGTGCATAAATATATTTAGTAATTTATGTTTATTTACTTCCATACTTCTTAACCCATGTAATTTAACGTCTGTTCACAAGTGTGAAATTAGGCAACATAATTATTTTGTAATATATTGTAGATAACCTGAAGGCAAATCTACAGTGGCAACAATGGAAAAGCTTTTAACATAAAACTAGTATAGTTAAACTTAGCGGTATTTGCAGCACAGTTTAATATGAAAGCAATGTTGGGGAAAGATAAGTCTTAATGTCCAGTTGTGTCAAGGCCTAGGAAAACAACTATGCTGACCCACGGTCAGCCCTTATCGTTATCAGTAGTCACCAACATGTCCTTTGCTTGCTCTTTGCCCTTTTTCCACAACCAATGTGGAGCGAACGCCAGTTTCAGCTTTGCATGTTGGGCTCACAGGCTGAGTATCTGAGGTCACACACGTGAGGCGACAATGGGGTGTTATAATAATATTTATTAAATCTCGGTAAAGAAACGCAAACAGGCATGCACATAGTGTGCACACGGTCAGCGGACAAGCAGATATACACGCGAGCGCGTGCACACACAAACACACACACACACACACATACACACACTTGCATAAGCTCACACACACTGCGGACAAGCAGACGCACAAATAACACAGGCACACGCACACGTCATCATCAGTATTATAATCCTCATCATTATCATCACCATCGCATTATCATCAGTTTAGCAGTTAGCATGACACCTCTTTTGCAGCAGAAATTGCACTATAAAATTGATAAGAACAACATATTATATCAAATCGCTAGAAACTGCAATTAAACATTTTCAGTGCCTTCAGTAACTATTTGAGACAAGAGTTGAACTAGATCTATATTATTATTATTATTATTATTATTATTATTATTATTATTATTATTATTATTATTATTATTATTATTATTATTATACTATTTAATCCTTATATAGCTCAAGGTACCGACCGATACATTATCTAACTCTAGCCGCCCGAGACTATAGTTATAAGAACGTTCCTGTTGTGTTATACCGCCGTGCTCAATAGAGGAGTGACATCCGCAGTAATCATTGCTACTCTGGTTAACTGGACGTTTGCGGTTATCAGAACATGGTGCTACGGTAATGCGAAAACCCTTTCTTGGGCTTGGTGGGCAATTGGTATTGTAAAAATTTAACTTTCATAGGTTGCTTCGTGTAAGTAATTTATTGTGACTTGCAACTAAGCGTGTTATAGGTTTTTGTTTATTTAGTAATAATGATGATGACGTTGATGATGATGATGCTGTTGATGACGATGATCATGATGATTATGATGATGGTGATGAGGAGGAGGAAGAGGAGGAGGAGGACGATTACAATGACGACGACGACGACGATGATGATGATGATGATGATGATGATGATGATGATGATGACGGCGACGATGATGCGGTGTTGTATAGCGCAATCTCCACGTCCGTAGGCATGTTGAATGCGCATGCGCGTGCTTTGGGTATAGCTCAGTTATTTTCGCTCCTGCAGAAATTCTTTGACACTTTTTTTTTTTAACCTTTTACTGTCTTATTTTATCGAGAAAATCTTGGCCAGGGGAAGACGTAGTAGCAGCATGAGGCGCACCCAAACTACCTAATATTAGTCGTGTTTTGAAATTTTGAGGCGAGGACTAGCAAATCCATTGTTTCCTGTTAAAATAAACCGTTGGGAGTGACCTTGAGGTATGTAATAAAGTGTCCTTACTCGGACATGCAATAACCGTTTTGGAAGGGCACAAGCAGCAATTGGGCGTAGAGCGATTTAAAAAAAAAAGAAAAAAAAGAAGAGGAAAATTGTTGGCCAGTGGGTGGGCATGGGACCAAAAGAGGAGTGGGTGGGTGGGTGATGGAAGAAGGTGTGAACAGGCGTGGAGAAGGCTGAGAGTAGGGGTGGTGGTGGCTATGGAGGACGTATGTAAGAGAGAGAGAGAGAGAGAGAGAGAGAGAGAGAGAGAGAGAGAGAGAGAGAGAGTAAGAGAGACAGAGAGGGAGAGAGAGTGTTTTAGAGAGCGAGAGAGCTAAGAGAGTTTTGACATTAAAAGTTTAAAAACTCCCGTTCTTGGATGACTTTCAGGCTAATGGTGTAAATTGCTTGTGTAGATCTTCTTCTTCTTTTTCCATTCAGTTGTTTTATGTTCGCTTTTTATCCCCTCCCTCCCCTCTCCCTAATTTACAGTTTAACGTTTTCATAATTTGAAATGGGCGTGTGTATAATTTTCGATTTAATTTGTGCACCGTTTCACATAGTCGGTAGGATTACGAAGTGTACTAAGTGTAGTCCGAAGTAATTTTTTTATTTTATTTTACGATCACTATTTTTCTCTGACTACTGTTAGTTATTAAAAACGTCAGTAACTGACCTAGATTCGCAAGCTGTCCACTCGCCCGCCCCGTGCGTTCGTTTCATCGTTTTTATCTGCGAAAAGTGACCACCCTTTTGTATAACACTGTCGCAATTCACCGCTATC
>CM072526.1:47395180-47507680 GCA_036898135.1 Oncomelania hupensis | reverse complement strand
TGCATTACAATCTGGTAAACGTTCTCGCAAAGGTAAAACATCAGGATAGAATCAGCGTAGCCAAGAAATCTCCAAGTAATCTCGCGCATTTTTGTGACACCATGAAGACCGACTGACCCACTCCAATCGTGGCGTTAAAATTTGCAATGTGATGTTTGATGTTACCCAATTTGTGTTTGGCTCTTGTAAATCTTGATCTTTGATATCCTTCTTCATGACCTGCCTACGTCCAAATCGAAGTGCTCTTCGTAATGAAGGCTTCGCTGGGTGTTTATCCAAACCTCGCCCGTGGTCAAGTCGATAACGTTATGCAATCAAGTGGTATAAAACACTTGAAGAATGGCATTTGTGCTTCTTTCTTCTTCCTCAGGACAATGTGAGTGCTCGCGCCTATCTTTTTCTGTGTCTGTGGATGAGGTTGGCTGGGTGGAGGGGGTTATTTCACGTTGTATTTGTGCCTGTTTTAAACACGAACAAGTACGAATGTATTCTTCTTTATCCCTTTGAGTGTTTCGATATTTCCCGAACGGTGTTACTATCCAATGCTGCATTGCCATGGTAGTGTTTGATTCACGCATTGCGCTTCTGTTTTCTGTACTGATTGGAAGTACATGTATTACAAATGCGAGTGTGTGTGTGCGTGTGTGTGGGTGTGTGTGCGTGTGAGTGTGTAGGATTGATTTAACAAGAAGACAATATCCCACCGCCGTAGCTCAATTGGTAGAGCGTTCGCCTGGCACACCGATGACCCAGGTTCGAATCCCGTGGTGGGCGATATAAAATGTGGCCATTTTTCACTGTCCATTTTAGCAGTACGATTGCTTTGGTGGTTCAGTGTTGACTCAGGTCCCTACCCCTCTTTCCCTGGGATGGTTATCCCCGTCTGCCATATGATATCGCCAATGGTGGGTGTAGACGTTAAACCTCAATGTTCATTCAAGACAATATATTAATACAGTACATAGTACTTAGTTGTAAGATTAAGTGTATACCGCAGCGAGGTGTATTTTAAAGAAATCTTTTGGTACCTGAACAAATTCAACATGCGTGGCTATCGCTCAGTATTTAAAACTATTGTCCCCTTCTCTCCTGCTCCCCACCTCTCTCTCTCTCTCTCTCTCTCTCTCTCTCTCTCTCCATCCATCCTATCTCCTCCATGTCTCTTTTCCTCCCTCTTTAACACCTTCTCTCTCCTGTCTTGCGAAACTTGTCGAAGCACAATGTTTGTGCTGTTGAGTGAAAGCATTGCACACCCCGTGCGTCTGAACTGGTCAACAATATATTCTTTTCCCGACCAATGGACGTTGTGCACTGATAACTAGAGCGCGTTTAGCGCCCACAATCGCTTTCTGATCATGCCTACGTGAGTTACTGGGTAGCGCCGCGCAACGGCCGCTATGTTTTCGCAGGATAAGTGATCTGATTTAAATCTGTTTTTAAAACAAAATAGTACACTGAGTGAAAAAATATGTTCCGAAATGAAAAGAGATTTGTCAAGGTTATGCTTTGTAATTGTCGTACGGGGAAGAGAAATTCAGACAGCTTTCTCCTTTAATTAAATGGTCGTTGCGACCGGAATCAAACCCGAGACCTCTGGCAAAGGAGCTCTCTGCCTACTGAGCTGCCCAGTTGTGTACTGTAACTTATTGTCGTTGAGCTACCACGCCCAGCCTTAATTAAGCATCTGCAGTCGCCCATACTCAGCTTCCCAGCTGTACAGGTAGTTCTAAACTGCTTCAGCCCGTCCATACAGTTCCACAAAACTGAAACAGTATAAAGCAGTATTGCGTGCTATCACTGGCTACAGTGGGTCACCTCTGTTTGCTGTACGGGACAAGTTGGGGCCCTTACAGAAGGGTAGCCACGCAGAATGCAAATAATTTTTATCTCTTCGGCGCGCATGTCAAGTTAAATGACCGTTTGCTAGCTGGTCAGTCTGTGCTTTACTGGTCAGCCTAGAAAGAGCTGCAACGGTCGAGGTGATAAAATAGAAAGTCGCGGCGCAACAGCGAGTGACCATCCCAACTTTTTTTTCACTGCTACTGCATTCAGCCAGCGGTCACTCTAACAGAGCATAGTATCGCTGACACTCGTCGTAGGGCAGGCAACTTTTAAGGAAGTTATTGCAGTTTTAGTGTTTTCTAGAATTACACTGTAAACAATGTCTGCTTTCCTTTGTGGGACATAATTTGTGCAAAGAACTGTTTTAAGTGATGTACCACTATGCTCTGGAACTGGTGTCTTAAGAACCTTCTTCCGCTTATGACCACACATGTAAGTAAGATTTTCACTTCGCGTCAATCAGGCTCAACAACAGATACTAAAAGTTTGTGTTACACAAGGAACGGGTAGGCTCGCCAAAAGAAAAAGAACTGGAGTTATCTACAGCGTCTTGGATATACACTTTATTGGAAGCGATTCCCCGAGCGTTAAGGGGAAGAGCTATCTCCCTTGTTATGTGGCCAGTAGTTTGTTATTGTGGAATTATTGTGTCATATGTACAGATGACCATTTCACTGGCTCGTCGGTGTGCTTACAAAACTAAGTGTGATTCAGCTTCAGCTTTAATTCATTTAATATATACGCCTTTCTCTCAAACGAAGCTGAAAGTGCGATGTGTTGTAAGCTGTATATTTTTAATGGAAGCTCCATAAAATAGTAGATCTAGCATTAGTTAATAAATTATGCCAATTAACATAAATTCGCACAGCGAATCTTGGTTTTTAGATCACAAATCGAAAGCGACAATGGTTGGACCAAGTATATCACGGGAGACAACAAGAAAAAGGTTTTTCACTATTTTTTCTCTTGTTGTTGCTGCTGTGGTTTGATTTTTGATTTTGTTGTTGTTGTTGATGATGATGATGATGATGATGATGATGATGATGATGATGATGATGATGATGATGATGATGATGATGATGATGATGATGATGTTATTCAGTTGTCTTCTTCCTGTTCTTCTTCTTCTCCTCTCCCCCCTCACCCCCCCCTATAACATATTGTCGTTTTTTTTAGCGTACATGCGACCAAAGGCTGTTTTTTTTTTTTTTTTTTTTTTTTTTTAGTGTGTGTTTATTCAGTAGACCTTTTATCGAACATGTCGTCATTTCACTTTTTGTTTTTTAAACGTACTATTTGTTTCGAGTGTCCGACTTTCGGTCTATATTTCATATAGATGGAATTTGTCTCTGTGGAATTTAATGTTTTTCAAAGACAGATTTATACCTGCTCGGAGAACAGAGAGAGAGAGAGAGAGAGAGAGAGAGAGAGAGAGAGAGAGAGAGAGGGGGGGGGGGGGGGGGGGGTAGGAATGAACTAATAAAAGTTCTTGCTCAATTAACTTCCGTCCTTAAACGACTTTTAGGGAAGAGCGTGGTAGTCTGGAGGTACGACCGCTGTGACTGTGACGTCATTTGAGTGTGACGTCATGTGAGTGTGACAGCGTTTGGGTGTGTAATGTGTGTGGGAGTTGTACTTGCGCGTCTGCGGTTTAGTGTGAACGTTGTGTGTCCGTGCTTATGATGAAAGGGGCAGGGAGAATGAAGGGGTGAGGGTGGGGCGTTAGGGTTGGTGAGAAAACAGGTAGAGTGGACGTGGTCCACTTGTGAAAATCCAGTTTATAGTAGGCACACACTTTTTTATGATAACGATATCAACATGACTGGGCTTGCGCGACAGACAGAAGAACACACAATGGACGAACGCCCGAACAAGCGTTGGTACAGTATATCCCACGATTTAGACTTTTTCCTTGTCACAATAGTCTGTGGCGTGACGCTGTACGCGAAATAGGTACAGTTATGAATATTATTCGCAGGTTTGATTTTTAGAATCCTGGCGCTGTTAAGATTCCTTCTAGAATTAATTTAGCAAATACCGATGTGAATTGAATAAGATAAGAATAACAACTTTTATTGTTTGCATACGTTTCCAAGGAGATTTTATTATTTCTGGTCGGGTCGCGCTTGGTAGCCTACTTTTTTTTATGTTGTATCCCAGCGAATACATTTTTTTTATCACCTAGCCAAACCTTTTTTTTTTTTTTTAATAAATCACCAACAAATACTTTTTTTTAAAAATAAAATAAAATGAAATAAATTATGTGCGAGAAGTGGAAAGAAGGCGTGGAGTGGGGATTGTGGGGTGTAGGGGAAAAAGGGGTGAGGAAGACGGTGGGTGTATCAGTTTGCTGTCTTACTAACCATTTCATTGACGTACATGCATAAACAGCGATAACAAAATCCTCGGGCCTGTGTGGAAGGCACACGAAACCAAGTTTGCTTATTATTGATTTAAAACTTATTATTATTATTATTATTATTATTATTATTATTATTATTATTATTATTATTATTATTATTATTATTATTATTATTATTATTATTTATACTGGAATTTTAACGCCTGAAGAAGCTGTTAGCGAAATACATATTAACACAACCTGGTTATCTGATATGTAGGCTAGTATAATAGACTTTGGCTTCCAACCCTCTCTCTCTCTCTCTCTCTCTCTCTCTCTCTCTCTCTCTCTCTCTCTCTCTCTCTTTCTCTCTCTCTCTCTCTCTCACTCTCTCTCTGGTCCTCATTCATTCAATGGACAAGCTTATTATTACAGTTTCGTATTGAGTTATTGTTACTAACAAAACGCCTTATGAGGACAAACCAAAGTTTTCGGAACCAGATAAATCGATGAGTGCGAGCACTCAAATGAAAGACGAATTAGAACAACTAGCTTCCAATATACGCAAGTTATTTTGTATTAGATATTAGTTTTTTCTTGATCAACAGTTATTTTTTAAATAAATAAATCGAAATAATCCGGTGTGTTTTTTTTCTTTTAAAGTTTCCTTACAATTATCTTTTAGAAAGTAATAAGATGAACACCCAGATACTAACTAATACGCAGGTTATTTAATTAGATCTTAATTTTTCCTGAGCAACTGGTTTTAAAAAAAATTTATTAAATGTATCAAAATATTTGTATTTATTGATCTATGTGATGTGTAGTACTAGTAGTAGTGTGCAACGTCTAGTCATTTAATGCAATGATTTTAGACGTTCAACCAGGACGATACTCAAACATACATACATCTAATGCACGCTCTGTTCTATTATTTTAAACAAATGTCTCATTTAAGTATTTTAGAATCAGTGCACATTGTGAATATACTTTTAGACCAAAGACTTAAAAAAATAATGCGAAACTGCTCGGATTGACAACTGTCAATCAAGATTTGAAACATTTTCATGTAAAGACTTTAAAAAAGAAAAAATGCGAATGGACGATGAGTAGGAGAAGCGATGATTACGCCCTCACCAATATCTGCAACACGGTCTGGCAGAATGGGGAGTGGCCCACGCCATGGACCCAGTCGCTTGTTATCACTCTTCCCAAAAAAGGGTAACCTTCAGGCGTGTGAAAATTACCGCATCATCAGTCTCATCAGCCATCCCAGCAAAGTCCTCCTGAAAATAATACTCAACAGGTTGAAACTTAAAGCTGAACAAATCATAGCTGAAGAACAAGCAGGATTCAGGGCATGGCGAAGTACCACTGAGGAGATTTTCAACCTCAGAATAGTCTGCAAGAAATACCTACACACCAACATCAATATCATGTGTGTGTAGACTTCAAAAAAGCGTTTGACCGAGTCTTGCATGCAGCTCTGTGGGCAAACATAAGAGTGTACAACGTCAGCCCTAACATTATTAAAGTCATCAAAAACCTGTATGGCAATAGAAGAAACAGTGGATCACACCTTAACTTTTGGACCTGTTTGACAAACGAAAATCGAGGAAAAACAAAACGAACAGCTCACAGGGAGCTGATGCCTACCGAAAAATCAACAATGACTTCCGAAAAGGCATGCGCACAGCAAAGGAGAACTTAATAGAAAATCGGTGTCAGGAAATATGAACAGTCTGAGCAAGAATAACAGTAAGAAGGCCTAATAAACTGTGAAGCGTTTGACAAGGGTTAAACAGCCCAAGGTCTCCACGATCCAAAGCAAATCTGGCACATGCCTTACAGAAGAACAAGAAGTCTGGGATAGATGGACAGAATACTGCTCTAACCTTTACAACAACGCGCCAAACGGAGACCTTTCAGTTCTAGCATGTCCTAAGAACAGAGAAGAAGAAGAAATCCTCCCAATTCTCCGAGAAGTTGAGGCAGCAGTGCAATCGCTGAAGAGGTGGAAGTCAGCGGGAGTGGACAACATACCCGCAGAATTGCTTCAAGCAGTATGAGAAGCGATGATTGACGCACGGGCCTCACCATTATCTGTAACAAGATCTGGCAGGTGGGGATTGGCCTACACCATGGACCCAGTCGCTTGTCATCACTCTTCCCAAAAAGGGTAACCTTCAGGAGTGTAAAAGCTACAGCACCAGCAAGGCCCTCCTGAAAATACTACTCAACAGGTTTAAACCCCAAGCTGAACAAATCATAGCTGAAAAACAAGCTGGATTCAGTGCAGGGTGAACTACCACTGAACAGATTTTCAACCTTAGAATAATCTGCTAGGAAATACCTACAGCACCAATATCTATATCATGTGTTTGTAGACTTCAAGAAAGCGTTTGACCGAGTCTTGCATGCAGCTCTGTGGGCAGCCATTAGAGTGTACAACGTCAGCCTTGACATTATTGAATTCATCAAAAACCTGTATGACAAGGCTACCGGTGCAGTCTTCCACAACAGCGCCATCGAGAATTGGTACAGAACAACAATCGGAGTGCGTCAAAGATGTCTACTCTCTCCAACACTTTTCAACATCTTCCTATAACGCATCATGTCAGATGCCCTTGCAGATCACGGAGGCACCGTCAACATTGTGGGTAGAGCAGTCTCCAACCTAAGTTTTGCGGATGGCATTGATGGATTGGCTGGAAAAGAACAAGAGCTTGAACAGCTGGTACAGAGGCTTGACACCACCTCCAGAGCCTTTGGAATGGAAATAAGTGCAGAGGAGACCAAAAAGATTACCAACAACACCAATGGCATCAACACAAACATCAAAGTCCAAGGCCAATCTCTCAACAGAGTGCATAGCTTCGAATATTAGGAACCATTGTATCAGACAATGGATCCCGACGGGAGGTTGTAACGGAGGGTTTTTGTGTATTCTAATCTAAATAAATATATGTATAACTACTTATAGTGTATTGAATGAGTGTGTGGGTGTGGCTGTCTGACGCTCAGTATAAAGGAGTGTGTTCTATCTCTGTTTACTTTACTAACATCTCATCCTTCACCACGCACATGCTTTCAGGCAAGGACAAAGTCTACACAATTGTTTCTCTTTGCCCTCCTGTTATACTATTTCTCATTCAATTATAAACATACACATTAAACCATCTTCACATACACTAAATTCACAGATACATTAAATCATACAACTATGTCCAGCATATAAATAAATCACACAGCTGATAAATAAGTACACATAGTTAATGTAGTACTTTTTCCCAGTTAAGTTGATAGGTGCACATAGTTACGTTCAGAGTTCAACGCTAGCAGAAGTCGTTGTCCTTTCTAAGGACGTCACTCGACTCTTCTCTTTTTCATTAGCACCGAAGCACAGAAAATGTCACAGTTTTTATTTAGGCCTACTGACCGTGTTTCGCGGATCAAACACTCCCGGCGCGGTATTCACAGCCGACGCTGGGGTCACAGCCACACACTGAAGACGCTGCAGATGTCTTCGTGGCGTCGATCCGGAGATTCACTTCGGTACCGTTGTTGCAATTCTGCACCAGTGATGGTATCCGAAGGAGAGCTACGGCGATGATGGTGTCCACATCAGGTCAAGCCAGTGATGTCATGGGGACCAAATCCATCCGCCGCACATCAGGGGTCCTTTGCTCCGTAACCGCTCCGCTGTATTCTTTATACAGCAAAAGTAATTCCTAAAGAATCAGGTCTTTCTAGAGCACCCACGAAAAAACGTCCTCTCGCTTAGGCTGATGTATAGTCTCTGATCTAACAACAGCTCAGAAACCAAATTATAATTTCTACCGGAACACACAGTGACGTCATAACGTCTTTCTATATAACTGCGTGCAAAACGCGTTCGTTACACTACCCCCCTCCCAAAGAAAAAAAGAACCGACCGAGGTTATTTTTTACAAGTTCTGAGGATAGTGTCAAAACACAGCAACGACCACGAAACCTTGATCTATGGAACCGATTGATCACGATCAGCGCGTGACAACAGATCCGCGAACACATTCTGTGTACCTGGAAGTGGTTCAAGAGTGAATCTGAACTCTTGCAAGGACATGAACCATCATCCTGGGTAACGCCAATACCTACTGTAGGGACAGTATGCCTATCTGTAGAAACATCCACACCAGAAACACAACACTGAGGTTCCACAACCTCGACATCTGGAAGCCAAAAAGTAGAAATGGAAGCTTTCGGTTTACGACCGAACATCCGATCAAAAGGACTGAAACCTGTACTTTCAGACGGCAATTCTCTACATGCGAAGAGCAATGCAGGAAGATAGCGATGCCAAGCTTTAGGTTGAGAATGAACAACCTTTCGAAGCATAGATTTCAGAGTGCCATGAAATCGTTCAACAGTACCATTTGCTTGAGGATGGTAGGGCGAAGTACGTATGGCTTGAGTACCACACAAAGCATGAAACTGCTTCATCAAATCTGAGTTGAACTGAGAACCTTGATCTGAAAGAATTTCCTTGGGAAAACCTAACCTTGAAAAAATACTCATCAAAGCTTCAGCAACAGCAACAGAAGAAATGTCTTTCATAGGAACAGCTTCAGGAAACCTAGTAGCCAAATCAATCAAAGTCAGAATATATCTGTGACCTTCAACAGACGGAGGAGACAAAGGCCCAACTAGATCAATAGCGACCCTCTCGAATGGAGTCGAGATAAGAGGCATAGTCGCCAAAGGAACAGGGGGAACTTTTCCTTTTGAAATTGTTTTCTGGCAAATGTCACAAGTGTGAACATAAGCACTCACATCAGCAGAAACACCAGGCCAAAAGAATTGGGACAGAATCCTAGTCAAAGTTCTACGAACTCCACAATGACCTGCCAAAAGTTTATCATGCGCAGCAATCATGACTGAAGTACGAAGTTTTTCAGGAACAACAACCTGATGCAAAATATCCTTGGATTTCTGGTACCTCCTGTACAAAATATCATCTTTAAAATAGAAAGTATAAGTAGCAGAACCAACAACCTTTTCTTCACCTGAAACAGCTAACTTAAAACAACCTTGCAAAGTAGCATCACCTTTCTGCAACTGAATAAGTTCAACACGAGCGACCTTCAAGTCATCGCACACAGTGACAAGAGGTTTGTGCGGGAGATCTTGCTTCCTAGCCTGAGCACGAGTAGTGACAGCAGCAACAGGGACATCAGCAGCAGCAGCAACTTTGGTATCTTGGGTCTGCTGAACAATCAAACCTGGAATATTTCCTACAATCAAGTCAGCAACTGGATCCTCAAGAACACAACAAACCAACTCTCCAACAAAATATGGACAAGAAACAACAACTTTAGCCTGCTGATAAATGTTGATCTCTCCACCAAAAGTTTTACAACGAACAGTACCTGGTACATACTGCTCATCAGAAACCAAACGTTTTCGAACACCACAAATGGTAGCACCTGTGTCTCGCAGAACTGAGCAAGCAGTAGAATTTACAGAACCAACTTCTAAATGCAAGTGACCAGGTGTCTGATCAAAAACAGAACAAACAACTTCAGAGTCTACAGGGACAACTGCACAACCTGAGCTTGATTTATTAGTCTTATCATCTGAAGCTGTGGCTTTCTTTACAACAAAGGGACAAGCTTTTCTAGTATGACCACCAATGTTGCAAACAGGGCAAGGATTTTGACTATTTCGAAGGGGACATTGTTTAGGACCATGACCTTTACCATCACAAAGAGGGCAATGATCAAAATTGTTGTAAAATGAACCACCTCCACGGCCACGTCTATAAGATCCCCGAGTTTGATCAAAACGACCTTCGACCTTTTGGTTCGAATCTGTGTATGTTGGGTCTTTCTTTTGAAAACCACCACGATTTCTCCAATAGCCACGACCTCGATAGTTGGAGTAACCACCGCGAGAATCTGCAGAGCCAGCAGCAGCTTGCGATTCCTCAGCTACATCAACTGATCCTACTGAACCGAAAATTGTAGCAGCCGATTTGCGTGCTAAGTTCTTTCCAGGACGAGCAAGACGATAACTTTCAGCGGTTTTAACCATATCATCCAATGTGACAAGTCCACGCTCGCGAATGAAAGTAGCGAGATCTTGTGACACACATTCTAGAAACTGCTCACCTAAAACAAGATTCATTATTCCCTGCATGTTTCTAGGAACACCAGACAAAGCTATCCACCTATCAAACAATCTGTTCAGTTCAATACCAAATGTTTGGAAAGGTTCGTTTGAGTCTGGTCGGACTTCACGGAATTTCTTGCGAAAACCTTCAGCAGTACACTGGAACTTCTTAAGCAAATTGTCTTTCAATGTTGGGTAATCAACCTCACCATTTGCAGCAAGACTGTGGTATAAGCTCAGTGCATTACCTTCTAACAAAGCTGAAAGAAATGTAACCCATTTGCTTTTATCCCAGCCAAGGGCTGTAGCATGAGTCTCAAAACGAAAAAGGTAAGAATCTATGTCATCTTGTCTTTCTTTGAAAAGAGGCAACTTGGGGTAAACAGGCCTAGCACCAAAAGAATTATTATCTCTACCTCTGTTTCCATGACCAACATCTTGTTCGTCAAGTCTATGTTCAGAACGGAACTCAAATTCCTTTTGTTTAGTTTTCTCTCTCTCTTTTTCTAACTCAACATCTGCTAGTTTTTGCTTTGTAGCTTCTTCCAATGCTTTCTGTTTTGTTTCTTCTTCTAAAGCCTTCACTCTTGCTTCTTCTTTTTTTTCATCTCTCAATCTTTGTCTCTCAAGACGATCAAAACAATCCTGTACATATTTCCCACGTTCTTTATCAGGAATACCCAAAGTTGTAGCTTGACCAATAAAAGATTGGAACAACTGATCATAATCATCAGACATGGCTAAGTACAATGTAGATCAACAATCAACAAAAAAAAATTTACTATAAAAGTATCAAAGTGCTCAACCAGTAAATCAATAAAATATCAAAGTATCAACAATGAAATGGTCAAATGCAATCAATCAAACAACTATAAATTGCTCAATGAATCTTATGAAAACAATTAAGGTTTTTTCAAAAGCAGCTTTTCAATACAATGCACAATTCAAGTTATAATGAAAGCAGTCAAGTCTTAATGTAAACAAAGCAAATTATATATTATATTATCCAAATATGTTTTACAAGTTGTGAAGCAATGACAAAAAATCTTTTTAAATATCAAATGGAATACACCGAGTCAATATATTCACAACATATGTTGAAGAACTTCAACTGAAGTTGATAATAAACACAATGAATATACAGTGAGAGATTAAATTACTAAGTTAAGTTTGTATCCAAAATTTGTTCAAACAGTCTTTTAGTTTTAAAGTATGATAATATTATTATGCATAATCCCAGTAATGAATCTATTCACAAGTATTTAAAGTTTATATTAATGTCAATAGGAATTGGAAAAAAAAAATTAAATAAATTTCTAAGTCAAATAAAATATACCAAACGCTCAACCTATTCACAATCAAAATTGTTACCTCCCTTTCCCCAAGAGAATAATTATATGAACAAGTGTTTTAAAAAACTACCCTAATAAAAAAAATATATACAATGCCCACAAAGGAAATATTATTTAAACAAAGTTATTAAATAAAGAATTATGAAATGAGAAAAAAAAACCAATTAATTCTCAACACAATAAGCACTAGAACTAAATAATACTATAATACCAAGTAGACGGCCAAAGGAAAATAAACTTAACAAAATAACAAAGTCTTATCAAGAGTAATTTTATAAATAATAAAAATCAATAAGTGTCACACTAACTACTATATTATTCTATATCCAATTAAATTCAAAATCAACCAGAATTATTAAACCAAAATAAAATAAAAATCACAAAACACAAACTATCAATACTAACAATCCAACATGAACCAAAGGAAACAATGTATCAACAACTAAACTAAATCAAGGGAAGCAATTTAACAACAGTAAGCTAAATCAAGGGAAACAATTTAACAAGACCAACCAATTATAACCACATACATAAATACAGAATATTACAATATCAAAATCAATGCAAATCAAACAACACAATGAATAAATAAAGCAAAGTAAATTAAATGGGGCTGAAATCCTAACACTATAACCTACTTAAAATAAGGGCAAAGAGAACATACACCCAAACACACGCATAAAAGGACAGAACCCTACACAGCAAAGAACTAACAAAAACAAACAATCCCACTAATAGAAGAACAGAGCTGAAGAAGAAAATAGCAACCCACAGACAGAAAAAGAATTAAACCCTTAGTGCCAAGAAACTATACACAGGCACAGCCGTTACGCCGGAGACGGCATTGTCACACAAAACAAAACGTCACAGTCATACACAATATAATCAAGAATTTCAAGGAAAATAAGCCCACTAGTCTAACTGTATATAAATATAATAACTAGTGGTGCCCTCACTAAATATAAATATGTATGACTTAATGCTAACTAACACAGAGAGAGTCTAGGGTCACCAAATGTAACGGAGGGTTTTTGTGTATTCTAATCTAAATAAATATATGTATAACTACTTATAGTGTATTGAATGAGTGTGTGGGTGTGGCTGTCTGACGCTCAGTATAAAGGAGTGTGTTCTATCTCTGTTTACTTTACTAACATCTCATCCTTCACCACGCACATGCTTTCAGGCAAGGACAAAGTCTACACAATTGTTTCTCTTTGCCCTCCTGTTATACTATTTCTCATTCAATTATAAACATACACATTAAACCATCTTCACATACACTAAATTCACAGATACATTAAATCATACAACTATGTCCAGCATATAAATAAATCACACAGCTGATAAATAAGTACACATAGTTAATGTAGTACTTTTTCCCAGTTAAGTTGATAGGTGCACATAGTTACGTTCAGAGTTCAACGCTAGCAGAAGTCGTTGTCCTTTCTAAGGACGTCACTCGACTCTTCTCTTTTTCATTAGCACCGAAGCACAGAAAATGTCACAGTTTTTATTTAGGCCTACTGACCGTGTTTCGCGGATCAAACACTCCCGGCGCGGTATTCACAGCCGACGCTGGGGTCACAGCCACACACTGAAGACGCTGCAGATGTCTTCGTGGCGTCGATCCGGAGATTCACTTCGGTACCGTTGTTGCAATTCTGCACCAGTGATGGTATCCGAAGGAGAGCTACGGCGATGATGGTGTCCACATCAGGTCAAGCCAGTGATGTCATGGGGACCAAATCCATCCGCCGCACATCAGGGGTCCTTTGCTCCGTAACCGCTCCGCTGTATTCTTTATACAGCAAAAGTAATTCCTAAAGAATCAGGTCTTTCTAGAGCACCCACGAAAAAACGTCCTCTCGCTTAGGCTGATGTATAGTCTCTGATCTAACAACAGCTCAGAAACCAAATTATAATTTCTACCGGAACACACAGTGACGTCATAACGTCTTTCTATATAACTGCGTGCAAAACGCGTTCGTTACAGAGGTCCTCTGCAAGATCGCACAAACAACTGCGGCCCTGACAAGGTTAAATCCCATTTGGAAAGACAGAGCCATCAGTCTACACCCTAATGTAAGGCTGCTGCGCTCCCTTGTCATATCCATCTTCCTATACGCTTGCGAAACATGGACCCTCACAGCAGATCTACAACGAAGAATACAAAGCATGAAGATGATGTGCTACATAATACTTCTGGGCATTTCCTATACCCAGCACATCACCAACGACGAAATCCAACAGACCATCACACAAACCATTGGATAACACTATAACATGCTCACAGTAGTGAAGAAACGGAAACTCCGATGGTGTGGCCACGTCCCCAGAATATCAGGCATTGCAAAGACCATCCTGCAAGGCACGGTGCAAGGAGGCAGAAGAAGAGGGAACCGAAAAAGAGGTGGGAGGACAACATTCGAGAATGGACTGGCTTAACACTGAGCGAAGCGATGGGGGTTGCCGAGGACAGAGAAAGATGGAGTACGCAGGTTAAACGATCATCTGACTTTCGAGTTACGAGATAGGATAGGATAGGATAGACGAATCAGCGCGGATTGACCACTGACTGTCAATCAATATTTGACACATTCTCAGATACCAAAGTTAGGGTTAACGTTATAACAGATGACAACATTAAGTGACGGAGATGACTGGGTGGATGGTAAAATAATGTAGTTGTTTCCTGTAAATGTAAATAAGTATGATGGAGCTGTAGCTACATAGTTCTTTTGACTAGGCAGAGTGATATCAAGATCGTGAGTGACTAGGCAGAGTGATATCAAGATCATGAGTGACTAGTCAGAGTGATATCGAGATCATGAGTGACTAGGCAGAGTGATATCAAGATCATGAGTGACTAGGCGGAGTGATATCAAGATCATGAGTGACTAGGCAGAGTGATGTCAAGATCATGATTGACTAGGCATAGTGATATCAAGATCATGAGTGGAATGGGAGTAAGGGCAGATTGGGCAGGGTTAGATCATTATTTGTATCAACTATCTCAAGTCATCTGCCGCACACTTGATTGTATTTAGGTAAAGGTAAAGGTAGTCCCATAGCCTTGTGGCCGTAGGGGAGCGTGATGTTGGAGATCACACTTATCTTGGGCCAGCGTAATGAGGGTGATGCCCAACTCTCTCCCTCGCTGCTTTACCTTCCCCACCCTCAAGAGAGTAGGTACTCAATCACAGTTGAGTCAACTGGGGGCGTTGTTGTTTGTCGCTTCACACCTTAGCGGTCACCCATCCAAGTGCTAACCGCACCGGACGGTGCTTCACTTTCGACACAGTAGCGAGTGCTCCAACCACTGCACTATCCGACACCCGATTGTATTTACTAAGGGATAAAATAAATGACATTGCCTTCCTATGTTTGCCATTGTGCAACAATAAAATCAACAACACGTTTTTTAATGTAAGTTCTTCATTGTTTACCTTTCTGTGCAACTCGTCATTAAGGTTCTTGTCACATTGTTTTCACTGGTCACAGCGCTTTCACTTATCTCCGTGTTTTCACTTTTATTGTTATGGGTTGCCGGCCCACACCCGCCTGATACGAGTGGTGATCAATAGGTCTTAAAACGAAGAGTTGGACGAAGCATTATAGCAAATGTTGAATAATATGTATAGCTATGATTACTATTTCTTTGGCTTGTGTCGCATGAGTTAATCATATAAATAATAACAGGCAATTTATACAGCGCTTTCCAAAATCACAGAGCGCTTTACACAAACAAATGTAAACACAACATGCGTACATTGGTCAATAACACGCAACCACATATACATCTCAGCACCAAAAATAACTAACAACACTCACTCATGGCGCCTAAGAAAAGGCCTCTCTAAAAAGATGCGTCTTCAAGTTCGTTTTAAAAGACGCTAGTGAAGGACTGTGACGGACGGACCGAGGTAGCGAGTTCCAGGTCTGAACGGAGAAGAAACTGAAAGCTCTACCACCGTGTCTCACCCTGTGGTATTCTGGTACACGGAACATCCTTTCATCTGCAGAGGAGCGGAGAGACCGAGAAGGAACATAGACAGTCAAAAGTTCAGAAAGATAGCTAGGAGCAGTTCCAGAGATGATGTGGTAGCAGAGACATGAGGTTTTATATTTAATTCGTTGTTCAATTGGGAGCCAGTGTAGCTCTTGAAAGAGAGGCGTGCAATGCTGTAATTTCCGTGCTTTGAAGATGAGTTTAGCTGCAGAGTTTTGGACTTGCTGAAGAGGTCTAAGGACTTTCTGTGTGCAACCTACAAGGAGTGAATTACAATAATCCAATCTAGACAGAATGCATGCGCTAACTAGTGTTTTCGTTGCTTCTTGTGTGAGATACTGTCGAATGGAGCTTATGCGTCTAAGTTCAATGTATGCAATCTGACAAGTTTTTGCAATGTGTTGCTGCATGGAGAGATCCTGATCGAGAAAAAAACCAAGATCGCGAACAGCGTCCGAAAAAGAAATAGAAGTAGTTTCAACAGTGATAGTTGAGGGAAGAGAAGAGGGGTCTGCAGATGACGGAGAAACACGGAGGGCCTCAGTTTTGTTATCATTTAGCTTGAGACGGTTGTTTGACATCCAAGATTTTACCTCAGTAACACAATCTTGAAGGGTCTGAACTAAATAGTGCGATAGCAAGTTTATTCTTTTCAAGTGGTGTGTTCGTCCTTATATCATCCGTTTTAATTATTTTTATTTTTACATAATACAGATAATAAGTTTTCATTTTCGTTCATGTGTTTCTTCAAAACAGAAGGAAATATTAGCATCGCGGAAAAATTTTATCAAATAATTGGTGTCGCGTATTAATTTTCCTTTGTGTTCGTTTGTGTCTTGATATTTATGTATAAAGAATTTTAAAGGAAATATCACACACTTGGGTTTGTTCCATAACAATAATGAACACAGTCTGCTTACAGAGTTTACTTATCTTGTCTGTTTAAGATGTTGAACAATTTCAGTTAAGCCCCTCTCCCCCCAGCCCCCAAAGTCTGTTTAGGACAACATTAAATAATATGTATGTTTACGGTAACAGGGAAAAAAATATGGTCGGTAAATCGGCTTTTTTAATTTTTTTATTTTAAGCCTTTTCCACCTTGGTGCGATTTTTTGGGCTTTTTTCAATTTTTTTGTCAGACGATCCCCAAAAAAAAGTTTAGGGTCGAGTAAACAAAATTAGGGTTGGTAAACAGACATTTTTTGGCCTTATGCGTATTTTCTGAATTCTTTAATGTTTAGAAATCAACTGTGGTTAGACGAATTATTTGAATTTGTTGTTTAAAATATTAACCATTGCAAACTCTGATAGGACGTTTTACTGAGTTTCGTTCTTTGAGATATTGAACAAAGTCTGGTTAGACTTTTACTATTAATAAAACTCAGTTCAGATACTGAACGAACTTTAGACTTTTGTTTGTATTAAACTTTGCTGTTGAAAATATTTCAGATGTTTTACTTAGTTTGTTGAGGTAAAGAAACAAACTGCGGTGCGTTGTTTAACCGAACTTTAACAACAAGCTTTGGTTAGACGTTTTACTTTTACGTTACAGAAATGAAATATTGTTTAGGGGGGGGGGGGGGGAGAGAGATTGTATTTAGCTTGCTGTTACACGGGGTAGAGGGGAGTTCTATTGTCTTGTTGTATTATGTATCTTTTGCCATGTATGCACTGTGACACAACATTTTCCCTTGTTTTTTGTGGAATAAAAATTTCTTCACTTGGCTTGACTTAACTTGAAGATATAATATAAACCTTGGTTAGGGTTTGGTCAGTTTCGTAATAAGGATAATATATTTCATATGAGTGTGTCTATGTGTAACGGTAATCTGTGCAAGCGGCG
Source organism: Oncomelania hupensis (assembly GCA_036898135.1). Lineage (NCBI taxonomy): Eukaryota > Metazoa > Mollusca > Gastropoda > Littorinimorpha > Pomatiopsidae > Oncomelania > Oncomelania hupensis. The sequence continues at coordinate 47,490,140 of CM072526.1, read as the reverse complement.
TTATCTGTATTTTGGACATCAGCCGTTGAATAATTCTTTACTGTACTTGTTTTGAAGGCGTTCGATAAGATACTTATTATTACTGTTACTACGATATTGATGGTTAAACATTGACCATTATACGCGCATTTTTTTGATTTTGTTTCCAGCAATGTGTTCTTCGATGAATACGAAAGGAGTTTTTATGTACATGTGTAGTGAGCTCAAATAGAGTGTGTGTGGGGGGGGGGAGGGGAGGAAGCGAGAGAGGAGGGATGAGAGAGTGAGCTGAGAGAGAGAGGGGAGTGTGTGGAAGAGATGGGATGGAGGTGATAAGAAAATGGGGTGGAGGAGAGAGAGATGCTAGAAAACCTACCAAACAATACAACTTCCATTCAACATTCCTATCAACACCTATGCTTATAACAACATACAATATGAACACTACTGACAGAAACAATATTTCCTGCATTGGCTTCATGTGGAGCCATGGATGCCCTGCAAATTGTCACGTTCGCTTTGTAGAACTAATCAATGCTGTCTTTGTTTTCATTGCTTGTGTTTCTTACTTTTGCCGTGGGAATGTTATTTTCTGCCATTCTTTTCGCCAATCATCCTGCTTTATAAGCGGAAGTAGCCACACCTTGTCATTGTTTTGGAAGCTTTAATATTTAGTAATAACTATACAATCCTTTTTTTTTCCCGGTTAGCTACCCCCAACCCTAGCCCCCACGCCTTCCACTCCCACCCACCCACTCTCTCTTTCTCGTACTCTCTTCTCACCCCTTCCCCCCATTCCATCACCTTGATCTTCCATTCATTCACTCAAGGAAGTTTAGGATTTCGTTAATTGCGTGTGTGTGTGTTTGTGTGTGTGTGTGTGGGTGTGTGTGTGTGTTCCATTTATGAGTTAGTAAACGGTTTTACCCGACTTATCTTTTTATTTGTGATTGTTATTTCATTTACTGTAAGGACGGTCTCCTATTGAAGCTTTTATACTAAACTGTTTGCAGGGAAAGTGGAATATTATGGCATTCGAGTTAGTGCTAGAGATGGCTTTTAACTTCAAGAGATTTTTATGGTTATGTTCTTGTTTGTTCACTGCTCTGTCTTTCTGTCTGTGTCTGTCTGTCTGTCTGTCTGTCTGTCTGTCTCTCTCTCTCTCTGTCTGTCTGTCTGTCTGACTGTTGTGATCTTTGCGTTCTGGAGTACGAATTTTAATTACTTATTCAATATTAAGTACTTTCAAGTGCTTTAACTCATTTACATGTAAACAATGTAATCTTACTGCATGTTTGTATGTCCGTGCGCGAGAATGACGTGGTGGTCTACAGTGACATTTACGTGGGAATGACGTGGTGGTCTACAGTGACATTTACGTGAGAATGACGTGGTGGTCTACAGTGACATTTACGCGAGAATGACGTGGTGGTCTACAGTGACATTTACGTGAGAATGACGTGGTGGTCTACAGTGACATTTACGTGAGATTGACGTGGTGGTCTACAGTGACATTTACGTGAGAATGACGTGGTGGTCTACAGTGACATTTACGTGAGAATGACGTGGTGGTCTACAGTGACATTTACGTGAGAATGACGTGGTGGTCTACAGTGACATTTACGCGATTACACATTTAAAATAAATATAAAATACAGTGATTGAACTTCTTTTTCTCCCAAACTATTAGTCATTCGTTCTTCTGTCTTTCGTTTCAGGAGTGATGCCGTATCGCCGAAAGTGGCGGATGACGTCAAACCCGGCCAGGAAATGCATTCTACAGTAAGCGTACCCCCTGGGCACAACTACCCCCACCATGCAGGACGCATCCCTCTACGCCCCCCTCCATCTAATTCCCAGCTCGCTTTCTACCGATCCGAGAAAGAGAGGGTGAAACCTGTAAGTCTGTTGCTTGACATTATTTTTTTAATTTTGACTTACTAGTTTAGCCACTTTTGCTGTATTTGTTTACTGGTTTTTTTACTTACTTTATTATTTTTCTTAACTTTACTCATGACTTTTTTAAAACTTAAGTTTACCCAATTACTTTTCTTAAAATTTCTTTATGACTTTCTAAAACTTAACTGCACTTCATGACTTTTCTTAACTTTACTTACTTTACTTGCTTGCGTCACGTCCCCTGTTTACTTTACTCATCTTTACTTGCCTGCATTTCTTACGCCACCTTACTTATAGAACTTTATTTTCTTACTAAAGTTTACTTGCGTATGACCTTTAGTACTGACATTTTTTATTCAACTTTTTAAAAAAAAACTGACTTATTGAATTGTACTTACTTTACTGTGTTTACTTTCTAATTTGCCTATAGCATTATACATTTCTTATGCCACCTTTCGAACTTTGCTTATATAAATGTACTATAAGTTGTGTTTATTTTACTGTATTTACTTTGCTTGCTTACTCTAGGGAGACACACAGTTTGTGTAGAACAGTAGTAGTAAGTAGCTTCTCCTAAAGAGAAGGGACAGGAGTTTATTGATAACATCTTGGATATAATTCTTATCAGGGGCTATCCTTCGGGGAATGATAGGAATGAGGGAATGATAGGAATGAGGGAATGATTGGACAGATTTATCTCCCTTACTGTGCTGCCAATGGTTTTAATTTGCATACTCTACTTACGCTTTCTGCTTGGCTGTCTTACTGACGGACTGACTGAATGTTCCATTTTTGTTCCAGGAACTGGAATATCCCGAGAGCGGTAACCCTCAGTCATCGGACCGCCGGCCCGAGTCAAACGCGCACTCCGCAGACAGTCCAACGGGTGGCGAGACCCCAACCCCGCAAGGCTTTCCTGATACTAGCACTTCGGCCTTCTTGGAGATCAAAAAACCATCGTCGGTGGTTTCCAGCGATGAATCGACGATAGGCCCCTCACCTCCGTCATCCCCGTCGTCCCCGCCACCACCCCACTACTCGCAAAGAGAAACCAAGATGGTGGTCACCTCTTCCACGCCAGCACAGACTGAGGATGCCCGCACCACGGCTAGGTGAGATTGTCTTCCTTCCTCTTCTTCTCTTCCCCTTTTTTTTCACCATCATCGTCATTATCATCGTCATCGTCGTCGTCGCCATCATCATCATCATCATCATCATCATCATCACCACCACCACCATCGTCATCATCTCCTTCGCCTCCTCCCCATCCTCCAACTATACTTTCTTCTTCTTCTTCTTCTTCCTCTCAATCCATCTCACTCCTCCTCTATTCCTCCCCCCTCCTTTCCCCACCCCTCCCCCGTTTCTCTTTGTTTGGTCAACCCTGAATTGTTTTTCTGGTTTCTGTGTTACAGGTACTGCATGAAGGGCTACTCCCCATCCCAGGATACAAACGATTCTATGGGCCGGGATGCCATGGATACGGACGACTACCCTAACAAAGGTCGTTACCAAAATCACTCTGAAGGTCACGGATTCCGTGGCGACGAGCGGTTCCGGTTCGTGGATTCTGAAGGCCTCTACACCAACGGCAAGATGTCTCCAGAGAGCGACGAGGGAGATGATGGTGATGATCAGAGCGAGCTAGAGTTGCGGAAAAGAAGGTTCTTCCAGAACTGCCTGGACGGGAGAGAGCAAGCGGTAACCTACCCACTTCGTGGTTACCCGTCTACCTCCAACGCGTCGACGCAGGATGACTACCCGACACACTCGCGCGGTGAGATGGCGTTTCCTCGCAGAGACAGTTCTGAGGCGTACATGCGTCGTTCGTCGGAAAGTGCCGAATCTTCCCGAAGGTATTCCGAAGATAGTCGAAGGTATTCCGAAGACTACCGGGGGTATTCCGACCTGTCCCGAAGGTATTCCGAAGACTCTGAAATGGACGGCCCTAGAAGCGAGGTGCGCGTGAAGAGCGAGCAGACGTCAGCGAGAAAGGACCTGAACGGCTGCCCCTCTGTGTCCGCCTTCTCAGGACGGCCTAGAGACGCCGCGGAGGACGCCTTGCTACGTGGACCTTTCTCCTCGCCTCCCAGTGACGCCGTTAGGAGGCCGCTTCCCGAACACCTGACCTCTACTGAACATCGCCTGATGACGATGGGAGGTATCCCCTCCACCTCTTCCTCCTCCTCCTCCCCCTTGACCAAGATTCCCATCCCCACTGCCCTGCCCCTGTCACCGCGAATGTACGGAGAGCTTAACAGTCTGGGAGCGTTGATGGGCAGCATGGGACCCCTGCCACGCAGAGAACCAATGCTGAGGGCTGACAGCGAAAATCCAATTTTTTTCTGCCACTTGTGCGACTTCTCCGGTAGGTGGATTTTACAGTATTATCCTTTCCCCCTTGCCTTACTGTTAGTTTTATTCGTTCAATTTCAGTTTAATTCAATTCAATCCTTTCAATTTATAGAAACTCTGTTGACATGTACAGTAATTTTAGATTTTTAAAAACAAACCTAAATTCTCTTAATTCTAGCTAGATTTTTGGTCGTGTGACTTCAAGTGAACTTATTTTTTCTTTGATGAAAAACACATGTATGACTTTTAAATGGACCTTTTTAGTGTGTAACCAATTGAACCTGCTTCCTGTATGGTGTGTGTGTGGGTGTGTGTGTGGATGTGTTTGGGTGTGTGTGTTTCTGCGTTTTAAGATACACTGAACTGACTTCATTCGTGTGAATAATTCGACATTGATTTGACTACATGTAACCACATGTAACCTCACTAACAATTCGTCATATGGCCTCCACCTTGCTAATAATTATGCTAAATATGGCACGGACTGTACCAGCGCTGTACAAGTCATCAGCATCATCATCATCAGCTTCATTTTGTTTCCTGTCTTGTTTTCTAGCTGATGTGAAGGAGGATTTTGACGAGCACATGAAGCTCCACTTCGAGCACAATTGCCCTCACTGCGACTACACGTCAAGAACGGAAGGACGCCTGAAGCGGCACATCAAGGACTTCCACGACGACGAGGGCAGACAAAGGACGCTGCCTGGCAGACCCAAAGTCTTCAAGTGCAAGCAGTGTGAATTCTCCACTGCGATCAAGGTTGGTGGTCAATACAGCAGCTTTCCATAGAAGTAGACTACGATACGATGACTGTGTAAAATAATGCAGTGCAATACCAGACGATTTGGTAGGACGCGGGACAATATGCAGGCACAATACGATGCAACACGATACGATTTAATACAGTATGATACGATGCGATATCCTGCAGGCACAATACGATGCGATACAAAACTATATGACACAGTACGAAAAGATGCGCTGCATTGCGGTACACTACGAAACGATACGATTCAAAATAAAGCAGAGCACAACTGACCTCATTACTATACAACTTCATTGCCCTATTACAAGAATGATACCTTGGGTTTGCCCATTAGCACTACGCATGTAAGAAAAGTTTCATAAAAATCTTGTTCGTTTATTCATTCATTCATGTAACTGGTCGCTCGCTTGTCTGTACTTGTAGGAGAAGTTCTGGACACACCAGAAGGTGCACATCAAGGCGGAAAAACTGTTGCAATGCATCCATTGTCCCTTCGTGACCGAGTACAAGCACCATTTGGAGTACCACCTGCGGAACCACTTAGGCTCCAGGCCCTTCAATTGCCAAAAGTGCAACTACTCTTGCGTCAACAAGTCCATGCTGAACTCGCACATGAAGTCCCATACTAACGTCTACCAGTACCGCTGTGCCAACTGCACCTACGCCACAAAGTACTGCCACAGTCTCAAGCTACACATCAAAAAGTTCAACCACCGGCCCGCCGCCGTCCTCAACAGCGACGGCAGCCTGCCGCAGGGAATCGACGCGGAGATCTCTGGCGTCAGCGTGCTGACAAAGCGAGGACCGCCGCGGGGACCTCGCGGTATAAGAAAAGGGGGCCGGAACGGAGGCCAGTGCGAGAACGGCCGGCGGGCGGATCCCGGATTCATGCCCGGCTTCCCGCAGTTTCTCCCCCCGCAAGGCCCTCTTCCCCACATGATGAACGGCGGCGTGTTCCCCGGCATGTGGCCCATGATGTCCAACGGTATGCACCCTCCTCCTCCCCTCATTCCCATGGGAGCGCTGGGCGCCTCCCTGTCCCAGGAAAACGGCGCGTCAAACGGTCCCGCCCGAGAGCACACCGCTAGCAACACCGAGAGCTGGCGGCCAGAGGGTAAGGAAGACGGATTCCAATGCCGGATGTGCATCTTCAACGCGCCGACCCGAGAAGCTATGCAGGCCCACGTCATCAAGGTGCACGCCTCGGAGAACCGAGACCTGCTGAACATGCTGCCATTCAACTTCATGGACGCCGCCTCCGACCACGAGACGTCCCCTAACGGTTACCATTCGTCCTCTAGCTCCCCTACCAAACAACCTCCTCGCCGTATGTCCGTTCCCCCCTCCGCCACTAAGACCTTGCGAGACATGGAAGAAGAAGAGAGCAACCAGCCACGTCGCAACACCTTCCCCACCAACTCTCCATACAAAAGCCGCGAGGGCCTGCTCACGATGGAACAAAGGAGGCAGGAGCTGATGTCGGAGCCCATGCGATGGCTGCAGGACAGTATGTACTTCCAGGGCGCCAGGGAGGCTCAGGGCAGGGCAGAATCAGGGCAGGAGCAGGAGGAAGGAGGAGGCAGCGACATCCTTCGTCAGATGACTCGACGCTTTGGCGACATCTCTGCAGCTGTTGCCTTGTCGTCGGTTCACCCTACGTCTACCGTTGCCTCAGGTAAATCTATCCTTCATCGTTATATCCGTCCTTGTTGTCGTTGTTAGACATCTCACACCAGCTCAATGCCTATGTGAGCAGCACTCTTAGGTTCTCCCACATTTTGCTGGCTGCGGGTTATTTATAGCTTGCCTACACCCTCCCTTTCAGTGAAAGGAAAGGAAAGAAGAGCACCGGCGAAGCTATTTATAGCTAGCCTTGCTGAACTAACTTCAAAACCTAAAAGCTTTGGTTGAGTCGGTGGGATCTTAAATTGAAGTAAAACAGAAAGTGTTATTTTAATTAATTCCCCCATCCAAACCACCCTGAAAAAGAGCAGAGAAGTAAAACTGATTGAAGTATTGGATTCGGAATTACTACCACGGATAAATTGTTGGTTATCATGAATCAATGACGAACGAACGATCAAATGTTAATGTGAGATTGTTACTGTGCTGCAGCGGCCACCAGAGTGTGTTCAGCTACCAACACGCCATCCTTCCCATTAGATGCCGCAGCCGCTAACTTCGCCGCCCACATCGCTTCCCTGGCCATCAAAGAGGAAAGAAGAGGAGAAGAAGAAGAAGAAGGCAGAGAAGAAAGGCGAGAAGGCAGCGGAGCCCTGGATTTGACCCGGAAACCCTCCACGGAATCCCTCCCCAGTGACTCCGCTACTCCGTCGCCGGAATCGCATTATGAGCAGGATGCGCCGAGACTGTCGGAGAAGCGCCCCAACCCGTCCGCCGACATCAACAGCGCTCACTCCAGCGAGGAGAACTATGGGGCGGAGGAAGGCCCCAGCCAACCCAGGAAGCGAAGCCGCAAGGGCAAGGCCTTCAAGCGCGTGCGACCGGTGACACCCCCCTTCCACGCCCGCAACGACCCCATGGGAGGCGTTGGACACGAGTTGCTTACCTCGTCTACTGCTGCTGAAAGCGCCGAGCGCGTGCAAGGTATGTGTTGTTTCAAAACGACTATCCTTGCATCGTACAGTACACAGTACTCGACAATATAATTGTCTATTTCTTTTGTTTTTGCTGCAGCATTAATTTACGGTGATTAATTTTACTCTTGTTTATCTTTCACCTCTCGGTGCGAGATCTTACCCCTTAAAATCCCCAACAACCTAGGCTCTCCTTTTCTTTTTGAACACGGTTAACTGGCTTACTTCCAGTCTTGTTTGTGAAGTAATGGGCGTAAGCCTATTGTGTATCATTATTTCTCTCATGTCGGCAGGCGAATCTGGCAGTGCGAGCGAAGAGGCGGAAGAGGAGACGTTCCGCAAGCTGCAGCAGGACCTACAAGCCCTGAACAGCCAGGACGAGGAGGCCTCAAGGCAGGGTCCCCCAGCTCACAGCATACCCTCTCACCGCTCCAGCACCGACGACTCCGTGGACATGGAGGAAAGAAAACCCAACCTGGAAGACGAAGAGCGAGAAGAGAGACGAGGGATGGAAAAGAGCAGCTTAGAGAACTCGTTTGGCAGTGACCACCACCAAGAGATGGACTCTCATGCTTTGGAGGCGTCCTGTAACAAGCCGCACACTATGGACACTTCTTACGATCAGTCCGAATCGTCTTTTGACCGCGGCACGTCTTCCCCGCCTGTGTTGTCCCCTCATAGCCCCCGCCCTTCCTACGACAGCACCAACGTCACGATAGAGGGCAAGGAAGGGAAGGATCAGGAGACAGAGAGAGAGGCTTTTATCCAGGCCGTCCGGGAAAACCGCCGCCAAGCTTCCAACCCCGCTGCCAAAAAAGGCGCTGACCTTGCCTTCAAGCTCCTGCTGGAAGCAAAGGTGACACTAGTCATCATCATCATCATCATCATCATCATCATCATCATCATCATCATCATCATCATCATCATCATCATCATCATCATCATTTGATTATTTATATTGTTGTATTCCTTTAAACTAAATTTTTTTTTTCTAGTAAAGATAGAAATAACGGAATGGTAACAGCGGACAAATTGTTGTTTTCAGGATCCCAACGACCCGCTGGTGAAGGCTCTAAAGGAGGAAGCGGAGAAGGAGGCAGCGGCTGCCGGACCTCCACCCCTCATCAGCTCCACAGCCTCTTCCTCACTCCCCAACACCCCGAAGAACGGCCTCAACCAAAGATCCGGCATACCTTACCCGTATCCTCACGGCCTTCCCCGCTACGGCAGAATGCCTCACGGCACGTCGCCCATAACCTCACTTCCACCCATGTCTTCCATGACGTCACCGCGGAACAGCGCTGTGCGTGCGAGCCACGCGTCGCCTCCCACCTCCCACTACTCCATGGCGGCGAGCTTGGCCCAGCAGCGTCACCCCGCTGATCCTCTGTTCGGCTTGGCGGCCGCCGCTAGACTGGGACTCAAACCGCCACCAGGCATGCCCGAGCGTTTGGCTGCCTACGCTCAGACCTACAACCCCGCCGCCGCTGCCGCCGCCGCCCTGCAGTACGCCGACATGTTCAAAGCCGCGGGCGGACATCCCTCCATGGCACCCCGAATGACACTGCCCCTTACCCACCCTACAGTGTCCTCTCCTCCCTCCGTCTCTGCCGGTTCCGGCCCCACTCCTCAGCCGTCGCCGGCGTCCTCCACTATTTTCGAGTGCCAGTACTGCGAAGTCATGTTCAAGGATCGTATGATGTACAACCTGCACATGGGTCAGCACAACCCCGAAAACCCCTACGAGTGTCGCTGCGGACACGTCGCCGAGGGCAAAGTGGAGTTCTACTTTCACCAACTGAAGCACTCCCACCACAACTAACGACTGGGTGCCTAGCCTGTTCGCGTCTCCAAGCCTTAGTTCATGTGTCGCCATTATACTCAACGCGCTGAATCTTTTGGTTTCATGAGTCGTAGCTCTAGTTACGGTTTTAGTATTGACCGTCTGTTTGTTTGTAAACACAGACTTTAAGTTGTTGTTTTTTTTTTAAATGTATAACATTGTGTTAAACTGCCTTTAGTTTCTCTTTTAATTTTATAACAGTTCCTCAAACGCTACGCCTCTCTCTTCTTTCTAACCCCAAAAAGTTGTTACGTCACGAGCTACGCAACAACAACTATATTTGTCGTCATTCTCAAATTTTTTTTTTTTTGCTATTGCAGTTGTTCACCATGTAGATATGTATTATAAAGTTACTCAAAGACATAACAATTGGGGAAAGTTCTTTTTATTTTAACCTAAGGGCACATGTCAAACAAACAAACAAATCCTCCGAAACAACTGCAATTTAATAATTTTATTAGGCTTCCTTGATAGCCATTTGTACGTCATCACAGCCTTTTGCTGGTTTTTCCCCCAGAACAATAATCTTATTTCTTATGTAAGGTTCTACGCTATGTAAGTTTTATTATTATTTAATAATAATAACAATGTTACTTAAATTTTAATATGATTTAATAGTTTAAAAAATGTATATTTCTGTTTTTACTAAGGTTGAAAGTGGATTTTAATATTGAACGCGCTCAGTTTTTATGGAATTCCCTTTGTAAAATATTTATTGGCGATCTTTTTCGTCTTTTTTTTCTCCACTTTTAGCTAAATAACCTTTTTTTAGAAGCATATTTTCTAAATAATTATTTGTTTACAAACAATGTAAAAGTTCTCTAAATAATATATTTTCTCCGTAAATAACTTATTATTTACCTAAACAATACGTTGTTTACGTAAATAAATCATAATATAGGTAAATAGGTAATGTTGCTAAATAAGGAATTATTTACCATATACAAAATAGAGTGAAATAAAGCAAGTAAAATCCTGATTTTCCAATTTTTTTTAATCACTACACACAAGTAAATACGACTTGTATCTGCGAATCCCCAAAATAATAAAAATTGCAGTCCATAAACAATAACTTTTTTACGTAAATTACATTATTTAGCAAATTCTGCTAAATAATGCTTGATATAGGTAAATAAATCATTATTTACAAACATTTCTAAATAATATATTATTTCACACAATCTGCTAAAGAATGCACTATATATGTAAATTATTCCTTATTTAGCAACAGTGTCTTATTTACCTATATTATGATTTATTTTCCTAAACAATACATCGTTTAGTAACAAGTTATTTACCGACAAAATATATTATTTAGAGAAATCTTACATTGTTTGTAAACAAGTGATTATTTTAAAAATAGGCTTCTAAATAAAGATTATGTAGCTGAAAGAGGTGCCAATAAATATCTTTTACAAAGGGAATTCTATAAGTTTTTACTCAGACGTATTTTGTAATTCATTTACTGGACAGTTACGTTGGCCTACCCCCAAAGCTGGCTGTGATGTGTCACGTGATGAACAATTAAATATCAGTTCAACTTAAGTCAAGTCAGTTTCCCCCTCCAATTTGCTAGTCAAAAGTGACAAGATGGGTTCGCTTTCAAGACTAGTCATTTTTCGGGATTTTGAAACTAAATACATCTTGCCAAAGAAACTTAATCCCGCCATATTGTTCTTTGTTCTAGAGTGGTGGGAAACTCCCCCTACCCTCTACCCCTTACACCCCCTTGCCCCCTACCTCACCCTCATCTAACCTCCTCAGGCAGAGGCATTATTTACTAACATGGTGCCACACTGAACAGTGATAAAACCCTTCCCTTCAACTCCGCCAATTCTGGCAATGCCTGAAAACTCTTGTTTCACGATCAGTGATCTTGACGGGGTCGGCACAGCTCACTTCCAAAGAATTGTTTGTGCTGGTCTTCAAACTGTTGGGGCAGAAGTTAAAAGTGGATGTGTGCGTTCTTTGAAGGGGGCAGAAGTTAAAAGTGGATGTGTGCGTTCTTTGAAGACCTGGTGGACGATTTGACTGTCATTGGCTTTTGTGGATCACGATCTTCGCTGGACACGGAGAATCCAGTGGTGTTCTACTATATAACTGATTTCAACATTAATTATATAAATACGCACACTTGTAGTACTAAGTAACCCCAAAACATTGCCCTTTTTTGAACTATACAGAAAATGGACATGCGCACTATTAAACACAAACCTTATCACGCGGCATATGATTCAAGGTACATGTTTATTCCAGGTTTTCAAAAACTAAAAAGGATGTTTGAGTTCTCCTAACTCTAACTTTGAACATTGTATGCGCTACACAGTAAGTTGCCTTCCTCCTCCATCCAACCTGAATTTGGGAAATTGGACCTTTTTTGCGCTGTAACATTGGCTTATTATTATATTCCTGGACAAAGCAATGCTTCCTTGGGATTTCTGCGCTGGAAAACTTCACGAGTTTTGTCTGACAATCCTTTAAGTTGAGACTTTCAAAGGATACTCGCGTTTAGCAAGGAAAACTGCCTATGGTGAAATGTAAAATATTATGAAAAAAAAATCTGTGTTTCAGAATTCAGCGTATGAAAAACTTGCGTTTCTGAATTCAGTGTTTTATGGAGAGAGAAAACTTGTTTCTGAATTTAGTGTTTTATAAAAAAAGAAACTTATGTTTCTGAATTCAATGTTTTATGAAAAACTTGTGCTTTTGAATTCAATGTTTTATGGAAAACTTGTGCTTCTGAATGATGTGTTTTTATGGAGGGGAAAAACTTGTGCTCCTGAATTCAATGTTTTATGGAAAACGTGTGCTTCTCAATTAAGTGTTTTATTGGGGCAAAAAACTTGTGCTTCTGAATTCAGAATGTGAAAAAATTGCGCTTCGCTTCTGCTCGTTTCTAAGAAAATCCAGTTGGGTTCCGATGTGTGCACAGACAGATGAACTCAGTTTGAAACTGTCATATTACTATCTGCGGGCACACTTGTGAAATTAACCATTTTTTGCATATGCTTTGTAATATATTTGATAGTATGTGTATGTATGTGTATTGTAATGCTGTTTAGTATGTTACTTCTTGTACTTTGTTCTCACTATGTAATCAGTATGGGTGGTTGGTTTGTGTCCCATCGCCGTAGCTCAATAATGGTAGAGCGTTCGCCTGGAACACGAATGACCAAGGTTCGAATCCCGGGGGAGAAAGGGGAGAGGGAGGAGACAAGATAAAAGTGGCAATTTTTCCCTGTCTTTCTTAGCAGTAAGGTTGTTCTGGTGGTTCAGTGTTGATTTAATGCCCCTCCCTCCCCCTTTCCCCCCCCCTTTCTTTCCATTTGACAAGTCTTACTTCGCGCAGGGCCAGTTCAATTAAATGCTTAAAAGATAACGAGGCACACACAATTCTAATTGAATATATATACGTTTTACGTTATAAAAGCCTTGGCAGAAATGTTTATAATTATAGACTTTAAAAATGCTTTTTGAAAGTTTTAAACAATTATTTTGTTACGATTATTATTCCGATTTTTGTCAATAAGAGTGCTGTGACCTCTACCATGCTTAAATAAATCCCTTTGGTGGCGAGTTGCACACGTGATTAATTATTAATACTTAAATTCTCTATTTCGCTCTCCTCTTCCCCTCACTGCTTGGGGAGGGGGGGGATGGGATTTAGAAGGGGAGGAAATGATAAAGAGAAATGCACAATTTTATTGAATTTTTGAGCTGAAAAGCAGTATTAAGAGCGATTAAATAAAGAACATTTAAATAAACTTTCATTCCTTCAATAGGATTTTATTGAAAGATTGTTGTGAAAAATGTTTTTGAACGATTGTGCGTGTAATTATTTGAAGTGTGCGTGTGTGTGTAAGGGATTTGTTTATAATAATATTAGTATTAAATAAAATGTGTGTTATTTATTTCATTGCGCTTAAGTGCTTTGCCTCACAGGACCTGCTGGATTAATCGCATGAAAATGTAGGAAGATTATAATTATTTTTAGTGATACTTTCGTTCTTGTTAACACAAACATGAATATGAACCAGTGTAAAAGCGTGTATGAAACATGTCTGCAATTATTTGAACAGATTTCATCGTCAGTAGTAGTAGCAGTAGTAGTAGTAGTTATTTATTGAACTTGTAAATAAAAATGATTATAGCATTACATTTCGCTACTTTAATGGCGGTATGTACGCTGTAGACAGACCGACCAAACTGTTCATTAATGTATTGAAACGTGTGTCTCATATTTAAGACACCGCCGTATAGTCCCACAACTGCAGCTCAGTCGTACAGTGTTCGCCGGGCACAGGAATGACCCAGGTTCGAATCCCGGGGTGACCAAGATTTAAAGTGTCCATTTTTCACTGTCCATCTTAGCAGTATAAGTGCTCTGGTGGTTCAATGTTGATTTCAAGTCTCTGCCCCCTCTTTCTTGGGACGGTTTTCCCCGTCTGTCGTATGGCCCATGGCGGATGTGGACTTTAAACCTCAATGTTCATTCAATGATTCAATGACAAATGTATTCAACCGAGTAATTGATTTATTTATTGATCGGTTCGAGTTCATTAAAAAGATTTACTCATTGTTGAATTTGGTAAATACATTACTGATTATTTGGTTTGTCAGGTTCGCGACTATTGGTTCTCTGTTTGCATTTTTGGATGTTGACGATGCTATCTTTTTCTTTAGCATTTTTAATTTTAATCAAGAAAAACAAAAGTTGGTGCTGATCTGTGTTCCATTGTTTTTACGAATGTTTTTGTTAGTTTTGATCAGGATTAATGATCCAGTTTTCAAGATTCAGTGTGCTACATTGATCTTGAAGTAAGGGTTGCTGATTGGCTTATAAACGAATGTGTTTGATTTGTACAAAAATAATCGCGTTTTAATCAAAGTTTATCTTCAATTCCATGATTGTATGGTCAAAAGATTTAATTGGTGTCTAATCATATTGCACACAATAAATAAATTGGATCGTGTTAAATAATTGCTAGGAATGCTACTCACTACTCAAAAATCACTAATGATGGAAACGTGTTTTCAATAGTGTGTCGTAATTTTCTATCAGCATTTCTTACGAAAGGCCATGTTTCATGTTTTAGCTCCAAATTGGAAGTTTTACCATTGGTATTTCTTTAGCCAGCTACCAGTTTGTTGGCAGTCATAGCTAGAAATATAGTCTAATAGTCTATTTGAAATGTTGATCAAAGTTAAACTGAACAAATTTAAATGTACGCAATTTTTGAATTCATAATTTTAACGTCTTTGTTGTGTATTTATACCCATGTAATGTTTTGTCACTTGTTTTGGAATTTTAAGTCATTCACGTCATGTACTAATTTTATTCAAGTCATTTGCAGTTTTCACTCAGCTTGTGCTATTTTTAATTAAATCATACACGGCATTTTTTTGGTTTTTATCGCTGATTGACTCAATCGCCAGTCAGTCAAAAATTTTGCCGATTTTAGTCATGAAGATTGCCATTAAGATTTACCGTTTTTTGAGTTAATTTTGCCATGAATGACTATACATACTGCACTGCTTCATTTACCAGGTTTTGAGGAAATGTTTTAAGTAAATTTTGCCATGAACGCGACTGTACTTCCTGCACTGCTTGCCATGTTTTGAATGTTCCGTTACGTAGACTATGTATGAGAACCATTGTAATCCCCTTTTTCTATATATGTGTGTTTTCGTTGTATGTGTATTTTGCCTACCGTTATGATGTTGTCTTGTTGTCAAGCGCATTCAGGAACTACAGAGTGTGCTTTGTTCTTCTCAGGAAATAATACAAACTAAAAACTGTTGTATTAATTAATGGACGTGAAGTATCCAAAGGATACGAGGTTTTTTTTAAAATTATTCCAAACCTGTTCCTTGATGAATTTGTATGAAGTGTGAGTGTTTTTTGTGTTGTGACTTTGTTTTCTTTTTAATTAGAAAGTTGAAAGTAATTACTTTGTGAAAGCTTTTAGTTTTCAATCATTTCATTTTGATATGATATTTAATGCTATAAACTTTCACGTATGACATACTTGATTTTTATTTTTCGTCTTCACATTTCTGTAACCATTGTTTGTCTTTTCTTCGTTTACTGATCGTCGTGCATACATGTAAGAATGACTCCAGGCTGAACGTAGGTTTCCTTAGATTCTTTTTTCTCTCCTCATTTTCTTAATACATATGATTATGAATTTCATATTTTGCTCATTTGCATTTTGTTTGTAGACGTATTTCCTCAATTTCTGCCATGTGTTTTGATGTTAAACAATAATTTTGTAGTGTATTGTATTATAGCACTTGCGATGTAACAATATTAAATATGGCCAACTATAACTGATCTCAGGACCTTTAACCGTTGCAACCAAAATTCTACAGGCGTGGAACACTCGTATGAGCATTGTTGATGAGATAAACGGCATCTCCACGTGTGTATATATAAAGTATTCTCGTATTTCTCCGCTTGAGCTGTCTATTTTTGCCAGTGAAAGCACTTCTTGAAGAATTCATTAAAAAAATGAAATGTCGTCTCGTCTTTTTACTACCTCACTCAGGGCGTGTATTGTCTTGGATTCTTGCAAAGGACCTCTGATGTCAATGGCTCTTTTAAATGCATTTGAAAGTGTTAGTTACGTATTCGTGTATTTCCAACTTATAATAATCCATAATCGTATTCAACAAGATTTTTTTTCTTCTGATAGTTTCGTTTTGTGTTCTTCGTGCAGGTTATTTTTATATGCATAATACAAAAAATCATAATAATTAAATAACTTCGTCTTCACCAGTCTTTCTCCCTCTCATCCTTTTTTCTAATATTGTGTTTTAAAGTGGGAAAGCGCCAGTACCGTTGACAGTTTTTGATATTATGAACTTGATCGACCCGGTCAATGCTCATACTGGTCAAAACTGGCTGTCAATGCTGAAACTTCTGTTTTCATATAATCTCCCCACGCACATCCCCCTTCCCCTCTCCCCTTCCCCCGAAATTACACGATGACGTAAGTGTGAGATACGGTAGTACTATTTCTAATATAATTTTCACATCAGCTCCCCTATTTTATTAGGTGACACGAGCGTACCTAAATCCTGAAATGCACTGATAACGTTGTTAGTTTTGTTCTAATTAATATATCGTATTGAAATGCATGACGGTCGTAATTATTTATGTACATATCTATGTTTATGTATTGGAGGCAGTCAATTTGTTTAGTATTCGTCGCATAAATCACTCTCGCGTTCATAATTATCTATCATTGGTCTATCTCGGGTCATTACAAAAAATTAGTTTAATCATATTAATCGTGAATACTTTTTTTTTAGCATTATCGTCGTCTGATTTTTGTTGTTTCTTCTTTTTGTTGTTGTTCCATTTTAGTTTCATCATAAAATTCCAAAAAACTTCAAACTTCAAAAGAAAAAAAATCATTTTATTTCAACTTTTTATGTTCTGGTAATTTCATGTTGTATAAATTTACAAACTCCCAAAAAGTGCATAATTTTGATTGATGGATGCCAAGATTTCCATATTGCATTAGATGGTAGTGCATAATGAGATAGTCAACACAAACCCAGTGATACCAAGTCATAAGACGTAACCGTAACCTTTTACTATTTAACTGCTTAATTTAATCGTTGTTTGATGCACTTTGACTAATTTGTTCAGTAGCGGTAAATATTGTTTGATGTATACAGAATGCGTACTTCTCTTAATATTCTTAACTGGATAAACAGATTGAGATTGTGTGTATAAATTGTGTTTGAAAGTGAACTTTGTTTTTGTACTACTAGTAGGCCTACGTGTTACGTTTTGTAGGGTGAGTAGTTGATGATTTTCTATTGAATGTTACTAAATAAATGTATTAACAAATACATCAATAAATATACCCATATATAAATAAATAAATAGGAAGTAAGTAGTAAAGAAATAAAGAAAACCAATGATAAACCATTGTAATAACACACTTCATTACCTGACGTTAAATAGTTTATAGTGTGATATGACTTTAATGGCTCATCACTATATCAATATTTATTTCTGCGGATAGGTTGCTAGCATAGTAAGCTTACTACTACTACTACTACTACTACTACTACTACTACTACTACTACTACTACTACTACTACTAATAATAATAATAATAATAATAATAATAATAAAAATGCACTGATTAATAATGCTGACATCATTCTTCTGCTTTTAAGGCGATTCAAGACACAAAATCATTATACGTTTCATGCACTATTCCCTAAAAATATGGTTTTAGTAAACCTAGCTTACAGACAATAGTACCATACCACTGATCTCGTTTCATTGCAAATTAAGCGCGCTGTTACAGTATTATATAAATAATGTATGGAATGATAGTGTGACTTTAGCTAGTTGTGATTGACGTAGATTGAATGTGTCTCAATTTGTTCTAGTCTCGTTTTTATTTTTTGTTTAATTTAGAAATAACCACCGTCAATCTTGTCAAATATTTTTCGTATTTTTGTAAAAATCCGAAGTATTATTTTTATGATCAAGATAATAAAGATGTATTTTAGAAAAAAATTTCCCAAGCATTGTTCAGCATCACGTTCATTCAACTTGTGAATCTTATTCCATAAAAATTAAATATCGGCACTTTCCAGTATATGTTACTTTCTCTCCCATGTTCCTATTCATTATTATAATAATATTCCATCATCAAGAGAAGACAAAGGCAGCAAATTATACTTTAACAATTCCTTTTACGACAATGTTTAAATCTTACCAAGAATCAAGCAGAAGAAATATTGTAATGATATCATATTTGTTTGTTGGTAATTATTAGGTGCTGTGTTTTTGGAATGCGTGATTGCACTGTTTGCTCTTGTCAGATTCGCGAAAAGCAGAATTCTTCGTGAATTGAAACTACAGGCATAGAAACTTAAAAAAGATTAAATATACTTTTTTCTATGCCTGTGAGAGAAACCCTGGTCATCAACTTCATTTGTTCGCCGTATATTGCACTAATGCGTGTTTGCCACTGTAGTCAAGGTTGTTGTTTCTATAATTATTTGTGTTCATTTTGGGTAGCAGCAACAACTTGTACGTGGAAAGTAATGTTAATTTTGTGACAGTATGCTTACTTTGCGGCAAAAGCCTGTTGTATGAACGTTTTTGTGTGGTAAAATCTTGAAAATTGTGTATCTTTTACTTATTGTATGTATTGGAATTTGTGTATTGTATTTCCAAGAGTGTACTGTATTATTTTGAGTATGTCTTGTATTTTGTAAGTATTAGTATAATCATTGTCTTGTGTGATGGCATTCTTCTCTATTGGTTCCAGTTCCCTTGCATATCTTTAACGTATATACACTGCGCGTAATACTTACAATATCATATCTACCTCATCACTGGTGGACAACAACGTTGATATTCACTCAAAACTGTTAGTAGCCTTGTTATAGTTGGTGTTATCTTCTGGTATTACAACTGTAATAACTGTATATTCTATAGTATTATTAATATTTCAAAATTATTTTTAAAAAATAATAAATAAAACGAGAATGACTCAAAATTAAATCTACCTCTGTTATCTGTTACTACATTATCCTGTAATCTTTTACCGATGATATTAATTTAGCCTCAGGTCTCAGGTCTTTGCTGGCCAAGTTATATTTTGAGATCGCCCACGTTCAAAACTACATTATAAAAACTACCTCCGGTTTTGTTAGCTGTAAAGGATGCAAGCTCATATAACATGCCCTATGTCTTCAATATTTTTCTTGTTGATAAATCTATACTTTCGGAAAATCAACTGCGGAATTGCCGTGTTCGAAATTAAAAAAACAACTATGAAATATATAATCTTTGTAACTGTTTGATACAGCTTTGCGCTTTCCACTTTGTTACCATCAGACATTGTTAATTTTTTGTTTTGGTCGTGGTTTACATTATTATTCGAAACTTCTGGAGTAGTAGTAATAGTAGTAGTAATAGTAGTAGTAGTAGTAATAGTAGTAGTAGTAGTAGTAGTAGTAGTAGTTTTTTTTAAAGTAAGATATAAACCAAAGTTTGGTGGGAAAGGTTTCCAGTGTGTAGAAGCATATTTATTTTGGGTGTTTCATTGTAGATCACGTTTTAGTTAAGAAGCGCTCGTATCGGAATCTCCCCGTTGGGGTTGTTGGTTGTAGATTATAGTCACACGACACTTTCGCATATAGGTGACTACTGGACCGATTTATACTGACACCAGCGGGCCAGTTGTTGGTAAAGGGGAAAATAATATGATCACACGTTGACCAATCCGGGATTCGAACCAGCGACCTTTCGGTTACTAGCAAGACGCTCTTACCAACTGAGCTACCCGGCCCCGCGCGTTGGGGTGCCGAGGGTTTCAGTATAAATAGTATCCCCACTTTCTGGAAATTTAGTGCTTTAAATTCTCACTGTCGCTGTTTTGTCTTCCCATACTCCTCATTTGTGTATGAGGTCTGTTGGGTCAGCTTAGGAATATTGGACGCTTTTTGCCAAATGGTCACTAGGGCTTCCTATGATATTATTATTTAGCAATGTAGGCATTTTATATGTATGTGTTTTGTTGATATTTTATAATGATGTTTGTATTCTATTTTGTTTTTGTAAACGGGGGTTGTTATATAAAGCAAGTGTAATTTATTTTAATGTGAGGTGTTTTATTAAATTTAATCACTTTTTTTCTTTCTATATGTTTCTTCAGCCGTAATGTTTTTTTGTGTTTTTTTTATTTTAAAAATTAAAATGAAATAAAAGTACGAGTAAAGTTTAAACAGAATATTTTTTTCATGCAGCTGCAAAACAGCAAAATATGAACAAGCTTTAGGTAGGACTAAATATTAGGATTTCTTATCCTCTCTCTCTCTCTCTCTCTCTCTCTCTCTCTCTCTCTCTCTCTCTACCTCTCTCTCTCTCTCACCGTAGTTAAGGAATATATGTTTGTTTCAAATTATTTTATGTTAATTTGTTTGGATTGCATTGTTTATTAAGGACTACCTATAAGACATGTCCATAGGACCTAATGCTATTATCCTATTGAAGGCGCTCTCTCCCTCCCCATCTTTTGTATAATTTTCAACTTGTCCCGTGTTCTCCGTCTGTCAGCAAGTAACCAACTTTTGGCATGCGTGTGCTATACCTTCTCGTTTTTTCTCTCCATCATTCCAAGCGAAGTGGCGTAATGAGAGGACAGGCCTCAGTTGCTAATCAATAGGAGTACTTCCTAAATAGCTGTCAACATGTATTTTGACCGCTTTTCAGGGGAAGCAACTCTCATTGACCTACTTTACCTACTTTCGGTTTATGCTGTCAACATGTATTGTGTAACCGCATTTCAGGGGAAGCAACCTACTTTCGGTTTATTTAGGGATAATGCCTGATTAATAAGTTGATGGATACTTACTTCAAAACGTCAGCATCCAGAGTGTGTGTGATAGTAATGCAAACCCGGTGAACTATAAGGTTCGCTTTATCTTTATGTGGACATTTCTCCTGTGCCTGTTAATTTCTTGTGTGCTATTTATTTGTTCATTTGTGCTTGCTTGCTTTTGCTTTTATTCCTATCCTATCCTGTCCCGTAACTCGGAGGTCGTAGGGGCACCACGGATGATCGTTTAACCAGCGTACTCCATCTTTCCCCTGTCCGCAGCTACCCTGATGGTTTCGCTCAGTGCCAAACCAGCCCATTCTCGAACGTTGTCCCCCAACGTTGCTTTTATTAGTAGTATTAAATTAGTCATCTTTTTTTTTAAATTTTAATCTTTGCATTGTAGAACGATGTTGTTTCGCGTAGTTTTTATTTTTGTTGTTGTTGCTTGGTGTTCTTTTCGGTCTTCAGACGTTCCTGTTTTCTGCCATCAGAAGTTTTGTTTTGTTTTGAACGATTTGTACAATAAGTTGGTTTTGTTTGGCATAGTCAGTCGTAGGTTTCTGATCATGCTATGTTCTACGTTTTGCTCCGGGCAGTGATTATATATTTTTTGGGGGTGTGCGCGTTTCTTGTGTTTAAATGTTTTGCACTCTTTACTTCTTTTGCGAATTTTTTTTTTTTTGGTTTGTTTTGTACTGCTCTTTTACACTGTGGATTGTTTATTTTTGGTTTTGTATTATAGGTATAGATAATACAATGGTCCCAAACTTGGCTCAAGATATATATTTGTTAATCCTTGAAACATTGTAAATGCATGTCTGCTAAGAATATGTATTATTGTTCTTCTTCATTACTTACTTTTCACTTTATCACGTCTGTTCACCTTCATCAGTAAAATAAAGCACCAAATTCTATTTATTCCTGGCTTCTCAGTTTGATCTCAAAACAGCTTAAAAGAAACAGTCATTTATCAGTCTTTTTGTTGTTCTTGTGTAGCTCATTCTTTATCTATTATGTGTTGAGGTGTGTAGGTTTCTTATCATATATATAAGGTGAGTTGTAAAAATCCTCACTCAACTCCCTATGTTAAGTCTAGTTTTTATTACTAGACAGTGGTCTGTTGTTGTTTTTTGTTTTGTTTTGCTTTTTGGGATAGATTGTTGCAGGTATATATTTTATTTACGCAATGTGCGTGTCCCTGTTACTGCAATGTGTATGTAAAATATCGTTTGAAACGATTATTTTTCTCCTATCCTCTTATTATTTTCTTCCCTCCCATTTTCATATATCTCACTATCTTTAAGCACAACACTTTCTTTGTAACAGATTTTATACCAAAAGTTACTTATAATTAGTTGAAGATTGTCATTATCCATTTAGTGTGAGTTATGTTGTGTGTATGTATATCGATAGCTCGCTATGGAAGTGATGGCTGAATTCTCAACACGATTTATATTCGTCATCAGTACATTATTATACTCATGTCATTATTTGGAGTCCTTCATAAGATTATTATTGTTGGTATCGTCGTCCTTGTTAATTACTTGACAAAAGTATACTGCAAAAAAGAAAGATTGTTATGATAGCAATACCAGAAGGCTTGTCGACCTCTGTTTAGTATAAAAACAAAAAATACAGATTGTTTTTTTTTAACAGTTTGTGTTTTTTAGACAATACAACATTTGTCTGGATTCGTGTTTTTAGATGGTACAGTTTCTTTTTCTTTTGTGTAGTTTTGTTTTCCAAACAAAATTTGTTTATTAAAGTTTTTTTTTAATTCGTGTTTTAAACAGTGTATGGTTTTGTTATTCCGAATTTGTGTTTTAAGGCAGTACAGCCATCTTTTTTTTTCGTTTGTGTTTTGATCACTATAGTGTGTGAAGTGTTTTTCATTATGCTGACTGTCGTTTGTGGTTTCTTGCTGTACAACATTCACAGTTTCCTGAATGATTACTTTGTACATTGTAAATTGTAATGAAGATTTGCCAGTACTGTTCAAACCAAAGTATAGTTGCTGATGGGTTTGTTGCTCTTTTTTTTTTTCGTGTATTAATAAATTATTCAAAACTTCACACAATTGTCCTTGGAGATTTTTTTAAGGTATGTGTGTATATGAATCTCTCTCTCTCTCTCTCTCTCTCTCTCTCTCTCTCTCTCTCTCTCTCTCTCTCTCTCTCTCTCTCTCTCTCTCTCTCTTCAATATTTCAGTCAGTTTCCTTCAATATTTAAAGAAGCTAAAGTTATACCTTGACCTAAAACAAGTGATACTTCAGCTCTTGACAACTTTCGACCAATTTCCATTCTGCCTGTACTATCTAAACTACTGGAAAGACATAATACCTTGTGAAATAATAAAATAACGCTCTTTTTTATCCGTTTCAGTCTGGCTTCAGACCTAAACACTCTTGTCAAACAGCACTCGCCCATATTTGTGATATTTGTGATGTTTGGCTAGATGCTATAAACAAGCAAGACATTGTAGGGGCCAGAAAAAAAGCGAGCGTTGTGGCCAAGTGGGCTAAGGCGGGACTAACTTGCCGTGTCCACAAGCCAGAAACCAATGGCGCCTGACAGGTGTGGG
The DNA here is from genome assembly GCA_036898135.1 of Oncomelania hupensis. Classification (NCBI taxonomy): domain Eukaryota; kingdom Metazoa; phylum Mollusca; class Gastropoda; order Littorinimorpha; family Pomatiopsidae; genus Oncomelania; species Oncomelania hupensis. Next base: position 47,466,757 of record CM072526.1, on the reverse strand, counting down.
TTCGAGCCAGCATCTGAGCGTTATGTTTCTCCGAATATTATTTACTTTCGACTCGGGCAACGTCTCGGGGGTTTTCTCCGGGTACTCCGGTTTGCTCCCCTAGCAAAAATTTCAAAAATTCACAAATAATGTTAGGTAGGTAGGGTTTGGGCGCGCCTTTGGCTGCGACTACGCCTTCCCCGAGGCAGGCGGCCCAGAGGTTCCCAATAAAAAGGGATAATAAACTGCAGCAAAAAAAAAAAAGAAAAGGTTTTCTTGACCTTAGAAAGGCATTTGACCTAGTTAACCATAACATCTTAATGAATACGTTAACATTCAATTTTGAAAATTCTGCATATGTATTATTTTAAAAATCAAATTTATCAAACAGGCACCAATCCGTATACACCAATGGTTCCTTTTCGTCTTCTGGTGATGTAACTTGTGGAGTTCCTCAAGGATCGAGCCTTGGTCCTATTTTAATCTGTATATTTATCAATGACATGCCCTTTTTTTCACACAAAATGTTACTCTTGATCTATTTGCTGATGATTCATCCCTCCATACTCATAATGCAAATCTACATCAGGTGGAGCAAAGTCTTCAAATAAGTATAAATGATATTGATACCTGGTGTTGCATCAATAGAATGAAATTAAATCCTAATAAAAGCAAAAGTATGCTTTTCATTACACGACAAAAACGTTAAAATGGATCTTTTTCCCTTAATATAAACTTAGGGTCGTACAGTATTGAGCAAGTTCATGAAGGTGCTACGCATAATAATCGATGATGAGTTTAGCTGGTGGTCACACGTTAACCATATCTGTAAAAAAAATTCTAAAAACCTTTTCCTTCTAAATAAACTTAGACATTTTGTTACCGTTGATGCATTAAAATCTTTTTTCTATGCCCACTGTATGTCTCATTTTAATTATGCATCGATTATTTGGTGTAATGCCAGTGATGCTCAAATTAAACATCTAAATAGTCTTCATAAAATAGCAATCAAGATACTTTATAAATCTTATACTATAAATACAGATGTTACAACTAATGAGAAATATAAAGAATCCGAAAATATTACCACTTCAAAAATAATTTATATTTAATACAGCTATCCTTATGTTCAATATCACACACGGAGAAACTCCTGCATATCTTGATACATTTTTTTTATTAAGCCAGTTGATGGGCATAGACTTTATAATTATAAACTATCCCTCCCTCGCATTGATTTATACAAAAATAGCCTATCATTTAATGGAGCTAGTGTATGGAACTCTCTCTCTCTGGAGTGTAAATATTGCGACAAACTGTTTTCTTTCAAATGTAAAATATGTAGGCATCTGCGAAATTAATTATAAAAGTGATTTATAATAACATATATAATAACATATATAACAGTCATTCATGTAATTATTAACTTTTGTATTTATTTATTTATTTATTTATTTATTATTATTATTATTATTATTATTATTATTATTATTATTATTATTATTATTATTATTATTATTATTATTATTATTATTATTATTATTATTGTAAAGGTGAAGGGTATGGGAAGGGGAAGTGGGGTGGTTGCCTAAAATTGTTTTAAGATAATGATGAAGCTGTTGGTGTGATTGTGTGTGCATGTGTTTGAGTGTGTGTGTGTGTGTGTGTGTGTGTGTGTGTGTGTGTGTGTGTGTGTGTGTGTGTGTTATACGCTTTCCAAGTTCAAGTTAAAGGTTCTTTACTATGTTAATTTGTTAAGGGACAGATTGGAAGATTAGACTTTACCATTAGTCTAAAATCTTTATCCCTAATAAAAGAAATTTTTTTAAAAAAGTTTCTCTCTACTAGAGAGAGTAAGGAATTGGCTGTTCTACGCCAATGTTATTTTTATCCACCCATTATCTCCTAAAATATTAGCTTTTTGAGCTTTAACACACTTCACCCCTTCCCCACCCATTTTTCTTTCTTTCTTTCTTTCTCTCTCTCTCTCTCTCTCTCTCTCTCTCTCTCTCTCTCTCTCTCTCTCTCTCTCTCTCTCTCTTTCTCTCTCTCTCTCTTCAATTACCTTATTTGTGTTAAAATATGTGCTATTTTAAAGCGCCTTAAATCCTGTCTTGGTTTAGGCTACTCATTCATCTAGTTTTCACTTTTTCACCTCATTAAAAATATCTTTTTTTGTATTACAGTTTTGTTTCTTATATTACCGGGTAATTTGCACTGATTTTAGGAATTGTGTATGTTACATTTGAAATATTTTTTAAAAAAAAGATTATTTACTGATAATATTACTTTTTTTTTAAAACACACACACACACACACTCTCATAGGAAGAGAAATAGAGAGGGGAAAGGAGAGGTGGGGGGGGGGGGGGTAAGAGGTAGGCGAATTTTAAAAAGAGCACTTGGCAGAATGTAAACAAGCTTTATATGTTAACAAAACCAGTTTTGTAAACTGGGGCTTCAATAAACTAGAGTATAGCAGCGTCCCCTGCGTGGGATGCCTTTATTGCAAAGTGACCTGCTGGTGGAATGCCTTCAGTGTTACCACTACGGTTGTTTCAGCAGATCTCCCAGTTTCTCCTTGCATGGCAGTCTGGTACATAATATCACAAACATGTATACTCCTTGGAAACTCTGGTTGTTGGGTCCTGTTGTGTACGTGTAAAAATAATATCCAGGAATTGCAGTTGATCTGCACTGAACTGAAATAAACACAGAATTAACACGACTCGTGTGTCCCATTGTGTGTTTAGAACACTGTAACTAGGTTAGAAGTGACGTCATTACTGGTCATGCCACAGGCCAGTGACAGTCTGCATTAAATACTGTACCGGTAACTTTTTAAACTTCTGATGTGTGTGTGTGTGCGTGTGTGTGTTTGTGTGTGTGTGCACGTGTGTGTGTGTGTGCGTGTGTGTGTATGTGCGTGTGTGTGTGTGCCTATTGTATGTGTGTGTTTTAGGGAAAAAGTGTGTTTAAGTTATGAAAACTGTGTACAGTATTTCTGGAGGGATGATATATACAATTCAATTCAATTCAATTCAACAAATCTTTATTACCTCTTACAAGGAATTATGACAGGCACTTGATCACTAAAATACACTTGGGACTGTATTCTATAGCCATTGCATGTCTTCGAATGTTCGTGTATGTGTGCGCGCACGTGTGTGTGTGTGTGTGGGTGTGTATGTGTGTGTGCATGTGTATGTTTAGTTTTGTGTGTGTATGTTAATGTTTTTTATGCATATGTGTGTATGTGTGTGTGAATGAAGCAGGGAGCGAGGCTAGAGAGAACAGAGATAGCGGATAGAGTGGAAGTGGTAAGTGGAGAGGATGAAGGAGGGGGAAACTGCAGTGTCCGATGCTGGACGAGGGCTGGGCGACATTTCATCATCTGTGACCAGCGTGATTGATAGCCTGGCATGCCTATCGATTGCAGAGAGCTGTTTGGAGGCGGAAAGCTCTCTCGCTATTCTCTTCTTCTTCTGCCTTGTTCCCTTTGGGCTTAAAGGTCGTGGTTTTCTACTATAATAGTACAACACACACACACCCTCCCACACATTCCAACTTTTCAAATTTAAAACAATAGCGTTTGACTAATATTGGTAATGTTATTATTGTTTGCCCTTTCCTAATTTTATACATTTACTCAATTTTTGTAACACTTGGTGTTTTTTTCGGGGTTAAAAAAAAACCAAGCGTTACTAAAATTGAGGGGATTTTTCCCCCCGACAAAAACAAAACATAAAATAAACATTGACTTACACGATAAACATTTGCTGAAAATAAGCAGTTTGTTTGTACTTTGGACACTCGCCAAAAAAAAGTAAAATTCATCCCCAATTGAACCCATATTACAATCTTTTTTTCCCTTATTAGGCTTACACATCCCCGCCTTCCAAATTTCATTTGTAACTTATGATCAGAATAACATTTTATCAAAGTGTGGATATAAATATAAATATCGGGTAACTGTACGTGGTCAATACGTTGTCTTTTTATTTCCAATCAAGACAGTGCGTGGCTGTTACACGTTAAATGTCGATTCAGCCCAGATGCTTGAATCTGTGGTAGCCTAACTGTAGAGTCTGGATACCAACTAATTAAAGAAGGGAACGAACTCATCGGCAACCGCTGTGGGTAAGTAGAGCTCGTTCACCACAAACAAGGCAAGGCTGTCGCTGTATGCTTTCTCCAGCTTTATTCAGTAAAAGTCGCAAATAGCATCAACAATGGCTTTCAGCCTTAATCTCTCAACACGCAGACCATTTCATTATTGGGGTATCCACAAATACATACGTATTTTCTAAAACTAGTATCAGATTTTTTTTTTACCGAAATAGACTTTAACATACAATGATTTTAAATTATTGTTTTTATATCTCATATACATCCTGCTCTATAAATTTTGTAAAGCCAGAAGTGCCTTGCAGCACGGCCACACGATAACGCTTTCCACGCCTCGATAGTCCAGAGGGCTGACTAAAGGGAACAAACTCTACTTAGCCACAGCGGTTACCGATAAGTTCTTTCCCTTCTTTAACGAGTTGGTCAAACGAGCCAATTGATTCACGAATATGCCTGCATGCACACAATCTTGTATTGTATTGTATTGTATTGTATTGTATTGTATTGTATTGTATTGTATTGTATAAAGTAATATATTAGGTATGCTAAAACGGGGAATATATCAATCCTATTGAAGTGCTTTTTAAAAGTTTCTCACTCACACATACACTCTAAAGTTAAAATGGAAAATCTCTCTCTCTCTCTCTCTCTCTCTCTCTCTCTCTCTCTCTCTCTCTCTCTCTCTCTCTCTCTCTCTCTCTCTCTCTCTTACACACACACACACACGCACGGACACACAAACACACTTTTACTTGAACGCTAATGTGAATTGGAAGAAAACCGCCCCGAAATATAAAGTTTTGAACAACATAAGCTTACATCATACTAGAGTTAACATACAATCAACACAAACAAAATAAAATAAAATAAAATAAATTGAATTAAATTAATACATTAGTTTATTAAAGGCAAAAGGCACAGAGTGAGAGGGGGGAGGGAGAGAGAGAGAAAGAGAGAGAGAGAGAGAGAGAGAGAGAGAGAGAGAGAGAGAGAGAGAGAGAGAGAGAGAGAGAGAGAGAAAGAGAGAGAGAGAGAAAGAGAAAGAGAGAGAGAGAGAGAGAGAGAGAGAGAGAGAGAGAGAGAGAGAGAGTCACATTACCCATCATATTCTACATCACAAGGCACCACCACCCCCAGCACCCTCACCACCACCACTCGTCCAAACAGCAAAACAAACAAACATGACGATTCTGTTTCGGTCGCTCATTGTATTTTTAAAATTAATATTATTATTAAATAAGTCAATTTGTAATTTATATAAAGGAACAATGCTGTCAAAAATACGAAACTCTTTTTTTTTCCTTGCGGAGACATTCGAGCTCCAAAAGCGTCAAAATCTACCTCAACACTTAACACCTTAACTTTTGGCGTGTCCCAACACAACAACAAAAACATAAAAAAAGCTGTACCTGTGGAAAGTGCCGTTGTACGCTGTTGATAGTAAAACACGCAGTGACGACATTTATATGGAGAAGATGACGACAATTCTCTTTATAAACCAACAGGACAATGACGTTTATTTGTCCCCCATAAATGTTTACTTAAGTAAAAGTGATTGGAGGCGAAATAAAATTATTGTAACATTAAAATGTAATTTGATAAGATTTCATTGTTAAGAGTTTGAGCAGCAGGAGACTGGCAGAGAGGGGAGAGTAGCCAGTGTCAACTCTGCAGTGTGTTTGTAGTGGAAGACTTCGGGTGTGGAGATGGTCGCTGTACCTCGTGGCGACTTCTAATTGGCAGCGTTGGCGCTGATCCAGCTGTGGAAGTAGGAAATACGGGTGTACACGCTAGGATAACTTCCGTCGCACGACGAAATCCCCCATGACGTCACACCGGTCAGAATGTTGCCGCATTTCACAGGACCGCCGCTGTCTCCCTGTGTAAGCAAAGGAGAAAACTTGGTAAAGGTAAAGGTGGTAATAGTGATGTCAGTCACGGGTACGCACGCACACACAAACACACACGCGCGCGTGCTCACACACAAACACACTTCCAGATTAACAAAGAATATGATATTAATACGCATGAAGCCATTATATACATGTAGTGGTGGCAGTAGTAGTGGTAGTAGTAGTAGTAGTAGTAGTAGCGGTAGTAGTAGTGTATTACGAAGCAGTTATAAACATGTGGTAGTAGCAGAAGTAGTAGCAGCAGGTTGTGGTAGTAGCAGTTGCAGGTGGTAGTAGTAGTTGTAGGAGTAGTAGTAGTAGTAGTAGTAGTAGTAGTAGTAGTAGTAGTAGTAGTAGTAGTAGTAGTAGTAGTAGTAGCAGCAGCAGCAGCAGACACATAGGCTTACATATAAAATGCCCACATTGCCAAATAATAACATCATAGGAAGCCCCAGTGACCATTTGGCAGAAAGCGTCCAATATTCCCAAGCTGATCCAACAGACCTCACAAACAAATGAAGAGTTTTGTCCCGGAAGAGTTTTCAGGAAAAAAGGTAGGTGACTGGTCTAGCGAAGAAGAAGACAGTATAGTAGATTGATAGAACAGAGTAGGAATGAGAAAGAACAAATGAGAAAGACAGCCACAGTGGGAATTTAAAGCACTAAATTTCCAGAAAGTACACCTCTTTGTATATGTATAGGTATATGTATGTATATGTATACAAATATATACACACATATACATATATATATATGTTTAAAAAAATATATGTATACTGGTTTCTTTTGCTGTGAATACAAATGTAAATGTTCCCATTGGTGTTAAATGTGTTAGTTTTTTTTTTTTGGGGGGGGGTGGGTGGGGGGTGGGGGGGTTGTTCTCGTGCGATAAGAACACGCTGGTGCACACTGTTGAGGCAGTGGATGTGAGTCTTATTATCATCATCATTTTCACCTACTACCATCATCATCATTATCATCATCATCATCATCATCATCACCTAGCATCATCATTATCACCTACCATAATCATCATCACCTATCATCATCATTATCATCACATCATCATCATCATCATCATCATCATCATCATCATCATCATCATCATCATCATCATCACCGCCACCGCTATCATCACTTACATTACAAGCGCTGTTGACGCTGTTGTAGAAGCAGATATGGCCGTTGTTGATTTCAGCGCCAGAGACAGTTTGCCACCTGTCGATAAAGTCAATAAAGTGTATTTTATTGTTTTACAAAAAGGTCTGTGGCTTGGTGTAGCGGCAAAACAGTTAATTACTTCTTCTTCTTGGTTTCAGCAGCCACAATCAGTACGTTGACTCGTTTGCTGTTATAAATGATGTTGTTACTAGGGGGTTGTTGTGTTTGGGTGATAGCGTACAGTATAACCTAAGCCTACTTGCTATAGGCAGAACTATACGTGGGGCTGCTACCCTATTCCTATCCTATCCTATCCCGTAACTCGAAGGTCGTTGGGGCACCACATATGACCGTTTAACCTGCGCACTCCATCTTTCTCTGTCCTCAGCAACTCTCACGGCTTCGCTCAGTGTCGAGCCAGTCTATTTTCGAATGTTGTGCTCCCACCTCTTTTTCTGTCTCCCTCTTCTTCTGCCTCCTTGCACCGTGCCTTGCAGTGGCCTGATGCTCTGCTGACGTGGCCATACCATCGGAGTTTCCGTTTCTTCACCACTGTGAGCATGTCATCGCTTGTCCAATGGCTTGTCCGAAGTCTGTCGGACTTTGGTGTCGGTGATGTGTTGGATATAGGAAATGCCCATAAGTTTTCTGTAGCACCTCATCTCCATGCTTTGTATTCTTTGTTGTAGATCTGCCGTGAGGGTCCATGTTTCGCAAGCGTATCGGAAGATGGAGATGACAAGGGAGTGCAGCATCCTTACTTGTGGAGTTGCTGGCCTTAGCGAATGCGTGGATAGGATAACATAGGATAGGATTCGGCCACAGCAAGCAGAGGCCTGAGTACCAGCCCAGTTCAGCCCAATGCTGTACCAGGTTCACAAGTTGCGTCACCAGCACATTTAATAATAATAATAAAATTGTAGTAATAATCTAGCACTAGTAACTAATTACTACATAACACCCTCCACCCCACCCCTCCCCTCTCTCTTTTCGTGTTGTTTCAACCTTTGCAAAACCCATTATGGTTGAGCATCCATATGACGAACATCGCGCAGAAGCAAATCGAGGCACAGTTAGGGCATACATTTTCGGTGTTTTGTTTTGGTGTGTGTATATGCGAGTGTGTGTGTGTGAATGCGTGTGTTAGGGTGTGGGTGTGTGTGTTTGTGTGTGTGTGTATGTGTTAAGGTGTGTGTGTTAAGGTGTGTGTGTTAAGGTGTGGGTTAAGCAAACAAACAAAAACATCTTCCGTACACTTGGGTGCCTCAATTCGTTGCCGCTCCCCGTGATTTTCCATTATATGGATAAACAACAATAAGGGACCTTGCAAAAAATGAAACAAGGGTTGGGGGGTGGAGGTGAGGGGGGGTGTAGTATGGGACACTACTCCAACAGACATGACTGAAGAAGAAGAAGAAGAAGAAGAAGAAGAAGAAGAAGAAGAAGAAGAAGAAGAAGAAGAAGAAGAAGAAGAAGTATAGGATAATCAAGTAGGAGGAGGCGGAGTAGGACGAGAAATCAATCCTACCTTGACGCGCAATCTTCGTTGCTGATTTTTGTCATGCCGACCTTCTGTAGGGCGTTGGAGGTACTGCCACCTGCACAAGATGTCAAACCATCCAATCGTCAGCTCAATAAAACAACCACTAATTATGGCGGTCTATTAATTGGTAATTATGTCAATAAATCGAACATTGAAAAACACTGCACTACTGCAACAGCCTTCTAGCTAATCTTCCTTCTCTCACACAGAGCAAACGTCTCCAATCTGCGCAGAATTCCGCAGCTCGATTGGCCACACAAACTTAAAATTATATAGTTCACATCACCCCTCTTCTTAGAGCAACTATACTGGCTTCTCGTTCAAGAGCGCATCAAATACAAAGTACTTCATTTTGCATTTCGCACAGTTAAAGGACACACTCTGAGAACCGAGTTTTGAACTGTGTATGAATTAACCACCTCGCAATCTTTGCTCAATTTTCAAATCTCTCCTTGTTGTTCCTGGGCCCATTGAACCAGCGATTCGTTGAATTATAAAATTATGGGTCCCTTCAGCGGCACATTACAGAACCCGGCCACACTGTCAAAAATGCAGGTAAAATGCTAAAATAATGTTTTGTACAAAGGTACGTTAAAACAGGTTGCTTGCATAACTAGTTAATTACTCGTGCTAAAAAAATGCAGGCCGACAGGTTTAACAAAAAAACAAAACCCACTTGCGAGCATTTTAAAATCTTGAGGTGGTTACTTCAAAGCTCCAGGGACCGTAGAAAACACCAATTTCGCTTCTGTCGGATGGAATTAATTTTAACGTGTGACCGGTTGCTTTGTGCGAACAGTCCTGAGATTAAATCGCATGGAACAACTTGTACGATTTAATCAATAGGTATGACCGGGCCTTTAGGCTTTCGGGCAAAGATGGAATGCTACTTAGTATATACAGGTAGTTAGTGTAGCTTGCCCGAAAGGCGGCGCTGACCCCAGTGTTTTCCCGAGGCTGTTTAGACGTAGCCTAAATAGATAGATCTTTGAATGAATAGAGCCAAGGTGAAGGACACTGAGCTATCATCTTCTACCTACCTCCGGCAGTCAGCCCCCATCCAGACAGAGTGCATTCCTGACCCACGAAGCTGCCGCTGCTGGCGAAGGTGATGGCGTTGATGTGGCTGTTGAAGGTCAACGGCGAGGACAAGGTGAGAACGGCCACGTCGTTCGGGTATCCAGCACCATTGGCGTTCCATTGGGGGTGCTGCCACACCATACGATACAAAACAATACAATACAATACAATACAATACAATACAATACTATTATACACTCCAATACACTACACTACGATTATAGTTCGATACAATACAATACAATGTGGGTTACTAATATATTACAGTACAATAAGAGAGAGACAGAGAGAGAGAGAGCGAGAGAGAGAGAGAGAGAGAGCGAGAGAGAGAGAGAGAGAGAGAGACAGAGAGTAGGAGAGGATGAAGCAAAAGAAGAAGACTGACCCTGGTGAGAGACGCCACATTTCTGGTCACTTGATGGGCGTCGTTAGAGTTCAAATGATGAAGGCCGCAAATCACCCTAAGGCTGCTCGGTCTGCAACACTCAACCACACACACACACACACACACACACACAAACACACACACACACACACGCAAGCACACACACCCAGCTAAATATCATGTTCGTAGACTTTTATAAACTGATAGTAATTCTTTTTAAAAGAGGTTAAAAAATGCTTTTAAAGTTTAATTTTAATTGTGCAATTTCACCTAAATGTGTGAACAGACATTAAATGAAAGACTGATGACTCACACACGCAGACGCACACATTTAAATAATCTTAGCTTGATTACCCCTCCCCACCCTACCCCACCCCACCCGAAAGCGAGTAGTAATCGCCAAAAGAGGTCAATCCGCCGATTCGAGAACATCAGATGTCTACTACTCAACCACACACCCACACACCCACCTCGACCCCACATACACCATTGGTATATAGCACTTTTCTACCTCAAGACTGCTCAAGGCGCTGACAGCACTCAAGGATCTAACACAAACTTTCCCCAACACCCACCTCCCTCCCCCCGCCCTTTAAAAAAAATTTATTTTAAAAAAAATCTGATTGTATGTTTGCATGCCCATGCGTGAGAACAAAAGTGGTCTAAATGCACAGGCACGTGAAGTGGTCTAAATGCACAGGCACGTGAAGTGGTCTAAATGCACAGGCACGTGAAGAGACTTTTAAATAGAACATTGACTTGAATTGAAAGTGCGCCCACTTGCAGGCTTTGGGCGCGTCGTCCGAGCATAATGCTGGGCGCGTCGTCTGAGCATAATGCTGGGCGCGTCGTCTGAGCATAATGCTGGGCGAGTCGTCTGACCATAATGCTGGGCGCGTCGTCTGACCATAATGCTGGGCGTGTCGTCTGAACATAATGCTGAGCGCGTCATCTGAGCATAATGCTGGGCGCGTCGTCTGACCATAATGCTGGGCGCGTCGTCTGAGCATAATGCTGGGCGAGTCGTCTGAGCATAATGCTGGGCGCGTCGTCTGAGCCTAATGATGGGCGCGTCGTCTGAGCATAATGCTGGGCGCGTCGTCTGAGCATAATGCTGGGCGCGTCGTCTGAGCATAATGCTGGGCGCGTCGTCGTCTGAGCATAATGCTGGGCGAGTCGTCTGAGCCTAATGCTGGGCGCGTCGTCTGAGCCTAATGCTGGGCGCGTCGTCATATTGGTGTAGCCGGCACTCAACCGTCTAGGACATGAGCGTCAGGATCACTAAAGTCCGTTTCGATGAAATGCGTGCGTACACAGACTAAACTTTGGTTTATAAGAGATAGATTTTCAATTTTTTTTATTTTTTTTTTAAAATTTATTTATTTATTTTATTTTATTTTATTTTATTTATTTATTTTTAAACACCTAACATCGATTGACCGATAACCAAAACGTGCCAGATCTTCCTCTACTAGAGTAAAGAGCAATCTGGAGTACGGGGAACAAAATTCATTGGTAGCTGATAAGAACCGGACTTGAATACAACCAGCTCTTCACTGTGTATCATGTAGAGTAGTAGCATGTTTGTTGTTGTTTGTAGATTATAGTCACACGACACTTTCGCATATAGGTGACTACTGGACCGATTTATACTGACACCAGCGGGCCAGTTGTTGGTAAAGGGGAAAATAATATGATCACACGTTGACCAATCCGGGATTCGGAACAGCGACCTTTCGGTTACTAGCAAGACGCTCTTACCAACTGAGCTACACGGCCCCACTAGCATGTTTGTGCGTGAGGAGCACGATAAATCGCGCACTAGCATCACGACTACTCTCCGTTGAAAGGGAGAGTCTCCATGATAAGCAACGCCATGCAGGCCACGCACACGCACACACACACACACACACACACACACACACACACGCACACGCACACGCACACACACACTAAGTGTAAGTGTGAGTAAAAAATATTTTAATAGCGAGGTCGTTGCGTGTTACGGAGTGACGTTACCCGCAGCGACAGCGGCTACAATGACGTCATACGATGTTCCATCGACGCAATGGGCTGCGGTGACGATCGTGCGTTGGTTGTAGATGACGGCGCCGCAGCTGTGAGACCAAATGATGCCCAGAACACCTCGCTGGAGGGAGCAGATGTAGGGGTGATCTCCGTACGTCGCGTCCACACCACCCACGATGTGACTGGCCACTTCATCACCACGGACAGCCGCTGAAACATGTTTAGGGTCGTCCCTACTGGTTAGTCGCACCTCCCACTGTGGGAAATTAGAGCTGTGGGAACGTATTGTGTTAAGAACTTAGAAATGTATGATCATAGAGCTGTAAGAACATAGATGTTCTCTCAGTTTTCACGAGAGAGAGAGAGAGAGAGAGAGAGAGAGAGAGAGAGAGAGAGAGAGAGAGAGAGAGAGAGAGAGAGAGAGAGAGAGAGAGAGAGAGAGAGAGATCGGATATATTTTCACTAGTAAGAGAGTGGTGGTACCCTGACAGTTCTGGCTTTGAATGATAGTGTGCTGCTGCAACATATATTCAATACAGTTGCTCCGTCCTAAATCTTATTAAAGGTTGACATCTATCGGGTCTTTGCAAAGACCATCCTGCAAGGCACAGTGCAAGGAGGTAGAAGAAGAGGGAGACCGAAAAAGAGGTGGGAGGACAACATTCGAGAATGGACTGGTTTGACACTGAGCGAAACAATCAGGGTTGCTGAGGACAGGGAAAGATGGAGTACGCTGGTTAAACGATCATCTGTGGTGCCCCTACGCCCTCCGAGTTATGGGATATGATAGGATCTATCGGGTGACAATAAAATTTATCTTAATACTTGGCCTCAAATGCTTCGAGAGATAAGAACGTGCTTTATTTGGATGCTGATTGTAGCCTTTTGCTTATGTTTAATTGCATAGGGTAGATTCTGCTTTAGTGCTGGGAAACTTCAGCACTGCTTACTTCCCTTGAAATATTTTCATGATAGATGCATCGGGGATATGTTCATATGAGAGAGATCGGAGATGCTTCATAGAAGATAGTTAAGACATGTTTTTATAGGAGATGAACTGGAGTAGGTCCATATGAGATAGAGTGGAGATGCTTCATAGAAAATAGATTGGACACGTTTCCACAAGGGATAAACTGGAGATGTTTTATTAGGAGATTCAATATGCCAAACATTTTATTAAAAGGAGATAGACTGGAGATACAATATACCCAACATTTTATTGCCCATTGGTACAGAACGCAAATCGAAGGGTTAGTGTTAAATCAACACCAGGGTTTTAAAAAATTGTATATATGAAAATAAAAATTACGAAGTTTAGTGTTATTTAGAAGTTTTAGCAATAGAGTGCCTCACAGTTGTTAGATTTCAAATCAAAGATAGAAGTTTTTTTTTCCCAAATCGATACAAAAAAAATAAATATAATCGATACAATCTGAATGAAACAATTTAACACAGTTGGCTTTAAGATGTACTTTCTTTCTTTTTTTCTTTTTTTTTAGTTCAAATGTATGCTTGTGTAAATTTATTACTCGAGGTGATTGAATATTGAATTGTAGCATATACTTACTAAAGACTACGGCGACCAAACAGAGCAGAGTCTTCATGGCGTAGATCATCTACAGGGTTAACGCTAAAACACTGAACCTCCCCAAAAGGCGTCTTTATAAATACGTACACTGAAGCCATAAAGCAGTACAATACTCTGCAGTAAGCACTTTTTACAGGAGGCTTAATCATACGAGAAAAAACCCATGTGCTCGATGGCGGCCCATAAATTAGAAGTTGAATAAGAGGATGGGAACAGAATGATGAGAAAATGGGCAGAGGAGGAGAACACAAAAAAAACATGACGCCCAAGAAGGGAAAGGAGCTGCAAGAAAAAAAAGCAAGCGGGAATTAAAGGGGAATTAATATACACAAGAAAGGAAGACAGAAAAAAGGATTTAATTTTTCATTTATTTCATTTAAAGTCTGTGCACCGGGGCGACTTAGTGGTGTGCGGTGTAACACAAAGCAGGCTTGCAGTAACTGCGCTCTTTGAGAAACGTGGGTTCAGTCGTGACTTGAACCAGCCACTCACGTGCGGTGGTAAGTGTTTTTAGACGAACGATGAACTATTGTATTGTTCTTCTACGAGTACACAATCAAACTAACGGTGCACATGGACGAGTAGAATTGGTTATACTGTCGTACACTTCCAGTCCACAGAATAAAAGAAAATCTAAAAGGTCAGTGCACGAAACAGGCAAGAAGTCGATACCAAGAAGGTATTTAAAGGACCGATAAATCAATGAAACAAATCACGGCAGCGAAGAAAATATATAAGGCGAGTCAATTAGTCATTGATCGAAACAAGAAAGTCCATTGGTGAACGAATTAATATGCAAGTTAATTTTGAGAACGATTTCAAGTCAGCAACAAGTTCACACAGCATATCTGAGACTCGCTGAGTACCTCTCACAAGTCTCAGCAGCTAATACGCAGGCCTACAGATTACGCGGGGTGGCGTCACGATGGAAATCTTTTGTTCTTTTTTCCCTGCCGGATGGTTGTGCGATGTCGATGCGATGATGTAGTACTCTACAATAAAACCTGCAATCGTTTCGTAACCTGCCGCAGAGATTAGCGGAGAGGCGACCGTCAGCCTCGGCTAGTCTCAGATACGCTGTTTGCATCAGGGGTATCAGGCAACAGAGTGACAGCGAAGGTGTTTTGCACGTTTCCAGGTGTTACAGCATGATACAGCTCTTTGCGGAGTGGGCGATAGAAACATCTATCAAAAAGGTATAGTGAAGCCCAAACGCCAGGCGTTAAGTTCACATGGCCTTTAAAGATGTTGATGCGACGGAGGTCACAAACAAATTACGGTGTAGCCAAAACAGTGCGTAATGGGTCACTCATTTTTACAGCTACAGTAACACACTCCAACAGCCCTGTTACAGCTTTCAATTTCTCAGCAATAAAACCACTCGCAGGGGAATCAAAACATAATAATTTATGTGTATATACAGTTCGGCTAAGTTTTACTTTTGAATACCATCAAAACAAAACAACAACAACAAAAAGGTAGGCTACAGCTACGAGTTGTACTTTCTTTGGAACCATTCCACAAAACTCAAACCCCTGGCAACTGAGCTAGAAGGAAAGATAAATATTTCCTACCATTCCTTTATTCCTCTTGGAGGATAGCATCTTAGAAGGATTATAACCTAAGATGCCGGAACTCCAGTCCTACAATAATAATAATAATAATAATAATAATAATAATAATAATAATAATAATAATAATAATAATAATAATAATAATAATAATAATAATAATAATAATGGTGAAAGCGTCAATCATCGCTTCTCCTCCTGCTTGAAGCAATTCCGCGGGTATGTTGTCCACCCCCGCTGACTTCCCCTTCTTCAGTGATTGCACTGCTGCCTCAACTTCTTCTCGGAGAATTCGGATCATTTCTTCCTCTTATCTGTTCTGGGGACATGCTAGAAATGATGGGTCTCCGTTTGGTGTGTGGTTGTAAAGGTCAGAGCAGTATTCTGTCAAACTATCCAATACTTCTTTTTGCTCTGTAAGGCATATGCCAGACTTGCTTGGGATCGTGGAGACCTTGGGCTGTTTAACACTTGTCAGGCGCTTCACAGTCTGGTAGGCCTTTTTGCTGTTGTTCTTGTTCAGATAGTTCTCTATTTCCTGACATTGCTCTTCTATCCAGTTCTCTTTTGCTGTGCGCATACCTTTTCGGATGTCATTGTGGATTTTTCGGAATAGTCTGCGAGAAATACCTATAGCACCAACAACATCTATATCATGTGTTTGTAGACTTCAAGAAAGTGTTTAACCGGGTCTGGCATGAAGCTCTGTGGGCAACCATGAGAGTGTACAACATCAGCCGTAAAATTATTGAAGTCATCAAAAGCCTGTATGACAAGGCTACCAATGCAGTCCTCCACAACAGCGCCATCGGGAAATGGTTTAGAACAACAATCGGTGTGCGTCAAGGATTCCTACTCTCTCCAACACTCTTCAACATCTTCCTAGAGCGCATCATTTCAGATGCCCCTTTCAGATCACGACGGCACAGTCTGCATAGGAGGGGCGGGGGGGGGGGGGGTAGAACAATCTCCAAACTTTGATGGATTGGCTGGAGAGGAACAAGAACTTAAACAGCTGGTACAGAGTCTTGACACCACCTCCAGAGCCTATGGAATGGAAATAAGTGCAGATAAGACCAAAATGATGACCAACAACAGCAATGGCATTAACGTGGACATCAAAGTCCAAGGCCAATCTCTCAACACAGTGCATAGCTTCAAATAGTTAGCAGCCATTGTATCCGACAATGGGTCCCGACAGGAAGTCCTCTCCAGGATCGCACAAACAACTGCTGCCCTGACAAGGTTGAAGCCCATTTGGAAAGACCGCACCATCAGTTTACACTCCAAGGTAAGGCTGCTGCGCACCATTATCATCTCCATCTTCCTATACGCTTGGGAAACATGGACCCTCACAGCAGATCTACACTATTTCCTAACTAAATACTAAGTTTCAAAGAAATCAGTCCATTGGTTTCAGAGAAAAGTACGTAAATGTCTCCTCCGGTCGGACGCCAGACAACGCTGGACGGACGGACAAAGACCAAAAAAATTATAAAAAGACGAAAATTGGACGTAAAAGTCACCTATGCAATCAGAAATCAAAAACAGAACAACAAGAAAAGAGTTCTTGATCTTGTGTTAAGTCCAACATATTAGAAATTACGCATTTATTATATGTCAACATAAATTTTAGTCGACTTGCAGGTTGTTATTATTGGTTTGTATGTTTGTTGTTATAAGACTGTTTTCTGGAGTTTTTGACGTCAACAACATCAAGATTACCATGAGTTGGAGTGGTAGCATGCTTGACGGAGTTGACAGATGAGGTGATAGTGAATATAATAAATTGTGCTTTCAAGATCTTAAAGAAATTTCTATTGCATTGTATCGAATTATCCACTTTTACACAACATGTGCTCAGCAAATTATTGACACTTGCAGAAAACAATATTTATAATATGGCAGACAGAACAGTTGAGACTACCTAAAACAACTGTTTTTAAAGGTCATCATCATTGAAATTTGAGCACAAAATATCTACATAATAAAAGAAGTCACATGCCAAACAACTTTTTTCCGAAAAATGCTGCCTTTTTTTAATATTTAATAAAATCTACTTCGAATAAACTTTTGCACCTTCGAAAAGCCCGCTCACGTGACCACATGGCTCGTGACGTCAACTGCTGGAGACAATATAGAGTCCGATAGTGCCCCTTCTCTACCATGGGCCGGGTAGCTCACTTGGTAAGAGCGTCTTGCTAGTAACCGAAAGGTCGGTGGTTCGAATCCCGGTTTGGTCAACGTGTGATCATATTATTTTTCCCTTTACCAACAACTGGTGTCAGTATAAATCAGTCCAGTAGTCACCTATATGCGAAAGTGTCGTGTGACTATAATCTACATACAAACAAAAAACTTCTCTACCAAAACGCAGGAAAACGAAGAGCAGTGGCCTATATTGTGCCGTTGGAGGTTGTACAAACAAACAAGCGGATGGGATAACATTGCATAAGTTTCCAAAAAACGAAGAAGTGCGAAATAAGTGGGTGAGATTTGTGCGTCGTCAGCAATTTGCGCAAAACACTTCGCTGAAGACTGCTACCCCCCAAGTATGGGGCGCCATGTGTCCATTTATTCTATGTGACCATTCTATACATAGAATAAATTCTATGCACATAGAAAGCATTCTATACACACAAAAAGCATTCATTAGTTGAAATTCCATTTATAAAAAAGAAACCAATATTGTAAGTCATAGAATAAAATTCTTTGTATAGAATAACATTCTATAATATAGTGTAAAATTCTATGTCCATAATACAATTCTATGTATAGAATAACATTTTATAATAGAGAATAATATTCTATGTATGTAATACAATTCTATATTATAGAATGCACTTGTATGCATAGAATTATATTCTATAACATAGAATGAATTCTATTACAAAGAATGAATTCTATAACATAGAATGAATTCTTTAAAATAAAATAAATTGCATGACATAGAATTATTTCTATACACATAGAATTCATTCTATAACATAGAATGAATTCTTTAACATAAAATAAATTATATGACATATAATGAATTCTATGTGCATATAATAAATTGTATAACATAGAATGAATTTTATAATAAAGAATGAATTCTATATGCATAGAATGAATTTTATAGCATAGAATGAATTCTATGACATAGAATTCATTCTATGACATAGAATGAATTCTATAGGCATAGAATGAATAGTATAACATAGAATGAATAAGATGACATAGAATGAATTCTATGACATATAGAATGAATTCTATGACATAGAATGAATTCTATAACATAGAATGAATTCTATAGCATAGAATGAATTCTATGACATAGAATTTATTCTATAGCATAGAATGAATTCTATGTTACAGAATGAATTCTATGTCATAGAATTCATTCTATGCTATATAATTCATTCTATGTTATAGAATTCATTCTATGCTATAGAATAAATTCTATCTCATATTATTCATTCTATGTCATAGAATTCATTCTATATTATAGAATTCATTCTATGTCATAGAAATCATTCTATGTCATCTTATTCATTCTATGTTATACTATTCATTCTATGCTATAGAATTCATTCTATGTCATAGAATTCATTCTATGTCATAGAATTCATTCTATGTTATAGAATGAAATCAATATAAAAACTTTTTTTTAAATAGTAAAAACTGGGGCACTGTCAAGGTATAGAGAACATTTTGGGATATTGTGATGTTTTGAACATAGCACACTCGTGCAATAATGATTACAGAGCGATTTGTCACTGACATTCAGTTTAGAGTTGACGACATGCAGTGCTTCATCATTTGCGCTCGAAGTGGAAATCGATGAAAGGAAATGTTCTTTTCTTTGCAGAAAGGTTTTACGTCGGAGTTAGAGCATCCAAACGCAGCACAGTACTTTACCATTTTCAAACTCGATCACGCTGTGTTATTCCCGCAACAATGTGGCCGCCACGCCTTTGTGCATAGCGCCCTGGGGGGCCGCTTGGGGTGAAATAGATTTTTTGCAATATTCAGCTTTATGAACCTTTCATTTATTATGTCTCAGAGTTGTATAGCAATATTCGACCTTTAAATATATTAATTATTGCTTTTTATGAGTGTACAGTACGGTTATTTCTTCGGTATTGAGCGAAAAGAACTGATTATTTAATTAGATTTTGTCACTATAAACCCTTACAGAACCTCAGCACATTGTAATGAAAAAAGCAAGCACGCAGGGGCGGAGGGGGGGGGGAGGGTGTGACGTCAATTATTTTTATTGCTAAGCGATCTATTCACACTAATTATACCGTCGAAGTCGTCCGCATCAAAAAACCTAAATGCTTGTTCACGAAATTATGATGTCTGATAAAGCCGTAGAGCGCTTGGTACGTCAGCCATTTCTTCAGTTCTCGCGCGCGTGCAAGGCTCCACGTGTCCCTTTATACGTCACAGCCTCGCTTCACATAGAATGACCTAGTTGCGCATTGAATGAGCATTCTATGTTATAGAATGAACATTCTATGTTATAGAATGGATTCTATGTTATAGAATGAACATTCTAAGTTATACAATGGATTCTATGTTATAGAATGAACATTCTATGTTATAAAATGAATTCTATGTTATAGAATGACCATTCTATGTTATAGAATGAACATTCTATGTTATAGAATGAACATTCTATGTTATAGAATGGATCCTATGTTATAGAATGAACATTCTATGTTATAGAATGAACATTCTATAACATAGAATGCATTCTATGTGCACCTGTTACACTCTGTTCGATGTTGGTGTTTCCTATCAGTATCTGATTCAGCCCCGATGCTTGAATTCCTGATAGTTGTGTAACTCAGATTCGTTTATTCACGCAACCCGCTCAAATCTGCATACAAGTCACAAAGTCGACGTATGAAGTTTTCCACTTTTATTCAGCATACATCAACAACTGCATACAATTCTCAATTCAACTCAACAACTTTCACAGCAACTCTCCAAATCACTATCAACAACTTTACTCTCTCTCAACAGCAACTCGGCACACGATTAAATAACCTCTCTCTTTTCTGGAACAATTGGGTACATGGTAGAAATGACGTACTGCCACCAATCGAACTAAAGATCGTCATCACTGACTTACGTCATACTTCTCTCTTCCTGCCAAAAGAATGTTCTCCATTATCTACGACCATCAAGAAACTTCGATCGATAGTAAACAAACAGATCCAGAAGATTCTACAACAATATCGGCCAACAAAAATCATCAACGTTATACAAAACCACTCCCAACAACAATGCAAACCCAAACCAAAGGTAAATAAACTCCATTATTGAATACTTTGCAAATCGAAACGATTAGATCTATCGTACACGCTTCCGACATTCGTTCGCGTTTCAACGTAACATAACCCCCCACTCAAGAAGAAATTTACCCAATTTCTTTCAACAACGTTGAAACGTAATGCACAAACAAAGTCCACAATTGAAACTAATTTAAGACTTTCTGAATACTGTAATTGCGCTCAGCTTATCTACACAGAGTCAATGGTTTTCATCTTCAAGTCTATCTGGATATGGTCAATGTTCACAGTTCATCCACACAGTCAATGTTCTTTACTCACACACTCTGCTGAGGAAGTCCGCACCAACATTGTCCGATCCTTTGATAGATTCTACTCGCATGTTAAAGTTCTGCAAGTACATAGCCCATCTCATGATCCGACTGTTCACAAACTTGGCAGAGTTCAAGTAAGTTAGCGGCTTGTGATCAGTCTGTAGCACGAACTTCACTCCTTGAAGGTACAGTTCGAACTTCCGGATTCCCCATATGATGGCAAGGCACTCTTTCTCCATGGTCGAGTAATTTTTCTCAGCCCTGGACAGCTTCTTGCTGGCGTAACTGACCGGAAATAGTTTCCCTTCGTGTTCTTGCATCAGTATGGCGCCGATGCCTTCGTCCGCTGCGTCTGTCCTTAAGACGAATTCCTTGGAAGTATCGGGCAGTCGTAGCACCGGATCCTTCGAAAGGAGGTCGCGCACAGTCTGGTATGCCCTCTCCTGAGACGGTCCCCACTGCACTTGGTTTGGACAGCCTTTCCGCACCAGGTCCGACAAGGGTGCTGTGATGGCGGAGTAGTTTGGTACAAACTCCCTGTAGTATCCAGCCAACCCCAGGAAAGATCGCACCTGCTTCTTGGTTTGGGGACGTGGAGCGTTCAGAATCTTGGTGACGTTTTCTAGTAGAAGCCCCTTCTGTCCTTCTTTCAGCGAATGGCCGATAAAGTCTACGTTGTCAGTCCCCAGAATGCACTTACTGGGTCTCACGGTCAGGTTGGCTTCTGTGAGACGGTGAAACAGCTCCCTCAAGGTCTGCAGATGCTCTTCCCAGGTGCGAGTGTGGACTAGCAGGTCGTCCCAGTAACACACGACATTATCCATCCCTTTGAGCATCTTCTTCATCCCTCTCTTCAGGGTAGCTCCGCTGTTGACCATGCCAAAGGGCATCCTTAGGCACTCGTACGTCCCATCAGGGGTTATAAAAGCAGTCTTTGGTATGTCCTGTTGACGCACGGGGACTTGCCAATAACCTTTGCTGAGGTCAATCTTTGAGAAGATTCTACTCCCCGATAATTGGCGGAAGAGGTCTGCTGCGGTAGGCATCGGCTCAGGGTCGAAGACGGTGATCTTATTAACCTTCCTGTAGTCGATGCATACTCGGTTGCTCCCGTCCTTCTTCTTCACGACCACGACAGGGGACGCGTAGGGGGAACTGGACTCCTTGATGATGCCCATCATCAGCATCTCATCGATGTCTTTCTTCAAGGATTCACGGGCCTTGAAAGGGATCGGGAAGGGCTTGGATCGAACAGGGATATTCGAAGTGAGGTGGACTTCGTGTTCGACCAAAGTTGTAGAGCCAGGGACATCGCTGAAGTTGTGGGGAAACTCGCCCATAAGGTCCTTGAGCTCCAACTTTTGACCTTCCGTCAAGCTCGGTCCTAGCTTAACATCATCGATGCCTTCTTTGCTGTGGAAGTCTCCCAGTTCCAACAGTTCTTCGCTGTCAAAGCTGTCGTCGGTCACAGCTGCTGTGGCTGCGTGCACAGTCTCTGATGGCCTTTCCACGTACAGCTTAAGGAGGTTGGCGTGGTATATCTTGGAATGCTGGCCGACCTTCACCTTGTAGTCGTTGATTCCCACCACGGTCTCCACTTCGTACGGGCCTTTCCACTGCATCAGCAACTTATTGTGATCAGTAGGTAGCAGCACCAGCACTTTGTTGCCAGGTTTAAACTTCCTGTTCACAGCCCTACGATCGTAGTAGTGCTTTCCACAGTCTTGGGACTTCTTCAGGTTTTCTCTTGCTATTTCGAGAGTCTGCTCCAGCTTCTCCCGTAGCTCAAACACGTACTGGTAGCTGTTCTTCACCTCTGGGGTGTCTACTTCTTTCGTCCACAGTTCTTTCAGGATGTGCATCGGCCCTCGGATGGTTCTTCCGTACAGCAGCTCGAACGGAGAAAAGCCGGTGGACTCCTGCGGTACTTCTCTGTAGGCGAAAAGTAGGGCGTTGATGTAGCGATGCCATTGTCTGGGCTGCTCGCTGCACAGTTTCTTCAGGGTGGACTTCAGCGTAGCATTGAACTTTTCGACGAGCCCGTTGCACATTGGATGGTAGGGTGTCGTAGTCAAATGCCGGATGCTCAGCAGTCTGTTGACCTCCTTCATGCAGTCAGAGACGAACTGCGTCCCGAGGTCTGTCAGGATCTCTTCAGGCACTCCAAGTCTACTGAACATGTCCACCAGCGCCTCTGCAACAGTTTCAGTGTCAATCTTCTTCAGAGGCACTGCTTCTGGGTACCGAGTCGCATAGTCCACTAAAGTCAGTACCCACCGATGACCTTCTTCACTCGGAGGTCTTATTTCGCCGATTAAGTCTAAGGCCACCCTCTTGAAAGGTCGGTCGATCAGAGGCATCCTCTGCATAGGCACTTTCGGGACCCTTCCTCGAGGTATGGTCTTCTGGCAAATGTCACACGATCGGCAGAAACGGCTGACGTCCGCATGAAGCCCTGGCCAGTAGAACACCGCCTGGATTCTGTCTGACGTCTTTCTGATGCCTAGGTGACCTCCCATGATAGAGTCATGAGCTACTTCCATCACTTGGCGCCTTAGAGGTAACGGTACCAAGACTTGACGTAGTGGTTTCCCTCCGTTGACCCTCGGGTGCTGGAAGATTCGGTACAGGATCTTGGCCTTCACCTCAAAATAGACCGTGCCACTGCGTTTGGTCACGTGGTCTTGGCGGTTCCTATACTTGTTTAAAGTGCTATCAGCTTCCTGGAGCTGGATCAGCTTATCTCTGTCCACGATGGCAGCTTTGGAGTTGTCGGCGACCTTCAGTGGCGTAGACACCTTGTCTCTCTTGGCCTGGGCCCTGGTAGTAACAGCACCGACGATCTCTGGTCGGCAGGGCTGAGCCGGAGTAGCCACATTGTCCCGTAGCAGCTCTGAAAGGTCTCCATCGGGAAATGGCAATGGATCCTCCTCCACAACTTCGACGCGTTGGGTTGAGGCAGGACTCCATTCTGGATCGGGGTCGTCGGGTCGTCTCGCGCCGTCGATATTCCCGACCATCAAATCATACAGCGGCTTCTTCAGGCAAACCGCTTCGACTTCGCCTATGTAGAAAGGGGTGTTGACATGAATTTTTGCAACTGGCGCTTTCACACATTTGCTGTCGGCCATGAGTGTCCATTTAGAATCGCCAGTGAATTGTTCTTTAGCGATTAGGTCTTCTCTGACGATGACCCCACTGCAGCCAGAGTCTCTTAAAACAGTCACTTCATGATTTCCAACGCGTCCCTTGGAAACAGGCATGTTCTGGACGGTCACAGCTGCGCTGGCGACGACGGGGATGGATTTTCCGTTGGCAAGGAGAAGTTGGCCATCGGTCATGCACTCTTGCACGTCCGCAGGGGTAGCTGTGCGCTCGGTCTCACTCGGAAGAATGACGCTCCCGCCGCACACTTGATGGTCAGATCTACTGGTTTGCCGTTGATTGGAGAACCGCCTCTGCCGGTTGCCCGCCGCTGAATTGTCCGTACTGCTCCGCTGTCCGCTACTTTTGTTTTGAGGACAGTTAGCCGCTCTGTGGTCTGTAGCGTTGCAGGTGAAACAGCCCCTTGAATGCCCTTCCCTGGGAGGAGGCGTGGAGTCTGTCTGTCTCTGGCTCGTCTGGCTTCCCTGGATCTGGTTCACATGGTTTCCAGTCTTCTGAAAATGTTTCGTCGCGCTGGGTGGCCCCAGGGTTTTCCCATGAGCGATGAGATATCTTTCAGCAGCCTCCGTCACATCTTTAAGCGTCTGCAGCTTTTGTTCTTCTAAGTGGGTCGCTAGGTCCTTGTGACAGGCATTGAGAAATTGTTCCTTCACGATCAGGTCATGGAGACTGTCGTAAGACTTCGTTTCGCCTGATAACTCCACCCACTTGTGTAGATATGACGACAGGCGCTCCACAAACTGCTTTGGCGTCTCGCCTGACTTAGGCCGGCATTCACGGAAGCGTTTACGGTAGCCCTTCTCTGTAAAGTTGTAGCACTGCAATAGGGCCTCTTTCAAGACGTCGTAATCTTTAGCGTCATCGTCCGACAATCTGGTGTAGACGTCGAGTGCTTCTCCCGTCAGAAGTGCACTTAGTCGAATCGCCCAGTCTTGAGGTTGCCAGTTAGAGCTTTTGGCAAACCTTTCAAATCTCGCCAAATAACTGTCGATCTGGTCCTTCCCGTCGACGAAAGCTGGCAATTTTGGAGCCATGTGGTCGCTGACGACTTGTGGCGCATGCTGATTGTTTTGGATACGCGCCAACTCCAGCTGGTACTGACGATCAGCTTCTAGTCGTCTTTCTTCCATCTCTCTTTCTTCTCGGCGTCGCTGCTCTTCTGCTTCTCTTTCTTGACGCCGCTCTTCTCTTTCTTCTCGGCGACGCTCCTCTTCTTTTTCTTCCCGTTGACGCTGTTCTTCCTTATCTTCTCGGCGTCGCTGCTCCTCTAATTCTAGACGCTTCTGTTCTAATTCTCTTTCTCTTTCTTCGCGCCATATTCTCTCTTGAGACTTGACGTACTCCGTCAGCTGTTTGCCTTTTAGATTTAGTTCAACCCCTCTCTGCCAGAAGTCAGCCATCTTGATGCTTCTGGAAAGTTCTTTTCTGGAAAGTTCTTTTTCTAGAAAGTTCTTGACTGTAGAGTTCTTTTTTTCTGGAAAGTTCTTGACTGTGCTGTACCTTTCTAGACTGTTCTAGAACAGCACGCTTTCTGCAGTAGCGCTGATGCTTGTCACTAGTCGCCTTCGCTGACGCAGGCACCGCTGTCCTCGTCGTATGCGACGCTGCACCACGCTGGTGTTGATGTGCACGCTCCTGTGCTGAAGTAGACGCGACGTCCGCTCGCCGCTCTCTGTAACACTGGCGATGTAGCTCCGAGACTGTCCCTCGACGTAGTCCTGCGGCAGCCACGTAGTCCCGCTCTGTTGTTCGCTCACGAAGCAACTCTTCGGCGACTACACGCCCTTGCAGTCAACCCGAACCTATCGGTGATGTAGTCCCAGTATGTTGGCCCCTCTCGACGCAACTCGTTGGCGGCTACCCTCGATGACTGCCTCTCGTAACGTTGACTCGCTTGTTGTAGCAGTTGAACCCTTGGCTATGGCGTGAATCCCGGCTTGGCCCCCAAAATGTTACACTCTGTTCGATGTTGGTGTTTCCTATCAGTATCTGATTCAGCCCCGATGCTTGAATTCCTGATAGTTGTGTAACTCAGATTCGTTTATTCACGCAACCCGCTCAAATCTGCATACAAGTCACAAAGTCGACGTATGAAGTTTTCCACTTTTATTCAGCATACATCAACAACTGCATACAATTCTCAATTCAACTCAACAACTTTCACAGCAACTCTCCAAATCACTATCAACAACTTTACTCTCTCTCAGCAGCAACTCGGCACACGATTAAATAACCTCTCTCTTTTCTGGAACAATTGGGTACATGGTAGAAATGACGTACTGCCACCAATCGAACTAAAGATCGTCATCACTGACTTACGTCATACTTCTCTCTTCCTGCCAAAAGAATGTTCTCCATTATCTACGACCATCAAGAAACTTCGATCGATAGTAAACAAACAGATCCAGAAGATTCTACAACAATATCGGCCAACAAAAATCATCAACGTTATACAAAACCACTCCCAACAACAATGCAAACCCAAACCAAAGGTAAATAAACTCCATTATTGAATACTTTGCAAATCGAAACGATTAGATCTATCGTACACGCTTCCGACATTCGTTCGCGTTTCAACGTAACAGCACCAAATGTTAAAAAACAATTCTATGAAAATAGAATGTATTTAGTGTTGCGAATAAAATCCATTTTATGTTAAAAAAATGAATTTTATGTCATACAATTCTTGCTGTGTTATACAATTAATTCTATATACATATAATTCATTTCATTCACATAAAATTAAAAAACACAACTAATAAATTGTAACAAAATTTAGAATTTAAAAAAAGATATTGTATGACACATCACCACATCGCATCATCACCACATCGATCACATCATCACATCACATCACTGCATCACATTGCTTCATCACCATCATCGTGAAAACGCACCACCACATAAAATCACATCATATCAACAAATCATCACATCACATCAGCCGACATCACAGCAGCAGCACATCTTCACATTGCAGCAGACAGCACATATCATGGCATCAGTGAATCACATCACATAATCTAATCACCCCACCCCTCCCACCCATCACATTTGTGGTGCAGTGTGGTGTGATTTAGAGTGATGTAGTGTGGTGATGTGATGTGGTAATGTGTATGTATGTATCTGCAATACAGTTCTATTATGCCTTAAAAGCAGTGAATCAGACCACATCGTCACATAACCTAATCACTCCACCACACCTACCCATCACATTTGTGGTGCAGTGTGATGTAGAGTGATGTGGTGTGGTGATGGGATGTGGCAATGTGTATATCTCTCTGCAATACAGTCCCATGCCATAAAAAAGTTCTCTATACCTTGACAGTGCCCCAGTTTTTACTATTTTAAAAAAAAGTGTATATATTGATTTCATTCTATAACATAGAATGAAGTCTATGACATAGAATGAATTCTATGACATAGAATTAATTCTATGACATAGAATGAATTCTATGACATAGAATGAATTCTATAGCATAGAAAGAATAGTATAACATAGAATGAATAAGATGACATAGAATGAATTCTATGACATAGAATGAATTCTATAACATAGAATGAATTCTATAGCAAAGAATGAATTCTATTACATAGAATTTATTCTATAGCATAGACATAGGATTCATTCTGTAACATAGAATTCATTCTATGCTATAGAATAAATTCTATGTCATAGAATTCATTCTATGCTATAGAATTCATTCTATGCTATAGAATTCATTCTATGCTATAGAATAAATTCTATGACATAGAATTCATTCTATGCTATAGAATTCATTCTATGTTATAGAATTCATTCTATGTCATAGAATTCACTCTATGTCATCTTATTCATTCTATGTTATACTATTCATTCTATGCCTATAGAATTCATTCTATGTCATAGAATGAATTCTATGTCATAGAATTCATTCTATACTATAAAATTCTTTCTATGCATATAGAATTCATTCTGTATTATAGAATTCATTCTATGTTATACAATTTATTCTATGCACATAGAATTCATTTTATGTCATATAATTTATTTTATGTTAAAGAATTCATTCTATGTTATAGAATGAATTGTATGCACATAGAAAAAATTCTATGTTATAGAATTCATTCTTTGTAATAGAATTCATTCTATGTTATAGAATACAATTCTATGCATACAAGTGCATTCTATAATATAGAATTGTATTACATACATAGAATATTATTCTCTATTATAAAATGTTATTCTATACATAGAATTGTATTATGGACATAGAATTTTACACTATATTATAGAATGTTATTCTATACAAAGAATTTTATTCTATGACTTACAATATTGGTTTCTTTTTTATAAATGGAATTTCAACTAATGAATGCTTTTTGTGTGCATAGAATGCTTTCTATGTGCATAGAATTTATTCTATGTATAGAATAGTCACATAGAATAAATGGACACATGGCGCCCCATACCAAGTGCCACTTTTATGCGGAGCTTTGGGATGAAAACAATACAGACATTAAAGCCTATCTCTGTTCCAACGATCCAAAGCCTCAACAACAGCAACAGTGATTCAAGTTACTAGTAGTAGGCCGACTAGTACTGCTTCAACTTCAACTACAGTCACAGTGGCTACTACACATCCATCGTCTGCTATCGTCAGGAAAGTCAGAGGAGCTTTTCAGAAAAGGGAACGCAGGGGCGGACGAGGGGGGGTTTCCGGCCCAAAAAAAAAAAAAAGGAAAAGAAAGAAGAAGAAGAAGGAGAGAAAGAGAGAGAGAGAGAGAATACAATTATAAAAATAAAAATAAAAATAAACATAAAATAAATACTATATATATATATATATATATATATATATATATATATATATATATATATATATATATATATATATATATATATATATATATATATATATATATATATATATATATAAATTTATTTATTTATTTTATTTATTTATTTATTTTTTTATACGAATTTTGGAAACCCCCCCCCCCAAAAAAAAACTAACTGATCCGCCCCTGAAGAGGTTATGTATTCACGGGTCTAGCTCGTATAATTATTTGTTTATTATTACAATTAGTACTCGGGGGTCGAATTCGTTTCTACCAGAAGAGAGCACTGCTGTAACACGACAGATCGAGTGAAGAAACACTGCTTGTCTTGCTTGTAACTTCTTCGCAATCGGCCATTGTCTACAGTTGCTGACGTCACTGCGAGGGACGATCAGCGATAGCTGCGTTTTAGAGTATTACTTCCCTTACCCTTAATTACAGGTAGGAAATCCCACTTTCAGTGATCGATATCTATTAAACGATAGAGCTTTGCTTACCGAATTTTTTGCATCTGGTATTATTTAGTAAAGTTCTTTCAGCAGAAACTTTTTGACCAAGCACTGTGGTTGACCTTTAAAGAAAAAGATGGCAGAATGAAGTATGTCCATAAAATTCATCAAAAACACAACCACGCCACCAGTTACTGCAAACAACCATGGGCAAACGTAGTTCGATGTTCTGGATCTGTTTCCTATTCAAAACAGCAGAATATAATTGTATAATCTGAGAACACAATTAAAAAAACACACACCAAAAATCGTTTTTCTCGAAAGTAGCTGTACTGGACTTGCCTTACTTTGCCATCGCACGGCAGTACTAGTACATTACATTACATTACATAATTGTTGCTTTAGGTCCAGCGGACTCTTCCGAGCCAAATCAGGACCGGACAACCCCCAATCCGCATAAAAGATCTGCTGAAACAACCCTAGTGGGAAAACTGAATGCCCTCCACCAGCCAGTCACTTTACAATAAAGACATCCCACGCAGGGGACGGCTGAGGCTTCACCCCAACTTATCGAACCCCCGATAGAATACAAACATCATTATAAATTATCAACAAAACACATACATATAAAATGCTTACATTGCTAAATAATAACATCATAGGAAGCCCTAGTGACCACCTGGCAGAAAGCGTCCAATATTCCCAAGCTGATCCAACAGACCTCATGCACAAACAAGGAGTCTTGTCCCGGAAGAGTTTTCAAGAAAAAAGGTAGGAGACTGGTCTAGCGAAGAAGACGATAGTATAGCAGATTGATAGAACAGAGCAGGAATGAGAAAGAGCAATGAGAAAGACAGCGACAGTGGGAATTTAAAGCACTAAATTTCCAGAAAGTGGGGATACTATTTATACTGAAACCCCCGGCACCCCAACGGGGGTGGCAGTACTAGTAAGCCGCTCTACAAGCTGAGCTACCCGCCCCACACAACGAGAACAACCTGAGAGTGAAAATTAAGTCCCCGACACATGACGCGTAAAGGGGAGCGAACAACCTAGTTTGTAGATTTGTGTCCCCGGACACCTAAGCGTATAGGGGATCGAACAACTTTCTGTTCTCTAGTCTATATATAGCAGTGTCTTATCACCAAGATATTCCTGAACTAGGAAATATAGTACCGACCCATTGCGAAAATATACGCCACGTGCCTATGTCAACAGCCGCCGCTTGCGTACTATGAAAAACTTCCCGTGCCTGTTGTGAAATAATTAACTTTATTCTCAGAAGACTCCTACAAACTTGATATTAGTTTGTAAACAGTTTTTAACTTTCCAATGTCATGCATACACGCAGTCATCAAAAGGCATTTCTTATACAATTACACAAGTTGAGACAGAGAGATAAACTCGAAACACTCAATACATAAAATACACAACAATTGCAATACAACACCAATATACGTTTTGCTAATTTTGTTATTCTCTTCTT
This sequence comes from Oncomelania hupensis, assembly GCA_036898135.1. NCBI lineage: Eukaryota > Metazoa > Mollusca > Gastropoda > Littorinimorpha > Pomatiopsidae > Oncomelania > Oncomelania hupensis. Next base: position 47,435,886 of record CM072526.1, on the reverse strand, counting down.
TCTCACTCAAGGTTATAGAATAATAATTAAACGGAATTCACGAAAACTATAAGTCGTAAAGTAATAAAATAATAAATAGCTGAATTCTAATATAGTCTTATTTTTCTCTGAAGCAATTAATCCCGTTCCCGGTCTGACAGAAAGTTACATTTATCAATTTATGGAATTAGTTTTAATGTTATATTTCAAATAAGAAAATAAAATAATATGAATATTCAAATTACGTGTCTGTCATGAACAAAATCCAGAATCACCACAGTAAATAATTGAAGTAGCCTACACAGTAACACAATATTTCCAAGTCACACGAAATAAGCATTCACCCTTCATTTTTCACAGTCTATCTTTCGTTCCACTAATACATCCTATCCTAGTCCTATTTCATTCAATCGCATACACTCTCAGATGCACACGAGAACAACCTGAACATTGAGGTTTAACGTCTACACCCACCATTGGCGATATGGCAGACGGGGATAACCATCCCAGGGAACTATGAGGCGCCATTTGTAAATTAAATCATTATTGTCATTATATCTATAGAACATACATTTTACTTGTATAAAAGATATTGTATACTTATAAAATGAATTCTATGTCTATAAAATACATTCAATAGCAATACAAAACTTTTTATAGCTAAAAACAACATTTTTATAACTACAGACTACATTTTACAATATACAAGAGAAATCATACGCGATCATCACGCCGTTTGTAAATATTATTCCGAAAAACTATTTTATCTCTAAACACTTCATTTTATCTCTAAACACTACATTTTATACATAAACAATTCATTTTATAGGTAAACAATTCATTTTATAACAACAAAGAGCTTTTATATCTATAAAATAAATGTTATAATATATACAATGCATTTTACCTGTAGAATGCATTCGGAGCATTATTTTACATTCGGCGCATGACATTAATTTTATACTGACTTTCGAATTGCTGATCCCAGGGAAGCAACTCCATCCTCGTGTAGACTACTTGTAAACTTCTAAGCGACTCAACATGGTATAGACTATTAAAGTCTACTACAAAAAATGGCAAGGACCATACTAGTGTACTATATAAATTGGCGAGGACCATACTAGTGAAATGCTGATAAAACATCAGCGACATCATTGTCAGTCTCGACTGTTCCAATTATTTTTTGGTCGTCTTGAAAAACTATCGATAAGCACGAAGGCAAACCAGCTTCCATCGTAACTGTTACCTTGGAGATTGTTGACATTGCGGGAAGTCGATATAGGCCTAGCGGGAATTCCCTACACGCGCCGTAGCTATCTAAATTTAGCTTATGCAACGTCACTTCCACATGAAAAGGCGAGAGCCCAGCGCATACGTGCAGGAGGGGAGGGGGGTGGGGGGGGGCCTTTTTTCGTTGAATTGGTTGAATGTACCTATTAACCAATCGTCCCCTATACGCTTAATGAGTCCGGGGACGTAAATTTTAATTAAAAAAAACACACACACAAAAAACACGTCAGCCATTTTTGCGCACCGCATAGCAACTTTGGGTCGCTTAGAACGTTACAAAATAAAAATAATCGAAGGGAGAGAAGCAGTTATACAATGAGAAAGTTAGTATAAAATTATTGTAAGGCGCCGACTGGAAAATAATTGTCGCGAATGCATTCTACAGGTACAATTCATTGTACGTGTTATAAAATGTATTCTATAGATATAAGTGCTCGTTGTTGCTATATAAAAGGAAGTTTTATAGATCGTTTTTGCTATAAAATGACTTGTTTATAGATACAATGACTTGTTTATAGGTAAAATGAATTGGTTACTTATAAAATGTTTTGTTTATAGATAAAATGAATTGGTTACTTATAAAATGTTTTGTTTATAAATAAAATAGTTTTTTTGTGTTTAATATTTACAAACGGCGTGACGATTCGTGTATGATCTCTTGTATATCGTAAAATGTAGTCTGTAGCTATAAAAATGTTGCTTTATAGCTATAAAAAGTGTTGTATTGCTATAGAATATATTTTATAGGTATATAATTCATTTTATAATTATACCATATCTTTTATACAGGTAAAATGTATGTTCTATAGATATAATGACAATAACCATTTAATTTACAAATGGCGCTTCATAGGGAACAAGGTGAAGGGACCTAAATCTTTTCCTTAAATAAAAGAATTTCAATACTGAAGTGTTCTACTATCGCCTATGTAAACACTACGGTCCAAGGTAAGGCTGCTGCGCTCCCTTGTCATCTCCATCTTCCTATGTGCTTGCGAAGCATGGACCCTCACAGCAGATCTACAACGAAGAATACAAAGCATGGAGATGAGTTGCTACAGAAGGACTTCTGGGCATTTCCTATGCCCTGCAAATCACCAACAACAAAGTCCGACAGACCATCACACAAGCCGTTGGACAACCCGATGACATGCTTACAGTGGTGAAGAAACGGAAACTCCGATGGTATGGCCACGTCACCAGAGCATCAGGCCTTGCAAAGACCATCCTGCAAGGCACTGTGATAGGAAGCAGAAGAAGGACACAGAAAAAGAGGTGGGAGGACAAAATTCGAGAATGGATTGGCTTGACACTGACCAAAGCCATGAGGGGTGCTGAGGACAGAGGAAGATGGAGTACACTGGTTCAACGATCATCTGTGGTGTTCCAACGACCTTCGAGTAACGGGATAGGATAGGATAGGATGTAAACACAGTGCCGCTTTTAAACACAAAGCTTAGCAAAGAGTCCAATCAGTGATATTGTATCGCCAGCCTATCTTACACGTGCACTTCTCAAGTTACCAACTGAGGTCGAGTAGCACAGTTGGTAGACCGGCTTACTAGTAAAGGTTTCTGGTTCGAATCCCGGATTGACCACATTTTTCCCCTTGCCATCAACTGGTTTTCTGTTGTCACAATAATGTGACCAGTACGCTCCACCGGTGTGGTGTGACTAGAACCTACAATTATTAAGCTACCAACACCCCCATCCTCACTTACCCCCCCCCCTTCCCACAGCACTCATCCCACCAACATGACCCCCTTCCACGGATCGTTGTACAGTTATTTGGGTCCCATGACTTTATATTATTGATAGGCTGTTTCTTGTGAGAAGGTATTGGTAATTTTATATGAGAGCTACATTCTGATAGGTTGAGCTGGTCACATGACAGTTCACTAATGTACATTCAAAATATATTCATACTTTTCTTGACTATACTAGAGATTGGTTGTCCTGGACTTCTCGCAGCTGTATCTGCAGATATATATTGTTTATTATTTGAAATGCTGTATTATAAATGTAATAGTATTATTAAATGTGGTTATTGTTTTGTTATGTAATAAAATTCATAATAAATAATTTTGATATTAGTGTGAATGATGGAGTGAAGAGGAGACGAACATGGTGGTTCACTGTAAAATTATATATTAACAAATTGAATTCGAATAATTATTTAATTTGAAGTTGAAACTTCATTTGCAGTGAATGAAATTACTCGGTGTCATTGACATAATAACCAGTTGTTATAATTAGTTGTAGAATGTTGTTTATGTTGTGAACTTAATTCAATATGGATGAAATTTGAATTGTATTGATGCACAGGTCCCGTCACAGAGGAGAGAGAGGTATATGTAATGGTCCAAAGAAAGTTTATGTGTCTAGAAACTAAATTGTTGTTAACTCCTTTGTCTGCAGAAGTATTTTCTGTGAAGGCCTCAAGAATAGGCGAAAAAGCAAAGGAAGAAGAAGAAGAATAGAGAGGAAGAAGAAGCAAAAGAAAGAAGAAAAAGAAACGAGGAGAAATGAGAAGAAGAGGAGTAAGCAGCAGCAGGAACAGCAGAAGAAGAAAAGAAGAAGAAGAAGAAGAAGAAGAAGAAGAAGAAGAAGAAGAAGAAGAAGAAGAAGCAGTAGGAGAAGAAGAAGAAGAAAACGTAGAAGGAGAAGACGGAGGAAGGAAGAACGAGGGTGAGAGAAGAAGACTGAGGAGAGGAGGAGGAAGAGAAAGAAGAGGTGGACAAGGAGGAGAAAGAAGAAGAGGATGAAGAGGAGGAGAGGATGGAGTCTGAAGAGAGGAGGATGAGGAGAAGCGGAGAAGAGGAGGGGAGACGGAGAAGGAGAGAGGAGAAGAAGAGTGAAATTGAGAAGCAGAGAAAGAATATTGGTGACTACAGACTAGAGAGTGAACGTAACTACAGTGTGAGTAGTATATTAGGGAGCCTACCAGGATGTATTTTATTTTTAGCTGCTGATGTCATGTTGACGTCATGGATGACGTCATGGATGACGTCATGGTGACGTCATGTGTTATGTGAATAATAGTAGATATATTGACAATTATATATATACAATTGTATGTAGAAACAATTATATGTAGATAGGTATTACAGATGAAAATTTTATTTTGGTTCAGAATGTTTTATTTTGTTTTTATTATATAGTACAAACCTTTAGAAGATTAAAAAAATTTAAAGTGTTAAAATCGGTCAATAATAAGGCACTCATTTAACTGTTCAAAGTGGGTAACCCTCACACAAAAATAAAACGCGTTTCTCCCAAAAATGGCTCAAGTGTCTAAAATTATTACAAAGTGCATAAAAAGGCACTGTATTTACACAACAAAATGCAGAACCCTCTAGTATGCTCAGAAAACAAAAGGTTTGCCAGTTTTAGCAGAATATACGAAAATAAATATGCATTTATATATATTCATAATTCATATTAATTAATTGTTCGACAATATGAAGATCTTTTTGGGAGTTATGGAGTAAAATACAACAAAAAAATAATACATTGAAAGCCTAAATTGTGTTTAAGAGTTATAACTTGGGACCTGTAGACAATCAAGGGACATTAACCCACTTACAAACCTAGTATTACTACTGCCTTGCTGATGTACAAGAATAACTACTAGTAGTAGGCCTAACTCACTTGAGAATTAAGTATGCAAGACGAAGATCTTGCAAAATTCACAGAAATAAACATAAAAGAAGAAAGAACATTGTTTTGCAAACAAAACTCACCCCTGGAGTTGACATAACTTCATAACTTAATGTGAAACGCATGAGTTCTAATCTGAATGCTATGTGCGAAATCGTGACAACTAATGAAAACAACATGGCGGCGACTCGTCATGTGGTCTTGAATTTTGTTTAATTTGAAAGGCTTTACGCTTAAAAAGTTTATTTTTTGCTGTTGTATTATTTAAAAGACACATCAGGTTACCTAATAAAACACAAATTACAGCCAAGCAATTTTTATAAAGGAAAAAAATGCCGACGAAACCGGAAGGGGCGTAACTATTGGTCGTGGGGACTTTAATTTTTTTACATTTTGAAAGGCTTTACGTGCAGAAAGTGTACTTTTTTTTGGTTGTATTATTTTTTTTAAGTCAGGTTACATAATAAAACATAAATTACAGGCATGCAATTTTTATACAGAATTTTTTTATATTTTATTTTTCGAAGTTGAAGCTGCTCCCCCCAAAAAGGTAGTTGCAGTGCTGCGCCAATGTCTCCCCTTTCGTTATTGGTCATTTGTATTAGAAAGAACCACGATACATAGCCGTTTGAGACCGTAATCTGACGCTGGTATCAGCGGTAAAATTAGAGTTAGGTTTCCCGGAAATCTCGATCCGCTCGGAAGAGTTACCTTCTCTTGCATCCGTAATACCTAATGTAGAACAATTGTAGCTGCTCCATTTTGATTCTTGTTGATTCTGTACGTGTGCTATTTTGTTCATTCATGTTTATGGTTTAATAGAGGGTGTGACAACGTAGTTTATTGTTACGAGTTAGAGAAGCTGTGAGACGGGAGAACACACAGATTCACGCAAACATGCACGCCAAATTCTGAATTATCCCTTTTCGTTACACTCCCCACCCTCCCACCACACTCTCCCACCCCACGCCCCTAGGAAGTAGGTTATTATGTCAACTCCCCAAAACGGGGCACGCTGGCCAAACCGGGCAAAATGACACGAATTTTATTTCACATGTCAAAGTGGTCTACAAAGCCTTCAGTCACACTGTGAGTCAGTACTATCCTATCCTATCCTATCCTATCCCGTAACTCGGAGGTCGTAGGGGCAACACAGATGATCGTTTAACCAGCGTACTCCATCTTTCCCTGTCCTCAGCAACCCTGATTGTTTCACTCAGTGTCAAACCAGTCCATTCTCGAATGTTGTCCTCCCACCTCTTTTTCGGTCTCCCCCTTCTTCTACCTCCTTGCACTGTGCCTAGCAGGATGGTCTTTGCAAGACCTGATGATCTGGTGACGTGGCCATACCATCGGAGTTTCCGTTTTTTCACCACTGTGAGCAGGTCATCGTGTTGATCATAACTCTGGGAGCTGGCTGTGCGTGGAGTTATAGTCGGTTGAATGTAACGAGGTGTGAGGTAGGTGGTAGGAGCTTTAGTGACACTAAGTAGCACAGCCAGTCATTTGTTTGCCAACGTCTCCTATATTCTTCTTTATCTGGGGACAAATTTTTGTTCAACAACATTTTTTGGGGGCCCCCATATATTCACTTGTTGGCTGATGTAATCCTTTGAGAACTTTCTAGCAGGCACTCCACTCTCTCTCAGTGCAGTACAAACAAAAGTCTGTACGCTTCCTTAGTTTCTGAGAAATTGAATGTGAAAATAGATAGATACTTCGATACTTAACTTACAGAGAAGGATGGGTGGGGGTAATGTTGGGAAAAGAGAGAGAGAAAGAGAGAGAGAGAGAGAGAAAGAGAGAGAGAGAGAAAGAGAGAGAGAGAGAACCTTCCGCTGGACAGCTCATCTTATTTTTGTGTAGGCTATGTCAAGTCTCTGTCTCTCCCTTTGTTTCGCGCTAGTGAAATTCGACATGCAGCTATGACAAACCATTATACAGGGTGTTCCAAAAGTCTTGGGCACATTTTGACATTGAATATTTCCGAAACTATTAAGGATATAAAAACGCATCTGGTAAATTCAGAAAGCTTGTAATCTCAATTTTTACATGGAATGTTCAAAGATGTTCAATGTGAGCACCATTGGTCACACGACACGCATCAAGCCGATAGTCAAATTCTTGCCAAACGCATCCCAGCATTTTCTGTTTGAGTGAACGCCATTAAATGGGTCTGAAAAGAATTTAAAAAATCAACAGCTTTACAAAAAACTTAATGTAATTAGCTTTAAAATGGCACAACTTTTATCTTACTACCATTCATAGTAATTGAGATATGGGGACTTCAAATGTGCCCTAGACTTTTGGAACACCCTGTATAGAATGATAATATTCTTTTTTAAAAAAAAAACATTCAACCAGCAAACCTGGCTTTAACAGAATAGAAGACCAAAGATTAGATATGGAGGTCTGGTGGAAGTATTTTTTGCTTAACGAGGTAGTCTTTTGTTGCCATAGATTATGTTGAAATTCCAACAAGCTTACTAATGTCTGTGAGATCCATTTTTCCCTAATTCAACCAGCTTCATTTTAAACAGAATATGATTGATGTAGGCGAGATTCACAATGGTCTGTTCATTTGGCACTCTCATTTTTATATATTAAAAAATAATTTTAAAAAATTATTACTGCATTGAAAACACATCTAATAATGGCTTTGTTTTTGATAATAGAGGGGATTCAACAGTCTCTTTTTCCATATGTGTTTTGGAGGCTTTTGTTTGTCCTTGTTGCCTATGTAATATTTACCAGAAGCTCCCAGACCAGCTTTAGCAACAAAATAACAAAACTTGTTTGCTTGAAGAAGAATTTGGCTTTATTGATTCTTCAGGTCTCGTTGCTAATGATTGTTGTTGTGTCATTGGTTCTTCTTTTGACTGTTCTTTGCTTAATATTTTTTGCTTTTGTTTGTCTGTTCCATTGGTGCAATTTATTATATTCGGCTACTTTTTCTTCAGCCGCGATTCATCGGGGACATTTATTATTTAGTCACTCTTTGTACTGGGTTCATCTCCTGTAGCATACATAGTCTTCTGTGTCTCAGGGTTCTGATTCATCTCTGGATTGGAAGAGTCCATTTTTAATGGCAGAGAAATTTACATGTTGTGAAGTAGTTAGCCCAGCTGAAAACGGTGGCAACAAACCTCCAAACTTTTAATACAGAGTTCTTGTCATTTTGCTAAGGCAATTATTAATAACAGGATCCTGATTCAAATTATGAAATAATTCTTCTTGAGAATCTAAAACAATGAACGCTGATACAATTTTTGTTAAATAACTTTATAATAGACCTCGCCACATTTTTGACCATTTGAGCTCCGAGCTCTATGTCGTATCTATTAATTATGTAAAGTAATAATCTGTAAAGGTTTTAGTCTTAGTGCTTGTCCAGGTGTTAAGTCAACACCTAAATATAATTTGGATTTTCCTGAAGCAACCAAACTCAGCAACCTTTCTCTTTTCTCTGCATAACCATCCGTGGCTATAACATTAATAGCTTCCTGGTTGACCAATTCGTTGTAATTCGTTTTTAATAGGAAGAAAATTTAAAAAAGCAACTAATTACTGTAAAATATGACTGACACTGGTATGATTCTTGGCACTACTGCTGTCAATGCTTTAGCCTTTTAAGGATTCAATTATTTGTTTTCAAAACTAGACAATAAAGAAGAATCTAAGCGACATAACTTAGTAATGGAAATATTATCACAAGATCAGGCTGAATACGAGAAAAACAGATTATTGCAGCTTCATTTCGTTAAGAAAAGAATGAAAGAAGAAGGACATGCTGATAAAACATTTGAAGAACTAGATGAAGCTTTGCACCAATATTATTTATTTACTGGCTCAACACTACCTCCATTAAAACAACCCCGGTTATCTTATTACTACAAATCTAGCATTGCACCTACAATGTCAGAGACTGTAGAACTAGTCTTAATTGTATTTGGAATGGTACTAGTTTATTATCTTGTTAAAAAATCTACTAAATAAAATTAATGACTGCTTCTTCACGTTTGTCTAAAGCATATTATTCTGAATCAGGGTATTTGAAAGGAACCTCGGCCGTCAATAAAGAATTGAGAATGACAAAAACAGTGGTAATTAATTTAAAGCACTAAATTTCCACAAAGTGTCTCCAAAGACTCCGATCTCTGAATGTGAACAAGTCCGTCCACCGCTCGTTTTACAGGTGTTTTATTGAATCTGTTCTCAGCATTGCGATTGCGGTGTGTTGGATGATGTTTAGAAGCCTAAGGTGCATATGAAGTCGATGTGTGTGTATTCCTATTATATATAGATTAGCTTTAAACTGTGATCCTGTGCCTGTTATATATAGATTAGTTTTAAACTGTGATCCTGTGCCTGTTTTTAGTTCATTTGGTGTTTTTTTTAATTTCTTTTTTTAACCTTTCAAACGTTGAATTTACTTTTTGTTCTCGAACTTATTAAATCAATCCATTTTTTATATAAAAATAATACAATGTAGCAAAAATATAAGAGTTCTTTTACACTACACAACAATATTAATTACTTCCAGATGGCCCCAAAAAATGTTCTAACTTCTAGGGACTTTCACATTCTAGAATAATTTCCGTTATTCTACCTTTAGGGTTTTCTCGGTAAGATGAGAAAAAAATTCTACTGTGTAAATTATGAAAATTTTATAACCAGCTTCTTCAACAATCTAAGCCCAACAATTCTAATTTTCGGACACTATTTACAGAATTTAGAATTCCGTAAGATTAAATAATTTAATAAAATGTACTTCGTTTTTATATTTCTTATAAATTTTGATCCAATATTTTACTTGCACCTTTACTTTATTTTTAACGTGGGCTAAGGCGGGCATATTATCTTAGGTAAATTCTGTTTCGGTTTAGAATCTAAAGTCCAAAAAAAAAAATACTTCTGTAGTTTTTAAAAGAAAATAAGACTGGCAAGTCACGAGGGTTGCTGAGGACAGAGAAAGACGGAGCACGCTGGTTAAACGACCAGTCGTGGTGCCCCAACGACCCTCGAGCCACGGGACAGGACAGGATAGGATAGTGCTAAGGGTTATGAAAACGATTTTAGACACCCCAATTCTGCTCGGAAAGTTCCGTTTGATTAATAAAGATATGTTGTATTGTATTGTATTGCATTGTATTGTATTGTATTGTATTGTATTGTATTGTATTGTATTGTATTGTATTGTATTGTATTGTATTGTATTGTATTGTATTGTATTGTATTGTATTGAAACACAATAGAAAAGGACAGATGACAAACTACAACAGAGGAAAACAGAATAGAAGACTGACCACATAACTTTAGGAAGTAGAAAGTCAATACAAACAAAATGCTGTTTTCCACTCATGTTTATTGCATTGCCTAGTTTCAAAATGTTATGTCGTTATTAAGACAACAGACTACAGCATGGACAATCCCGACATCGTAGGAGTTCCCAAGCTCATCATCCAGGTGACGTCACTAGTTTTATGCAACGCTGGCGAGCCAGCTGGCGAAATTGGACACCCTGGTGTAGACGCTAGGATAGGCTCCGCTGCACGTGCTGATGCCCCATGACGTCACACCCACGATGGTGCTGCCGCAACGGGCCGGGCCGCCGCTGTCACCCTGCACATCACAAAAGGTTAACATCAGGACTTGGACCATGCCATAGACCACTATTGCGCCCGGCACCAACTGGCCTTTGTTTCCTGTACAAGACCTGACTGTGCTAGGTTATGGGATAACATTTGACTCACTTTTGGTGGATAGGAAATGTGTCTCGGATACAACCTGTCGTCTCGCTATGAGCAAGACATTGCGAGATTTGTTATTAACCTATCTCACGCTCTAGACTTGAATCATTTGTTTGCTGGGAACAGTTCCAAGTTTTTGACTGCTTTAAATTAAGCCTGATTTTGTTACAGTTCAGTTTGCTTTTGACTGATAACGTGTAGATTGCAGTTCACAATGGATTGATTGCAGGAAAGGCTTTAAGGATGTATTTTGTAAGGAGACAAACTGATTTTGCTTTATTAGTGGAAGCCACTTTGAGATGCTATCCAGGACAGAGCGCAATCGGACTCACCACCGACCCTGACTTCACCCTACTAATTATAGTGCCTGCCGGATTTGGAATGCCTTGAGCCACTCTGTGAGCTTTAAGGTGGACTACGTGCGAAGAGTAGTATTGACATAACGGTTGTGAGTTCTACTCACGCTGCAGGCACTGTGGACGCCGTTATAGAAGCAGGCGTGACCGCTGTTGATGGTGGCACCACTGACGCCGCTCCAGCGACCGGAACAGTCAGCGTTGGTGATCTTGGTGATGGCGACGGTCTGCAGAACGTTGGGCAGAGAGCCTCCACCTGCAACACAAACATGCGAGACTACAGCTGAACCCTGACAGGAATAAGATGGCGTGCTTTAGCTTTTACCGACAGCTCCTGTCTCAAAAGTTGCTTGACACATACAAATGAAAAAGAAACCACCCGAGAATTCCGTGCTATATTAATATTATTATCTTTATTTATAAATTTTAAAAAGGTTAAAAAGGGGAGGAACTAATGTTTAAATGTTACCCAATGAATGAACATTGAGGTTTAATGTCTACACCCACCACTGGCGATATGGCAGACGGGGATAACTATCCCAGGGAAAGAGGGGTAGGGACCATAATCAACACTGAACCACCAAAGCAATCATACTGCTAAAATGGACAGTGAAAATGGCCACATTTTATATCGCCCACCACGGGATTCGAACCTGGATCATCGGTGTGCCAGGCGAATGCTCTACCAATTGAGCTACGGCGGTGGGTGTTACCCAATATATCTTAACCTTTATTGTAGTTTGTTTCAGAGCAACTGTAGTGTAAAGTTGACCGTTTTCTGCACCAGCACTCCAGCATTCAAAACTCTAACTTTGACAGTACCACTTTCCTACTAGTGTCCACAAATATGACCGTTATATTATTTATTCCCTATATAATTTTAATTAATTACGTTGTGATTAACTGTAAACCACATGGGGATTGGACCTACCTGAAAGCCTGCCCCATCCGGTCAGTTGGCAGTTGGTACCAGCGAAGGAACCGCCGGTGGCAAAAGTTCCAGCTCTGACGTGGGTGCCGAAGACGAGGTTGGAGGACACGCGCATGACGGCAATGTCATTGGGGTAGCCAGCAGCGTTGCCATTGTATTGGGGATGCTGCCACCAAAATGGACATTGAGGTATAGCTAGGCAACTATGCACTTTGGCATGTTGCAGTTTGACGTGTATAGTTGTGTAAAGAGAAAACATCATTTAATGATGAGCTAGCTTTGCCATTGAGGCCATGTACAGGCATATCGCGCGTTGTACCATTGTAAACGGAGTTTGCTAACGACCTTTAGACTAGACTAGACTATACTGTAGAAGAAGGATCATCATCATTATAGTCGTCAATCATCATCATCATCACCACCACCACCATCATCATAATGTGTGCATATATATTTTCTGTTTTTATCCACACTATTTGTAATTTCTGAACTGAAGAATCAAAATCTCTAAATCTTAAAACAAAGTGTATAGAGGTTGACCAAAAAAAATGATGATGATGATGATGATGATGATGATGATGATGATGATGATGATGATGATGATGATGATGATGATGAGGATGATGATGATGATTGTGGGTTAAATGCATTTATGATGATTGCTGGTTGAAGGCACTGACCAATGTGTAAGATGACAAAAGCTGGGTCTGTTCTGTGCCGTCAGTTGCGGCCAAGTTGTATTCGCCACAAGATACTCGGTAGTTAGTATAGCTGCACACGATCAAATATTATTAGTCCGCAGCAAAATGCTGTCCTATTACAACATTATGTGATAGTCCACAGTAAAATGTTGTATTTATTACAACGCACTTCGTTAGTCTAAATAATAATAATAATAATAATAATAATAATAATAATAATAATAATAATAATAATAATAATAATAATAATAATAATAATAATATACTTCATTTAAAAAGCATGCTTGTCTCTCACATGGAAGCTCCAAGCGCGTTATATGAAACAGATTTACACAGTTTAAAATAAGAAAAGAACATGCAAAAATACGAAATTTCAGACATAAACCCAAAATATGCAATCACCAAAATAGCAATCGGTAATACACACACTAGTCATTTCACAAACTAGTCATTAAAATAACCAATATTTAAATATTTCACATTCTATGAGAGATTAGTCAGATATATTATGAAAATGAAAAATATTTTAAGAGATCAGCATTCAGAGAAAGCAGAACAAATACAAAGGATGGGGTGGAAGGAGGCGGGATACAATCTTCATCAACAGGAAATAATCCATCAAATGGATGGCCGTGGAGTAGGTATAAAAGATGTAGGTCTATAACAGAGGTCGGTCTATAACAGAGGTAGGTCTAAAACAGAGGTAGGTCTATAACAGAGTTAGGTCTATAACAGAGTTAGGTCTAAAACAGAGGTAAGTCAATAACAGATTTAGGTCTATAACAGAGGTAAGTCTATAACAGAGTTAGGTCAATAACAGAGTTAGGTCTATAACAGAGGTAGGTCTATAAAAGAGGTAGATCTATAAATGAGTTACGTCTATAAGAGTTAGGTCTATAACAGAGTTAGGCCTGTAACAGAGGTATGTCTATAACAGAGTTAGGTCTATAAGGAGTAGGTCTATAAATGGGTTAGGTCTGTAACAGAGGTAGGTCTATAACAGAGTAGGTTTATAACAGTAGGTCTATAATAGAGATAGGTCCAAAAGAGGTAGGTCTATAACAGAGGTAGGTCTATAAAAAGCGAGAATGGGGGCGGAGAATAACACACAGAGGAAAAACACGTTCATGAGAAGATGGCAACAATTAAGTAGTTCAGGGAAGACAAAGTGGCTGATTAGTCTTCACCTAGGTATTTCCTAAACAAATGGGTGTTCAAAACAGGAATCTGACTGTCGGTTTCAAAGTCTATAAAACAATGCCTACATGATTGACGTAGGAATCTGAATGTGAGATTCAACAAATCTTCACGATGGGCATACTAAACTGAATGCGAGTTTCAAAGTCTGTCAGACTATAGGTTCATGACTGACAATTAGACTTTTGATTGTAAATGTCAAAGTCTATTAAAACAATGTTTGCGTGTAGTGATTGTAAATTTATGTTTAGTCTATGAAAAAAATGTCTACACACTATGTTTGTGTGTAATTATTGTAAATGTTAAAGTCTATGAAAACCATGTCTACATAAAGTTCGTGTGTAATGAGTTTAAATGTAAAAGTCTACGGAAACAATGTCTTCATAATGTTTGCGTGTAATCATTGAGTACTAAGGAGTGTGAAACAACAACAATGTGACTCACGAGCCACTCAGACAGTGGGCGGCGGTGACAACGGTCCTCTCGTTATAGATGATGCTGCCACAAATGTGGTACCAAGTGCTGCCTGAGCGAGACTGCAGAGAGCAGATGTAGTAGTGGTTGCCATGAGAGGCGTTGCCTCCACCCACGATCTTCTGCGACGCTTCGCCGCTCACCAACGCCACTGAAAAGCAGTTGTCCAAAACATAGCAATGCATGAAAATAGCTTGTACACCGAAACTTAAGATTTATCAACACTTTGGTAACCACGCTAGCTTACACTTTCCAGACTGCGTCCCGAAGACCCTGTTTGTGTAGACACTGGCCCATAGCAACATTGTTGTACCAACCATAAGCTACAACAGCGGTAACAAGTTACAGACTTGGAGACCAAGTGCAACACAAACGTTGTGTTGTAACAAGTGTGGGGGCTATGATGTTGTCATACTACTAGCCTCCAGGCTCAGTAAAGACGTAATTGTTCAGGATGACTGCTGGTTAGAAAAAGCAAAAAAAGGGAGAGGGGTGTTAGAGTGTGGGGAGGTGGGGCAGGGAGGTAAGTATGATTTCAGTGGGAAAGTAAGTTTCGCTTTAGTACATCATTTTCAGATTTTGAATACTTCTCGTCACTGGTATTGGTGGTCGTAAAACTTGGGTGCAAGAGAGCCACTATATAAGAATTAATTATAAAATTAGGGAGTCGATGAAAGCATAGTGTACATAATATTTATTATAAGTGATCGTCCCTGGGGTGAGGGAATAATAGGAACGATCTTTCTCGATTGGTCCAATGCCAGTTATTTTATAGTGTGGAATGATGCATTGGGCACATACGGCCATTTTGTGTTTCTCAGCTCTTCAGAGTGCCAGCTGGACTTGTGGTAAATCAAGTGAACAGATTTTCAACAGCATAAACAAATGCCTAGATAAAGGCCGGGAGAACAGCATCTTCATTTGTAAAAATGTCCACAAATTGGTTGGCTCACAATAGAAGTGAAAAAAAAAGACAAACTACAAACTAACAAAAAAGATTGTAAGCATGAACTTACCGAGGGCCAACAGGATCAGAGCCAGCATAATGGATGTTGTTACAGATCAGAGAGCGACCAGCGGAGTCGATGTTCAGCCATCAGTTCAGACCACTATATATAGTGAAAGACGCTGGCTTCCACCTGTTCCACACTCACCATGGCCAGACCTCCAAAACCACGACTTGGACAAAACAGTTGTCTTTATTACACCCAGCTGTGAACTTTCTCATCATAGTCTCTCAGTCAGTAATAATAATAATAATAATAATAATAATAATAATAATAATAATAATAATAATAATAATAATGGATGTATGTATGTATTATGGATGTAATGGATATATTATGTTATGGATGTTTTTTGTAAAAAAACAACAACAGTCAGTACAGATTATTTACTAGATCTAATAGATTGTTGCTATAAAGCATAAATTAAGAACATGGAATATTAGATATGTATACATTTCAAAACATTGAATTACATATATGAGATATAATGATCTGATTCCGCTTATTACAGCCCGCTGGATCCTGTAAATCATGAAGATTATTTTACTAGGATTGGTTAGTAGTTATATTGGACGTAATTTGTATAAGTTCTAATTATTTTACAATTTTGATTGTTTAATTGTTCAGTTTTATGTACTTTGTTTAATCTCTTTCTCCCTTCATTATGACCATTCATTATTTGTTTAATATTTCCCCTGCTCCCAACAAGTCTAAAATCACTTAGGTGAACAGACGTTAAATTAAAGAAACAACAAAAAATGGATGTTATACAAGACTTTTTCCTAAATCAGACTCAAAACGCGGCGATCTGTAACAATTCAATTCAATTCAATGGTTGAATTTATTGTCTTTTCACGACAGTGATATTAGACAATTAATTTAGTTACAAAACAATAAAACAAACAACTGTAGTGATATCAGTTACAACACTGTTGATAAGGACGATTTCATGATGACGTTTACGATATCGTAAATAATAGGACTTCGCACAACTTCTTGAATGTCACAAGTTGTTACGTTTAACCAATATACACGTTCATATGTTACAGACACTCCTACATTCACAACAAATACACGTTCATCACTCAAACATGTGGTATATTATGGAAATTTCGATGACTTGCTCACAGAGGTGAAGAAACGGAAACTCCGATGCTATGGCTACGTCACCAGAGCATCAGGCCTTGCAAAGACCATCCTGCAAGGCACGGTGATAGGAAGCAGAAGAAGGAGACAGAAAAAGAGGTGGGAGGACAACATTCGAGAATGGATTGGCTTGACACTGACCAAAGCCATGAGGGTTGCTGAGGACAGAGGAAGATGGAGTACGCTGGTTCAACGATCATCTGTGGTGCCCCAACGACTTTCGAGTTACGGGGTAGGGAAGGATAGGAGGTAAACACAGTGACGCTTGTAAACACATAGCTTAGCAAAGAGTCCAGTCAGTGATATTGTATCGCCAGCCTAGCCTTCATGTGCACTTCTCAAGTTACCAACTGAGGTCGGGTAGCACAGTTGGTAGACCGGCTTACTAGTAAAGGTTCCTGGTTCGAATCCCGGATTGACCACATTTTTCCCCTTGCCAGACCTGCCTACCTACAATTCTTTAAATCAGTAGCAAAAGGTCCAGTTTTCAGTAGCAAAGCCAGGTTTTCAGTAGCATGCACAACCGTCGATGTAGGACTCCACAAGTTAAGGCAAGAAGTCTTATAATTTTAGAGATATTTCGGAGTACGTTAGTAAAAACACCACATCTTAGGTATTAGTGCATAGATTTAAATGAAATAAAATCCAAAATGAACAGAAATAAATTCTCCTTTGATTATATACCTTTTTATTCTTCTCTTGTCATGTCTTGTTTTTTTATTACTCCATGTGTTTACAAAAATTGGAAAAAAAAGTTTTAAAAAGTCCAAACAAGCCTCCTCCTCTTCTTCACTTCCCTGCCCATCTGAAAGATCTGATGCATGCATGCTACTGGCACTAATGTCAGTACCGATCTCTTCCTCTGACTCAAAGTTCATTTCTCTCACTTCAATGTCTAATAAATGGAAGACTGTAAACTCTCCTTCATCAGTCGAAGAATCCAAACCATCCATTCTAGACACTTGCACACAAAACATTGAAAATAAAATCGAAACAAACGAACGCATCAAAGAGAAAACTTGTGGAAATGCAGTCGAATGTTTCCACAACAGAATAAACCGAAAGTCAATTGCCGGAAGTCTCGCAATCTTTCAAACAACGCGAGAATATAACGGTGGTTGATACGGACGCTTTTGGGCGTTTTGCCTGTCTAGACCTTTGCCGCTACGCCCGGTAAAGGGTAAAAAAAAAAAGTCGGATTTTTGTTTCTCCCGTAGCAATTTTATGTTTGCCGTAGCATCGTAGCAGAGCTGTATTTTTCGTAGCTGCTACGGCAAAATCGTAGCAGTAGGCAGGTCTGCCTTGCCATCAACTGGTTTTCTGTTGTCACAATAATGTGACCAGTACGCTCCACCGGTGTGGTGTGACTAGAACCTACAATTATTAAGCTACCAACACCCCATCCTCACTCCCCCCCTCCCCCCAGCCCTCATCCCACCACCATGACCCCCTGTCACGGACCGTTGTACAGTTATTTGGGTCCCATGACTTTATATTATTGATAGGCTGTTTCTTGTGAGAAGATATTGCTAATTTTATATGAGAGCTACATTCTGATAGGATGAGCTGGTCACCTGACAGTTCAATAATGTACATTCAAAATATACCCATTCTTTCCTTGACTATACGAGATTAGTTGTCCTGGACTTCTCGCAGCTGTATCTGCAGATATATATTGTTTATTATTTGAAATGCTGTATTATAAATGTAATAGTATTATTAAATGTGGTTATTGCTTTTTATGTAATAAAATTCATAATTAATAATTTGTATATTAGTGTGAAGGATGGAGTGAGGAGGAGACGAACATGGTGGTTCACTGTAATTTTTTTATTACATTACATTACATGGTTATTGCTTTAGGTCCAGCGGACTCTTCCGAGCCAAATCAGGACCGTACAACCCGCGATCCGCATAAAAGATCTGCTGAAAGAACCCTAGTGGTAAAACTGAATGCCCTCCACCAGTCAGTCAATTTACAATAAAGACATCCCACGCAGGGGACGCTGAGGCTGTACTTATCGAACCCCCGTTTACAAAAACAAAATAGAATACAAACATCATTATAAATTATCAACAAAACACATACATATAAAATGCCTACATTGCTAAATAATAACATCATAGGAAGCCCTAGTGACCACCTGGCAGAAAGCGTCCAGTATTCCCAAGCTGATCCAACAGACCTCATACACAAACAAGGAGTCTTGTCCCGGAAGAGTTTTCAAGAAAAAAGGTAGGTGTCTGGACTAGCGAAGAAGAAGATATTATAGCAGATTGATAGAACAGAGCAGGAATGAGAAAAAACAAATGAGAAAGACAGCGACAGTGTGAATTTAAAGCACTAAATTTCCAGAAAGTGGGGATACTATTTATACTGAAACCCCCGGCACCCCAACGGGGGATATAATTTTTTATTAACAAATTGACGTAATAATCAGTTGTTATAATTAATTGTAGAATTTTGTTTATGTTGTGAACTTAATTCAATATGGATTATGAAATTTGAATTGTATTGCTGCACAGGTCCCGTCACAGAGAAGAGAGAGGTATATGTAATGCTCTAAAGAAAGTTTATGTATCAAGAAACTTAGTTGTTGTCAACTCCTTTGTCTGCAGACGTCTTTTGCTGCGGGGACCTCAAGAATAGGCGAAAAAGTAGAAGAAGAAGAAGAAGAAGAAGAAGAAGAAGAAGAAGAAGAAGAAGAAGAAGAAGAAGAAGAAGAAGAAGAAGAAGAAGAAGAGAGGAAAAAGAAGCAGAAGAAAAAGAAACGTGGAGAAAGAAGCAGCAGGAACAGCAGCAGAAGAAGAAGAAGAAGAAGAAGAAGAAGAAGAAGAAGAAGAAGAAGAAGAAGAAGAAGAAGAAGAAGAAGAAGAAGAAGAAGAAGAAGAAAGACAAAGGAAAAATAAGAAGAACAAGAACAAGAACAAGAACAAGAAGAAAAACAAGAAGAAGAACAGACGAGAGGAAGAAAGTAGTAGGAGAAGAAGAAGAGAACGCAGAAGAAGAAGAAGTAGTAGGAGAAGAAGAAAAGAACGCAGAAGAAGAAGAAGTAGTAGAAGAAGAAGAAGAGAATGCAGAAGAAGAAGAAGTAGTAGTAGAAGAAGAAGAGAATGCAGAAGAAGAAGAAGTCGAAGGAGAAGAAAAGAACGCATAAGAAGAAGTATTAAGAGAAGAAGAAGAGAACACAGAGGGAATAGACGGAGGAAGGGAGAACGAGAGTGAGAGAAGAAGACTGAGGAGAGGAGGAGGAGGAAGAGAAAGAAGAGGTGGATGAAGAGGAGGAGAGGATGGAGTCTGAAAACAGGAGGATGAGGAGAAGCGGGGAAGAGGAGGGGAGACGGAGAAGGAGAGAGGAGAAGGAGAGTGAAATTGAGAAGCAGAGAAAGAATATTGCGTAGGCAGAGAAAGAATATTGCGTAGGCAGAGAACAGACTAGAGAATCGAACATAACTACAGTGCGACTATTTATAACTTTCGTTTTCTCTCTATCTGGCGAAGATGGACTGGGAAGTGTGTTATTTGTGAGTGGCGAATATATATACATATATAAACAATTGTATGTAGAAACAATTATATGTAGAACAATTGTATTTGCTCCAGTTTGATTGTTGTTGTGTGTACATGTGCTATTTTGTTGATTTATGTTTATGGTTTAATAGAGGGTGTGACAACGTAGTTTATTGTTACGAGTTAGACAAGTTGTGAGACGGGAGAACACGCAGATTCACGCATACACGCACGTCAAATTCTGAATTACCCATTTTCGTTACACTCCCCACCCTCCGCCACCCCACACCCCTAGGAAGTAGGTTATTATGTCATGCTCCCCAAAACGGGGCACGCTGGCCTAAACGGGGCATGCTCTCCAAAACGGGGCAAATTGACACGAATTTTATTTGACATGTCAGTGGTCTACACAACCTTCAGTCACACTGTGAGTCAGCACAACCAGATCATAACTCTGGGAGCTGGCTGTGTGCGGAGGTATAGTCGGTTGAATCATGGACCAAAAATATTCTTTGGTCCATGGTTGAATGTAACGAGGTGTGTGCGCGGTAGGTGGTAGGAGCTTTAGTGACACTAATTAGCACAGCCAGTCATTTGTCAAGTCTCTGTCTCTCCCTTTTGTCGCGCTAATGCGTGAATCAGCGGTTCTGGATAGAAATTCGGCATGCAGCTATGACAAACCTTATATATATATATATATATATATATATATATATATATATATATATATATATATATATATATATATATATATATATATATATATATATATATATATATATATATATATATATATATATATATATATATATATATATATATATATATATATATATATATTTACTGATAATATTACTTCTTTTAAAAAAAAAACAGTCAACCTGCAAACCAGGTTTTAACAGAATAGTAGACCCAAGATTAGATGTGGAAGTATTTTTTGCTTAATGAGGTAGTCTTTTGTTGCCATAGATAATGTTGAAATTCCAACAAGCTTACTAATGTCTGTGAGATCCATTTTTCCTTAATTCAACCAGCTTCATTTTAAACAGAGATTTTGGGATCGTTTGCGTATGACGTATTCAGTACAACTAGAATACACTGAGGTAGGCGAGATTCACAATGGTCTGTTCATATGGCACGCTCATTTTTATATATAAAAAAATAATGTAAAAAAATTATTACTGCACTGAAAATACATCTAATAATGGCTTTGTTTTTGATAATTATATAGGTGATTCAACAGTCTCTTTTTCTATATGTGTTTTGGGGGCTTTTGGTTTTTCCTTGTTACCTATGTAATATTTACCAGAAGCTCCCAGACCAGCTGTAGAAACAAAATAACAAAACAACAAAACTTGTTTGCTTGAAGAAGAATTAGGCTTTACTGATTCTTCAGGTTTTGTTGCTAATGATTGTTGTTGCGTCATTGGTTCTTTTGACTGTTCTTTGTTTAATATTTTCGCTTTTGTTTGCATGTTCAATTCAATAATTTATTTTAACATCTTTTCACATAGGTGATTTTAGACCATACAGCCATTCTCATGCATGTACACAAACATATAATATAACAATTTAAAGTTGAACGATAATCATACAAAATATCTAACATTACACAGAAGTTTGCCAACTGCAGGCTTGTAAATTATTATCTTGGATTGTAAAAAAAGTTAACAAATGTAAAATTTAAAAATTTAAAAATATTAAAAAATTTAAATTTTAAAAATTTTAAAAATTTCAAAAGTTTAAAAAATTAAAAAAAAATTGTTTGCCTGTTTCATTGGTGCAATTTATTATATTCGGCAATTTTTTTTTCCAGCCGCGATTCATCGGGGACATTTTTCTGTAGTCACTCTTTGTACTGGGTTCATCTCCTGTAGCATACATAGTCTTCTGTGTCTCTGGGTTCTGATTCATCTCTGGACTGGAAGAGTCCATTTTTAATGGCAGAGAAATTTACATGTTGCAAAGTAAATAGCCCAGCTGACAACGGTGGAAACAAACCTCCAAACTTTTAACACAGAGTTCTTGTCCCTTCGCTAATGCAATTATTAATAACAGGATCCTGATTCAAATTATGAAATAATTCTTCTACAGAATCTAAAACAATGAAAGCTGATACAATTTTTGTTAAATAACTTCATAATAGACCTCCCCAAATTGTTGACCATTTGAGCTCCGAGCACTTTGTCGTATCTATTATGTAAAGTAATAATCTCTAAAGGTTTTAGTCTTAGTGCTTGTCCAGGTGTTAAGTCAACCCCTAAATATAATTTCGATTTTCCTGAAGCAACCAAACTCAACAACCTCAACAACCTCTCTGTTCTCTGCATAACCATATGCCATCCATGGCTGTAACATTAATAGCTTCCTGGTTGACCAATTCGTCTTAATTCATTTTTAATAGGAAGACAAATTAAAAAAAACAACAACGAATTACTGTAAAATATGACTGACACTGCTATGATTCTTGGCACTACTGCTGTCAATTCTTTAGCCTTTTAAGGATTTAATTATTTGTTTTCAGAACTAGACGATAAAGAAGAATCTAAGCGACATAACTTAGCAATGGAAAATATTATCACAAGATCAGGCTGAATACGACAAAAACAGATTATTGCAGCTTCATTTCGTTAATAAAAGAATGAAAGAAGAAGGACATGCTGATAAAACAGTTGAAGATGTAGATGATGCTTTGCACCAATAGTTTTTATTTACTGGCGCAACACTACTTCCATTAAAACAACCCATGTTATCTGATTACTACAAATCTAGCTTTGCACCTACAATGTCAGAGACTGAAGAACTAGTCTTAATTGTATTTGGAATGGTACTAGTCTATTATATTGTTAAAAAATCTACTAAATAAAAATAATGACTGCTTCTTCACGTTTGTCTAAATGTGGGAGAACGATTTTTTAAAAGGATAAAACAAAGAGGGAAGCAATAAATTTTTTAATTGCAGGATGGAAATTCTGTGGTTGTGTCCCTTGGTAATAGTTATTTTGGGCTTAGGTTAGAAAAAAATGTTGTTTTATTATGTCATAGTTATAAATAATATATTAATAATATGTTTATATTTTCTGGTCTTTATTTTGTGTTTTCAGTAACTGGAAATGTATTTTTTTAGATTTTAGAATTTGGGGTACGGGATGATTGTTTTCCGTTAGGCCGTTTTTGCTTCAGTGGAAGGCACGTTTGGGGAAATCGTCTTGTGAAGATTGTAAGTGAACAGTTTGATATTAATATTTAAGCATAAATAATAGTGTAAAAAGTTAAATAAAGGTTTCTTTTTTTTAATGATAATGATGTTTTAGTACCGGATGGGGTTGATTTATCAGTGACAATGAAGGATAATGTAACCGGTGCAAGGTTTACTTTAACAGTGCTTTGCTATTGTTGTAAATTGGAGAATGTTGTCAAGTATATATTTTGTATTTAATTTAAAGCTTATTTTAATATTTTATAAGATTCTTGTTTGTAAATTAAAAATGCTTTATTTTAAATTGCGGATATCATTATTAGTGGCAGTTAAAGTAGTTATTTACGGATATTGTATGTCGTTCTGTTTGCAGTGGCGGAAACCACTGCACAGTGGGTCACTCGTAGGTGGTTGTTTATCTACTATCACTCTTAGGGGGTTGTTTGGTCACTCTTAGGGGGTTGTTTGATCGCTATCACTCTTAGGGGTTTAGTTTATCACTTTTAGGGGTTTAGTTGGTCACTCTTAGGGGTTAGTCACTCGTAGTTAGGGGTAATTTATTTTTAATTAAGCCTATTAAGGGGTTCTTCATTCGTAGTTAGGGGGTCGGTCACATAATTGTATAACATTGGGTCATTAGTCGTGGGATCAGTATAATTATGGTTAGTAGGACGTTAGGTTATTATTTAGTAGGTTGTTGAGGTTAAATTGGTAGTTTGTATAACTATAGTCTATAAGTGTATAGGTTTGTATATTTTCCAAGTCTCCCCACCCTCTTGCCCCTGGAAGAGAGTAATAAAGAACAACTTAAATTCAAATCCAGCGTTTATTTTATGCAATTCTTTATTATTTCATCTTTATATCTCTCAGTAATTCTTGTGGGTGTGTGGGCGTATTTGTGCGTGGAAAAAGTGAGGTTGAACATGAAATGAGTATGAGTGTGTGAGCTAGACCATGTAAGGATATTACATTAATTGGAATGCACATCACTCTGGTACATAAAGCACAATTATTCTGAATCAAGGTATTGGAAAGGAACCTCGATAAAGAATTGAGAATGACAGAAACAGTGGTAATTCCACAACTTGTCTCCAAAGACTCCGATCTCTGAATGTGAACAAGTCCGTCCACTGCTCTTTTTACAGGTGTTTTTATTGAATCTGTTCCCAGCATTGCGAGTGCGGTGTGTTGGATGATGTTTAGAAGCCTAAGGTGCATGTGAAGTCAATGTGTATGTATTCCTATTATATATAGATTAGTTTTAAACTGTGATCCTGTGCCTGTTTTAGTTCCGTTAAGGTTTTTTAATTTCTTTTTTTTTAACCTTTCAAACGTTGAATTTACTTTTTTTCCCCTCAAACTTATTAAATCAATCCCTTTTTCATATAAAAATAATACAATGTAGCATATAAGAATTCTTTTACTCTACACAACAATATTAATTACTTCCAGATGGCAAAGAAAAATATGTTCTAACTTTTAGGGAATTTCACATTTTAGAATAATTTCCGTTATTCTACGTTTAGGGTTTTCTCGGTAAGATGAGAAAATAAATTCTACTGTGTAAATTATTAAAATTTTATAACCAGCTTCTTCAACAAACTAAACCCAACATTTTTAATTTTCGAACACTATTTACAAAATTTTGAATTCCGTAAGATTAAATAATTTAATTAAATGTACTTTCGTTTTTATATTTCTTATAAATTTTGATCCGATATTTTACTTGCACCTTCACTTTATTTTTAACATGGGCTAAGGCGGGCATATTATCTTAGGTAATTTGTGCTTCGGTTTAGAATCTAAAGTCCCAAAAAATAATAATACTTCTGTAGCTTTTAAAAGAAAATAAGACTGGCAAGTCACGAGGGTTGCTGAGGACAGAGAAAGACGGAGCACGCTGGTTAAACGACCAGTCGTGGTGCCCCAACGACCCTCGAGCCACGGGACAGGACCGGATAGGATAGTGCTAAGGGTTATCAAAACGATTTGAGACACACCAATTCTGCTCGGAAAGTTCCGTTTGAGTTAATAAAGATATGTTGTATTGTATTGTATTGTATTGTATTGCATTGAAACACATTAAAAAATGACAGATGACAAATACAACAGAGGAAAACAGAACAGAAGACTGACCACATAACTTTAGGAAGTAGAAAGTCAGTACGAACAAAATGCTGTTTTCCACTCATGTTTATTGCATTGCATTGCATTGTATTGTATTGTATAGTATAGTATTGCATTTTATTGTATTGCATTGTATTGTATAGTATTGTATTGCATTGTATTGCATTGTATAGTATTGTATTGCATTGCATTGTTTTGCATTGTATTGTATAGTATTGTATTATATTGCATTGTATTGTATAGTATTGTATTGCATTGTATTATATTGCATTGTATTGTATAGTATTGTATTGCATTGTATTGTATAGTATTGTATTGCATTTTATTGTATTGCATTGTATTGCATTGCATTGCATTGTATTGCGTTGTATTGTATTGCATTGTATTGCATTGTATTGTATTGCATTGTATTGCATTGTATTGTGTTGTATTGCATTGTATTGTATTATATTGTATTGCATTGTATTGTATTATATTGTATTGCATTGTATTGTATTGCATTGTATTGTGTTGTAATGCATTGTATTGTATAACACAATAGAAAATGACAGATGACAAACTACAACACAGGAAAAAAGAATAGAAGACTGACCACGTCAGTACGAACAAAATGCTGTTTTCCACTCATGTTTATTGCATTGTTTAGTTTCAACCTGTTATGTCGTTATTATGACAACAGACTAGAGCATGGACAATCCCAACATCTTAGGAGTTCCCAAGCTCATCATCCAGGTGACGTCACTAGTTTTATGCAACGCTGGCGAGCCAGCTGGCGAAACTGGACACCCTGGTGTAGACGCTAGGATAGGCTCCGCTGCACGTGCTGATGCCCCATGACGTCACACCCACGATGGTGTTGCCGCAACGGGCCGGGCCGCCGCTGTCACCCTGCACATCACAAAAGATCAACATCAGGACTTGGACCATGCCATAGACCACTATTGCGCCCGGCACCAACTGGCCTTTGTTTCCTGTACAAGACCTGACTGTGCTAGGTCATGGGATAACATTTGACTCATTTTTGGTGGATAGGAAATGTGTCTCGGATACAACCTGTCGTCTCGCTATGAGCAAGACATTGCGAGATTTGTTATTAACCTATCTCGCGCTCTAGACTTGAATCATTTGTTTGCTGGGAACAGTTCCAAGTTTTTGACTGCTTTAAATTAAGCCTGATTTTGTTACAGTTCAGTTGGCTTTTGACTGATAGCGTGTAGATTACAGTTGACAATGGGTTGATTGCAGGAAGAGCATTAGAGATGCATTTTGTAAGGATACAAACTGATTTTGCTTTATTAGTGGAAGCCACTGTGAGATGCTATCCAGGACAGAGCGCAGTGGGATTCACCACCGACCCTGACTTCACCCTACTAATAGTGCCTGCCGGATTTGGAATGCCTTGAGCCACTCTGTGAGCTTTAAGGTGGACTATGTGCGAAGAGTAGTATTGACATAACTCTGTGAGCTTTAAGGTGGACTATGTATGAAGAGTAGTATTGACATAACTCTGTGAGCTTTAAGGTGGACTATGTACGAAGAGTAGTATTGACATAACTCTGTGAGCTTTAAGGTGGACTATGTACGAAGAGTAGTATTGACATAACTCTGTGAGCTTTAAGGTGGACTATGTGCGAAGAGTAGTATTGACAGAACTCTGTGAGCTTTAAGGTGGACTATGTACGAAGAGTAGTATTGACATAACTCTGTGAGCTTTAAGGTGGACTATGTACGAAGAGTAGTATTGACATAACTCTGTGAGCTTTAAGGTGGACTATGTACGAAGAGTAGTATTGACATAACTCTGTGAGCTTTAAGGTAGACTATGTGCGAAGAGTAGTATTGACATAACTCTGTGAGCTTTAAGGTAGACTCTGTGCGAAGAATAGTATTGACATAACTCTGTGAGCTTTAAGGTGGACTATGTGCGAAGAGTAGTATTGACATAACTCTGTGAGCTTTAAGGTGGACTATGTACGAAGAGTAGTATTGACATAACTCTGTGAGCTTTAAGGTGGACTATGTGCGAAGAGTAGTATTGACATAACTCTGTGAGCTTTAAGGTGGACTCTGTGCGAAGAGTAGTATTGACATAACTCTGTGAGCTTTAAGGTGGACTATGTGCGAAGAGTAGTATTGACATAACTCTGTGAGCTTTAAGGTAGACTATGTACGAAGAGTAGTATTGACATAACTCTGTGAGCTTTAAGGTGGACTATGTGCGAAGAGTAGTATTGACATAACTCTGTGAGCTTTAAGGTGGACTATGTGCGAAGAGTAGTATTGACATAACTCTCTGAGCTTTAAGGTAGACTATGTACGAAGAGTAGTATTGACAGAACTCTGTGAGCTTTAAGGTGGACTATGTGCGAAGAGTAGTATTGACATAACTCTGTGAGCTTTAAGGTAGACTATGTACGAAGAGTAGTATTGACATAACTCTGTGAGCTTTAAGGTGGACTATGTGCGAAGAGTAGTATTGACATAACGGTTGTGAGTTCTACTCTGTGAGCTTTAAGGTGGACTATGTGCGAAGAGTAGTATTGACATAACTCTGTGAGCTTTAAGGTAGACTATGTGCGAAGAGTAGTATTGACATAACTCTGTGAGCTTTAAGGTAGACTATGCGCGAAGAGTAGTATTGACATAACGGTTGTGAGCTTTAAGGTGGACTATGTGCGAAGAGTAGTATTGACATAACTCTGTGAGCTTTAAGGTAGACTATGCGCGAAGAGTAGTATTGACATAACGGTTGTGAGCTTTAAGGTGGACTATGTGCGAAGAGTAGTAGTGACATAACGGTTGTGAGTTGTACTCACGCTGCAGGCACTGTGGACGCCGTTATAGAAGCAGGCGTGACCGCTGTTGATGGTGGCACCACTGACGCCGCTCCAGCGACCGGAACAGTCAGCGTTGGTGATCTTAGTGATGGCGACGGTCTGCAGAACGTTGGGCAGAGAGCCTCCACCTGCAACACAAACATGCAGGACTACAGCTGAACCCTGACATGGCCCCCCAAAATAAAATGTTTGTTTACGGTAACATTGAAAAACAAAATAGGGTTGGTAGGTCGGCTTCATATCTATCTATCTATCTATCTATCTATCTATCTATCTATCTATCTATCTATCTATCTATCTATCTATCTATCTATCTATCTATCTATCTATCTATCTATCTATCTATCTATCTATCTATCTATCTATCTATCTATCTATCTATCTATCTATCTCGGTCCTGATTTGGCTCGGAAGAGTCCGCTGGACCTAAAGCAACAATCAATCAATCAATCAATCAATCAATCAATCAATCTATCTATCTATCTATCTATCTATCTATCTATCTATCTATCTATCTATCTATCTATCTATCTATCTATCTATCTATCTATCTATCTATCTATCTATCTTCCACCTTGGGTGCGATTTTTTTGGTCCTTTTTCAAACCTTTTTCTCCAGACGATCCCAACAAAATGTTTAGGGTAGGGCCAAAACATTAAAGTCGGTCGGGATACCGTAAACAGACTTTTTATTTGGGAGGGGGGTGGGGGTAGGGGGGAGAGTGGGAACTAAGAAGAAGATGACGTGAAATAGCTTTTTCCGACAGCTCCTGTCCCAAAAATATGCTTCACACATACAAAAGAAAAATAAATAACCCGTGAGTTCTGTGAAATACGAATATTATTATTGTTATTTACAAAAGAAAAAAGGGGTTTAAGGATAAAGACTGGAGTTTAAATGTCACCCGCTAGGTCCCAACCTTTATCTGGGTTTTTGGCAGAACAACTGTAGGGTAGGGATAGGATAGGATAGGATAGGACTGTAGGGTACAGTCAACCATTTTCTACAGCAGAACACCAACCGTTCAAAACTATAGGTTTCACAGTGCCACTTTCCCACTAGTGTCCACAAATATGACCGTTATATTCCTTATTTATTGTGTCGTAATTAGTTACGTTGTGATTAACTGTGAACCGTTTTACGTGGGGATTGGACCTACCTGAAAGCCTGCCCCATCCGGTCAGTTGGCAGTTGGTACCAGCGAAGGAACCGCCGGTGGCGAAAGTTCCAGCTCTGACGTGGGTGCCGAAGACGAGGTTGGAGGCCACGCGCATGACGGCAATATCATTGGGGTAGCCAGCAGCGTTGCCATTGTATTGGGGATGCTGCCACCAACATGGACATTGAGGTATAGCTAGGCAACTATGCACTTTGGCATGGACATTGAGGTATAGCTAGGCAAGTATGCACTTTGGCATGGACATTGAGGTATAGCTAGGCAAGTATGCACTTTGGCATGTTGCAGTTTGACGTGTATAGTTGTGTAAAGAGAAAACATCATTTAATGATGAGCTAGCTTTGCCATTGAGGCCATGTACAGGCATATCGCGCGTTGTACCATTGTAAACGGAGTTTGCTAACGACCTTTAGACTAGACTAGACTATACTGTAGAAGAAGGACCATCATCATTATAGTCGTCAATCATCATCATCATCACCACCACCATCATCATAATGTGTGTATATATATTTTCTGTTGTTATCCACACTATTTGTAATTTCTGAACTGAAGAATCAAAATCTCTAAATCTTAAAACAAAGTGTATAGAGGTTGACCAAAAAAAAATGATGATGATGATGATGATGATGATGATGATGATGATGATGATGATGATGATGATGATGATGATGATGATGATGATGATGATTGTGGGTTAAATGCATTTATGATGATTGCTGGTTGAAGGCACTGACCAATGTGTAAGATGACAAAAGCTGGGTCTGTTCTGTGCCGTCAGTTGCGGCCAAGTTGTATTCGCCACAAGATACTCGGTAGTTAGTATAGCTGCACACGATCAAATATTATTAGTCCGCAGCAAAATGCTGTCCTATTACAACATTATGTGATAGTCCACAGTAAAATGTTGTATTTATTACAACGCACTTCGTTAGTCTAAATAATAATAATAATAATAATAATAATAATAATAATAATAATAATAATAATAATAATAATAATAATAATAATAATAATAATAATATACTTCATTTAAAAAGCATGCTTGTCTCTCACATGGAAGCTCCAAGCGCGTTATATGAAACAGATTTACACAGTTTAAAATAAGAAAAGAACATGCAAAAATACGAAATTTCAGACATAAACCCAAAATATGCAATCACCAAAATAGCAATCGGTAATACACACACTAGTCATTTCACACACTAGTCATTTCACACACTAGTCATTAAAACAACCAATATTTAAATACTTCACATTCTATGAGAGATTAGTCAGATATATTATGAAAATGAAAAATATTTTAAGAGATCAGCATACAGAAAAAGCAGAACAAATACAAAGGATGGGGTGGAAGGAGGCGGGATACAATCTTCCTCAACAGGAAATAATCCATCAAATGGATGGCCTTTGAGTAGGAATAAAAGAGGTAGGTCTATAACAGAGGTAGGTCTATAACAGAGGTAGGTCTATAACAGAGGTAGGTCTATAACAGAGGTAGGTCTATAACAGAGGTAGGTCTATAACAGAGGTAGGTCTATAAAAAGCGATAATGGGTGCGGAGAAAAACAAACAGAGGAAAAACACGTTCATGAGAAGATGGCAGCAATTAAGTAGTTCAGGGAAGACAAAGTGGCTGATTAGTCTTCACGTAGGTATTTCCTAAACAAATGGGTGTTCAAAACAGGAATCTGACTGTCGGTTTCAAAGTCTATAAAACAATGCCTACATGACTGACATAGGAATCTGAATGTGAGTTTCAACAAATCTTCACGATGGGCATACTAAACTGAATGCGAGTTTCAAAGTCTGTCAGACTATAGGTTCATGACTGACAATTAGACTTTTGATTGTAAATGTCAAAGTCTATAAAAACAATGTTTGCGTGTAGTGATTGTAAAGTTATGTTTAAGTCTATGAAAAAAATGTCTACACAATATGTTTGTGTGTAATTATTGTAAATGTTAAAGTCTATGAAAACAATGTCTACATAAAGTTCGTGTGTAATGAGTTTAAATGTTAAAGTCTACGGAAACAATGTCTTCATCATGTTTGCGTGTGATCATTGAGTACTAAAGAGTGTGAAACAACAACAATGTGACTCACGAGCCACTCAGACAGTGGGCGGCGGTGACAACGGTCCTCTCGTTATAGATGATGCTGCCACAAATGTGGTACCAAGTGCTGCCGGAGCGAGACTGCAGAGAGCAGATGTAGTAGTGGTTGCCATGAGAGGCGTTGCCTCCACCCACGATCTTCTGCGACGCTTCGCCGCTCACCAACGCCACTGAAAAGCAGTTGTCCAAAACATAGCAATGCAAGAAAATAGCTTGTACACCGAAACTTAAGATTTATCAACACTTTGGTAACCACGCTAGCTTACACTTTCCAGACCTCGTCCTGAAGACACTTTTTGTGTG
This sequence comes from Oncomelania hupensis, assembly GCA_036898135.1. NCBI lineage: Eukaryota > Metazoa > Mollusca > Gastropoda > Littorinimorpha > Pomatiopsidae > Oncomelania > Oncomelania hupensis. The sequence continues at coordinate 47,404,123 of CM072526.1, read as the reverse complement.
GACACTGACCCATAACAACCCTGTGTTACCAACCATAAGCTACAACAATGGTAACAGGTTACAGTCTTGGAGACCACGTGGAAAACAAACGTGTTGTAACAAGTCTTGAGGCTATGATTATGTCATACTACTAGCATCCAGGCTCAGTACATCAGTAATTGTGATGATGACTGCTGGCTAGGAAAAGCACAAACACGGGGAGTGGTGTTAGAGCAGAAGAAGGGGTGGGGAGTGGGGGAGAGGAGAGGGAATTATGGTTTCAGTGGGAAAGTATGTTTCGCTTTAGTACAGCGTTTTTAGACCTTGAATACATTTTTCGTCACTAGTATTGGCGGTCGTGAAACTTGGGTCCAAGAGAGCCGCTATATAACAATTAATGATAAAATTAAGGAGTCGATGAAAGCATATTGTACGTAATATTTATTATAAGTGATCGTCCCTGGGGTTAGGGAATAATAGGAAAGATCTTTCTCGATTAGTCCAATAATGCAAGCTGTTTGTTTTGTTTTTTTCCACTTTTTTTTGGGCAAGTTGTTTTATAGTGTGCCTTGGGCACATACGTCCATTTTGTGGTTTCTCAACTCTTTAGCGTGCCAGCTGGACTTGTGGTAAATCAAGTGAACAGATTTTCAACAGAATAAACAAATCCCTAGATGAAGGCCTTGAGAACAGCATCTTCAATTGTAAAAATGTCCAAAAATTGGCTGACTCACAATAGAAGTCAAATAAAAGACAAACTACAAACTAACAAAAATATTATAAGCGTGAACTTACCGAGGGCCAACAGGATCAGAGCCAGCATAATGGATGTTGTTACAGATCAGAGAGCGACCAGCGGAGTCGATGTTCAGCCATCAGTTCAGACCACTATATATAGTGAAAGACGCTGGCTTCCACCTGTTCCACACTCATCATGGCCAGACCTCCAAAACCACGACTTGGACAAAACAGTTGTCTTTATTACACCCAGCTGTGAACTTTCCCATCATAGTCTATCATTCATTAAAAAAAAAAAAAAAACAACAACTATAATGTGACCAGTACGCTCCAGTGTGGTGTGACTAGAACCTACAATTATTAAGCTACCAACACACCCATCCTCACTCCCCAACTTCCCCCCCCCAGCCCTCATTCCACCACCATTACCCCCTGTCACGGACCATTATAAAGTTATTTGGGTCCGATGACTTTATATTATTGATAGGCTGTTTCTTGTAAGAAGATATTAAAAGGTTTTAAAAAAGGTGAAGGTTGTCCCATAGTCTTGTGGCCGTAGGGGAGCGTGATGTTGGAGGTCACACTTATCTTGGGCTAGCGTTATGAGGGTGATGCCCATCTCTCTCCCTCGCTGCTTTACCTTCCCCACCCTTAAGAGAGTAGGTACTCAGTCACATTTGAGTCAACTGGGGGCGTTGTTATTTGTCGCTTCACGTTTTGCGGTCACCCATCCAAGTGCTAACCGCACTGGACGGTGCTTAACTTGCGACACAGTAGGGAGTGCTCCAACCACTGCGCTATCCGACACCCCAGAGAAGATATTGGTAATTTTATATGAGAGCTACATTCTGATAGGTTGAGCTGGTCACATGACAGTTTACTAAAGTACATTCAAAATATATTCATACTTTTCTTGACTATACTAAAGATTGGTTGTCCTGGACTTCTCGCAGCTGTATCTGCAGGTATATATTGTTTATTTTATAAATGTAATAGTATTATTAAATGTGGTTATTGTTTTGTTATGTAATAAAATTCATAATAAATAATTTTGATATTAGTGTGAAGGATGAGGAGACGAACCTGTAATTTGTTTTTAACAAATTGAATTCGGATAATTATTAACTTTGAAGTTGAAACTTTAATTGCAGTGTAAAGTATTAAGTTTATTTGTATGAATGAAATTAATTGGTGTCATTCACGTATTAATCAGTTGTTATAAATAGTTGTAGAATTTTGTTTATGTTGTGAACTTAATTCAATATGGATCAAATTTGAATTGTATTGCTGCACAGGTCCCGTCACAGAGGAGAGAGAGGTATATGTAATGGTCCAAAGAAAGTTTATGTATCTAGAAACTTAGTTGTTGTTTGTTAACTCCTTTGTCTGCAGAAGTCTTTTGCTGCGGGGACCGAAAAACCAGAAGAAGAAGAAGAAGAAGAAGAAGAAGAAGAAGAATAGAGAGGAAGAAGAAGCAGAAGAGAGAAGAAAAAGATACGAGGAGGAAGAAGAAGAGGAGGAAGCAGCAGCTGCAGCAGCAGCAAAAGAAGAAGAAGAAGTAGAAGAGAACGCAGAAGGAGAAGACGAAGGAAGGGAGAACGAGGGTGAGAGAAGGAGACTGAGGGTAGGAGGAGGAGGAACAGAAAGAAGAGGTGGACAAGGAGGAGAAAGAAGAGGTGGATGAAGAGGAAGAGTGGATGGAGTCTGAAGACTCTCTCTCTCTCTCTCTCTCTCTCTCTCTCTCTCTCTCTCATATATATATATAAACAATTGTATGTAGAAACCATTATATGTAGAACAATTGTATTTGCTCCATTTTGATTCTTGTTGATTCGTGTGCTATTTTGTTGATTCATGTTTATGGTTTAATAGAGGGTATGACAACGTTGTAGTTTATTGTTACGAGTTAGATAAGTTGCGAGACGGGAGAACACGCAGATTCACGCATACACGCACGCCAAATTCTGAATTACCCCTTTTCCCAAGTCTATGTCTCTCCATTTTGTCACGCTAGAGCAGCGGTTCTGAATAGAAATTCGTCATGCAGCTACGACAAACATTTTAAAAATTATATATATATATATATATATATATATATATATATATATATATATATATATATATATATATATATATATATATATATATATATATATATATATATAGATAGATAGATAGATAGATAGATAGATAGATAGATAGATAGATATATAGATATAGATATAGATATATGGATAGATAGATAGATAGATAGATAGATAGATAGATAGATAGATAGATAGATAGATAGATAGATAGATAGATAGATAGATAGAAAATTATATATATATATGTATAGATAGATAGATAGATAGATAGATAGATAGATAGATAGATAGATAGATAGATAGATAGATAGATAGATAGATAGATAGATAGATAGATAGATAGATAGATAGATAGATAGATAGATAGATAGATAGATAGATAGATAGATAGATAGATAGATAGATAGATAGATAGATAGATAGATAGATAGATAGATAGATAGATAGATAGATAGATAGATAGATAGATAGATAGATAGATAGATAGATAGATAGATAGATAGATAGATAGATAGATAGATAGATAGATAGATAGATAGATAGATAGATAGATAGATAGATAGATAGATAGATAGATAGATAGATAGATAGATAGATAGATAGATAGATAGATAGATAGATAGATAGATAGATAATGTTGAAATTCCAACAAGCTTACTAATGTCTGTGAGATCCATTTTATCTCATTCAAGCAGCTTCATTTTAAACAGAGATTGTGGGATCATTGCGTATGACATATTCAGTACAACTAGAATACCACTGAGGTAGGCGAGATTCACAATGGTCTGTTCATGTGGCACTCTCATTTTTATATATTAAAAATTAATCTAAAAAAATTATTACTGAATTTAAAATACTTTTAATAATGGCTTTATTTTTCATAATGGAGGTGATTCAACAGTCTCTTTTTCTATATGTGTTTTGGAGGCTTTTGTTTTTCCTTGTTACCTTTATAATATCTATACATCAAGTAACCAGAAGCTCACAGACCAGCTGTAGCAACAAAATAACAAAACTTGTTTGCTTGAAGAAGAATTTGGCTCTACTGGTTCGTCAGGTTTTGTTGCTAATAATTGTTGTTGCATTATTGGTTTTTCTTTTGACTGTTCTTTGTTTAATATTTTTGCTTTTGTTTGCCTGTTCCCTTGGTGCAATTTATTATATTCAGCTAATTTTTTTTCCAGCCGCGATTCATCAGGGGCATTTTTCTTGAGTCACTTTTTGTACTGGGTTCATTTCCTGTAGCATACATAGTCTTCTGTGTCTCTGGGCTCTGATTCATCTCTGGATTGGAAGAGTCCATTTTTAATGGCAGAAAAATTTACAAGTTGTAAAGTAGTTAGCTAGCTGATAACGGTGGCAACAAACCTCCAAACTTTTAATATAGAGGTCTTGTCATTTCGCTAAGGCAATTATTACTAACAGGATCCTGATTCAAATTATTAAATAATTCTTCTTCAGAATCTAAAACAATGAATGCTGATACATTTTTTGTTAAATAACTTTATAATAGACCTCCCCAAATTTTTGACCATTTGAGCTCCAAGCACTTTGTCAGTATCTATTATATAAAGTAATAATCTCTAAAGGTTTTAGTCTTAGTGCTTGTCCAGGTGTTAAGTCAACACCTAAATATAATTTCGATTTTCCTGAATCAACCAAACTCAACAACCTCTCTTTTCTCTGCATAACCATCCATGGCTACAACATTAATAGCTTCCTGGTTGACCAATTGGTCGTAATTCCTTTTTAATAGGAAGACAAATTTTAAAAAAACATAATTACTGACACTGCTATGATTCTTGGCACTACTGCTGTCAATGCTTTAGCCTTGTAAGGATTCAATTATGTTTTCAAAACTAGACAATAAAGACGAATCTAAGCGACATAACTTAGCAATGGAAAATATTATCACAAGGACAGGCTGAATACGACAAAAACAGATTATTGCAGCTTCAATACTTTAATAAAAGAATGAAATAAGAAGGACATGCTGATAAAACATTTGAAGATGTAGATGAAGCTTTGCACCAATAGTGTTTATTTACTGGCGCAACACTACTTCCATTAAAACAACCCATGTTATCTGATTACTACAAATCTAGCTTTGCACCTACAATGTCAGAGACTGGAGAACTAGTCTTAATTGTATTTGGAATGGTACTAGTCTATTATCTTGTTAAAAAATCTACTAAATAAAAATAATGACTGCTTCTTCACGTTTGTCTAAATGTGGGAGAACGATTTTTTTAAAAGGATAAAACAAAAAGGGAAGCAATACATTTTTTAATTGCAGGATGGAAATTCTGTAGTTGTGTCCCTTGGCAATAGTTATTTTGGGCTTAGGTTAGAAAAAATGTTGTTTTATTATGTCATAGTTATAAATAATATATTAATAATATGTTTATATTTTCTGGTCTTTATTTTGTGTTTTCAGTAACTGTATTTTTTTAGATTTTAGAATTTGGGGTCCGGGATGATTGTTTTCCGTTAGGCCGTTTCCGCCATTTTTCTTCAGTGGAAGGCACGTTTGGGGAAATCGTCTTGTGAAGATTGTAAGTGAACAGTTTGATATTAATATTTAAGCATAAATTATAGTGTAAAAAGTTAAATAAAGGTTTCTTTTTTTTAAATGATAATGATGTTTTAGTACCGGATGGGGTTGATTTATCAGTGACAATGAAGGATAATGTAACCGGTGCAAGGTTTATTTTAACAGTGCTTTGCTATTGTTGTAAATTGAAGAATGTTGTCAAGTATATATTTTGTGTTTATTTTAAAGCTTATTTTAATATTTTATAAGATTCTTGTTTGTAGATTTAAAATTCTTTATTTTAAATTGCGGATATCATTATTAGTGGCAGTTAAAGTAGTTATTTACGAATTTTGTATGTCCTTCTGTTTGCAGTGGCGGAAACCGCTGCACAGTGGGTCACTCGTAGGTGGTTGTTTATCTACTATCACTCTTAGGGGGTTGTTTGGTCACTCTTAGGGGGTTGTTTGATCACTCTTAGGGGGTTGTTTGGTCACTCTTAGGGGGTTGTTTGATCACTATCACTCTTAGGGGTTTAGTTTATCACTTTTAGGGGTTTAGTTGGTCACTCTTAGGGGTTAGTCGCTCGTAGTTAGGGGTCATTTATTTTTAATGAAGCCTATTAAGGGGTTCTTCATTCGTAGTTATGGGGTCGGTCAGATAATGGTATAACATTGGGTCATTAGTCGTGGGATCAGTATAATTATGGTTAGTAGGACGTTAGGTTATTATTTAGTAGGTTGTTGAGGTTAAATTGGTAGTTTGTATAACTATAGTCTATAAGTGTATAGGTTTGTATAGTTTCCAAGTCTCCCCACCCTCTTGCCCCTGGAAGAGAGTATTAAAGAACAACCTAAATTCAAATCCAGCGTTTATTTTATTCAATTCTTTATTATTTCATCTTTATATCTCTCAGTAATTCTTGTGGGTGTGTGGGCGTATTTGTGCGTGGAAAAAGTGAGGTTGAACTTGAAATGAGTATGAGTGTGAGCTAGACCATGTAAGGAAATTACATTAATTGGAATGCACATCACTCTGGTACATAAAGCACAATTATTCTGAATCAAGGTATTGGAAAGGAACCTCGATAAAGAATTGAGAATGACAGAAACAGTGGTAATTCCACAACTTCTCTCCAAAGATTCCGATCTCTGAATGTGAACAAGTCCGTCCACTGCTCTTTTTACAGGTGTTTTTATTGAATCTGTTCACAGCATTGCGAGTGCGGTGTGTTGGATGACGTTTAGAAGCCTAAGGTGCATGTGAAGTCGATGTGTATGTATTCCTATTATATATAGATTAGTTTTAAACTGTGATCCTGTGCCTGTTTTAGTTCCGTTAGGGTTTTTTAATTTCTTTTTTTTAACCTTTCAAACGTTGAATTTACTTTTTTTCCCCCTCAAACTTATTAAATCAATCCCTTTTTCATATAAAAATAATACAATGTAGCAAATATAAGAATTCTTTTACTCTACACAACAATATTAATTACTTCCAGATGGCAAAGAAAAATATGTTCTAACTTCTAGGGAATTTCACATTTTAGAATAATCTCCGTTATTCTATGTATAGGATTTTCTCGGTAAGATGAGAAAATAGATTCTACTGTGTAAATTATTAAAATTTTATAACCAGCTTCTTCAACAAACTAAGCCCAACAATTCTAATTTTCGAACACTATTTACAGATTTAGAATTCCGTAAAATTAAATAATTTAATAAAATGTACTTTCGTTTTTGTATTTCTTAAAAATTTTGATCCAATATTTTACTTGCACTTCCACTTTTTTTTAACGTGGGCTAAGGTGGGCATATTATCTTAGGTAAATTCAGTTTCGGTTTAGAATCTAAAGTCCCAAAAAATAATAATACTTCTGTAGCTTTTAAAAGAAAATAAGACTGGCAAGTCACGAGGGTTGCTGAGGACAGAGAAAGACGGAGCACGCTGGTTAAACGACCAGTCGTGGTGCCCCAACGACCCTCGAGCCACGGGACAGGACAGGATAGGATAGTGCTAAGGGTTATCAAAACGATTTGAGACACACCAATTCTGCTCGGAAAGTTCCGTTTGAGTTAATAAAGATGTGTTGTATTGTATTGTATTGTATTGTATTGCATTGTATTGCATTGCGTTGTGTTGTATTGTATTGTATTGTATTGTATTGTATAACACAATAGAACATGACAGATGACAAACTACAACACAGGAAAAAAGAATAGAAGACTGACCACGTCAGTACGAACAAAATGCTGTTTTCCACTTATGTTTATTGCATTGCCTAGTTTCAACCTGTTATGTCGTTATTAAGACAACAGACTAGAGCATGGACATTCTCAACATCTTAGGTGTTCCCAAGCTCATCATCCAGGTGACGTCACTAGTTTTATGCAACGCTGGCGAGCCAGCTGGCGAAATTGGACACCCTGGTGTAGACGCTAGGATAGGCTCCGCTGCACGTGCTGATGCCCCATGACGTCACACCCACGATGGTGCTGCCGCAACGGGCCGGGCCGCCGCTGTCACCCTGCACATCACAAAAGATCAACATCAGGACTTGGACCATGCCATAGACCACTATTGCGCCCGGCACCAACTGGCCTTTGTTTCCTGTACAAGACCTGACTGTGCTAGGTCGTGGGATAACATTTGACTCACTTTTGGTGGATAGGAAATGTGTCTCGGATACAACCTATCGTCTCGCTATGAGCAAGACATTGCGAGATTGGTTATTATTGGTTATTAACCTATCTCGCGCTCTAGACTTGAATCATTTGTTTGCTGGGAACAGTTCCAAGTTTTTGACTGCTTTAAATTAAGCCTGATTTTGTTACAGTTCAGTTGGCTTTTGACTGATAGCGTGTAGATTACAGTTGACAATGGGTTGATTGTAGGAAGAGCATTAGAGATGTATTTTGTAAGGAGACAAACTGATTTTGCTTTATTAGTGGAAGCCACTTTGAGATGCTATCCAGGACAGAGCGCAATCGGACTCACCACCGACCCTGACTTCACCCTACTAATAGTGCCTGCCGGATTAGGAATGCCTTGAGCCACTCTGTGAGCTTTAAGGTGGACTATGTGCGAAGAGTAGTATTGGCATAACGGTTGTGAGCTTTAAGGTGGACTACGTGCGAAGAGTAGTATTGACATAACGGTTGTGAGCTTTAAGGTGGACTACGTGCGAAGAGTAGTATTGACATAACGGTTGTGAGCTTTAAGGTGGACTACGTGCGAAGAGTAGTATTGACATAACGGTTGTGAGCTTTAAGGTGGACTACGTGCGAAGAGTAGTATAGACATAACGGTTGTGAGTTGTACTCACGCTGCAGGCACTGTGGACGCCGTTATAGAAGCAGGCGTGGCCGCTGTTGATGGTGGCACCACTGACGCCGCTCCAGCGACCGGAACAGTCAGCGTTGGTGATCTTGGTGATGGCGACGGTCTGCAGAACGTTGGGCAGAGAGCCTCCACCTGCAACACAAACATGCAGGACTACAGCTGAACCCTGACAGGCCCCCCCCCCCCAACCCTCAATAAAATGTTTGTTTACGGTAACATTGAAAAACAAATTAGGTTTGGTAGGTCGGCTTCATATCTATCTATCTA
>CM072526.1:47127680-47390180 GCA_036898135.1 Oncomelania hupensis | reverse complement strand
TAGTATATCCCCCACTGAAAATATTTCACATAGGCCAATGCCCAATATATCGGAGAGAAAAAAACTACAACTAACTATAAATAAAACTAGAGGCACATTCGCACACAATTATTGAAACATTCTTGTTGACCTTGACCCTAGGAAATCAGGACAGTGAAAAAGCCACCAAAAGGATCTTTTGATAGCAAACTGGGTTGGGTTCATATGTATACCTTTGGATGAACCCCTCAAGAGACCACCTTATGTCACTTAAGTACGAGATTTTTTCAGGTCACAGAGGATTTTCTCTGGGTACTCCGGTTTCCTCCCTCCCTTCAATAATGCTATTGGAAGCAGTCTATCTGACATATCAAAATTAAAATTCTACTTCGATTTCCTTCTTCTAATAGAGCGACATTCCATAATCCTATCATATCCTATCCCGTAACTCGAAAGTCGTTGGGGCACCACAGATGATCGTTTAACCAGTGTAATCCATCTTTCTTTATCCTCAGCAGTCCTCATTGCTTCACTCAGTGTCAAGCCAGTCCATTCTCGAATGTTGTCTTTCCACCTCTTGTTCTGTCTCCCTCTTCGTCTGCCTCCTTGCACCGTGCCTTGCAGGATGGTCATTGCAAGGCCTGATGCTCTGGTGATGTGGCCATACCATCGGAGTTCCCGTTTCTTCACCATTGTGAGCAAGCCATCGACATTTCCATAAAACACCACATGTTTGAGTGATGAACGTGTATTTGTTGTGAATGTAGGAGTGTCTGTAACATATGAACGTGTATACTGGTTACAGATCGCCGCGTTTTGAGTCTGATGTAGGAAAAAGACTTGTATAACATCCATTATTATTATTATTATTATTATTATTATTATTATTATTATTATTATTACTGAATGATAGTCTATGATGAGAAAGTTCACAGCTGGGTGTAATAAAGACAACTGTTTTGTCCAAGTCGTGGTTTTAGAGGTCTGGCCATGATGAGTGTGGAACAGGTGGAAGCCAGCGTCTTTCACTATATATAGTGGTCTGAACTGATGGCTGAACATCGACTCCGCTGGTCGCTCTCTGATCTGCAACAACATCCATTATGCTGGCTCTGATCCTGTTGGCCCTCGGTAAGTTCACGCTTACAATCTTTTTTGTTAGTTGTAGTTTGTCTTTTTTTTCACTTCTATTGCGAGCCAACCAATTTGTGGACATTTTTACAAATGAAGATGCTGTTCTCACGGCCTTTATCTAGGCATTTGTTTATGCTGTTGAAAATCTGTTCACTTGATTTTCCACAAGTCCAGCTGGCACTCTGAAGAGCTGAGAAACACAAAATGGCCGTATGTGTCCAATGCATCATTCCACACTATAAAATAACTGGCATTGGACCAGTCGAGAAAGATCTTTCCTATTATTCCCTCACCCCAGGGACGATCACTTATAATAAATATTACGTACAATATGCTTTCATCGACTCCCTAATTTTATAATTAATTCTTATATAGTGGCTCTCTTGCACCCAAGTTTGACGACCACCAATACCAGTGAAGAGAAGTATTCAAAATCTGAAAATGATGTACTAAAGCGAAACTTACTTTCCCACTGAAATCATACTTACCTCCCTGCCCCACCTCCCCACACTCTAACACCCCTCTCCATTTTTTTGCTTCTTCTAACCAGCAGTCATCCTGAACAATTACGTCTTTACTGAGCCTGGAGGCTAGTAGTATGACAACATCATAGCCCCCACACTTGTTACAACACAACGTTTGTGTTCCACTTGGTCTCTAACTTGTTACCGCTGTTGTAGCTTATGGTTGGTACAACAATGTTGTTATGGGTCAGTGTCTACAGTGTCTTCGGGACGCGGTCTGAAAAGTGTAAACTAGCGGGGTTACCAAAGTGTTGATAAATCTTAAGTTTCGGTGTACAAGCTATTTTCCTGCATTGCTATGTTTTGGACAACTGCTTTACAGTGGCGTTGGTGAGCGGCGAAGCGTCGCAGAAGATCGTGGGTGGAGGCAACGCCTCTCATGGCAACCACTACTACATCTGCTCTCTGCAGTCTCGCTCAGGCAGCACTTGGTACCACATTTGTGGCAGCATCATCTATAACGAGAGGACCGTTGTCACCGCCGCCCACTGTCTGAGTGGCTCGTGAGTCACATTGTTGTTGTTTCACACTCCTTAGTACTCAATGATCACACGCAAACATTATATAAACATTGTTTTCATAGACTTTAACATTTAAACTCATTACACACGAACTTTATGTAGACATTGTTTTCAAAGACTTTAACATTTACAATAATTACACACAAACATATTGTGTAGACATTTTTTTTCATAGACTTAAACATAAATTTACAATCACTACACGCAAACATTGTTTTTATAGACTTTGACATTTACAATCAAAAGTCTAATTGTCAGTCATGAACCTATAGTCTGACAGACTTTGAAACTCGCATTCAGTTTAGTATGCCCATCATGAAGATTTGTTGAAACTCACATTCAGATTCCTATGTCAATCATGTAGGCATTGTTTTATAGACTTTGAAACCGACAGTCAGATTCCTGTTTTGAACATCCATTTGTTTAGGAAATACCTACGTGAAGACTAATCAGCCACTTTGTCTTCCCTGAACTACTTAATTGTTGCCATCTTGTCATGAACGAGTTTTTCCTCTGTGTGTTATTCTCCGCCCCCATTCTCGCTTTTTATAGACCTACCTCTGTTATAGACCTACCTCTTGTAGACCTAACTCTATTATAGACCTACCTGTTATAAACCTACTCTGTTATAGACCTACCTCTGTTATAGACCTAACCCATTTATAGACCTACTCCTTATAGACCTAACTCTTATAGACGTAACTCTTTTATAGACCTACCTCTGTTATAGACCTACCTCTGTTATAGACCTAACTCTGTTATTGGCCTAACTCTGTTATAGACCTACCTCTGTTATAGACCTAAATCTGTTATTGACTTACCTCTGTTATAGACCTAACTCTGATATAGACCTAACTCTGTTATAGACATAACTCTGTTTTAGACCTACCTCCAGGGCTCGAAATTAGCGGGGGCCCGGGGCCAAAAACCCGCAAAGTTGATTTCGGGCTCGGAAAGTTGAAAAACGAAGGGCCCGCTTGGCCCGCAAAATAATTCGTCTGCTACAGCTAGCTCTACTCGGCAGTTTCGTATTTGGGCCAAGGGAAGCAACCCTCACCGGTGCCCTAAATTTGGACAGAAAAAAAAAACAGAGAAAAGAAGCGAAAACCCTTTAATTTTGCACTCAAAAGTTTAATATACACTTCAATATCTTTTTAATATAATAAACAAAAGGCTATGGCACAACATAAGCGCAAACTGTCCATCTTTGCAAGTACGAAAGTATGGCTACATATCGTCGCCATACAGTTGCTAAAACAAGTCACAAAACTGAAAAGTATTATACAAGAGACTCACTTGATTTTTTTCTATTTTGTTTAATGGCCATTTCAGGCTCACTAGTCACTGGAATATATGTGTCACTGAATATGTGTGTGTGTGTTTTTTTCCCCTTTTTTGTTGGTAATGTTTGAAAGTGAAAGAAAAGGCAAATAAAAATGACATCACTCAGCAGAATTGGAAATTTAATTGTTTTTATGTTAGATTATCAGACAAATTGTACTTTCTACTTATTTTATTGTCAATAATTCTTTTGTTTTCTGTTTGCATTATTTTTCAAGTTGGGCCCCGAAAGTTGCTTGTGGGCCCTCAAATTTTTCAATCAAGGGGCCCGGTGGCCCCCAAAAGAAAAAGTTAATTTCTAGCCCTGTACCTCTGATATAGACCGACCTCTGTTATAGACTTACATCTTTTATACCTACTCCACGGCCATCCATTTGATGGATTATTTCCTGTTGATGAAGATTGTATCCCGCCTCCTTTCCACCCCATCCTTTGTATTTGTTCTGCTTTCTCTGAATGCTGATCTCTTAAAATATTTTTCATTTTCATAATACATCTGACTAATCTCTCACAGAATGTGAAATGTTTAAATATTGGTTGTTTTAATGACTAGTGTGTGTATTACCGATTGCTATTTTGGTGATAGCATAATTATTTTGGATTTATGTCTGAAATTTCGTAGTGTTGCATGTTATTTTCTTAATTTAAACTGTGTAAATCTGCTTCATGTAACGCGCTTGGAGCTTCCCTGTGAGAGACAAGCATGCTTCTTAAATGAAGTATATTATGATGATGATGATGATGATGATGATGATGATGATGATGATGATGATGATGATGATGATGATGATGATGATGATGATGATGATGTATTAGTCTAAGGAAGACAATTCGTTTACTGTTAGAGTTACGCCCTTGCTTTAGGAGGAATAAAACATGGCTGATGCTCACAACTACTTATGCTGTGTCTGACTGTTTATGGTATATATCAGAGATGTATATATGTAGCAATCAGGACACAACACTAACGAAGTGCGTTGTAATAAATACAACATTTTACTTTGGACTAACACATAATGTTGTAATAAACAGAACAGCATTTTTGTGTTATCACATAATGTTGTAATAGGACAGCATTTTGCTGCGGACTAATAATAGTTGATCGTGTGCAGCTATACTAACTACCGAGTATCTTGTGGCGAATACAACTTGGCCGCAACTGACGGCACAGAGCAGACCCAGCTTTTGTCATCTTACACATTGGTCAGTGCCTTCAACCAGCAATCGTCATAAATGCATTTAACCCACAATCATTATCATCATCATCATCATCAACTTTTTTTTAAAGTATTTTTTTTATTATTTTGATCTTTTTTTTGGGTCCACCTCTGTACACTTTGTTTTAAGATTTAGAGATTTTGATTCTTCAGTTCAGAAATGACAAATAGTGTGGATAAAAACAGAAAATATATATACACACATTATGATGATGGTGGTGGTGATGATGATGATGATTGACGACTATAATGATGATGGTCCTTCTTCTACAGTATAGTCTAGTCTAGTCTAAAAGGTTGTTAGCAAACTCCGTTTACAATAGTGCGCGATATGCCTGTACATGGCCTCAATGGCAAAGCTAGCTCGTCATTAAATTATGTTTTCTCTCTACACAACTATACACGTCAAACTGCAACATGCCAAACTGCCTACTTGCCTAGCTATACCTCAATGTCCATGCCAAAGCGCATACTTGCCTAGCTATACCTCAATGTCCATGCCAAAGCGCATACTTGCCTAGCTATACCTCAATGTCCATGCCAAAGTGCATAGTTGCCTAGCTATACCTCAATGTCCATGCCAAAGTGCATACTTGCCTAGCTATACCTCAATGTCCATGCCAAAGTGCATAGTTGCCTAGCTATACCTCAATGTCCATGTTGGTGGCAGCATCCCCAATACAATGGCAACGCTGCTGGCTACCCCAATGATATTGCCGTCATGCGCGTGGCCTCCAACCTCGTCTTCGGCACCCACGTCAGAGCTGGAACTTTCGCCACCGGCGGTTCCTTCGCTGGTACCAACTGCCAACTGACCGGATGGGGCAGGCTTTCAGGTAGGTCCAATCCCCACGTAAAACGGTTCACAGTTAATCACAACGTAATTAATTAAAAGTATATAGGGAATAAATAATATAACGGTCATATTTGTGGACACTAGTAGGAAAGTGGTACTGTCAAAGTTAGAGTTTTGAACGCTGGGGTGCTGGTGCAGAAAACGGTCAACTTTACACTACAGTTGCTCTGAAACAAACTACAATAAAGGTTAAGATCTATTGGGTAACACCCACCGCCGTAGCTCAATTGGTAGAGCATTCGCCTGGCACACCGATGACCCAGGTTCGAATCCCGTGGTGGGCGATATAAAATGTGGCCATTTTCACTGTCCATTTTAGCAGTATGATTGCTTTGGTGGTTCAGTGTTGATTCAGGTCCCTACCCCTCTTTCCCTGGGATGGTTATCCCCGTCTGCCATATCGCCAATGGTGGGTGTAGACGTTAAATCTCAATGTTCGTTCATTGGGTAACATTTAAACATTATTTCCTCCCCTTTTTAACCTTTTTAAAATTTATAAATAACGATAATAATATTAATATAGCACGGAATTCTCAGGTGGTTTCTTTTTTATTCGTATGTGTCAAGCAACTTTTGAGACAGGAGCTGTCGGGAAAAGCTAAAGCATGCCATCTTAATCCTGTCAGGGTTCAGCTGTAGTCCTGCATGTTTGTGTTGCAGGTGGAGGCTCTCTGCCCAACGTTCTGCAGACCGTCGCCATCACCAAGATCACCAACGCTGACTGTTCCGGTCGCTGGAGCGGCGTCAGTGGTGCCACCATCAACAGCGGCCACGCCTGCTTCTATAACGGCGTCCACAGTGCCTGCAGCGTGAGTACAACTCACAACCGTTATGTCAATACTACTCTTCGCACATAGTCCACCTTAAAGCTCACAGAGTGGCTCAAGGCATTCCAAATCCGGCAGGCACTATTAGTAGGGTGAGGTCAGGGTCAGTGGTGAGTCCGATTGCGCTCTGTCCTGGATAGCATCTCAAAGTGGCTTCCACTAATAAAGCAAAATCAGTTTGTCTCCTTACAAAATACATCCTTAAAGCCTTTCCTGCAATCAATCCATTGTCAACTGCAATCTACACGTTATCAGTCAAAAGCCATCTGAACTGTAACAAAATCAGGCTTAATTTAAAGCAGTCAAAAACTTGGAACTGTTCCCAGCAAACAAATGATTCAAGCCTAGAGCACGAGATAGGATAATAACAAATCTCGCAATGCCTTGCTCATAGCGAGACGACAGGTTGTATCCGAGACACATTTCCTATCCACCAAAAGTGAGTCAAATGTTATCCCATGACCTAGCACAGTCAGGTCTTGTACAGGAAACAAAGGCCAGTTGGTGCCGGGCGCAATAGTGGTCTATGGCATGGTCCAAGTCCTGATGTTGACCTTTTGTGATGTGCAGGGTGACAGCGGCGGCCCGGCCCGTTGCGGCAACACCATCGTGGGTGTGACGTCATGGGGCATCAGCACGTGCAGCGGAGCCTATCCTAGCGTCTACACCAGGGTGTCCAATTTCGCCAGCTGGCTCGCCAGCGTTGCATAAAACTAGTGACGTCACCTGGATGATGAGCTTCGGAACTCCTAAGATGTTGGGATTGTCCATGCTGTAGTCTGTTGTCATAATAACAACATAACATTTTGAAACTAGACAATGCAATAAACATGAGTGGAAAACAACATTTTGTTCGTACTGACTTTCTACTTCCTAAAGTTATGTGGTCAGTCTTTTATTCTTTTTTCCTGTGTTGTAGTTTGTCATCTGTCCTTTTCTATTGTGTTTCCACACAATACAATACAATACGATACAATACAATACGATACAATACAATACAATACGATACCATACAATACAACACAACACATCTTTATTAACTCAAAAGAATTAAAACAGGCACAGGATCATGGTTTAAAACTAATCTATATATAATAGGAATACACACACATCGACTTCACGTGCACCTTAGGCTTATAAACATCCAACACACCTCACTCGCTATTTTGAGAAGATTGGGCACCATCCTCTTAAAGTTGGCCCTGGAAAGAGAAAAAAACAACTGTCCTTGTGGATGCAACTAGAGAAGATATTTGCCTGTTTTGCTCTCATATTAGGTGTGTAAAAAGGGTTATTTATTATTATTATTATTATTATTATTATTATTATTATTATTATTATTATTATTATTATTATTATTATTATTATTATTATTATTGAGGATTCTTATAGCTCACTTATCTCGCCGTACTTGACCAAACTCTAGGCGCTGGCCGATACAGGGTCTAACTCAAACCGCCCGAGACGCCCACCCGCAGCCTTTGGGCTGCTGGTCTGACGCCCGGACAACTGAGCACTATCCTGGCCAGCATGGGATGGGGGAGAAGGACCAAGTGCATGCTTGGTGTGTTCTTGTTACCGGCACTCACCCGTGACATGAGCGTGGGGATCTTTAAAGTCTGTTATAATGGAATGTATGTGACACACAGACTAGACCTCGGTTTATACTCTCATCCGAAGGAGTAGGAAACGGGAGTAAAGTGTCTTTCCAAGGGACACAACACAATGGCCCGGACAGGGCTCGCAACCGGGACATTTAGATCCGCAAGCCAAAGCACTACCATTAGACCACCGTGCCGTTTTCATCCCAGACATAGAACAACTGCCTGTTTGGGCATTTTTTTATAAAGTCATACCTAAGTGACTTTATTTTGTGGTCAATATAGACTACCTGTTTCGTTTTCCTTCTTTTTCTCATCTGTACTTAGCAGCTTTATGTCATGGTCAGTATGCTGTGCGTTGTAGCGTTTGTGTTAAAAACTTACTCCCACTGACTTTATTTTCATGATCAATACAAGTTCGAGGTTCTTTTTCTGTAACACCCACCTCTAGCTCCTGTAAATGTTTAGTTTGACTAATAAACTTTTTGTATCTGCTGCAAATGTATCGAATTAATTTCACCCTTACCTTGGTGTGATCCCCTAGAAGAAAAAAAAAGGTTCTCTGTTCTATTATTTTGAAAACGATGCATATTAGTCTTTAAAAAAAATGTACATCCAAGTTCAGGGTCGTCTTCTTCTAGAGTGGTGATGACAAGGAAGCTGTTCGTTTCAGATAAGGTAGATGTGAAATTCATTGATCGATAAAATCAAGTAAATTATATAGCGTGACTTTTGTCGTGACAACCAGCTCAAGGGTTAATTTCAATTGTTTTAGTATTAATTTAATAACATTTATCACAACAGCATTTTGAAAACTGCATGGATTGGGGCATGTAGTTCAACATGTTGTTGTTTGTTAATCTTCTCTGGTACTGATTTGGCTCGGAAGAGTCCGCTAGACCTAAAGCAATAATCATGTAATGTAATGTTAATCTTCTGATTGAGCATTTTAAATATATTTTTTCCGTATTGTGGAAGAAAACTTCTATTGTGTTGTTTCCCCGCGTAGGGGTGCCGGGGGGTTGTGTACAAAATATCCACTTTGTGGAAATTTAGTGCTTTAAACTCCCACTGTTGCTTTCTTTCTCCTTTGTTCTTTCTTGTTCCTACTCAATCCATCTACTATCTTTTTCGCTAGACCAGTCACCTACCTTTTTTCTTGAAAACTCTCCCAAAACTTATAATTTGTATGGGGTCTGTTGGGTCGGTTTGGGGATATTGGACGCTTTCTGCCAAATGGTCACTAGGTTTTTCTAGGTTTTTATTATTTAGCAATGTAGGCATTTTACGTGTATGTGTTTTGTTAATATTTTATAATGATGTTTATTGTGTTTTTGTAAAAGGGTGTTCGATTAATTAGAGAACGGCCTCAGCGTCCCCTGCAGGGGATGCCTTTATTGTAAAGTGACTTGCTGGTGGAGAGCCTTCGGTGCTACCATTATGATTGTTTCAGCAGACCTTTTATACGGATCAAGGGTGAGTCCTCTATCAAACCAAATTGTGGTCCCGATTCAGCTCTATGCAGTCCACAGGATCCTATAAATAACGACTAAGTAATTAACTAACTCTTCTGTTGTTTGGATGGGGGGTGGGGGGGGGTGGAGAGATGAAGATAGTGTTTACGAGAGTTGGAACGAAGGTAGTTATAGTATCTCCACCCACTTTAGTTTTGAGTCATCGTCGAATCCTAAGGCGTTACCCACCTAACCAACAACTTTGGGCAGGAATCCAGATCCAGAGTTTCTTGGCTGCAGGAACAACAGTTCCCTGTGGGTTCGGGCAATGAATACAATAGACACAACGTTTCCCGGCGTGTCGGAAGAGGCGACTAACAGGGGTGATGTCAGCACGGCATCACTGAGCGAAAGTCTTCTACACTGAAGTCACCGGCCAGGTTCAACGACCACGTCCTCTGGGCCAAAGCGAGCCACACTGTACTCGTGGATTTCGGCTGTGGCCAACAGCTTGGAGAGGATTGGGTTCTGCCAGGTCTTTCTTGCCCAAGACACACTATATGATGAAAAAATCAACTCACTCAATAACGGATCGGACGTCGCCCGGGTCACCAAGGACCGCGCCTTCCGTTGGCCACCAGGACGGAGGTGATAAGTGTGCTAATGATGGACAACTTAGCAGGATACACACGAGAGACAACATCGTCATTGGAACCTGGAATGTCAGGACCCTAACTGCGGAGGGAAAATTAGAACAACTTACCCACGAGCTGGACCACTATCAATGGAACATCTTAGGTATCAGCGATTGATTGATATATTGTTGCTTTAGGTCCAGCGGACTCTTCCGAGCCAAATCAGGACCGGACAACCCCCGATCCGCATAAAAGATCTGCCGAAACAACCCTAGTGGGAAAATTGAATGCCCTCCACCGGCCAGTCACTTTACAATAAAGACATCCCACGCGGGGGACGGCTGAGGGTTGACCTCAACTACGCGAACACCCCGGTTACAAAAACAAAATAGAATACAATCATCATTATAAATCATCAACAAAACACATACATATAAAATGCCTATAGTGCGAAATAATACAATCATAGGAAGCCCTAGTGACCACCCGGCAGAAAGCGTCCAACACTCCCAAGCTGATCCAACAGACCTCATACACAAACAAGGAGTCTTGTCCAGGAA
Source organism: Oncomelania hupensis (assembly GCA_036898135.1). Taxonomy (NCBI): domain Eukaryota; kingdom Metazoa; phylum Mollusca; class Gastropoda; order Littorinimorpha; family Pomatiopsidae; genus Oncomelania; species Oncomelania hupensis. The sequence continues at coordinate 47,379,531 of CM072526.1, read as the reverse complement.
GAGTTTTCAAGAAAAAAGGTAGGTCATTGATCTAGCGAAGAAGAAGAAAGTATAGCAGAGTGATAGGACAGATCAGGAATGGGAAAGAGCAAATGATGAAGACAGCGACAGTGGGAATTTAAAGCACTAAATTTCCAGAAAGTGGGGATACTATTTATACTGAAACCCCCGGCACTCCAACGGGGGGAACTGTTGCCGCAGTGAATTAGTCATGCCTACAAAGGCAAGACAGGTTTTCAACTGGGGCTTTCACTGTTCCCTTTATAGGTTAGAACAATATACAGTGACAAGATTGCTCATGACCCCAAGGGGTAGGTATCAGCGAACTGCGTTGGAAAGGCCTAAGTGAAAGAACGACCGGCGAAGGCCACAAGCTTTATTTCAATGGTAGAGATGACAGGCACGAACACGGCGTTGGATTCTTGGTCCTCAAAGACATTCTAACCACTGTCATGGGTTGCTGCCCAGTCTCCAGTAGACTCATTACCATCCGTCTGAGAGCAGCTCTTTCAACATCACCATCACCAAGATCTATGCCCCAGCATCAGACTATGACGACAGCAAAGTCGAGGATTTCTATGAACATCTGCAGGCTGTCCTTGACCAAGTGCCGAAGAAGACATAGTTATAGTGCAAAGCGATTGGAATGCCAAGGTTGGCCAAGATGCGCAACACCAATGTGGATCCCACTGCAACAACGAGACAAATGACAGGGGTCTGAGACTGTTGGAGTTTGCCAGATACAACAATCTGACACTGGCAAACATGCTTAATCTCCACAAAAAATCCAGATGGACCTGGCACAGTCCCAGCGGGGAGCATCACAGATTGACTACATCGTGGTCAAGACACGCTTTAGATCAAGCAACAACATTGGCAGGAAACGTACCTTTCCAGGAGCAGACATGGGAAGGGACCACGATCTCCTGATGATGTCCTTCCGGCTCCACAGAAGACGAGATAACGAAAGAAACGGTTTTACAGAAGACGAGATAACAGAAGAAAGGCTTTACAGAAGACGAGATAACAAAAAAAGAAGAGATAAAAAAAATCTCAGCAGCCTAACAAATAGTCTCTTTCGCTAAACTGCTTCTTCAGGAGTAACACGATACCCCTAAAAATTCTTATTTTAATATTACCGCTATATTTGTACTTTATAATGTATTCCAGCAAGAGCCGGGAGCCAAGGGAACGAAGACGCTAAAGTACGTTCGTCCCTGGAAATGGATTTGAGCCTAACTTTCAGCTTTTCGAGAAGACTGATGTCAACGGGCACAATGAGCATGCGCTGTATTCTTATTTGAAGGTCAGATACCAACACTTCCTCCTCCTCCTCCTCCCTCTTTTTCTAAATGAAGCCATTCTTCTTAACGTCTTCTTCAATCAATTTCTCTTCTTCTTCTTCTTCTTGAATCAATTCCTCCTCCTCTTCTTCTTTTGCTTCTTTCTTTCTTTCGTTCTTTCTTCTTCTTCTCCTCCTCTCACATTGTGTTCTTCTTTTCTCACACTGTCTTCTTCTTCTCCTACTCCGTTGGTCACAAGCTCTGGAACTGGTTGCCACACAATCTGAGGGATGTGGATGGCTTAGATGTCTTCAAGAAGCATCTGAAAACACATCTCCTTGATTGCTGATTTCATAGTACTAAGGTTTGATTTTGTACTTTATTGAAATATTGGTATGTATTGCGATGTATTGTACAATATTGTAATATTTCGCATTGTATTGTATTGTACTGTATCGTACTGTACTGTACTGCATTGTAATAATCTTGTGTGCAGTCGTTCTGCCCGGAAGTCCAGGAGCTGTTGAACACGGCGGGACCAGTGCTGTACTATGAGCCGTTCAAGAGCAGAGACGTGCGCTGGAACTTTGAAAAGTTCCTCATCAACAAGAAGGGGAAGCCAGTTTTGCGGTACCACGGGCGCATCCAGCCGGACGAGATTCGCCAAGACACCCAGAACCTTCTGTCCGAGCAGGAAGTTGACCCTCTAAATGTTTAATAGACTCGGTGTCCTCCATTTATCGCCACATCAAGAGCAGACTGCATCTGCTTTACAAAACGCTAGCACAGGCTGAGGTTAAAAAGTGGCCCGCTTCAAAGCCAGACTCACTGTCACTTTCAGACAAATACCGTCAATGAAGCCGCATAGACAAACAGAAAGCTAGGTTTAAAAAGTACAGAATTAAAATTAAATAATACTAATAACAGCAGCAGCAGCAGCAACAACAACAACAATAACAAAGCACTGAAGAAGGAAAACACCAACAGAAACTGCTAATACATAAAACAGACAGGCTAAGAGATATATTTTTAGAGTTTTTGTTTTTGTTGTGGTAAATGTTCTGGTCAGTCATTGTCAGTATCATCAGCCATATTTTTTTTAGCTGGTGACACAAGTAGGCCTACGTAGGACGTACATTGAGTGAGAGGGAGAGGGGATGAGTAGATGGCAGTAAATAACTACGGACTATGTTGTTTTTTGCAGATAACCGAATTCTTTTTTTTTTTTTTTTTTGGGGGGGGGGGGGGGGGTGTTGTTTGGCGGGGGGGGGGAGAGGGGAAGTTAAGCTTACTGTCAGTCAACATTTGTGCTGGTCAGAACATTAGGATGTCATCTGCTATGAGGACATTAGGATGTCATCTGCTATCAGAACATTAGGATGTCATCTGCTATGAGGACATTAGGATGTCATCTGCTATCAGAACATTAGGATGTCATCTGCTATGAGGACATTAGGATGTCATCTGCTCTCTTACCGCTGGTCAGACAAAATCGGGATGTGCCACATAATGAAGCCCTTGTTTATTCCGGTCATATAAATGATAAGCACGATCAGACTTTAAAATATGGTCAGATAATCGGCTGGTGGTGGGAAGGTGGAGAGAAAGAAGAACAAATGTACATGCAGCCCTATATATATATATATATATATATATATATATATATATATATATATATATATATATATATATATATATATATATATATATATATATATACTCTCATATTGCCTGGTTTCTGGCAACACATGCATGTTACGCGACCTTACTTGTGTCAACATGGATAGGAAAGTGTCAACATTCAAATGTTGTCAGAAAACGGGTACACTTTTTTTGCTGTTTTGGATTACATGGGACATAAATCGTGTTTTTTTGACATGTTGTCAAAAACCTGTACTATGACTGCAGTTAGTTCCCTTGCTACACTCTGTCGTGCTTCTGAGGATCCATATAAATTTTTTATGAGACAGGCTAAGAGTGAATCAGAATGAGAGCACGCGCTGTGAAGTGACGTCTTGTCTGTGATGTGTGACGTTGCACGAAGATACTTACTCAAAATGGCGGAGCTCAAATCGGTGAGTGGATATGTCTTTTGTAAATACTTATCAACGTTTAATTTGTTTTGAAATAATTTTAATAGTGCGTAAAGCTCTGCTCCATAGTCTGCTCTCTTCACTTCTGACTTTTAGGACCCTCCTGGCGCCCTTGTCTCATCTCTGTTGCCGCTTTGTGCGCTCCATATCACCGTCATCGCTACCTCTAGACTCAATCAATGCATTTCCTCCTTCTGAAAGTTGTAGCACCGCCCCTTATAAACGTGCCATTCTACTGCATATTGACTTCTTATAACAACAGCCTCCCTTCAACCAAGTCCCCTATGCGCTAATGTGTCCGGGGACGTTAATCTAACAAACGTGAACGTGAACGTGCAGGAATGCATTATGTACTTATGTAGCCATTCTTGCGTTGTAGTTGCACTTCAGTTTTGTAAAATATGAAGTTATAGTAAAAATTGACTTGTTGCAATTGGCCATTAATTTTTGGGAAATGCGTATTAAATATTAATATTGTAATGTTACTATGGTAAATATTGCCCCAATTAGAATTCCATAATCGTATAACTACTATAACGCATTGTCTAAAGCAGTGTCGACATCCTGTCTGTACATGTCGATCCTCTTGTCTGCTGTATCAACATAAAGTTTTGCATGGAAAATACACTACAGGCTGTCAACAATTGTCGACCTTGGCATTGTGAGGGTTAAATCAGAAAAGAAATATTACTTTTTTTTAGATCTAAATGTCTAATCTGGCTGGGCATTGAATGCTCAAATTTGAGATTTGTTGACTGGCTGTTGTATCTAATTTCTCTTAATATATTTTTAAATCGTTGAAGTCATTATAGACGTATATCTGGTTGTTTATTTTCTTATGTACTGTGTTTAAACAGCGAGTTCCGAGGATAAAGTAGCAGCCTAGCTGGAAACATCACCGTTAGCCCGCAAAAAAGCAGCGCATCGGTCTGTTTCCACTGCCCCATCTCAAACTGGTAAAGAAGAACGTACATGTCGTCCTAAAGTTATTCCATAATTTTTTTAAGTTGCACAACGTTTTTAACATTTTAGTAACTTTTATCATCTTCAGATTTAGTGTACACTCTTTAGTGTTGTCAATTGGACGTGAGTTTGATCATCAGTGAATTATTTTCAGACTTTTACAAACACCTGTTATAATAGTGTACATAATGTTAATGCAATAACACTACAGTAAGTCAAATGAAACATAAGCTGGCTGTTGTACATAGTATAGTTCAAAGTTCAGCGCATTAACGGAGCAAGAAGCTTCTTCTGCTCTGATCCTCAGTCATGGAATTTCTTATATGTTATACAGTATGGTACACTTCCAACATTTAAAAAAAGGCAGTTGAAAATCTGTTTGTTTTTTCAAAGAGTATTTTATGTAACAGTTTCTGATCAGATAGCAGGCTCATCGATTTGTTTTTCAATTGTTGTAATAATTAATAATAATTTTGACTAGTTGAAAACAGGTAACTTTTCTTCTTTTTTTTTTTTTTTGGGGGGGGGAGGGGGGAGGAGGAGAGGGGAAGGGTGATGTGTTTCCAGTATGTGTGTATGGATTCTTCTGACTGGTTTTAAATTGAAAATATTTGTTTTTCTTGTAACCGGTCTTTGGGTAGGCTCGAAAAAATATTCAGTTATTATTATATTTATTATTATTATTATTATTATTATTATTATTATTATTATTATTATTATTATTATTATTATTATTATTATTATTATTATAATTATTATAATAATAATAATAATAATAATAATAATAATTATTATTATTATTATTATTATTATTATTATTATTATTATTATTATTATTATTATTATTATTATATTTTTTTAATTTTATTTATTTATTTATTTTTTTATAATAGTTCTCGTTCTTTGAAAACAGCAAGTCTACCGTACATCTAGATGGGAGGCAAACAGATTTAAATTTTAATGTAAATCACTTGTCAGTCTTGTAAGTGTTTTTTTTCTTTTCTGATGTACTGTGTAAATTGTTTTAACAGCGAGTCCTAAGGAGAAAGTCGCAACAGTGTTGGAAACATCACATGAAGGGGACTGTACATGAGGCAGCATCATCATCTCTTTCCCCTAGCTCTGCTCTATCTTCAGTTGGTAAGGAGGTCAAATTTTCTTTAATGTATATGTACTTTAACTGACACTTATACTTTTTTCTCTCCATGTACATGTATTTTCGATTAACTAAAACAAAGGTAACTGCACAGAACTGGAGGTAATGTTTTACTCTTTACAAAAATCAACAATGACATCCGAAAAGGCCGTTGGCCGTGGTTAAACAAAAAGAATATCACAATAGAGCGAGTTTGTTGTATGAAGTTAAGCCGTCCGAGTCTTCTGTATTGTTGGGTCTGCAGTTTGTGTTGACTATTGCCCCCGTTCTGTGCAAGACATCGTGCAACACACCTATATGAACCAATTTCCAAGACATATTAACCTGATCTTTTCTTTGAATAAAAACTGGAACTGACTGCTTTTTGTTACACATGTCTTTGTTTCTCAGATGTTATGTACACATAACTTATTTTATTATATAAATGTGTTAAGTTAAATAGCAATCTTTAACCTCCTGATTTAAACAGAACATTTTGCTTTACAATATTGAATATATATGTTTAAAATAAATAATTGCTGTCCCCTTCTAATTCTAATTTCTAAAAGGCGGGTGGAGTATTAATGACGCTTTGGGTCAAGTACATGGGTTTTTTGTGTGTGTGCAGTTGAACATGCCAACGCTGGGACTGGGAAAAGAAAATACGTCCTTGACAAGAAGCAATACTGCATCTTCTGCAACAAAGGACAACTGGCTCTCCCAAGACATTTTCTTATGTAACACAGACACAGAATTTACCATCTTGTCTTGATGCCTGCTGTGTGGGTGGGGTTGATTTAGCAAGATTGTCATCTTCAAACACAGAACAATCTGGGGTTTCTCCACTGTCAATTTTGGCAAGCAATCTTCCAACTTTGGTGATCTCAGTGGTACTTTCATGCAGGCGATAGTACTCTTTTTCAATGTTCAGAGAGTGGCCCATGTGATTTGCTAGCAATTTCTGCTCATTGGGTGACAAATCAAACAGTTGAGTGATTGTAGCTCCATACTTTCTGCATTTCGTCGATGTGATCAACTCTGGCTACTGTAGCCCAATATCTGATGTGACAGCATGGATGGCTTGCCAGCCATCCAGGTAACCGTTCACAGACTTAGATGCAAAGAAAAATGGATTCGATACAGGTATAGCTACACCAGTCATCATTTCAAGAAGAATGTACAGAGATTCTTTCACCTGGGGAGGCAGGGAGTAAGGGGGGCTCACACGGATTAGTTAGTTCTTCATTTTAAGCCCTAGTGCTCCCGTTTCTCCTGTGAGGGCGTTTATCGCCTTCCCCCCCCCCCCCCCTCCCGCCCCCTCCTTCTTCGACAGTTGATGGTTCGGGTGCATTGCCGCACCCCACAGTCACAGAGACCGCTAGGGATTCGAACCCTTAAGTGACAGGTTCTGCGCCTCCCGATGGCAGTAGAGATCCTGGGCTGCCTTACTCAGGCTCGAAGGCTTGGTGGAGAGACTTGTTCACACGGTGGCTGGGCTTGTCGTTACGGTTCATAGCTTGGCTGTGGGAAATCCGTCTTCTCCCGGTCACACAGCCAGTTCACAGTCCGACTCCAAGGCCCCTGCCTCGAGCCCAAATAGTACGCGGGACGGGATGTCGTAGAACCCCCCCCCCCCCACCCCCACCCCCCGGCTCTGGCTCCCCTGTGGAAATAGCGGAGCATTCCTTTCCTAAGTTGTCTCCATCTACAACCGGCGTTCGGCTAAAGATGTAGTCTATACATTACGGCTGAGACTCAAGTCCCTTTTACCCCCGTTGGGGTGCCGGGAGTTTCAGTATAAATAGTATCCTCACTTTCTGGAAATTTAGTGCTTTAAATTCCCACTGTCGCTGTCTTTCTCATTTGCTCTTTCTCATTCCTGCTCTGTTCTATCAATCTTCTATACTATCTTCTTCTTCGCTAGACCAGTCATCTACCTTTTTTTTGAAAAACTTTCCGGGACAACACGCCTTATTTGTGTATGAGGTCTGTTGGATCAGCTTGGGAATATTGCACGCTTTCTACCAGGTGGTAGATGTTATTATTTAGCAATGTATGCATTTTATATGTATGTGTTTTGTTGATAATTTATAATGATGTTTGTATTCTATTTTGTTTTTGTAAACGGGTGTTCGATAAATTAGAGTACAGCCTCAGCGTCCCCTGCGTGGGATGTCTTTATTGTAAAGTGACTGGCTTGTGGAGAGCGTTCTGTTTTACCACTAGGGTTGTTTCAGCAGATCTTTTATGCGGATCAGGGGTTGTCCGGTCCTGATTTGGCTCGGAAGAGTCCGCTGGACCTAAAGCAATAATCATGTAATGTAATGTAAAGTCCCTTTTGACGGAGGCTGCTCTCAAGTCTATGGGCGTGGTAATCCGAGACAGTCCTGACCCAGTGGTGGGACCGGATCCTACCTAAACTGGCCTTTCCGCGTGCCCGCTGGCTGCCGCTCTGGTTCAAGCTTGATCTGGTGCAGTTTTCTTTTTAACCCGCTTTTAATCTTACTCGGACGTGTTTTATCATTAATTTTAGATTAAATTTCTATAATTTGATTGTTTTTATATAATATAGGCCCTTTACTGTTCCGTGCAATAATCCGGCAGACCTGGGGCCTGTTGCCTAGAACAAAACGCCTGCCGTGAGCGCACGCACTGCACACTTTGCCTTATGAAACGGTTTGCGCGTGGTGAGCGTTTTCAAAATGGCGGCAGAAGAAGGAATGATTGTAAACAGAAACCGTGTGAAGACGATTGCTGCAGTGCTGTGCTCCGATATCATGAAGCACGCGGCATACTACCTTCAGCCACCGCTCGCCAACGCACGCGCACGCCCGCGGCGTGCGTACCGTTTCCAATCCGAACGGGCCCCTGGTCTGTCTTCATATAAAAATTATTTTATCTCTCCTTAGACAATAAATAGTCCGCTCACTCTGCCCTCCTAGTCGCCCTTTGGCCCTCCTCCCTCCCTCTGCTATACCTTTGGCGGCCTTGTCTTGGCGTCCCTTTTGCCACCCTTGTCACATCTTCACTCTACATTATTGACGCCGTCTTCCTTCCGATTCAACGCATCTTCCTGCTGGTTGTTGTAGCAGCTTTTGCGCTCCTTCTTCATTTGACTCCATTCTGCAAAACGACTTCTGATTACATCGGACCTCGTTCATCCAAGTCCCCTATATGCTTATGTGTCTGGGGACGTTAATCTACTTGCCTGCCTGCCTAACCTCAGTGGGGAATTGCCTAACAACAGACAGGAAAGGCCAAATAATTTGGCAAGTGCCTTACTAGGGTTTAGGCAGAAATTGCCTTACAGACAGAACTTGCTGTACAGGTGAAGATATTTGTAGATTAGTTATTGCCAAGAATACGTTTTTATGAATATGTGTTTACTGATGGCAGGCATGACCTGTGTTCACGCTTTCCTGATGTGCGCTACATTTTCTTGCCTAATGAGATAAGGCACAAATTGTCTAATGTACATGAAGTATGGTTGGCGGTTCTCCACCTGTCATTATGTAAAATGGTATGTAGTATGCATTGCAGTTTTGCTATACTAGACAACCACTGACTACCAACATCATCGTCTGTGGAGTTTTGATATATGCTTCAGATGTGTTGGCTTCCAATCATTGCCTATATATATGCAGTTTTCCATGTTTGGGAATTGCTATTTTGGAGACGTTTATAAACATTTTGAAGAAAAACTGTTCAAATGAATCATTGCTTATCTGAAGTTGTTTGTTGTTGTTGTTGTTTTAAAGTGAAGCAACGTGTGTTCATTTATGTGTGTACTGATGTGACAGTGACAGATGTGAGACAAGTTTCATGCTTCCCTGATGTGGGACCACGGTTTCTTGCCTTCTGATGTACATGTAATGTCTTACAAAACATTTGTATGTGTATGTTTTTAAAGGTATTATGGAGACATTTAATGTGCAAGTGTGATTGTTTTCGGAACACCCCAGTTGGAGTGCCGGGGGGAGGGGGGAGGGGGAGGAAAGGGGGGGGGGGGGGGTCAGTATAAATAGTATCCCCACTTTCTGGAAATTTAGTGCTTTAAATTCCCACTGTCGCTGTCTTTCTCATTTGTTCTTTCTCATTTCTACTCTGTGCTCTATCAATCTACTATACTATCTTCTTCTTTGTTTGACCAGTCACCTACCTTTTTTTCGTGAAACTCTTCCTGGACCAAACTCCTCATTTGTGTGTGAGGTCTGTTGGATCAGCTTGGAAATATTGGACGCTTTCTGCCAGGTGGTCACTAGGGCTTCCTATGATGTTATTATTTGGCAATGTTGGCATTTTATATGTATGTGTTTTGTTGGTATTTTATAATGATGTTTATATTCTATTTTGTTTTTGTAAACGGGGGTTCGATAAATTAGAGTATAGCCTCAGCGCCCCCTGCGTGGGATATCTTTATTGTAAAGTGACCGGCTGATGGAGTGCCTTCAGTGTTACCACTAGGGTTGTTTCGGCAGATCTTTTATGCGGATCAGGGGCGAGTCCTCTTTCAGCGAAGTTGTGGTCTTGATTTTGTGGACCTGGTTCGGCTACACTTGTCCTGATTTGGCTCGGAAGAGTCCGCTGGACCTAAAGCAATAATCATGTAATATAAATAATGTAATCCGTGTGGAGTGCCGGGGGTTTCAGTATAAATAGTATCCCCACTTTCTGGAAATTTAGTGCTTTAAATTCCCACTGTCGCTATCTTCCTCATTTACTCTTTCCCATTCCTGCTCTGTCCTATCACTCTGCTATACTATCTTCTTCTTCGCTAGATCAATGACCTACCTTTTTTCTTGAAAACTCTTCCTGGACAAGACTCCTTGTTTGTGTATGAGGTCTGTTGGATCAGCTTGGGAGTGTTGGACGCTTTCTGCTGGGTGGTCAATAGGGCTTCCTATGATGTTAGTATTTAGCACTATAGGCATTTTATATGTATGTGTTTTGTTGATAATTTATAATGATGTTTGTATTCTATTTTGTTTTTGTAACCGGGGGTTCGCGTAGTTGAGGTAAACCCTCAGCCGTCCCCCGCGTGGGATGTCTTTATTGTAAAGTGACTGGCCGGTGGAGGGCATTCAATTTTCCCACTAGGGTTGTTTCAGCAGATCTTTTATGCGGATCGGGGGTTGTCCGGCCCTGATTTGGCTCGGAAGAGTCCGCTGGACCTAAAGCAACAATCAATCAATCAATCAATATGTTTGGCTTATTTGATTTATAACTGTAAAGTTTTGCATTTGTCATTAATTCAAGTATCATCTTCATGTTGTTCATAATTTTTTTTTTAATCAATTTTAAAAATTCTGTTTAGCCTTGGTCTTTATTGTTTATTTATAGAGGGTTGCTTGCATGATCAATTGCTTGATTGATGATGTAAATCTCATGCAAACTCTGAATAAAATCAAATCATCCCAACCAAGTGCTCGTCTTATTGGACAAAGACTGCGCGATATCACTTTCTACTTTTAATCACTCATATGCACACACCCTGCAACATTTATAATGTATTATTATTTATATAACAAAAAAAAAACCAATTCTTTTAGTACAAACAAATTGCCATAGCTTTTGGGCTTAAGTAATAACATCTTTGACTTTGACAAATAAATACATGTATTTTTTTATTTTCTTAATTTTGTTATAATTATTTTGATAATGTGTTCTCTCTCTCTCTCTCTCTCTCTCTCTCTCTCTCTCTCTCTCTCTCTCTCTCTCTCTCTCTCTCTCTCTCTCTCTCTCTCTCTCTCTCTCTCTCTCTCTCTCTCTCTCTCTCTCTCTCTCTCTCTCTCTCTCTCTCTCTCTCTCTCTCTCTCTCTCTCTCTCTCTCTCTCTCACACTAATTGTATGTGAAGTGAAAAATACCACAGCAAACTATCCTATCGTATCCTATCCTATCCGGTAACTCGGAGGTCGTAGGGGCTCCACAGATGATCGTTTAACCAGCGTACTCCATCTTTTCCTGTCCTCAGCAACCCTGATTGTTTCGCACATTGTCAAACCAGTCCATTCTCGAATGTTGTCCTCCCACCTCTTTTTCGGTCTCCATCTTCTTCTACCTCCTTGCACTGTGCCTTGCAGGAAGGTCTTTGCAAGACCTGATGATCTGGTAACGTGGCCATACCATCGGAGTTTCCGTTTTTTTCACCACTGTGAGCATGTCATCGTGTTGTCCAATGGCATGTGTGATGGTCTGTCGGACTTCGTCGTTGGTGATGTGCTGGGTATAGGAAATGCCCAGAAGTCTTCTGTAGCACCTCATCTCAATGCTTTGTATTCTTCGTTGTAGATCTGCTGTGAGGGTCCATGTTTCGCAAGCATATAGGAAGATGGACATGGGAGCGCAGCAGCCTTACCTTGGAATGTAGACTGATGGTCCTGTCTTTCCACATTGGCATCAACCTCGCCAGGGCAGCAGTTGTTTGTGCCATCCTGGAGAGGACTTCCTGTCGGGACCCATAGTCTGATACAATGGCTCCTAAACATTTGAAGCTATGCACTGTGTTGAAGGCACAGTCAGCATTGGGAAAAGAGCAGTCTCCAGCCTTCGTTTTGCGGATGGCATTGATGGATTGGCTGGAGAGGAGCAAGAACTTGAACAGCTGGTACAGAGGCTTGACACCACCTCCAGAGCCTATGGAATAGAAATAAGTGCAGAGAAGACCAACATTAATGATGACCAACAACACCAATGGCATCAACACGGACATCAAAGTCCAAGGCCAATCCCTCAACACAGTGCTTAGCTTAAAATATTTAGGAGACATTGTATCAGACAATGGGTCCCGACAGGAAGTCCTCTACAGTATCGCACAAACAACTGCTGCCATGGCGAGGTTGAAGCCAATGTGGAAAGACAAGACCATCAGGTTACATTCCAAGGTAAGACTGCTGCGCTCCCTTGTCATCTCCATCTTCCTATATGATTGCGAAACATGGACCCTCACAGCAGATCTACAACGAAGAATACAAAGCATGGGGATGAGGTGCTACAGAAGACTTCTGGGCATTTCCTATACCCAGCACATCACCAACGACGAAGTCCGACAGACCATAACACAAGCCATTGGACAACACGATGACCTGCTCACAGTGGTGAAAAAACGGAAGCTCCGATGGTATGGCCACGTTACCAGACCATCAGGTCTTGCAAAGACCATCCTGCAAGCACAGAGCAAGGAGGTAGAAGAAGAGGGAGACCAAAAAAGAGGTGGGAGGACAACATTCGAGAATGACTGGTTTGACAATGAGCGAAACAATCAGGGTTTCTGAGGGCAGGGAAAGATGGATTACGCTGGTTAAACGATCATCTGTGGTGCCCCTACGACCTCCGAGTTAGGGGATATGATAGGATAGGTATTAATGTATGTATTATTATTACTGTGATTATTTGAGAAAGGAGATGTAGCAGATCTTGACTTGGAACTGTATGTGTGTGTTTTATTAGTATTCCATGTGCGTCATGGTGTTTATTTTACGTCATTGTAGGAAGTGTGACGTAGGAAGAAAGAAATCGAAGAAAAATTAAAAAAAAACGAATCAGTTAGCAAGCTGCCGTCTTCACGGTCTTTTACAGTTTGAATGCATATCTTCCACAGTCCCAAGAACATGTATCATTTTATTTTAAAAAAAAAATATTGTTACGTATTTATAATGACAGTTGTCCATAGATTAATCTTAAATGTATTTGTTCAATCAGCATGCCCGTTATAAAAATATATTTATATATATAGTGAATACGAGTCGCATAACCGTTTTTTGACGACATATGTCACAGACAGGGTGTTGTGGCAACCTGTTTGTTTCTCAAATTTCTCGAGGTGTAATATATATATATTTAATATTGACCCATATTTATAATCACAGATGTGCATTTAACAGTCTGACATCAAATTTGACTTTATATGACCAGTAGAAATAGGTGTTGCCAAAAAAACGGTGCCAGAACACATGTCGCGGTAAACCATGTATTATGCGTATATATATATATATATATATATATATATATATATATATATATATATATATATATATATATATATATATATATATATATATATATATATATATATCTCACGTCTCTCTTTTATAACTGTTTTATGTTATCAAACACTGCAACCATTGTTGTCACGAGTATACATGTAACTACACATTTTTCATTATTTTCCGCATACATATGATGACGTCATAAACCTTAGTAATGGTGACGTCATCGGATGGAGATTCGGGCGGGTTACGAGATGCGTGCATTCTCTCGTAGCCTGTAGAATGTCACGTTTGACTGGTTTGTAGAGCGAACGGACAGGAATAAAATGTGACTTTGAAGTTGTAACAACACGGGTTTGTTGTTAATATCTGAAATGGATTTCTCTCCCTCTCTCTCTTACTGATCTGTCTCTCTCTTTCTCTCTCTCTCTTTCTTTTCTCCCTCTTACTGATATGTGTGTATGCGCCTGTCTTCCTCTCTCCTTCCCTTTCATCCTAATAAATCCTATCTATCCCCTCCTTCTCTTACAAATTCTATTTCTTTCTCACTCTCACGGAGTGTGTTTGCATTTTCTTGTTCTTCTATGTCTCAAGCTCTCCCTTCTCTTAGGCATACTAATCAAACTCTCTCCTCTTTGTTCCTCCTTTCTAGTTCTCTTACCCCCGTTGGAGTTGTTGTTGTTGTTTGTAGATTATAGTCACATATAGGTGACTACTGGACCGATTTATACTGACACCAGCAAGACGCTCTTACCAACTGAGCTACCCGGCCCCTCCCCGTTGGTGTGCCGGGGGTTTCAGTATAAATAGTATCCCCACTTTCTGGAAATTTAGTGCTTTAAATTCCCACTGTCGCTGTCTTTTTCATTTGCTCTTTCTCATTCCTGCTCTGTCCTATCAATCTGCTATACTATCTTCTTCTTCGCTAGATCAGCGACCTACCTTTTTTCATGAAAACTCTTCCGGGACAAGACTCCTTGTTTGTGTATGAGGTCTGTTGGATCAGCTTGGGAATATTCGACGCTTTCTTCCAGGTGGTCACTAGGGCTTCACAATTTATGATGTTATTATTTAGCAATGTAGGCATTTTATATGTATGTGTTTTGTTGATAATTTGTAATGATGTTTGTATTCTATTTTGTTTTTGAAAAACGGGGGTTCGATAAGTTGGGGTGAAGCCTCAGCCGTCCCCTGCGTGGGATGTCTTTACTGTAAAGTGACTGGCTGGTGGAGAGCTTTCGGTTTTACCACTAGGGGTTGTCCGGTCCTGATTTGGCTCGGAAGAGTCCGCTGGACCTAAAGCAATAATAGTGTAATGTAATGTAATGTAATGTAATGCTGTTCATATTCCTGGCGCTGGTGCTGCTCTTGTTTTTCTTCACGGCGACGCTGCTTATCGAGTACTCTTTCTCGTATTCTTTCCTGAGACTTGACGTACTCCGTCAGCTGCTTGCCTTTTAGATTCAGTTGAAGTCCTTTCCGCCAGAAGTCAGTCATCTTGATTCTTTTCTGGAAAGTTCTTGACTGTGCTGCACCTTTCTAGACTGTTCTAGAACAGAACGCTTTCTGCAGTAGCGCTGATGCTTGTCTGTAGTCGCTTTCGTTGACGCAGGCCCCGCTGTCCTCGTCGTATGCGACGCTGCACCACGCTAGTGTTGATGTATACGCTCCTGTGCTGAAGTAGACGCGACGTTCGCTCGTCGCTTTCTGTAATACTGGCGATGTAGCTCCGAGACTGTCCCTCGACGTAGTCTTGCGGCAGCCACGTAGTCCCGGTCTGTTGTTCGCTCACGAAGCAACTCTTAGGTGACTACAATCCCTTTCGGGGATGTAGTCCCAGTATGTTGGTCCCTCCCGACGCATCTCGTTGGCGGCTACCGTCGATGACTGCTTATCGTAACGTTGACTTGCTTGTTGTCGCAGTTGAACCCTTGGCTATGGCGTAGATCGCGGCTTGATCCCCAAAATGTTACACGGTATTTTTTCAATCCACGGAGCTCACTCAACAAGGCAGGAGTCGTCGTAGTCAGTTTTCCAACTTTATTCAGCAAATATCAACAACTGGATGCAAGATCGCTTTCCGCGTTTCAGCACTATCGACCAACTAAAATGATCAACATTATACAAAGCCTCTTCTAGCAAAATCAAATCAAAGGTAAATACAAGCTATTATTGCATGCTTTGCAAAATCAAACGATCGGAACTATAGTGCGCGTCTCAATCGTAACTGATTCTATGTGCATAGAATGTATTGTATGTTATATAGAATGAATTATACGCACATAGAATGCATTGTACGTACACAGAAAGCATTATATAGAAAAAATGTTATTTATAGCATTTTCACTTTCTATGTACATACAGTGCATTCTATGCACATAGAATCAATTCTATAATATTATAGAATCTGATAATTCGAATTTGATCTTTCTATGTGCAGGCGCCTAGCTTGTGACGCGTCTCCCTTTCTCCCTTTGGTTATGTATAAGAGACGCGTCACAGGCATAAAAATAAAGTACAGCATTGGGTGCATTATGCCAAAAAACGTGACCTCGGGATGACCTTGATCTTCACATGACCTCTCATGCTCATGCATGATCAAGTACCCAGTGTTGTTGCAAACTATGAATTAAACAGGCATTACACTGTACGATGACCTATTTTGGTATGCCTTTGCAAGGCCTAAAATGACCTTGACCTTCAAGATCAACGCAAAAACGGTACACACATGAAAGATCAACCTATTATATCTAAATACACCTTTGGACTGTATCCCTCATAGTTTAGGGTCAAGGTCATTTCAAAGTACCTATATTAACCGACTTTGGACAGCTGCAGTGACCTTGACCTTAGAGTGAGGTTGACAAAATGTGTATAGTATGTGTGTCTCATTGATATATATCAAGTATGAAATAAGCATAAATTCAATATTAATACCTTAGAAGTAAAAAAAAATGGGTAAAATTTTTTGACTAACATTTGTTGAACCCGTGACCTGGACCTTGAAGCGAAGTCATTTATTCACTGATCATTCATGAGGTCTCATGGATATACACCCTCTTACCAAGTTTGGTTGTGATAGTTGACATAAGTTCCGAGTACTTAGCCAATTTACAGTTTTGCACAGAAGGACAGCGGACGGCGGACAGACAGTACAGACGGACGGACATAATTTTTCGACGTCATTTTTGGACTATGTAGGACTTATCTCGCACAAATTTGCTAAAACAAGGATTTTTTTTTTTGGGGGGGGGAGGGGGGTGGGTAGAGGAGGAGAGGTGTGTGGTTAAGGAGTGGAAGGTGAGTACATAGACTCACATTGCTATAAATGAATAATGCTGTGCATGTGAGTCACAAAAGACTAACCAAACGACAAGCTATTAAAATGTAGGCACACACATAGCCGTAAACAAGCATTTTCAAAAGTATTCATTGCCGTGGAGCTGTTTTGCCTAGGTTTTATTGTAAAGAAGCAAAATGAAAATTTGAATTGGAACCATTGACATTTGACCTGTCTGCAAACTACAATTTATCAAAATATGTTTAGCCAATGTTGGCATACAGTGGAAAACGTATTTATAAAATAATGGTTCACCGTGACCTTGACCTGCGAGGAAGTGCAAATATGAATACCACAAAAGTCTGACTGGTAGTTTTAAGTATTTGCATTGTATCAAGTCATTTCTGAGAAATTGAAAAAAAAATTGTTTTGACCAAAAAGTTAAATACCAACTGACGTGTTCGCCGACAGACCGACCAACCAACGAATGGGCTGCCACAGAATCATTGGTGATGAGTAGAAGCATCTGTATACCAAAAATCATCGGCTTTGTATGTGTGTGTGGGTGTGGGTGTGTGTGTGTCTGTGTGTGCGTGTGGGTGTGTGTGTGTGTGCATAATACAACTTTTGCAGTAATTTATTTGATCGTACATTAGTATTCATTGGGAGCCAGATGTCAAGGTCCTCTCAAGGTCTAGACCATCGTAAGATCAAAGTATTACTTTGCATTTTAATGTCAGTTTTTTTGGACACTCATTTCCATGTAGAATATTGCAAGTTCCATAAAGAGCGTGTGAGTCATATGGGCTTTGTACTCCTTTTTTTTTTACTTTAAAAAAATGCAATCGTGATTGGTCGGCAAAGGAATTTAAGCAATAAGTTCACGTTTGTCAGAGTCGAAGCTGTGGAGTTTGGTGTAAATTGTGAAATTTTCTTGGTCATAATATCCAATGGATCTTCAAAAATAGGCTCACAAAGGGCGGGCATTTGCATGATAATCCAAAGTAAAATGGATATGCAAAGTAGAAGCTGTTCATGATCTAAAATGTCGACTTGTCCAAAAAGTTCCTCAGTGTCTTTTTTTCTTAGTTTTAGGTTCCAGATGCCTACCAAAACTACCAGTTGCACAAATGTTTGTATGAAATGTTCCGGGATGAACTCTCCTCCCCTTGTGATAAAACCTTTCGTTTTGTTTAAAACGTGTTAAAACAAATGTCAAGAAAGGTCATCTGATGTTACATTCAGCGGTGGGTGGCAGCACGTGTTGTAAAAAACTTGCAGCAACAGACTGATCGCCGTTCCCGTCAGAACCAACAGGAGACCAGCAAGCTGAAACCACTCCATTCCCTCCGGCAAGTGGAAAAACCACATCATCACCATGAACAAGCTCTCGGCATGGAATGCTAGACCCAACGCCAAGAACTGCCTACATTGATGCCTGTTCTCAGCCATGTCGTCTTCATTGACGGGACATACTATGTTGACCCAAATCAGAGAAAACATCTTCGTTACGGAGAGCTGAGAATTGAATAAATTACATCTGTTCTGTAATGCTAGGGCCAAACATGTCAACGCGATGTGGAACGTGATGACGGCAGTGACCCAGGCTCCAAAAGCGTGGATGAAGAGAGCAAAACACAGGAGTCGGGAACCAGTATCTGCCAGTCTCAGGAGGAAGTAGAGCAGCATATAGCGCTTTCCGAGCTTCGCCTGCCCGCTCTCTCTGTTCCTGACGGCAGCCATGAAGATGGTCATCCCCTTGGCCAGGCTGATCCATGACAAGGCCACACTGACTACACGCCACGCTCCTGTGATCATGGCAAAACAAATACACAACAATGTTATTGTATGTAACTTCATCACTATAAATTGACATTAAAGGTCGATTTTAGGAGATGATATGTTTATAACCATCATTATTTTAGGCGAGCTTCGTAACTTACACCATATGCTATTGATCCTTTGTGGCCTATTCCCTCTTCAGTCTCTGCACTGTCATCAGGTCTACTAAGAGCAAATATTATTGAGGGTTTTGGTCTCTCTCTCTCTCTCTCTCTCTCTCTCTCTCTCTCTCTCTCTCTCTCTCTCTCTCTTTCTCTCTCTCTCTCACTCTCTCTCTCTCCCTCTCTCTCTCTTAGACGCAAATTAATTAAAGGTCCTAAGGCTCCTGTGGAATGTGAGTATGAATGATACGAGGAACCATAGTGAGATTAGGCTTCCGCCCAAAATCTGTATCCTTGTTGTGAATAACATGTCTCGAGTCCTTATCTCTCTCTCTCTCTCTCTCTCTCTCTCTCTCTCTCTCTCTCACTCTCTCTCTCTCTCTCTCTCTCTCTCTCTCTCTCTCTCTCTCTCTCTCTTTCTCTCTCTCTTAGACGCAAATTAATTAAAGGTCCTAAGGCTCCTGTGGAATGTGAGTATGAATGATACGAGGAACCATAGTGAGATTAGGCTTCCGCCCAAAATCTGTATCCTTGTTGTGAATAACATGTCTCGAGTCCTTATCTCTCTCTCTCTCTCTCTCTCTCTCTCTCTCTCTCTCTCTCTCTCTCTCTCTCTCTCTCTCTCTCTCTCTCTCCTGACAGTGTTAACAAAAATGTAAGTGATCAGATGTCAAAGGGAAAATGTATTTCTCCTTAAAAGCTGTGTACAGCTCGGTCTTGCTGTATGTACGCGACAAAGGTCAGTGTACAGATATATGTCGGTGACCAAGAGGAGTAAAACAAGGGGGTGTGTTGATCCCTATACTGTTCTCATGTTTGGCTCACCTGCGTGTACCAATGGAATTCTATGTATTCGCTGTTTTTGTCTCCAGATTTTTCTACATATATGCGAGATGAGTCCTAAGTAGTCCAAAAATGATAGTTTAAAAAAAACTGTTTTTGTCCGTCCATCCGCCGTCCGTGAAAAATTTTAATGTGGCTAAGTACTCTGAACCTACTTCATGTATCACAACCGAACTTGATAGGACGATGTATTCGGAAATGATTAGTGAACGATTGACTTCACTTCAAGGTCAAGGTCACTTGGTCAGTAAATGTTCGTTACAAAATTACCTTTTCCCACTGTTACGTTGTAATGTTACGTTTAAGACGCGCACGATAAATTCGATCGTTTTGTTTTGCAAAGCATGCAATAACAGAGTGTATTTTGATTTGATTTGATTTTTCGTTGTTGTTAGAAGAAGCTTTGTATAACGTTGATAATTTTCGTTGGTCGGTATTATTGGAGAATTTTCTAGAATCACGTGTTTACTATCGATCGAAGCATGTAGATAAATCTAGTGGTAGCTACTAGATTCTTCTAACCAAAAATAAAGTTATATGACGTAAGACAGTGCATAGTTCCGGTGACGAATTTTATTCTGATTGGCTGTAATTGCGTCACGCTGGAATGTTCGAACTTTCTCTAGAGCATGGAAAGACTATATAAGTGCCGTACTGTTTGAAAAAAGTTAGTTGAAAAAGTGACAGAGTGAAAAAGCGAAAAGTGATCTTGTATGCAGTTGTTGATGTATGCTGAATAAAGTTGGAAAACTTCATAGGACGACTCCTGCTTTGTTGCTGAGTGAACAGGTTGCGTGGATAAACGAATCTGAGTTACACTTATCAAGATTCAAGCATCGGGGCTGAATCAACTACTGATAAAAACAACAACAGTGTAACACCCACAAAATTTAGCTGTTTCCCGAAGTTCTTGATCTTGAACCTTTGATTCTTGGATGCATAATGGGAATTAATGAGACACACATGCCACACACATTTGGTCAACCTTTCTCCAAAGACACTGGAGCTGTCCAAAGCCGATTCATATGGGTACTTTGAAATGACCTTGACCCAAAATTATGAGAGATTAAAAAAAATTAAAAGTCCAAACTTGTATGTGAAGATACTAGTTCGACCTTTCGTATATATAATCCGTGTTTGCATTGATCTTGAAAGCCAAGCTAATTTTAGGCCTTTAAAAACATGTTAAAATTGGTCAGCATACAGTGGAATGGCTCTATATTTCACACATAGTATGCATCAACATTGGCTTATTTGATCACACATGAGCATCAAAGGTCATGTGAAGGTCAAGGTCATTCCAAGGACACAGTTACTGAAGGTAAAAGAGGTCACTGTTTTTTTGGCTTAATACAACTTTTGTTGTAGTTTATTTCGATCGTACAAGATATTAATAGTATCCATCCGGAGCCAGAGGTCAAGGTCATGTCAAGGTCAAGATAATCGCAAGGTGAAAGTTAGTATTTACAGGTTAATGCCACAGTTTCAGTTTTATTCGCATTCATTTTCATTTAGAATATTGCAAGTTCCACAAGGAGCATGTGAGTCGTGAACTTTGCCCTTGTAGTTTATTAATCAATTGGCCTGTGAGTTACCTAAGAGAGGAATGTATGGAATTAAGCTTATTCGAGGCGCTATCGAAGTGTTTTACTACTTTTTGCTGATAATATCATTTTATTATCAAACACTGTCCTTGGTTTGCAAACTCAATTAAATAATCTCAAAGAAGAGACTGTTAGATTGAATCTAACTGTACAATTAGAAAAGACGAAGTTTTTTTTTGTTTTTTTTTGTTTTGTTTTGTTTTTTAGAATGGGTAGATATTTAGATGCCCGTGAAAAATAATACTTCGGTGCAGATATGCTATGATAAGCTAAAAGTAGCGAATTTGTTGTTCTTAGAGCTGATAGATTGATCTTTCATACATATATGTTTCGTTTTTTGCGTTTATCTTGAACTAGTGGTTTTGTACCCTGGCAAGCCAAGGTACACAGGTTGCTGTTTAAAATGTAGACAGAGAGACAACTGTTGTCTGCGAGTTTCATTTGGACGATGATACCTCCCCATATCCCCCTTCATACCTCCCCATACCCCCCCTGATATCTCCCCGTCCCCCCCCCCTCCCCATGATGCCTCACCATACCCCCAGGGGCCCTTGATACCTCCCCGAACCCACTTGATACCTCCCCATACCCCCTTGATACCTTCCGTACCCCCCTTGTAACCTACCTGTACCCTCCTTGATACTTCCCCGTTGATCGTTTCGCAGGTATGGATGAAAGGAATCGACCATCACCATACCCCCCTTATATATACCCGTATCCCCGTTATGCCTACCCATGCCCCTTTAAACCTACCCGTAGCCCCCTTTTACCTACACGTACCACCCCATCCCGATCCTTGGTACTACTACTACTACTACTACTACTACTACTACTACTACTACTACTACTACTACTACTATTACTATTAATATTGAATATAGAATAATACAAATAGAAATCATAAAAAACACCAAGGTTTTAAAAGAAAATTTGATAATAATAATAATAATAATAATAATAATAATAATAATAATAATAATAATAAATTAAAGGTAAAAAGTCTAAATGAAAAAAAAATCCATATTGTAGTGTTTAAAAAAAAAAAACTTAAAAAAAATATGGCCCGCGTGAGTATTGATCTTGGGTCGCCCGAAACCGTAGGCGAAAGATTAACCCACTAAGCTACCAAGGCTTGGTAGAAAAACCATGAATTGTTTGGTCTATATGGGAAAACATGCTGAAACCTCAATTTGATTTTTAATGGAAGCGCGCGGAATGAGGCTATTGCAGTTTGTGGACATTTTGTTTATTTATTTATCTCAGAAACGGTTAAACGTTCGGTAAGGAAATGTCGGCTATAACGATTTGGCTGGTTTTGAGCACACAGCAGGCCGATCAGCAGCGCTCAGCACCTGCCCAGATCAGCGTCCATAGGAGACAAACTTTATAGTAGAGGCGAAGAAGGACTTCCGGCTAAGCAATTTATATATATAAATGTCAGTGTCGTTTTAGGCCTTGCAAATAAATACAAAACAAAAAAAGGTAATCGGACAGTAGACTGGCTCTTATTTATTTATTTATTCTTTTTCTTTAAATTTTATTATTATTATTATTTTTTTTTTTTGGGGGGTGGGTGGGAGGTAAGGTGGACACTTTATTGTCACTTTTTATCTGGAAATTCCGGCAGCCTCTCCTGGGGAAGGTGTAGTGGCAGCCTGTGGCACACCAAATCCCAGCCTAGCTAATGTTAGTTGTGTTTTTGAAATTTTGATGGGGGGGAGCAAACCGTAGTACCCAAAGAAAACCCCCGAGACGAAAGTAACTAATATTCAGAGAAACATGCCGTCCAGAAGCTGGATCGATCCCAAATCTGTCAGGCACCATTGGTTTCAAATCTGTCAGGCACCATTGGTTTCAAGCCTGTGGATAAGGCAAATTAGTTCCGCCTTAGACCACTCGGCCACAGCGATCATAGTATGCAACATCATTGGGTTATTTGATCATACTGATCATACATGAGCATTAGAGATCACATGAATCCAACGTCAAGCTCACTGAAGTCAAGGTCATCCCAAGATCAAGAGCATAGAAATATCAAATTCGGTATTACTTTGCATTTTAATGCCACAGTTTCTTTTTTCTTTTCTTTTCTTTTTTATGTTAACATGGCTAAACTGTTTAAAAAAAAAAACTGGTTTTAGAAATGTTCTAAGGTTTTAGTAACCTTAGATGGGATGCACAAGTGATTTAGAGTCGTTTTTAATGCTTAAAACAGTTCTAACTTTAGATGTGATCGGAGCAGTTTTAAAATCACTACAACTGATCTAAAGGTCACAACAAAATGGCGGCCCCCGTTCATCAGTTGCATTGTGAACTGAATAGGAGGAGAAATCGTTTGTACAGAGAGAGACGGAACCCTTTGAACGAATAGCTACACCTGCTGAACTGTGTAGTGAAGTACCATGGGTCGGTTCATGATTCCCGCATACTGCAGCAAAGCAGCGTTTGGAGGGACTTCGATTCAAATGCAGCCACCACTGCTTATATGCTTATGGTATTGTTTTTAATGACGTTTATACGTGACGTCATTTTTAGTTTTGCTAAATCAATTTTAACTTGCCCTAAAACTATTCTAGTTAAAACTGTTCTAAATATTTTTAGAAGCGCGTCATGTATTGCTTTTAACTTATTTCTATAGAACAGTTTTAACTAGAACTGTTTTAGGGCTAAAATCTTTCTAGTTTAGAAACGTGTTGGTCTTTAGTGACCCTACCTCATGACAAAAAATTATGCAAATGTGGTGACGTCATTATGATGCAGTCATAGTGTAAGTCGTAACACTTTCTACACGGAATCTTCACTCAGTGTGGGTGTGTATATTATTCTTTGTCGTAGGTCTAACTTCCATGCTGCACTATGCTTTTTTTTCTCCCTTCTCCGAACGTCAATATTGAAGGCAGCGAGCGCGTGCTGGAGACGTTTAGCTCAGGACATGAGCGTCAGGATCTTTAAAGTCCGAGAATAATTTTTTTCATAATCAATCTCTTCCTTTTTCTTCTTCCCCACTTTCTCGTTCTTTTTCGATATTTTCTAAAATATAGGATGTTTATGAACGCGCGTGTGTGTGTGTGTTTGCGTGTGTGTTTGTGTGCGTGTGTGTATGTGTGTGCGTTTTTATGTGCGTCGTGTGTGTGTGTGTTTGTGTGTGTGTGTGTCTGTGTGTGTGTCTGTGATTGTGTGTGCGTGTGTTTGCGTGTGTGTGTTTGCGTGTGTGCTCGCGAAGGAACCTGCACCCGTTAAAACCCGGCACATAGACATTATTATTATTATTATTATTATTATTATTATCATTATTATTATTATTATTATTATTATTATTATTATTATTATTATTATTATATAGTAGTAGTATGTTTTGGACATTTTAAATGTAAATATTTTCATTTAGGTTGATCTTAACTGAGATTGAGAGAGAGAGTGGTCTTTTGTCCTGCTTGGAAAAAAGTGTGTTAGTGCATGTTAGGAAAAAATTCACATTTTGTTGTATTTTAGGACCATAATTATTTATAGGCTGCATGATGCATGAATTGTACATTTATTCATATTTATTTATTGATGAAAATGAGCACATTGTTATAAAATGCTCAAATGGTTTTAAATGTTTGATTCATTGTTTCATATATTTGTCCGAGAGCTGTTAAAGGCGTTAAAAAATCAAGTGTCAATTGTCAAAATTGTCATTAAAGAATCTCAGTTGTCAAAATTGTTAACTTTCTCTCTCCCTCTCTCCCTCCCTTCCTCCCTCTCTTTCTCTGTGTACGCGCGTAACCTAGTAGGTGCGCGATCAAGGTACTGGTAGTCTAAAACTGATATGAGCGAGAAGATTCGTGAAAATGCTCGCGTACCGGCGCGACAAATTTCTCGCCTACGTTTTGAAGTTCCACTGTAAAGTTTTGCTCTCCCATTTTAAAGTTTCTAGATGCAGTTTTTCACTCCATTTGAGTCGGACTGCCGCCCTTAAAAGCACACCCTCAAAAAATAATTACTGACCACCAGATGGTTCGCTCGTGATGTCTACATGTAGGTTAATTCTGAACATATAGTACTACTGAAGTAGGAATGAAAATTGAAACGTTATCATGTAAAAGGAGTAGTAGTAATAGTAGTAGAAGTAGTACATGTAGTAGTAGTAGTATTAAAAATCATCATCATCACCATCAATTGCCTTAAAAAACACGCTTGGAAGCTCTAAGCACGTTACATGGAAATACTGTTCAAAACTGTCAGTCACTAAGTAGCATGTAATCATATAACACATCACACATACATCAAGGCACGCATATTACATGAGTGAAAAAAAAAATAAGAAGACAAAAATTGTGCAATCTATTTTAACATTACCACTCCTATAAAATTAAAAATAAAGTGGGCTTATCAAACTGTAGGCTATTTCTATCGTACCGGCAAGTTCGTTGACGCTTGGCTTGGCATCAAGAAGAATGTAGAGCTGCAAGACAAACTGTGGGGTAGCCTCCAACGTGGCTTCTATGATACTAGCATTGGCGTTGATGCGCCGCCACAGCTTCGCCTTATAGTGGTATATCCGGCGAGCGTGGGTGGACAGGGTGGACTTGGATGACCGACTTTTCAACCCATAATACACAGCTTTGATGGCACTGTTGGAGGAAAATAGACTGAGAATAAAGCATTTGTTCTTGTTTGACACAGACTTAGTATTGGTATGTGCTAGTTAACAAATTTCCCTCCAATAATATTTGCGGGTGCTCGCGTGAGAATCTTACAAGTCTGTATCAAAAATCTTCTTCATGAGTGCATCAATGGAAAATGTGTTTGTGTCAAATACAAATCCACAGATATGTTATGTCTTTAGGAATTTGTTAACAATAATTGTTTTATTGACTCAGATTCATGCAGCAATGTGAGTATATTGCTCCTTACCACTCACCCCATCACACTCACACACACTATCCTGAAAAAAAAACACCCAACACTGTAGAAATCCAAGATCTGTAGTGTCAATGGCGTATTGTACTATTGGTGGGCGGAATTACGTGTGTACTACTACTACTACTACTACTACTACTACTACTACTACTACTACTACTACTACTACTACTGCTGCTACTACTTACTAGCCTACCACTACTACTACTACTACTACTACTACTAATAATAATAATAATTCCCTCCGTGGGTGTGCCGGGGGTTTCACTATAAATAGTATCCCCACTTTCTAGAAATTTAGTGAGTTAAATTCCCACTGTCGCTGTCTTTCTCCTTTGTTCTTTCTCTTTCCTACTGCGTTCTATCAATCTACTATCTTCTTCTTCGCTAGACAGTCACCTACCCTTTTTCTTGAAAACTCTTCCGGGACAAAACTCCTTATTTGTGTGTGAGGTCTGTTGATCAGCTTGGGAATATTGGACGCTTTCTGCAAGGTGGTCACTGGGGTTTCCTATTGTTACACTCCGTTTGATGTTGGTGTGTTCTTTATCAGTATCTGATTCAGCCTATCCTATCCTATCCTATCCTGTCCCATAACCCGAAGGTCGTAGGGGCACCACAGATGATCGTTTAACCAGCATACTCCATCTTTCTCTGTCCTCAGCAGCCCTCATGGCTTCGCTCAGTGTCAAACCAGTCCATTCTCGAATGTTGTCCTCCCACCTCTTTTTCGGTCTCCCCCTTCTTCTACCTCCTTGCACTGTGCCTTGCAGAATGGTCTTTGCAAGGCCTGATGATCTGGTGACGTGGCCATACCATCGGAGTTTCCGTTTCTTCACCACTGTGAGCAGGTCATCGTGTTGTCCAATGGCTTGTGTGATGGTCTGTCGGACTTCGTCGTTGGTGATGTGTTGGGTATAGGAAATGCACAGAAGTCTTCTGTAGCACCTCATCTCCATGCTTTGTATTCTTCGCAAGCATATAGGAAGATGGAGATGACCAGAGAGCGCAGCAGTCTTACTTTGGAATGTAGACTGATGGTTCTGTCTTTCCAAATGGGCTTCAACCTTGTCAGGGCAGCAGTTGTTTGGTTGTTGTCTGATTCAGCCCCAATGCTGAATTCCTGATAAGGTGTAACTCAGATTCGTATATCCACGCAGCCTGCTCACTCAGCATACAAGACACGGAGTCGACGTATGAAGTTTTCTACTTTTATTCAGCACACATCAACAACTGCATACAATTCTCAACTCAACTTAACAACTTTCAACAACAACTTTCACAACTATCGCTTTTGAAACAGCGCGGCACTTAAATAGTCTCTTGATACTCCCGAATAACCTGGATCAATCTCGTTTGACGCAATTTAACCAATCGCTTCTAACTTCGTCATTACTGTTTTACGTCATACATATTTTTTCTCCTTCCGGAACGTCCTCTTGCTTCGACATGTATCGGGAAATTTCTATCGAGAGTAAACACGCAGATCCAGAAACTTCTCCAGTAATATCGACTAACGCAAATTATCAACGTTATACAAAGCCTCTCCTAACAACAATGCAAACTCAAATCAAAGGTAAACAAACTCCATTATTGAATACTTTGCAAAACGAAACGATTAGATCTATCGTGCGCGTTTCCGACATACTTTCGTACGCGTTTCAACGTAACACCTATGATGCTATTATTTGGCAATGTAGGCATTTTATATGTATGTGTTTTGTTAATATTTTATAATGAGGTTTGTATTCTATTTTGTCTTTGTAAACGGGGGTTCAATAAATTAGAGTATAGCCTCAGCGTCCCCTGCGTGGGATGTATTTATTGTAAAGTGACCGACTGGTGGATTGCCTTCAGTGTTACCACTAGAGTTGTTTCGGCAGATCTTTTATGCGGATCAGGGGCGAGTCCTCTTTCAGCGAAGTTGTTGTCTTGATTTTAGGTTCTGATTCGGCTCTTTGCAGTCCGCTGGACCCTGTAAGCAATGAATAACTAACTCACTAACTAAATAAATAACTACTACTACTACTACTACTACTACTACTACTACTACTACTACTAATACTACTACTACTAATAATAATAATAATAATAATAATAAGTGAGGCTACACGCGCCTTATTCATATATTAGACTCAAAAGGCGGTGATCCGTAACCAGCTACACGCTCACATGTCACCCACACTCCTACCAACACAACAAGCCCACATTCATCACTCAACCAGGTGGCGTAAAGGCACGTCGTTGTCAGAAGACGGAAAGAAAATACATTTTTAATTTTGAAAGTGTTAGACAACATCATTATTGAAGGGAGGGAGGAAACCGGAGTGTCCGGAGAAAACCCTCGGTGACCTGAAAGTCTGGTACTTAAGTCACATAAGTTCGTCCCCTACGGGGAGGAACCCCCGTGACCTCCGGTATAGGAAATACAGCTCATTATCCACTGAGCTACCAGGGCACCACATATGTTCTTCTGTTAGTCCATTACTCTGATTAATGTTAGTATAACTTACGTAATGATGCGTCGTTAATATTAGTTATAGTTTTCTGTTAGTCCATTTCTCTGATTAATGTTAGTATAACTTACGTAATGATGCGTCGTTAATATTAGTTATAGTTTTCTGTTAGTCCATTACTCTGATTAATTTCAGTATAACTTACGTAATGATGCGTCGTTAATATTAGTTATAGTTTTCTGTTAGTCCATTACTCTGATTAATGTTAGTATAACTTACGTAATGATGCGTCGGTAATATTAGTTATAGTTTTCTGTTAGTCCATTACTCTGATTAATGTTAGTATAACTTACGTAATGATGCGTCGGTAATATTAGTTATAGTTTTCTGTTAGTCCATTACTCTGATTAATGTTAGTATAACTTACGTAATGATGCGTCGTTAATATTAGTTATAGTTTTCTGTTAGTCCATTTCTCTGATTAATGTTAGTATAACTTACGTAATGATGCGTCGTTAATATTAGTTATAGTTTTCTGTTAGTCCATTTCTCTGATTAATGTTAGTATAACTTACGTTAATGATGCGTCGGTAATATTAGTTATAGTTTTCTGTTAGTCCATTACTCTGATTAATGTTAGTATAACTTACGTAATGATGCGTCGGTAATATTAGTTATAGTTTTCTGTTAGTCCATTTCTCTGATTAATGTTAGTATAACTTACGTAATGATGCGTCGGTAATATTAGTTATAGTTTTCTGTTAGTCCATTTCTCTGATTAATGTTAGTATAACTTACGTAATGATGCGTCGGTAATATTAGTTATAGTTTTCTGTTAGTCCATTTCTCTGATTAATGTTAGTATAACTTACGTTAATAATGCTTTGTTTGTTTGATTTTAATGTTTATTTTCACCGAAATGATAAGGGGGAAAAAAAACCGTCAGTTATCATAGATACTGACCAATTGAAGAACCAATAAACGTTTTCGCTAGACTAATGCATACATCAAAACTAATATTGTCTGAAGCTGTCATAATTCAAGTTCAAGTTCAAGATAATTTATTGCCAAGTGAATAATACACAAGGAATGCATTTGGTAAACGCTGCAGCACCACACAAAAGCACATATAAAACATAGAGAACATGTGAACAAGCTAACAATTATTGTTAAGTAGACTATCACGCAATTGATTTCATTGAAATAAAACATGTTTAAAAGAAAACACATACACATTTGATATTTTTACAATATTTAGTTTTTCTAGAATTTAGATATTTTCTATAAGCCATCGTTACTACAGACCTCGGGATTCCATTATGTTGCTCCAATAGGAGATTAAAATGACATTTCTTTTTAACTTCATTTTCAGTTATAACCTGCATATCTTTAACTGACTATGATATATTTAACTTTACTACTTTATTGTTTTCGGCACCATGTTTTGCAGCTTGATCAGCGCAGTCATTAAAGAGAAAACCACAATGAGAAGGAACCCAACAAAAGTTAGCATGTTAATTATAATACTATGAATCAAGTACTTAATTTCAATTTTTTTTTCTGTCTTTACTGTTATTAGAATTTAATGCCTCTAAAACTGATTATGAGTCTACACATATAACTACCCTATAGAAATTTAATGGTATATTTATTATTCTATTTAAAGCCATAAGTATTGCTAGCAATAATGATGATAACGTAATGATGCGTCGGTAATATTAGTTATACTTATAATACTGGTTGTGCTTTCAAGTTTGGTTTTGTATGAGATATGGTTTTGTTGTCTTAAGTTATGATAGGATGACAATGAGTGTGTGGTGGGTATAAACGCAGTGGGCCTGTGGGTGTGTATATGTGGGTGAGTATGCGTGTGTGTGTGCGTGAGTGTCTACGTGCTTTCAGTCCATCTGTAAATTCCCATCTCACAAATCATTCTCACAACAGGTTTATTTTGGTGATAATTAATTATTTATGATCTTGCCCTATGTAACGTGTTTTTATACAGTGAGTATCCTTGTGGCGAACCAACTTTTCCTTTTTGATGGAATAAAGAATATATTGACTTGACTTGTATTAATTTTGTTTGTTCGTGGGGGGTGTTTTATCACGGCCCTATTGTCTTACCGTTTCGAGGAAAAAGATATTTTAAAGAATAAACTGAACTGAACGGATAGTTATACTGATGTATTGTAATTGTTTGGATAGTGGACTTTCATTACCAAACATTGTTATGTCCGGCATCCAAAGGGCTTTCAATGTCAGAAACATTGCAAACTTTCCTGGATGTTTTTCTGCTTGACAGGCTCTTTTCTGTACGTATTTCAGTTTAAGTTATTTATTTAAAGACTTTTCATTGATACAATGATTTTAGACTCTGACAAACATATATATATATATATATATATATATATATATATATATATATATATATATATCCCCCCTTCCTCCCATCCCCCTTCCCTCACATATACTTGTTTAGATCGCGTTGTTATGACTTTCATTAAACGCCACATACGTTGTGTTGACAGTGGGTAATACTTCGTACCCTTTTTTTTAAAAATACTTGTAAATCTTCTAACGCTAGCCCTAACCCTTACCCTAATTCTAATGGAACACTCTTTTGACGTCAGCATAACGAGTTCCGTCAAAAAAAAAACGTACGTAGATTCTCAAGTGTAAGTCACAGGAACACGTCTAAACATAATCACACTCACACGCACACAGACACACACACACAGTTTACGGAATTTATTCAGAATAACAATGCACGTTATTAAACACAAGTACAACCATGCATTTTCTGAAACACACACACACACCTACACACACACCCACACACACGCACACACCCACACACACACACACACACACACACACACACTCACACACTTACGTATTTTAGAAAATACAATGCTTAATGAATATAATTTACATATTTTGTGCTCCATGAATTCAAACGCATTGTATATATGATATTTACATTTTGTTAGTTTATTTGTAGTAAGCCTACGTGATAAAAATATTATGCACTAGTAATTTAGCATTGGTCAAAGTCAGCTCACTCACCCGACACATTGTTTAACATTGAAAACGACACTCAATATGGCCGTGGTTTCCAGTTCAAGGGATCTTTCCAGTGCACTATTTGCGTCCCTGGTTTCTGGCGGTAGGTATACATTGTTGATAAACCAAAAGTAAAGGTTACCGGAATAGGACCAGAGAAACAACCATAAAGTCAGGCCACCGTACAGTGTCTGGCCTTCCACAAAGTACTGAATAGCTAGCCACAAGTCGGTGAAGATGTCCAGCAGATATAGAAAGGCTCCCACCAGTTCGAAGACGGCATCGTACCATTGGAACGCGTAGTCCCGATCGTATGGATTTTCAGTCTCTCTGAAGAACAAGCCATGCGGACACCGATGTGACGACAGGCAGCAGCACAGTGGAGCGGGGGTTTTCAGTTTTAAGGCTTCGTGGACTTCTTCTTCATCCTGTTCATTATTGAGTGCTCGAAGCACTCTTTGCCATGCGATGGCAACAAGGGTTTGGGGTTGCGAAGGTGGTGCCGTGGGATGTACCCTTGCCATTATTACTAGTACTACCAAATCAGAGAGATCTATGCTACTGGCGCGTGAGGGAGGGACTGCTGTTGGTACGGTTGTTCTTCTTCTACAGGCACAACTGCTTCTGCTATTTGTTGCCGAGTTAAGGAGCTGCTGCTTGCCACAACTACTACTGTTCCTTAAGTAGCACTTGCCACAACTACTACTGTTCCTTAAGTAGCACTTGCCACAACTACTACTGTTACCTTAAGTAGCACTGATTCTGCTATTTGTTGCCGAATTAAGGAGCTGCTGCTTGCCACAACTACTACTGTTCCTTAAGTAGCACTTGCCACAACTACTACTGTTCCTTAAGTAGCACTTGCCACAACTACTACTGTTACCTTAAGTAGCACTGCTACTGCTATTTGTTGCAGAGTTAAGGAGCTGCTGCTTGCCACAACTACTACTGTTCCTTAAGTAGCACTTGCCACAACTACTACTGTTACCTTAAGTAGCACTGCTTCTGCTATTTGTTGCCGAATTAAGGAGCTGCTGCTTGCCACAACTACTACTGTTCCTTAAGTAGCACTTGCCACAACTACTACTGTTACCTTAAGTAGCACTGCTACTGCAACAGCTACCGCCTTAAGCAGCAATTCTACTGCAACAATTACTACTTCTATCGCTATTTCTTGCCGAGTTAGATGAGCTGCTGCTTGTTTGACTCTGTTATATCACCTTGTCAGCAAAAGAAACATTTGTTGACAAAACAACTGCCAGGTATGAAATAATTCATAGGCTAGACGACCTATGTTACTAGAAACTCCCGAATACCTGTATTACTCTTCGTATACACGTATTACTCTTCGTAGTTTTTGTTATTAGTAAAGTTCGACTACAACTCTAAGAGGAGTAAGTATGAGCCCTCTCTGACACTGGCAGTTATGATCACAGCTGCAAACTGCGCAATAGGAGGTCTGTGTGGTGAAGTTTGTTTTCAAATCACCATGGAGAGGATACAGGAATGGAAATTCAAGTCGCGGGTTTACTAGACCAGCAGAAGTGCGGACAGCGACTAATACAAACTACTTCCTTCTTTCTGAGACTGTTGAGCGGTGTTAAAGCACAAACTCCTTAATCCTTTCGTGCCCTGCGTCGTCATGCTACGGGTTCCTTATTCATATACAGTACCTGTCGGATAGTGCAGTGGTTGGAGCACTCGCTACTGTGTCGAAAGTGAAGCACCGTCCGGTGCGGTTAGCACTTGGATGGGTGACCGCTAAGGTGTGAAGCGACAAACAACAACGCCCCCAGTTGACTCAACTGTGATTGAGTACCTACTCTCTTGAGGGTGGGGAAGGTAAAGCAGCGAGGGAGAGAGTTGGGCATCACCCTCATTACGCTGGCCCAAGATAAGTGTGATCTCCAACATCACGCTCCCCTACGGCCACAAGGCTATGGGACTACCTTTACCTTTACCTTTTTTATACAGTACCTGTACTGTCATTTCCATTGTTAATGAGTGTGCATGAAGTATCGTCGACCTTTTTGTATCTCCAAATAAATCTTGAAATAATTGGGAATCGCAACGAGCCAACACACGACATCTTGATAGTTCTGATTGTCCGCGACTGTTGTAAAGTGTTCCGGATATGTCTGGAAACACATACACACGCAAATGTATTTAATCTAATCACACGGTTTGAACAGTGGCCAAATGATATTAGTTAACCACATACATACAATTATTACATTGTTTCTCTTCCTTGAAAACTGTGAGATCATTAGGTCATTAAGCATGTGTACAATGCGGTGGTGGTTATAGTAATTTGGTCACTGAACTTCATGGTAGCCTTTTAATACGGAATATTACAAGAATAAACAAGATGGCAAGGCATTCAAATGTATTTCCAGACTCTCACACATATAGCTTAAAAAAATTGTTTTTAAGCCTTTTCAACAGTGGTAATTTTTTTGGCGATGTGATGACTAGGATTTATTCTAACAAAGCAAAATGAAAACGTGGAATTATAGGCTCTTGTCTGAACTATCTGCAAGCAAAGTAATATGAAAATCTGATCAGCCCAAATTTTAGATACAAACAAGGGTGAAGCACAATGACCTTGTTCCTTGAGAAAATACAAATCTGAATGATCTAACATGCATAGCAATAGTTAAAGTATCCTCTAAATAAAAATAATGCATTTCGGTTCAGCTATTGTGGAAATAACGCACAAAGTGTGTTTTGAATTCGCACACTGACAACCAAAAGTGACACTGGGATCGACGGACTGAAGGAAGGACCGACAACCGGACTGCTACTGAAGGATGGTTCATCAATTGAGTTACCTGCCTTGCACTGCTACCTCTTCAACAAGAGACATAATCTGTTTTCAGTGATAACTGTGACAATGAAATGAGCCCTGCTCGATGATAACTGTGCCTTATAACGTGGTAAAGTGAAGTTCAGATTGAATGCATTCAAATCCGCTTTTATTATATTCCGATAGCACTGACGTTCAGTCTTTAGTAAAATCCCAATTAATCTGTTATTATGTATTATTATTGATTTAAATGTTCCTGTATAGCGCTCTTCCAGCTCAAGGCGCAGCAGCTTTTATTGACTTACATGCATAGCAGTGCCAGTCTATGTACTCTACCCCCCCAAAAAATGTTTTCCAGATTTTTACAAATTTGTGCGAGATGAGTCCTAGATAGTCCGAAAATGATATGTCTGTCCGCCCGTCCGTCTGTCCGCGCAAAAACTTTAAAGTGGTTAAGTACTCTGAGCCTATTTCAACTATAACAACCAAACTTGGTCAGATGGCGTTTACCAATGAGACCTCAAAAATGATCAGTGAATGAATGACTTCCCTTCAAGGTCAGGGTCACAAGGTCATCATATGTTAGTCAAAAAATGAAAATGTTAAACAAAATTTCACTTTTTTAAAATAGGTTATTAATATTGAACGTATGATTCTTTGATGCATGATAGATACCAATGAGACACACATCATTTGCAAATTTGGTCGACCTCACTCCAAGGTCAAGGTCACTGGAACTATCCAAGGTCGGTTTAGTGACCTTAAAATATGAGAGATATCAAGTCCAAACTTGTTGTATTTAGAGATGATAGATTGATCTTTATGTTCCGTTTTGGCATTCATCTTGAAGGTCAAGGTCATTTTAGGCCTTGCAAAAACATTTTAAAAAATAGGTCATCGTACAGTAGAATGGCTGTTTATTTAACCCAAAGCATGCATCAACGTTGGGTTATTTGATCAGACATGCATGAGAGATCAGGTAAGAGTGAAGGTCCTCCCAAGGTCACGGTCACTGAAGGTCAAAGTCATCCCAAGGTCACCCTTTGAGGTGGGTTGGAGGGGGGCATAATACAATGTTTGCTACACTTTATTTGACAGTATGATGGAGCCGGAGGTCAATGTCATCTCAAGGTCAAGAGCATAGAAAAATGAAAGGCGATATTACTTTGCATTTTAATGCCACCATTTTTTTTTCTGGGCACTCATTTTCGAGTTCCATAAGTAGCATGCGAGTCACATGGGCTTTGCCCTTCGGATGAGAGTATAAGCCGGGGTCTAGTCTGTGCACGCATGCATTCCATAACATGGACTTTAAAGATCCTGATACTCATGTCCTAGACGGGTGAGTGCCAGCTACACATGTACACCCAACACGCACTGGGTCCCTTCTCCCCATCCTCTGTCGCCCAGGATTGTGCTCAGTGGTCTGAGCGTCAGACTTTGGCTGCAAGTGAGCGCCTCGGGCAGCTTGAGTTAGATCCTGTATCAGCCTGTGCCTTGAGTAGCTCTTGAGCTGGTGAAGCGCTCTATAAAAGTGATTCAATAAATCCTATCCTATCCTATCCTGTCCCATAACCCGAAGGTCGTAGGGGCACCACAGATGATCGCTTAACCAGCTTACTCCATCTTTCTCTGTCCTCAGCAGCCCTCATGGCTTCGCTCAGTGTCAAACCAGTCCATTCTCGAATGTTGTCCTCCCACCTCTTTTTCGGTCTCCCCCTTCTTCTACCTCCTTGCACTGTGCCTTGCAGAATGGTCTTTGCAAGGCCTGATGATCTGGTGACGTGGCCATACCATCGGAGTTTCCGTTTCTTCACCACTGTGAGCAGGTCATCGTGTTGTCCAATGGCTTGTGTGATGGTCTGTCGGACTTCAACGTTGGTGATGTGTTGGGTATAGGAAATGCACAGAAGTCTTCTGTAGCACCTCATCTCCATGCTTTGTATTCTTCGTTGGAGATCTGCTGTGAGGGTCCATGCTTCGCAAGCATATAGGAAGATGGAGATGACCAGAGAGCGCAGCAGTCTTACTTTGGAATGTAGACTGATGGTTCTGTCTTTCCAAATGGGCTTCAACCTTGTCAGGGCAGCAGTTGTTTGTGCGATCCTGGAGAGGACTTCCTGTCGAGACCCATTGTCTGACACAATGGCTCCTAAATATTTGAAGCTGTGCACTGTGTTGAGGGATTGGCCTTGTACTTTGATGTCCGTGTTGATGCCATTGGTGTTGTTGGTCATCATTTTGGTCTTCTCTGCACTTATTTCCATTCCATAAGCTCTGGAGGTGGTGTCAAGCCTCTGTACAAGCTGTTCAAGTTCTTGTTCCTCTCCAGCCAATCCATCAATATCATCCGCAAAACGAAGATTGGAGATTGCTCTGCCCCCTATGCTGACTGTGCCTTCGTGATCTGCAAGAGCATCTGACATGATGCGCTCTAGGAAGATGTTGAAGAGTGTTGGAGAGAGTAGGCATCCTTGACGCACACCGATTGTTGTTCTGAACCAGTTCCCGATGACGCTGTTATGGAGGACTGCACTGGTAGCCTTGTCATACAGGCTTTTGATGACTTCTATAATTTTAGGGCTGATGTTGTACACTTTCATGGTTGCCCATAGAGCTGCATGCCAGACTCGGTCAAATGCCTTCTTGAAGTCTATGAACACATGATATAGATGTTGTTGGTGCTGTAGGTATTTCTCACAGATTATTCTGAGGTTGAAAATCTGTTCAGTGGTACATCGCCCTGCCATGAATCCTGCTTGTTCTTCAGCTATGATTTGTTCAGCTTGTGGTTTCAACCTGTTGAGTATTATTTTCAGGAGGACCTTGCTGGGATGGCTGATGAGGCTGATGGTGCGGTAATTTTCACACTCCTGAAGGTTACCTTTTTTGGGAAGAGTGATGACAAGCGACTGGGTCCATGGTGTAGGCCATTCCCCACTCTGCCAGATCTTGTTACAGATAATGGTGAGAGCATCAGTCATCGCTTCTCCTCCTGCTTGTAGCAGTTCCGCTGGTATGTTGTCCACTCCCGCTGACTTCCCTTTCTTCAGCGATTGCACTGCTGCCTCAACTTCTTCCCGGAGAATTGGGAGGATTTCTTCTTCTTCTCTGCTCTCGGGACATGCTAGAACTGATGGGTCTCCATTTGGTGTATGGTTGTAAAGGTCAGAGCAGTACTCTGTCCATCTGTCCAAGACTTCTTGTTCTTCTGTAAGGCAAATGCCAGACTTGCTTTGGATAGTGGAGACTTTGGGCTGTTTAACACTTGTCAGCCGCTTCACAGTCTGGAAGGCCTTCTTGCTGTTGTTCTTGTTCAGATTGTTCTCTATTTCCTGGCATTGATCTTCTATCCAGTTCTCCTTTGCTGTGCGCATGCCTTTTCGGATGTCATTGTTGATTTTTCGGTAGACATCAGCTCCCTGTGAGGTGTTCTTTTTCTTTTTTAACTCTCTTCGTTTATCACACAGATCCAAAAGTTCAGGTGTGATCCACGGCTTCTTCTTTGGTCGGTGCTTGCCAAGGATCTCAGTGGCGGCATCTGTTACAGCTGAGTTGAAGGTATTGGTCATGGTGTTGACATCTACTTCGCCTGCCCCCAAAATAAGCAGTGGTGCAAATTTCCCTCCAATTGTGGCCTGAAATATTTTTGCCACCTCCGGGTCTTGCAGTTTGTCCAGGTCGAACTTCAGCCTAGTGCACTTTGAGGTATTTACTCTCTTCAAATAAAGCCGGAAAGACATCATCACGAGATCGTGGTCACTTCCAATGTCTGCTCCTGGAAAAGTGCGTGTCCTGCCAATGTTGATGCTTGATCTGAAGCGTTTCTTGACCATGATGTAGTCGATCTGGTTGTGATGTTCCCCGCCGGGACTGTGCCATGTCCATCGTCTGGATTTTTTGTGGAGACCAAGCGTGTTTGCCAGTACCAGATTGTTGTATCTGGCAAACTCCAATAGCCTCAGACCCCTGTCATTTGTCTCGTTGTTGCAGTGGGGTCCGCATGTGTCTCCCCAGTTGTGGTGCGCATCTTGGCCAACCTTGGCATTCCAGTCGCCTTGCACTATGACTATGTCCTTCTTCGGCACTTGGTCAAGGACCGCCTGTATATTTTCATAAAAATCCTCCACTTCGCTGTCTTCATAGTCTGATGTTGGGGCATAGGCCTGGATGGTGGTAATGTTGAAAGGGGTTGCTCTCAGACGGATGGTAATGAGTCTACTGGAGACTGGGCGGCAACCCATGACAGTGGCTAGAATGTTCTTGTGGACCAAGAATCCAACGCCGTGTTCGTGCCTGTCATCTCTACCGCTGAAATAGAGCTTGTGGCCTTTGTCAGTCGTTGTTTCACCTAGGCCTTTCCAGCGCAGTTCGCTGATACCTAGAACGTTCCATCGATAGTGGTCCAGCTCGTGGGCCAGTTCTTCTAATTTTCCTTCCGCAGTTAGGGTCCTGACATTCCAGGTTCCTATGACGATGTTGTTTCTCGTGCGGATCTTGCTAATTTGTCCATCAGTAGCATACTTTTCACCTCCGTCCTGGTGGCCAACGGAAGGCGCGGTCCTTGTGTAGCCGGGCGACGACCGATCCGGCATGGAATTAGTGGATAGCCTCATCATGTGTTGTGTCTTGGGCAAAAAAGACCTGGCAGGGCCCAATCCTCTCCAGGCTGTTGGCCACAGCCGAAATCCACGAATACAGTGTGGCTCGCCTTGGCCCTGAGCACGTGGTCGTTGAACCTGTAGTAACGTGAGGTTCCTCCGCCCTGGCCGGTGACTTCTGTGTAGAAGACTTTCGCCCAGTGATGCCGTGCTAACATCACCCCTGTTAGTCGCCTCTTACGACACGCCGGGAAACGTTGGGTCTATTCTATTTGCCCGAACCCACAGAGCCAATAAATACATTAATTAATAAATTAATGACATTTCTTGTTATTGCATCAATGTTTGTCGTGCTGATGAAGACAATATATGTACTGATGGAAAAAAATATGTACATATTTACATTTAAGCAAATGTGCTATACAGCCAAACCAGTCATCATTTACCACCAATTTCCAATCGATGAATTTATTATAAAGCTAATGAAAATCGTTTAAAGATTGTTTCCCACCTTAACTGTGCTCCAACCTGCTATACTTGTTACTTCCCTCATTTCATTCTTGCTGAGCTTGTGTACAGTGCTGCTGCTCTGTGAATGTGGAGCTGATTGTTAGTAGGATGTACTTTTGGTGCAAGGGAGACTCTACCTTAACTGTGCTCCAACCTGTTATACTAATTACTTTCCTCATTTCTTCCTTGAGGTGAACAAAAAAAACCAGCAACACCCAAGTTGAGGTCCGAGGCAATATTTCAATTTTTATTCAAATCTTTATCAAGCCATGTATTAAAAACATCACATCAAGTCTTATATACCTATTCAGTTAAACTACAGTTCACTGATGAGAGCAGTTCAAATAACAGGACCTAGGTCATTTCTTCCTTGCTGAGCTTGTGTACAGAGCTGGTACTCTGTGAATGTGGAGCTGATTGTTAGTAGGATGTACTTTTGGTGCAAGGGAGACTCTACCTTAACTGTGCTCCAACCTGTTATACTAGTTACTTCCCTCATTTCTTCCTTGCTGAGATTGTGTGCAAGTGCTGTTACTGTGTGAATGTGGGGTTGACAGTATGATGTACTTTCAATGCAAGTGAGTGTCGCGAGAAGCAAGTTCAACACAGCACTAAGGCTACAAGCCAACACGCTCAGTCTGCGTTGACCTATGTAAGTTAAGTCGCTGAACATAAGACTAGAACAGAGACGGTATTGCTCGTTCTGCAACAAAAATAATCACTCCACCGCGGAATGTTTCAAGTTGGCAGCACAACGAAGAGACGAGCGCGAGAGCCGGCCAGCTCATAGAGTACTAACTCAAAGCAGCGGTACAAACCCACACCCCAGCGGAGATCACCCATCGGTGACAGACACGGTCAAGGTCAACGGTAAAGTCGCGAATTGTCTGTATGACACCGGTCAATCATACGACGCCATAGTACGCGAGTCTCTTGTATCGCGCGCGGACTTGACGGACCAGACAGTAGAACTACAAGGCGCAGACTTGACGAAACCGACGACCACTTGCCCGGTGGCTTGGATAGAAGTAGAGAGCAGATACGTCACAGGACGGATCCAAGCAGCAGTTTTACAGAAACCCCTGTATGATCTAGTGCTAGAATGTAGGTATGTGTTTTTAGGCACGCCCCCTAAAACTGTAGAGATAGCTGCAGTGCAAACCAGGGCCCAAGCTAAAACCCAACCACCCCAGCCCGAGTTAACCCCGAATCCAGGACTCGCAGAGTCAAAACTGCACAGAAAGCGGACGCCTCGATAGCCAAGTGCTTCCAGAAGTTACCGAAGGCGCACACACCCCCTCACAAAGGAGACTTCTACATGGAAGATGGAGTGCTTCATAGACAAGGAGATGGAGATCACACTCAGCTAGTACTGCCAGCCACCATTAGAGCCCAAGTACTAGAGTTAGGC
This sequence comes from Oncomelania hupensis, assembly GCA_036898135.1. Lineage (NCBI taxonomy): Eukaryota > Metazoa > Mollusca > Gastropoda > Littorinimorpha > Pomatiopsidae > Oncomelania > Oncomelania hupensis. Next base: position 47,338,649 of record CM072526.1, on the reverse strand, counting down.
CACAGCATGCCACTCAGCGGACATATGGGAATTTGAGCCACAGTACAGAGGATCAGCGCACACTACTATTGGCCAGGAATCACGGAGGATGTCAAGCGGTACGTGAAATCTTGTCACCAATGTCAACGATATTCCCCGCGCCCACACACCGTACCAGTTACCTTAGGACCATCAGTAGTAGTCGGTGTGCCATTTCAGCAAGTTTCAGTAGACATAGTAGGACCACAGCCCATGACGAAGCTGACCACACAGCTAGGTGGTAATTCTTTGTCTGAAACTCACACGAGAAGGAGCAATGCTCTGAAAGATCTCTCTAACCGAAGACTAGCAGGTGACGGGTGATAATCATTCATCGACAGTATAGCCACATTAGTTTGTGCACTCGGACAAATAAAGATGATAAAATATCCTTGTTTGTAAAGTTGTGTATTTCACAGTGTTTTGTAAAGTTCAGTGTGGAAGCCTATACATAACACAGGTATATGTTCACACCTTTTTTTTTTAATACAATATAAAACATTAGTTTCCCAACATCAAGTAGTTTTAAGTGTATATTTGTTAGCATTGGCCTCTTTGTATTCCTTGTAAGTTCACATGGCAATAAATCATGATGTACAATTATATACTTGTTTGTTCTTTCGATATGTTTGTCTCTGCTCCGGCAAGAATAAAGTAAACATCTTCCCTAATTACACACAGCACAGAAGAAACTTCAATGGGACCCTAATGCCTAATGATTAGAAAAATAATTACTAGCAGCAGTACGCTACATGCTTTATATAGTGTCTTTCCAGTTACAATTAAATAAAAACACTGAAAATAAAGTTGTGAAACAGTGTTCAACTGTAAATACACACTCGCATCTCACCATTTCTCCTGGCTTTGCAGTTTTACTATTTATTTTTATTTCAACGATATATCGGTAAACAGGAAAATATCAGCGCCTGTGTGTGTGTGTGTGTGTGTGTGTGTGTGTGTGTGTGTGTGTGTGTGTGTGTGTGTGTGTGTGTGTGTGTGATTTTATTATGTGTGTTCTCCATCCTCACCCACTGTGGAGACCTAGATCCAAAGGGTAGGCTGCCTTATAAATATATTTTGTTACAATGAGGTTCATTATTATTTGGGAGCAGTAGGAAGCTGTTCAGAGAGGGGAGTGGGCAGCAGTGGTTGAGGGTGATCATAACATTCAAAATAAAAAAAATAATGGTTATAAAATTATTTCGAAAATAAATTCAATTGAATCTCTTCTTCTTTTCAAGATCTCATTCATTCATATTGTATTACAATACATTTTCATCAGTTAAACCGTTTACTCACTTTTATTTTATACATTTTGCTCCAAAACAAAGTGGAAGAGTAGGCTTCTATAGATAAACCAAAACGGAAGTAGCACGTGGACAAAATGTCAAAACTCATAGTATGTAGAGGACGGGATTTTCCCGGTAATTTTTTAATTAAAATTAATTAATGATTTTTGATTGGCCAATGAATGAAGAGATAGTTTGAATTAGAGGGGAAATTAGTCAGTCGAATTGTGGGTGTCGAGCTATAAGGTCGAGTGTGTGTGTAGGCCAAGGATAGAAAAAAAAAGTTGAAAGAAAAGAAAAGAAAAGAAAGTTAACTGAAAGAGGAAGAAAGCATTGAAACTAATCACAGTGTATTGGTTTGTGGTCATTTCTCTCTGGAAGTGGATTGTTTTTTTGTGCTGTAAAAATTACAGGTATTTATAATGTTTTACATGATTGTAAAATGGCGGATAAGTATATTTTTGTATTGAAAGGTAGTGAGCTGTTGTCCACTGAGATGGAATATTGAATTTTCATTGATGCAATAATATTATTAATTACGTGGGGCGATAGTTGTAGAGTAGTAGATAATGAAATATGAATGGAATGCGTGAGCTTGGTTAATAGTAATTTTCATTCATGAACTGATTACCTGGATATGAATAATAGTGGTGGAGAAGGAAGGTGGTGATCGCATACGAAACGGAATGGAACAAAGCGAGGAACAAAGGGAGGTGAATGGGGTGAAACTAAAGAAGAATAGATACGTTATCCGAGTCAGAGAATTGACGTTTGAATATGTATATTGTACAGCGGCCTACTTGGAGCCGAGAGGCCAACTGGAGACTAGGGGCCTGTTGGGGCTACTGGCCTACTGGGAGCAGAATTGGCTCTATCCTGTCCGAGGCGAGGACAAGGGGATTTCCGAATCATCGGAGGGGGATCGACTCTATGTCCACACTTGACCAAGACAACGTTTTCTCCGAGCGGACTGGGGCAGGAGGATAGTCCCTCCGCTCGTCGACATTCATCGCTCGTCGACATTCATCGCTCGACGACACTCGTCTCCCGTCGACATTCATCGCTCGACGACATTCGTCACTTGTCGACGTATCTCTGGCATCGTGTGCCAGATAGTGTGAAACCGTGATCCTCGGAGATAATAAGGTACTGTGAACCGTTTATATTTGTTGTGTTGGCCAGGACAAGAAATTGCCGGTCTCGATTATCCGTCCTGAGTGTTCAGGCTCGTCGACGTCACGTTTCTATGAAACATTGGGATAAGCCCAAATGTGTTAGATTAACTGTATGAACGAATTGGAGTGAAAGTGTGATATAAAATTGTTGATTATTTATATAAATTTTGGAGAACGTGGAACGGATATCTGGTGTTGGTGTTTGTCTGTGTTGGGAAGAATCCGTACGTTTGTGGGTGTGTCCGTAAACAGAGAACGTGCACGCACGCATAATTCGCTTTAGGAGTCATATATATATATATTAGAGATTGTAATAATGGGCTTAGACCGCCCTTGTTTTTCTGACACCCTTTTATTGCAATTTATGGCTGTTTTATGAGCTTTTTAAAAGGCGTGCCACCCTTTTTAAAAGGCTGACACCCTTTTATTGCAATTTATGGCTGTTTTATGAGCTTTTAAAAGGCGTGCCAAAGCACTCTGGGAATCCGCAATTTGCTAAATATAATACATATTCGTATATCTTGCGTCTTTGGTTAAAACAAAAAAAAAATTACAACCCTTCTACATTATGGTTGTATAACATTACACATTAATATCTGCTGGAATGATCTTTTGTTTAACAAGATAGTCCCGAGTAAATAACGATAATGAAAAGATACCAACCAGTTTACCAGCATCTGAAAGATCCATTTTTCCTAATTCAATAGGTTTCATTTTTAAAAGAGATTTTGCAATCATGGCATAAGCTGTATTTAAGCCCACTAAGACAACACTATGGTATCCAAGATTTACAATTGTTTGTTCATATGGTACACTCATTTTTTATATATAATAAAAAAATAATAATAAATTATTACTGCATTGAAAACACATCTAATGATGGCTTCAATGATGGAGATAATTCAATTTCTTTTTCTACAAGTGGTTTTGAGGGTTTCTGTTTCTTTTTTCCTTGGCGGTATTTATATATTATGTACCCACTTGCACCCACTACACCGGCTATACATAAATAATATATGTTATTTGAAGATTGTATTGGTTGTATTGGTGTATTGGTTCTTCTTTATTTGTTGTTAATGTTTGTTGCATTATTGTTTCTTCTTTTGGTGATTCCTTTTTTCCTAATATGTTTGCTTTTGTTTGTCTGTTCCATCTATGTAACCTGTTAAATTCTGCTAACTTCTTTCCAGCTGCAATTCTTCCCAAACTCTTTTGTTTAGTGACTGTCACTGGGTTCTGTTGATTCTCTGAATTCTTCACCTCCGTCTCCTTCTCCATCTCCGGATTGGAAGAGTCCATTTTTAATAGCAGAGAAATTTATGTGTTGAAAAGTAATTAGCCCAGCTGAAAATGGTGCCAACAAGCTTCCAAACTTATAATATAGATTTCTTGATACCTCACTAATCCCATTGACAATAACTGGATCTTGAACCAAATCATCAAATAAATCATTCTCACAATCTAAAGTAACAAAGGTCGACACAGCTTTGGTATATAACTTTACAATCGAACGCCCCAGACTTTTAACCATTAAAGCACCGAGAACTTTATCATATTTATTATGTAATATAATTATCTCTTCAGGCCTCAGTCTTTGTACTTGTTCAGGTGTTAAGTCAACACCGAGATAATACTTTGATTTTCCGGAAGCTACTAATGCAACCAGCCTGTCTCTTTTCTCATTGTCAACACCTGTAACTGTAACATTAATAGCTTCTTGCATTAACAAGTCATCACAATTCATTTTAAATACAAATAAAATAAAAAACTAAATTAAAAAATGGCTGGTGCTGCAATGGTGCTTGGTTCTGCTGCTGTAAATGCCTTAGCCTTTTCAGGATCAAATTATTTGTTTTCAAAACTGGACAGTAAAGAAGAATCAAAACGGCATAACTTAGCAATGGAAAAATTACAACAAGATCAGGCCGAATACGAGAAAAACAGACTAATGCAGCTTGATTTTGTTAATACAAGATTGAAAGAAGAAGGTCATGCTGATAAAACATTCGAAGACGTTGATGAAGCTTTGCACCAATATTATTTATTCACTGGCACAACACTACCTTCATTAAAGCAACCAGTGTTATCCGATTACTACACACCTAACATTGCACCTACAATGTCAGAGACCGGAGAATTAATTTTAATTGTGTTTGGAATAACAGTAGTTTATTACCTCGTTAAAAAAAAAATATAAATCTAAATAAAATATGACTTCGCGTTTGTCTAGATTATATTATTCTCAATCCGGATATTGGAAAGGGATGACGGCAGTTAATAAACTAGTAGAAAAGACTGGCTTGTCAGCAAACACAGTTAAACAATGGTTATCGAAGCAAGCTGTATGGCAAATCTATCTTCCACCCCCGAAGAAAATAATAAGACCAAAATTTGAAAACTCCAGACCAAATGACACGCATCAAATAGATTTGTTATATCTTCCCCATGACAAAATATATAAAAAGAAATACAGGTATGCCCTTACTGTTATTGATATAGCTACCAGGTTTAAAGACGCTCATGCTCTTAGGACTAAAAATTCAGCTGAGTCGCTCAAGCCTTAAATGCGATTTATTCAAGAGGGCCTCTAAGGTTCCCTAGACTTATTCAATGCGATGAAGGGTCTGAATTCAAAGGAGCTGTTAACCAGCTTTTGTTAAAACATAATGTAACTGTTAGAAGAGGAGTTGTTGGATTGCACAGATCACAGGGTATTGTAGAAAACTTTAATCGGCAACTGGCAGAAAGATTATTCACTTATCAGTATTCAAAGGAACTCTTTACTGAAACCACTAATACAGAATGGGTTGTTAGGCTGCCTCGAGTTTTAAGGGAAATGAATTCAGAACCAACCAGAGTTACAGGATTAAAACCAGTTGAGGCTATTAAAAAGAAACAGATTGTTGTTACCGTTTCAAAGCCTGGTCAGCCGGATCTAACTTTGATGAACAAAACTGTTAGATACCTTTATCAGCCTGGAGAAGTTGCTAATGACACTAGAAGGCGAGCTACAGACCCAATTTGGTCATTAAGCGTTTATGAAGTTGACAGAGCATTATCTACTGATCCACCCGTATATTATTTAAGACCGAGAAGCGATCGTAGAACACCACAAAGAAACTTTGTAAAAGAAGAACTTCAGATTGTTCCACCAGACGCAGAGCCATTAAGATAAATGAACTATAATCATCACCACTATTACTTACCTTCAACCTTTTTTTTTGACTTAGTGACTTACATCTAACTTAATTAAGTTGACTTTTAAAAAAACTTATAACTTACAATAATTAAATTATAAAAGAACTTACTTACTTACATCTAACTTAATTAAGTCGACTTTTAAAAAAAAAACTTATAACTTACAATAATTAAATTATAAAAGAACTTACTTACTTACATAAGTATTGTATAGCCAGTTGGTTGGTCAGTTTTTAATAATAATTTTAAGTGCTTGCCTTTTTTTAGCTGTTCTTTTAATTTAGTTCTTTCCTCTTTTGATTCAATTACGTCATTTTCTTTTAAACAGTTATCAAAGCTGTCTCGATCTTGCAATAAAACAGGCAAACAAATTTAACTTGTTCTCTAAAATCCTTTAATATGGAATTAAATTTCTGCGTGATTAACCAGACACTAATTTTCACATGGCGTCCACTGAAAGCCAGCTTGCTCAATATGTTCCGTTTTAATACAATATCTTTTTCTGCACTGCAATCATCGATTAAGAATAACGTATTACCCTCATTCTCAAACAGGTTATAAAAATACGTTAAATACTCATTGAGCTTGCCATTGGTATTTACAACAAAGATATTTTCATCTGTCCAGACATACTTACGATCTAAGTAGGTTTTATTATATTGAATAGTTGGGCAAAAAATTACTATATAATCAAAGTGTCCTGCGTAATATTTTTCTAACAAATCCAGAACAAAGACAGTCTTTCCGCATGATGTCATGCCAACGATCATTCCACAATGAGGATCACGAGGTAACAAAGAGGTCATTTTTAATATACTAAATCTTTTAATCTTCCATTTTCAATGTTTAGCTGAGCATCCATAATTATATACATGTATACTGTAACTGATTCTGACCTTGCACTTGCTTCCCTATGCAATTCAATTGTTATACCATCTGTTCCGTTTTCAATTCTTCTTCCAGATCCATGAAGTTCGTTGGTGGGTATGGTTCGAAAGTCTAACCACAACGCAAATTTATTCACCAGATAATCTTGCAGTCGCGTGTCATGCAAATGAAGATCTTTAGAAATCAAATCCACAGTGTCAGTCCGTAATCTACCTCCACCCAAGATTTTCCTAATCTCATCAAACTGTTGAAATCCCATCATTCCATTCGCGAATAATTGATTAGGCTTACCTTCAATCACAACAGACGCTTTTGAAATATTAGGATTGATAAAATTTTCGCTGTCACGATTATAATTAGATTCTTTCACAAACAACAACAGTACACCTTTAAAACTTCGAGCAGGTGAATTTATGTTGATGGTCCAGAGTGCATCTAATAAATCTTTATTAAATTGTCTGTAGCGAACGATCCTATCATAATAAATTGCTAGTTTGTCATATTGGCCCCTGATCATCCTACTGAGTTCAGCGTGAGTGACCACTTCGTATTCAAGCGTGATGTCTGTAATTGTATACCTAGCATCATTGTCAGAGCTAATTACTACTTGAGAATAATCATTGAAAATAATTTCGTAAGACAGCCTGTCGTTAAATGAGCCTTGATGAAATGGCAGATGACTGTGTAGCAGTTCAAAATCGAGTGGAAAATAAAACCTGTTTTTGTATACAGCAGCTAATGCATTTTCACCTTTGTTAGAAGCGACAGCATCGCCAGCTTTGATTCGAAGTTTGGCCACATTGGCGGCTTGAATCCCCTGACCAACTAAATCTTCCCTTTCATATTTACTCAGCCACAGATCTGTGTAACAAAACAAAACACCGGCGTCATCGATACTTTGGATTTCTCGCCCATCAAGTTTAATAACCATTCTTTTAATTATAGCTCTACCTAGATTGTTGACTATGGTTCTGTTAGGATCGTCGTCAGAATTCAGACTAATTTTAAATCCCAATTTAGGACTGCCTGGAACTATTACATCATCAGGACCTAAATTTGGAAATCTTATGGTTAGTAGCTGATTAGGCTCTATGCTGCTTGGATTGTTTGTAATAATTATTGTGCTTTTCTCACCTTTGATACCTAAAGGTGTCCTCAATCGACGTGTAGGGTCTAACAAGTTTCCGTAGCTTTGCATTTTTAGTGTGATTAAAAAAAAATTATATTTAAAAATGGCAGAAGGCGGTGAAGCTCCGGATGAAGTGTTTAAACCTGATTTACCTAATGAAGACCACGACGTCACACTGCTTTCAATGGTAGGAGATGACATGAGCCAAAAAACAAGGCTAAGTATAGGAGAAGAATTACGTCAAGTAACTGAAACCCAAAAAGCCAGAAAAATCAATAAATTTTACAATTACATCGGGCGCGAGTTACCTGATTATGTTAGTCCCAGCGACTTCGAACTAGACAAAAATAATCACTTGTTTATAAACACTATTGTATCCGGTAAAAAAGTGAGAGTACAGTTAACTATGTCAAAGAATCCTGATAAATTTTATGCGTGGTCTACTTTGAAAACTAAACTCCCAGTGACTGTAATACGATCATTGGGGCTTTCCGATAATAGAGTGCCAGCGTTGCATCGCCAAGCAGTAGCTTCACTTCAACGAATAGATGCATCGTTAAGTTCAGAAATAGAACTACAAGACTTAACTAACTTAACTAGTTCTGCATTAGAAGTAAATAAAGAGTTAACAACCTTGCAAACAAATGAGGACACCAATATTGATCAGGTTATGGAAACTATCAATGACACGCCATTATTGCCACTGCGTGAACTTCAAGGCTTAGATAAAGCTTTACAATCTGTGAGAGGGGAGACAATGATGAATTTGGCCAAGCTCGGTGAGCTCGACAAACATATAGAAAAACAAAAAAATAAACTAGCAGAAGCTGATGACGGAACTTAAGCATTGAGGTAAAACAGTTGATTCAAAAAAGGCTCGCAGACCTTTACACAGAACGCGCGGCAAGGCTAGAAGCCTTATCCATAAACAGAGAAAAATTAATAACTAATTTCGCCAGAATAAAAGAAACGGTGCATAAAATTTTACACGAAGACACTACACTTGCAGAAAGAATTCAAACACTGTTCAGAGAGCAAGGTGTTACAATACTTAGCATTCTTACAGCTGTTGGGATGACAATAAGCACACTAGTCTTAGCACTGACTAGAACCGTAGGCATTGGTGGCGGACCTGGCGGACCTGGAGGATCTGGTGGACCTGGCGGTAGTCCGGTTAAAGACTGGATTAAAAAGACGTTACAAAGCATAGCTAACTTATTGAAACGCTTAGGTGACAAACTTGTAGACGCACTTCCAGGAATATTAGGTTCTGTATTTTCATGGATATTTAATACTGCTTCTAAAGTTGTTGTCTGGGCGTCTGAGCATCTGTGGTCTTTGTTTATAATAATATTACTCTGGTTACTTAAAATAGTAAATCCCAATTAACCCAGCAAGCAATAAACCCCCTGTAAGTGCTAGACGCGAAACCCCATGATCAGTTACCGGCATTTGCAGTTCCGGCAAGCTTGGTAGGCTTGGTAGGCTTGGAAGTGGTGGCAAACTTAAAGGTTCATTATTAGGCCTAGCAGTAAATACCGTATTTGCTGTATTCACTGTATTCACTGTATTTATTGTAGGATTGTAGCCTATATGAAACTGAGGGTCGGCAATAATAATAATACAGTACATTTGTATCGCGCGGTACCTCGCAAACGGTAAGGAATGCGAGCTCGCCGCGCTTGACAACACACGTACAATCACACACACACACACACACCTACACACACACACCTACACACACAGACACACACACACACACACAGAACAGGTATACACTTATCGAATGGTTAAATAATTACAGTAAAAACATAGCTATGCAAAGCAAAAGATAATATGAATACCAAGAACCGAGCCGGTGCCGCCACCATCCATGAACAGATGACGTGACTTGGTAAAAGATTACATAGGGGGATGGAAGGGAGGGGGAGTGAAAATTACTGAGTTTGCGTGTTAAAAAGGTGGGTCTTTAATTGGCGCTTGAAGGAAGAAAGTGATGGAGCATGTCGGAGTTGCATCGGTAGTGAGTTCCAGGCAGTTGCAGCAGAGAAAGAGAAAGATCGTTCACCATAGGTCTTTGAGTGAACACGGGGGATAGAAAGCAGTCTTGTATCAGAAGAAGAGCGGAGTTGTCTTGCAGGAGAGTAGACAGAGAGAAGGTCAGTAAAGTATGAAGGGGCAGAACCAGTGAAGAATTTGAAAACAATAGTTGAGAGCTTGTACAAGATGCGAGCTCGAACAGGGAGCCAATGAAGAGATCGGAGTAGAGGGGTGGCATGGTCTCGTTTTTTGGCTTTAAGAACAAGGCGGGCGGCAGAGTTTTGGACTTTCTGTAGGTTTTTCAAGAAGGTAGAGAGGGGAGCCAGAGAGGAGAGAGTTGCAGTAGTCAAGTTTGGATAGAACAAATGCACAGACAAGAGTGTTGGTTGTTTCGGTTGTAAGATATTGTCGGATGGAGCTAATGCGGTGAATTTCTAAATAGGCAGAGCGGCATATGTTGGAAATGTGTTGGTCAAGTGACATGTCAGAAGACAGAATGAAACCTAAGTTGCGGGCATGGTCAGAAAATGAAATGGATGAGGTTCCTACTGTGATGCTATTTGGTAAATCAGATTTGTCTGATTTCTTTTTGATCAAGAGCGCTTCAGTTTTGTCATCATTGAGCTTTAGACGGTTTTCGGACATCCATTGTTTGACGTCAGTGATGCATGCCTGCATGGACTGGACGGAGGCGTGTGCCTGTGAAGAGCTGAAAGAGGTGTGGAGTTGTGTGTCGTCTGCAAATGACTGACTATTGACAGAGTGAGAATAGATGAGATCAGAGAGAGGCTTAGTGTACAGAATGAAGAGGACAGGACCGAGGACAGAACCTTGAGGGACACCAAAGGAGAGTGGGACAGATGAGGAAGAGTGTTCACCAATGACAACAGACTGAGACCTGTGAGAGAGGTAGGATTGAAACCAGGAGAGACAAGTTCCAGAGATTCCATAGAGAGTGGAGAGTCTTTGAAGGAGAATATTGTGGTCAATAGTGTCGAAAGCAGAAGATAGGTCTAAGAGAGTGAGGAGGGACACATCGCCCACGTCCAGGCCACGCAGTATGTCATTTGTCACTTTGATGAGGGCGGTTTCTGTGCTATGGTTGGGGCGGTAAGCAGACTGTGATGGAGGAAGGAGGTTGTTTTCAGTGAGGTAAGAAAAGAGTTGCTGAAGGACTACTTTTTCCAAGACTTTAGAAAGAAAAGACAAGTTGGACACAGGTCTGTAGTTTTTGAGATTGTTTTGATCTAAAGATGGTTTCTTGAGCAAGGGCTTTACCACAGCAGATTTGAAAATAGAAGGGACGGTGCCAGATTGTAGGCTCGTGTTGATGATGGATGTGAGAGTAGGAAGCAGGACATCTAGGCATTCACGGAGAAGGGGGGTGGGTAGGGGATCAAGGGGGCAGCTGGTGGGTTTTTGACTGCAAGATGATCTTTCGAAGATCATGCTCAGAAATGTGACAAAATGCAGAAAAGGAACAACTGACCTCGTCACCAGACATGGATGGCGCCGGCACCTGATCGAACTCGGCACGAATGTTGGTCACTTTCTTAACAAAGTAGTCACAGAATACGTCTGGGAGTTGTGAGAGTGGGTACATGGATGGCAGTGGGGATGACTTAATACGACCGCAGAGGCGGCCACAAACATCAAACAACTGCCTACTGCTCGAACTTTCGGCAATCTGGGAGCGGATAAAGACTGATTTGGCCTTATGAACAATGTTTGTAACAAGTCTCTTGGCGGCCGCGAAAATCTGTTTATGCACAGTAAGTCCTGTCTTTAGCCACTGCGCTCAGCACGACGGCGCTGCTGCTTAGCGTACCGCAGTTGAACGCGAACGTCCGAATACCACGGCGCCGTTTTGTCTGCCTGAATGCGGCGGCGAGAGACCGGGGCGTGAGAGTCTAAGGCTGAGCGCAGGGAAGCGTCCAACTGCTCCACCGTAGAGATGGACGTAAGCGCGGCAACAAGGTCCTTCCTGAACGCCTCGCGGTCAAGGGCGCGCAAGCGGCGCACAATCCTGTAGACGGCTGGCGATGACGGTCGCTGCGCTGACACGTCGCACATGACGCAGTAGTGGTCACTGGACAGGGAATGGGTGACGGTGGTGGAGGAGATGATGCCATCATCAGGTCGGTGCATTACCCAGTCGAGAATGTTGCCACACTCGTGAGTAGGCTGGTCCACAGACTGGGTGAAGCGGAAGGTGTGCAGCATGTCGACGAGCTTGGCCGTACTGGGGTGGGTGGGCTTGTTGTAGTGGAAATTCACGTCGCCCAAGACTACGGGCACCCCAGCAATCACTATATTGTTGTTGTAGTTTGATATAGTTCCTATCCTAAGCTGAAGGTCTGAAGGCAACATATACAGTCCTAAACCTATTACGTAATCTACTTTCGATCTAGCATACTTTAAAGTGTCCTGATATCTTTTAATACTCGCGGGCAAATCTACTGCCGAATTAATAGAATCTTCTATGTTGGCTAGAAACTGCTTTTGTGCATCGAAGCTAGTTCCTTCCCCAATGATATTACTTCGTGTTTCTGCTTGAGACCCCAAAATGCACCACGCATACGTACGAATAGATTCATTCAGCCTTTCCACCCCACTTTGCGTAAATCCGTTTGATGTGTCCAATATAAAAGTGCTGTATGCTGTACTTTGTTTTTGTCTGATATACAGTAAAGGAACCTGGCTGTTGTGGTTAAATGATGTGAATCCAGGTACGTAAGGCCCCGTGTATAAATTACCTACAGCGTATCTAAATAAAGTTCCCATTCCGTGATTGAGGTCTAGTTTTTGTCTGAAGTCTGTTTTAGTATCAATTCCGAATTCATTGCACAACCTTTGATACGCTTTCTTGTCAAAGCCATTGTTAAAGGGATTAAAGTTTTTGTCAGTAGGTAACGGAGCCTGAAGTTCAGACAACACCCGCCTCACTTGATAATACAAATGGAACAGATAAATAGACTTCAACATGGGATCTGGGTGATTAAGGTGATGAACGTAAGAAACTCCGCAACCAGTTGTAGCGCATGACACGGCAAAATTAATTTGATTCTGAAAGAACTGCATACCCCCGTTGTTTAGCCATTGGCTAGCTAAAAAGTCGCTCGTAATGTCTGGGTTGAGGTAATGATCAAAAATATTATGGGGGATAGTTTCGAAATGGACGTTGGCTGCCACAGCTATTGTCAGCTTGGTTAGGTCGACTGCTTTTTCGTAATAATAAGGCCCTGTAGTATACTTTGCGGCTTTGTTATATTTATAAGGCGCGTACATTTTTATTATATTTAAAAAAATGTTTGTAACTTTCGAATCTGTAAAATCAGGTGTGCCCATTGAACTTCAGCATCCTATTGACAACAAAAACAGGGACCTTAACGTAATCCTTCACGAAATATTCTACACGGTTAAATGGTTAAATATTAGTCATGATCTAAACAACAACTGGATAATGATTAATAAAAAAAGGCACTTTATTCATGCCGGCTATTATGACTTCTGCAGACTTACTGAAGAATTGTTTAAACCTCATTCGATTGAAGCAAAAATGAACCCTGCAAACTTGATAGTAACTTTAACTTTCCATAAAACCCAGCATAAAGACATTACCAGCGTTACACTTGCGCCAAAGCTGGCAGAAATATTAGGTTTCCGTGGCAATGAATTATCTTTATCTGACAGCTCCAGCACTGTCGGCAGTTCTATAAGATTTATTGGATCAAACCCTATGAATTTGTTAATTAATAATAGATTGTTTGTGTACCTTCATCAACTGAAGACATCGGAAAACTTAGTAAACGGAACTCCTAGTACATTGCTAAGGATAATCTCAACTCAGAGAGAATCTTACTGCGATCCAGTTTCATTGAAATTTCTGCCTCAAAAACGCCACTTAAGTCAGGACTATCATACTAGTTTCTGCTTCAAAATAACTAACCAAAACAACGAAATTGTAGACTTTGAAGATCTTACAATTATTCTTGAGATAAAATAAAGTTTAATTTTAAAATACAATGTCAATCGGCCCTCAAATTCCAGTAACCTGTCCTACCATTGAACTGAAAGACTTAGCAGACACAATTGACTTTGATGCGAATGCTATTGTTGGGTCTATTTACGGTTTCGAATTTACACAAAATGGATATTATAAATGAGCGCTAGTGCCTGTAGTGCCGGCAGTACCTGAAGTGCCGGCAGTGCCGCCGTCAGTACCGTCAGAAAAACCATCTATCGATCAGCTAAAGGATTTTAATGCCGGTAAAGTAGATCCCGATTTTAAGTATGCTATTACTAAACGAGAAAATATCTGGTCTTTAACACCTGTAGACACAGAATTAGATTGGCTTATTAAATTCAAGTGCAAAAGCCCTTACACTTTTATGGGACCAGACAATAAATTTAAGAAAATTATTAACGCCGGGCCTATGTTAGTTAGTCTAGTGCCGGATGAAAACAACCGGGAAACCATAGAAGTCAAAGCCTACAAAAAAAGCAACTATGTTTTACATAAGCGTGAAACCGCAGGGAAAAATGTTAGAGTTATTCTGCAGCCTCCTTTACAGCTAGGTAGCACAGCTATGATAGTACTGGACATAATTGCTCACAGGCCTACGCAGAGAAATTTTAATGTAATTCCGCAAGTGTCCCTAAGTTGGGTTGATTTAGATGAGGATCCCAGACGAGTTACAGTATTTATGAAAAAAAGAGAAAATGAAAATCAGTTTTCCGTATTTACTTCATCACCCAAGATAACTTTTGTCCCTGTTCCAAATCCTATTGACAGAATAGCGCAAATTAGCCTAGACAACGTAGATCTGTTAGCATTTTATTTCAGCGATCAGATATTTTCTGATAGTCAAATAGAATATTTTGCTAATAAACTAAAATCAAGTTAATTATTGTTAACCCTTTTTTTTCACACTAAAAATATGACGACAAAATTGTATCCTGCTATAGTAGAAGCAGTAGTGGATGAACAACCAATTGTACAGCCCAGTGCTAAATAGAATAGACCCAACGTTTCCCGGCGTGTCGTAAGAGGCGACTAACAGGGGTGATGTTAGCACGGCATCACTGGGCGAAAGTCTTCTACACAGAAGTCACCGGCCAGGGCGGAGGAACCTCACGTTACTACAGGTTCAACGACCATGTGCTCAGGGCCAAGGCGAGCCACACTGTATTCGTGGATTTCGGCTGTGGCCAACAGCCTGGAGAGAATTGGGCACCGCCAGGTCTTTTTTGCCCAAGACACACTACATGATGACACAACCCACTAATTCCATACCGGATCGGTCGTCGCCCGGGTCGTCACACGGCACAAGGACCGCGCCTTCCGTTGGCCACCAGGACGGAGGTGTTAAGTATGCTACTGATGGACAATTTAGCAAGATCCGCACGAGAAACAACATCGTCATAGGAACCTGGAATGTCAGGACCCTAACTGCGGAAGGAAAATTAGAAGAATTGGCCCACGAGTTGGACCACTATCGATGGAATGTTCTAGGTATCAGCGAACTGCGCTGGAAAGGCCTAGGTGAAACAACGACCGACAAAGGCCACAAGCTCTATTTCAGCGGTAGGGATGACAGGCACGAACACGGCGTTGGATTCTTGGTCCACAAGAACATTCTAGCCACTGTCATGGGTTGCCGCCCAGTCTCCAGTAGACTCATTACCATCCGCCTGAGAGCAGCCCCTTTCAACATCACCATCATCCAGGCCTACGCCCCAACATCAGACTATGACGACAGCGAAGTGGAGGATTTTTATGAAAATCTACAGGCGGTCTTGACCAAGTGCCGAAGAAGGACATAGTCATAGTGCAAGGCGACTGGAATGCCAAGGTTGGCCAAGATGCGCACCACAACTGGGGAGACACATGTGGACCCCACTGCAACAACGAGACAAATGACAGGGGTCTGAGACTCTTGGAGTTTGCCAGATACAACAATCTGGTACTGGCAAACACGCTTGGTCTCCACAAAAACTCCCGACGATGGACATGGCACAGTCCTGGCGGGGAGCATCACAACCAAATAGACTACATCATGGTCAAGAAACGCTTCAGATCAAGCATCAACATTGGCAGGACACGTACTTTTCCAGGAGCAGACATCGGAAGTGACCACGATCTCGTGATGATGTCTTTCCGGCTCCACTTGAAGAGAGTAAATACTGCAAAGTGCACTAGACTGAAGTTCGACCTGGACAAACTGCAAGACCCGGAGGTGGCAGAACTATTTCAGGCCACAATTGGAGGGAAATTTGCACCACTGCTCATTTTGGGCTGGTGAAGTAGATGTGAACACCATGACCACCACCTTCAACTCAGCTGTGACAGATGTCGCCACTGAGATCCTTGGCAAGCACCGACCAAAGAAGAAGCTGTGGATCACACCTGAACTTTTGGATCTGTGTGATAAACGAAGAGAGATGAAAAAGAAAAAGAACACCTCACAGGGAGCTGATGTCTACCGAAAAATCAACAATGACATCCGAAAAGGCATGCTCACAGCAAAGGAGAACTGGATAGAAGATCAATGCCAGGAAATAGAGAACAGTCTGAACAAGAACAACAGCAAGAAGGCCTACCAGACTGTGAAGCGGCTGACAAGTGTCAAACAGCCCAAAGTCTCCACTATCCAAAGCAAGTCTGGCATATGCCTTACAGAAGAACAAGAAGTCTTGGACAGATGGACAGAGTACTGCTCTGACCTTTACAACCATACACCAAATGGAGACCCATCAGTTCTAGCATGTCCCGAGAACAGAGAAGAAGAAGAAATCCTCCCAATTCTCCGGGAAGAAGTTGAGGCAGCAGTGCAAGCGCTAAAGAAAGGGAAGTCAGCGGGAGTGGACAACATACCCGCGGAACTGCTACAAGCAGGAGGAGAAGCGATGATTGATGCCCTCACCATTATCTGTAACAAGATCTGGCAGAGTGGGGAGTGGCCTATACCATGGACCCAGTCGCTTGTCATCACTCTTCCCAAAAAAGGTAACCTTCAGGAGTGTGAAAATTACCGGACCATCAGCCTCATCAGCCATCCCAGCAAGGTCCTCCTGAAAATAATACTCAACAGGTTGAAACCCCAAGCTGAACAAATCATAGCTGAAGAACAAGCAGGATTCAGGGCAGGGCGAAGTACCACTGAGCAGATTTTCAACCTCAGAATAATCTGTGAGAAATACCTACAGCACCAACAACATCTATATCATGTGTTCATAGACTTCAAGAAGGCGTTTGACCGAGTCTGGCATGCAGCTCTATGGGCAACAATGAAAGTCAACATCAGCCCTAAAATTATTGAAGTCATCAAAAGCCTGTATGACAAGGCTACCAGTGCAGTCCTCCACAACAGAGCCATCGGGAATTGGTTCAGAACAACAATCGGTGTGCGTCAAGGATGCCTACTCTCTCCAACACTCTTCAACATCTTCCTAGAGCGCATCATGTCGGATGCTCTTGCAGACCATGAAGGCACAGTCAGCATAGGGGGTAGAGCAATCTCCAATCTTCGTTTTGCAGATGACATTGATGGATTGGCTGGAGAGGAACAAGAACTTGAACAGCTGGTACAGAGGCTTGACACCACCTCCAAAGCCTATGGAATGGAAATAAGTGCAGAGAAGACCAAAATGATGACCAACAACACCAATGGCATCAATACGGACATCAAAGTCCAAGGCCAATCCCTCGACACAGTGCATAGCTTCAAATATTTAGGAGCCATTGTATCAGACAATGGGTCCCGACAGGAAGTCCTCTCCAGGATCGCACAAACAAACTGCTGCCCTGACAAGGTTGAAGCCCATTTGGAAAGACAGGACCATCAGTCTACATTCCAAAGTAAGACTGCT
This sequence comes from Oncomelania hupensis, assembly GCA_036898135.1. Taxonomy (NCBI): domain Eukaryota; kingdom Metazoa; phylum Mollusca; class Gastropoda; order Littorinimorpha; family Pomatiopsidae; genus Oncomelania; species Oncomelania hupensis. The sequence goes on along the minus strand of CM072526.1, from coordinate 47,321,040 downwards.
GCGCTCCCTTGTCATCTCCATCTTCCTATATGCTTGCGAAGCATGGACCCTCACAGCAGATCTCCAACGAAGAATACAAAGCATGGAGATGAGGTGCTACAGAAGACTTCTGGGCATTTCCTATACCCAACACATCACCAACGACGAAGTCCGACAGACCATCACACAAGCCATTGGACAACACGATGACCTGCTAACAGTGGTGAAGAAACGGAAACTTCGGTGGTATGGCCACGTCACCAGATCATCAGGCCTTGCAAAGACTATTCTGCAAGGCACAGTGCAAGGAGGTAGAAGAAGAGGGAGACCGAAAAAGAGGTGGGAGGACAACATTCGAGAATGGACTGGTTTGACACTGAGCGAAGCCATCAGGGCTGCTGAGGACAGAGAAAGATGGAGTATGCTGGTTAAACGATCATCTGTGGTGCCCCTACGACCTGCCCCTACGACCTTCGGGTTACGGGACAGGATAGGATAGGATAGTGCTCCAACGTTAGACTTAAGTAATGTTCAAACGTTCAGGTTGGAAGAAATAAGAAAAGTTAGGACTCAAATTGAATCAGATATTCAAAAGTACTCTAGATGCAGACGAAGGTATTCCGGCGCTTATAGCACAATAAATTACGTGTCTACTGGTCTAAATGTTATTAATGCAGCGGAAGCTGCTGCCAGCGTGGGATTATTGGTGACTGGAATTGGTATACCAATTAGTATTGGATTAGGAGTGGCTGCCGGATTATCTTCAGTGATGTCAGTTCTACTTGGCGTAATTAATACTAAAGTATCTAAGAAACTAGAAAAACACGACCTCATTTCTAGCCTGGCGATAGCTAAACTTACTAGCATGAACTTAATAATTTCTAAAGCTCTAGAAGACACTCAGATTACAGACCAAGAGTTTGTAATTATCCAGCGAGATTTTGAAGAATATAAAAAGTTGAAGCACGACATACAATCTAAATCTAGGTCTGCACCTGTTAATGTTGAAGAAATTAAAAAAAAATTAATAGAGGAAGGGAGACTACTGGGACGGAAAGAGCAGCTAGATGCTTTGAAGAAAAAGCTTGGCGCTTCAGAATAAATACAGTTAACATTTACTCAAGCCTTCCAGGACTTCCACCTTATTCATAGTCGTAGTCGCAGTCGCAGTCGCAGTTTCTACCTGTAATTTATAGTGGCCTAGAGCGTATGCAAACTCCTTAGTTACTCTTATTCTCTTTGTGTCATTAGCGCATAATGTTTTTTTGGTCGTCACAGCAGTGGACACTACATGGTTTTTAGACTTTATAGTTGTGTTAGGGTATGGTTTAACTTCTTTCCCATCTAAGGCTTCCAGGTAGTTTTCATGCCTGATATCTCTGTTTTTTATTGCAGCTTTTTGGGTGCCTTTCGCTTTTGAAGATTCTCCAGATTCGTGTTTAATACTGTACTGCTTAGATCGCAGTCCTGCGTTCTTCAATAAGTTTTCCGTTCATTTCATCTTTCATCAAACCTATTTTCTTTTGGTTTGCTTTGCTGTACAAAGGGTGAGTTTCAGGGTAGTCACTAGTATCATAATGTTGCAGTTCCGATTCTAAGTCTTTATAAATGTCTTCAGTAGGGATGTCTAGTATAAGGGAGTCTGTGTCTGTGTATAAAACTCTGGCCTCCGGGTATTTAGGTTTAAAGTAATCGTAGTAAAATTCGAACATTAGTAATTTAGAAAGGTCAAGAATAGTCATCCCCATAAACACTGGTTTGTCTAGATTAACTTGCGTGGTTTTCATGGTAACTGCATACAAGGAGTCATGAAACTCTTTGTAACCAAGGTATTGAGGTTTAGATGTTAATTTAATCGCTTGATTGGGTGAGGTAATTAGCCTGACGTCTTTTCGTTTGTATGGGTTCTCCATAGTTTTACCAAAACAGCTGTTATTCAGCAGCTTAAAGAAATCTTTTTCAAACGTAGATTGGCGCTTGTTTTCTGAGCTGTGTGTTTTTATTGATGTACCCCGGCCAAGACATTCGTTTGTTTAAAGAATAAAAGCTTGTGAATCGCTGTGCACTTCATGCCGTGTCTAATGTAGAACTGCAGGTTTCTGTAGTGGCAGACGTAATTAGATTTATTATAGAGGTTGGGAATAAGTTTAAGTTGCTTGTCTGTACCATGCAATCTTTCTGGTGCTAATGGGTAATCATTATGTAGGTCGTGTAAAGCATTGGGATACTCTAGGTCAACTTCGACAATAAACCCTATAGTATGATCTTTAGGGTGATTTAAAATACTGTTTAACCAAGTAAAGTTTGCGGGGTTTGGATTAACAAGTAATTTAAAATCTGAAACCGGTAAAAGCTCACTCATTGCCCAGCCGTATAAATTGTTGGCGTCAAAGTACATTATATAATTAGATTTCTGCGAGGGGTCATAGTGCTTCAGGTATTTATTGTTGGCTTTGCAATAATTATGAGCTGCCACGCTTATTCCTCCACGAATGCCCGACTCAATCATTGTCATCATTACCTGGTCAGTTATGAGATCAATTTTAGAACCGCTAAGTTTTAAGAAAGCATCCCAACTCATTCCTGGTGAAGAAATATAATGAGAAGGGTCGAGGGAGTAATGATGTAAACTCGTTTCTCTGTATTTTTCAAACACATCAGCCAACAAACAGACGTCGGCTTTTAAATATATGTCGTGGTAGTCACCAAGGTTTTTACATCCGAGTGCATTCCAGACGTTGTGTGCATGTTGGTAATCGATATCACTTATGAAACTTTTATTGAGTGAAGAATAGAAGTTCTCTTTAGGTGGCAATTCTAGTTCTTCAAACACTTCCCAAGAATCCATGTATTCATAAGGATACACGCCTTTCCGAATTAGTGTAACGTCTGGAAAATATTTGCTAGTGATAGGATAGCTGGGTAAGTTCTTAGCTAGTGTTTCTAAACTGGAAGACAAATGTTGAAAGCTGTCGTAAAACTTTAATTTATTCAGAGTGAAAGTTTTATATTTTTCTTCTGTCTCGGCAATACATGACACTTTGTATGCTTTCGTCACTGCCTGCATGATTAAATGGGAGTCGTAATTTCGAAGATTGTGAATGAAAATAGGGAGAGAGAAATGTTTGATTCCATAGTCTAAGTTGCATTTCTGATGAGCTGCACCTCTAAATGCCCCTGTTATGTGACAATGATCTCTCACTCTTTGGGACTTCGTGTCCTTCGGGTCAAACTCTTTATTACAAATGTGGCAATGTGTAGCTGCTTTGAAATTATGGGAGTCAGATTCAGTAAATATCATGGGCACCGGATTATCTAGCTGCAATAAACACAATTTGTATATTTTGTTCATCTCATCTAAGAACTTCCTAGCTGCGTCTGGCCCTCTGTAAATTACCGGCTCTGTATGTTGTCCGTCGGCTCTAACAACTACATACCCAAAACTGCAGACTTCGTGAAGGTGTGTAAGGAATGAATTAGGCGTACAAAATCCTTGCGGGCCTTGATATTTTAAAATCAATGATTCGAAGTCGGCATAAACTATATAAGGCTGCTTGAATTGTTTGTTGATGTTTTTAAAATATACTTGAGAACCTGGCTTCGGTAACACAAGGCGGGTTTGAATATCTGTCATACTTTTACATACCTTACTGTGCTTGTCAGCCACTTGGAGATTAGAGACTCTAGTTAAACAGCGTCTGCACAAATATTGTTTGCCATGATGTTTTGAAGTGTGTCCTAATAATCTAGATATGTTTCGTATCAGTGTATAATGTTGCATGCTAGGATCTTGCGGGTCTGTTATTAGTAAAAGATCAACGTGGTGATTGAGGTCTGAAAACGATGGGGCATTAGGAGAGATTCTTAAAGGCATAAGTTTTGATTCAGGGTCCCAAACATATACATTGACTGTTATAGGAGAGTTCTGGGATTCAAATTTGTCAATGGCGTCAAGGCTAACAGGGAAATTAATGTCTTTAAGATTTAAGTTCGTTATTTTATCTTTGTATAGCGCCACCCTTTCAGGATGTTGTTTCGACTGAATAGGATATAATTTAGCCAAAACACACCACACAAAACATTTGTCGTCGGTGTTCTTAATATTCAATACAGCCTTTTTGTCAAGAATTTCTTTGGGAAGAGGGATATAAGATTTCCCTTTGATTGGATTATACTTTGCAATGTTCAGTTCTAATGATTCTAAATTTCCTTCTGTCCACCCGGACCCTCTCAAAGTTGCACGCTCAATGCTGTCTTGTAACTGGTTGATCAAGATGTTGTTATAAGCATTGTCTAGGTCTGAAGATTTTAACACTTCAATTTGACTTGAAGAAATCCACACAGTCATCGTTTCATCAATACTGCCGGGTTTAATAAAAGTTATTTGAGCGTGAATGCGAATTTTAACAGGGGATGTGAAAGTAAAATTGTTAAGTACAAATTCGTAATTATTATAAACAGATTTAATAACATTTTGACTGTCAAGAATAGGGAGTTGTAAAGTTTGGAAAATGTCTTTAAACAAAGGAGATTGCGAAAGACTTTTTGTGTCCGTCATTTTTATACTGATAACAAAACTTTAAATTAAAAATAATTATTTAAAAAAATGGATTTTTAGGCTTCAAACCACCAAATACAGTCAAAGGGAAGCAACCGCAACTTTACTTATGAATGCGTAGTAATGTTTTTATTACTTCCCTTAACTGAATGGGACTTATATTGAATCTGTATAAGATTGTATGTAACATTAATGTTTGCGGGAATTCCCGATTGAATAAACTGGGCTTAGGCCAAGAATATTGATTATTTCACACTGCCCCTAGCAAAGGGAATTCCAGGTTCTGTTTTAATTGGATCACATGCTTAATATAAAACTCTTAAAAGGCCTTTTTAGTACAATATTTGGCTGTTTTGATAGCAATTAAATTAAATTTAAATTAAAAACACTCTGTATAAGGTTGTAACATTAATGTTTGCGGGAATTCCCGATTGAATAAACTGGGCTTAGGCCAAGAATATTGATTATTTCACACTGCCCCTAGCAAAAGGAATTCCAGGTTCTGTTTTTAACTGGATCACATGATTAATATAAATTTCTATTTGCTGTTTTCAACTGGATCACATGCTTAATATAAATTTCTTTTTATATATCTAAGCAAAGGCAAAAAACTTACTAAGGATTTTACATTCACACAGAGAAAGCACACAAATATTCCTGTACACAAATTATTTCCTCTGGTCTAATAAAGGGGAATTTCCGATTCTGTTTTTCAACTGGATCACATGCTTAATGCATGTTTAAAATACACACAAATTATTTCCCTTGGTTTAACTTACAGCTAGTAAATGGGAAACACATGCTTTAATATAAATTTTTATTTATATATCTATTTGTTACACTTTTAAAAATTAATATGAACAATATGTAATAAAGATTGCTGCACTTAATGGTGTATTATTTAGAATTGTACATTTAGAATAACGAATATTAATGCTGGTTTGTTGTATGTAATTTCCCAAGCCCAATCTTCTTTTATGAGCGATCTGGATGGGGATATAAAGAAAAAAGGAAGTATAGATTTTCGGTGTGGTTAGTCACTTCCGTGGCATGTGTTGAATTTGCTAAGGCATTAAGGCCAAATGTCTGTCCTATTGCAATAATAGACACAGTGTACAAAGTGGCAAGTGGCTTGGATACATGTTGAAAATTGCCATGACAATGGATAAGACTGGAAGGTGCACGCTAACTCTCGATCCCTTCCTACTTAATCCAATTGTCAAGCCTCAGGCAACAAGTAAACAGATATTGAACGCAAGAACGAATGGTTGCATGACATTGGGTAAGACAGGAGGCTGCGCGCTGTATCCTGGGAACCTCCTACTTAATCCAACTGTCGAGCTCGCAGCCAAAGTTCAGTCAGTACACCTCCGTGGGTTTCTCTAATTTCGTCTCGTAGAGATTCCCCATTTGGGGTTTGATGACAGACAACACATGCCACAACGCTTTATTTATTTTTTAAAGTTTTCTAAGTAAGTTTTCTGTAAGTTTTCTAAGTTTTCTACTTTCTAAGTAAGGTATTTTTTCTAAGTTTTATTTCTAAGTTTTGAAATAAGTTTTGACAAATAACTAATTAACTGGCTAAGTTTTGGAGTTGATGGGGAGACCAAAGACGCAAGATATACGAATATGTATTATATTTAGCAAATGCCGGATTCCCAGAGTGCTTTGGAGCGCTTTTTAAAAAGCTCATAAAACAGCCATATATTGCAATAAAAGGGTGTCAGAAAAACAAGGGGGTTAAACGCTCATAATTGCTATCTCTATATTTTGCACCTACACTAAATATACATTCGCTACATCTGGTGACCCTGTTTTTTCTCTGTGTTAGTATTGTAGTTCAAAGGTTGGTAGTATCTAGGTCAATTCTTTCACATTATTGGGTAGAGTTTAGATTGTCTCCCTTGTTTGCCTGTGAAGTGATTTGTGACTTGCGATTGTGTGATGTTTGTTGTTATTAAGTAGTGTTTTTTAGACCGTCTCCAGTTTCACGGTAGGGCGCTCCTGTATAGTTTCAGAGTTGCTCAAGGGCTTAGTATCTTTTTCTACCTGTGGGGTCTATATTCTTTTTCATTGCTCTTTCTGCTGTCTTAGTATTCATTGTTTATATTGGTTCTAGTATTTGTGTTCTGTAGGCCTAACTTTGTGTGTGTGTGAATCAGTGAATGAGTTAGTAGTTCCACGTTCTTATTTTATTATAGGTTAGTTATAAAGCCCCTTAGTGTTAATTTAATTTTAATTTTGTTTTTTCTTTTAAATTTATTATTAGAAATTTTGCAATTGATTGTTGAATTTTTCTTTGCTTAGTGTTAATATATTTCTTGATTTGCTCTTTGACGTTATTATTAGTAACTTTCGAATTATTTGTTGATTATATTGTTGCTTAGTGTGGGTATAATTCATTATCTGTTTCTTTAACTTGAACATTAATAATTTTGAAATTTTCTGTTGAATTGTTCCTTTGTTGTGTATATATATTTCAGTATTGATTTGAACTTATTGTTTGAACTTACGTTATTATTTGAGTTAGTAGTTTTGATTCGTTTATATTATTGCTGTTTTGTCTTATTAGGTGTTAGTATTTGACATACTTGTTTTATTTAATTATATTTATTAAAGTAGTGTTGACTTTGAGGTATTGAAAAAAATTGTTTTTTTTGGAAATAATTCATAGGGTTTAGACATTTGAGGACTTAGTTTAATTGAACACTGCTGTTATTGATTTGGTATTGAGTTATCTTCGACTATTGTTTATTATAAAAATAATTTATTTTAAAAAAAGGAAATTATAGTTGTTGATATTGGATTGTTCATACTTTGTCATTTAATTGATTTGCTTTACTGCTATTTATTAGTTAGATTTGTTGATATTTGATTGTTAGTACTTCATCAGTTTATTGATTTGGTTCCTGCTATTTATTGGTTACTTACATTTGTTTCACTGTGAATTTAATTTTGACTTAGCTTGGCTTGGGCTATTGTTAGTTTTTATTTTTATCATTCTTTCTTGGGTGTTTGGAACTTAGTGTATATATTGTAGTTTAGGTAAGTACTTATTTTGATTTTATATTTTGAAAAAAAAAAAAACAAACAAAACTTTAAAACATGGATAACTATGATGATCTTTTTGAAAAGTTTATCAAACAAGCTGCTACTCTGGAAGTCGCTGATAAACATAAATATGTTCAAGAATGTTTTGATCGACTTGATAGACAGAGAGAACGGGAGGCTAAACAAATGGACAAAGAAATGGAATCCAAGAAACTTGATACACAAAAAGAAATGGAACTGGAAGCTAGAAAACTGGAATCCAAGAAGTTAGAAACACAAAAAGAAATGGAGCTGGAAGCTAGAAAACTGGAATCCAAGAAACTAGATACGGAAATTGAACTTGAGAGGGAAAAAACAAAGCAGTTAGAACTACAGGCTAATCAGGGTGGTCATGTTGTTGGTCAAGATCAGGATCACGATCAGACTTATGCGAAGCATCAGTTTAAAGCTAGACCAATTTTTCCTAAACTTCCCATGTTTAGAGAGAAGACTGATGATATTGACTCATACTTGTTTCGTTTTGAAACAAATGCTACTGCACTTGGCTGGGGAAAGGATCAGTGGGTTGTTTATTTGTCGGCCTTACTTGAAGGGAATGCTTTGAGTTTGTATCATAGTTTAGCTGCCAATGGACATTGTGATTATGACATTTTGAAAGATAATTTGTTGAAGAAGTTCCAATGTACTGCTGAAGGTTTCAGAGAGAAATTTCGTGCCACCAAACCAGACGCAAGTGAACCGTTTTAAACTTTTGGCATTGAGCTTAATCGACTGTTTGATCGATGGGTTGCACTTTCGGGTGTCAAACGTACTCTAGATGGCATAGTTGATTTGGTACTGGGCGAACAATTTCTACAAAGTGTGTCTGCAGATCTGGCCACTTTTATTCGCGAGAGAGGATTGGTCAGCCTCGATGACATGGTGAATTGTGCCGAAAGTTACCGTCTTGCTCGTCCGGGTAAGAATTTGGCTCGCAAGGCCAGTACTTCTGCGTTCGCGTCGGTTGGTCAGTTCAATACCGTTGCTGAAGGTAATGCGACTTCGGGTCGTTCGGATTTTCGCGGTGGATACGGTGGTTATCGACGTCAGGTTGGTTACCGTGGCCGCTGGAACTTTAATCGAAGTGCGCCACCCACTGTTCCAGATTCTCCTATCCTATCCTATCCTGTCCCATAACCCGAAGGTCGTAGGGGCACCACAGATGATCGCTTAACCAGCATACTCCATCTTTCTCTGTCCTCAGCAGCCCTCATGGCTTCGCTCAGTGTCAAACCAGTCCATTCTCGAATGTTGTCCTCCCACCTCTTTTTCGGTCTCCCCCTTCTTCTACCTCCTTGCACTGTGCCTTGCAGAATGGTCTTTGCAAGGCCTGATGATCTGGTGATGTGGCCATACCATCGGAGTTTCCGTTTCTTCACCACTGTGAGCAGGTCATCGTGTTGTCCAATGGCTTGTGTGATGGTCTGTCGAACTTCAACGTTGGTGATGTGTTGGGTATAGGAAATGCACAGAAGTCTTCTGTAGCACCTCATCTCCATGCTTTGTATTCTTCGTTGGAGATCTGCTGTGAGGGTCCATGCTTCGCAAGCATATAGGAAGATGGAGATGACCAGAGAGCGCAGCAGTCTTACTTTGGAATGTAGACTGATGGTTCTGTCTTTCCAAATGGGCTTCAACCTTGTCAGGGCAGCAGTTGTTTGTGCGATCCTGGAGAGGACTTCCTGTCGAGACCCATTGTCTGACACAATGGCTCCTAAATATTTGAAGCTGTGCACTGTGTTGAGGGATTGGCCTTGTACTTTGATGTCCGTGTTGATGCCATTGGTGTTGTTGGTCATCATTTTGGTCTTCTCTGCACTTATTTCCATTCCATAAGCTCTGGAGGTGGTGTCAAGCCTCTGTACAAGCTGTTCAAGTTCTTGTTCCTCTCCAGCCAATCCATCAATATCATCCGCAAAACGAAGATTGGAGATTGCTCTGCCCCCTATGCTGACTGTGCCTTCGTGATCTGCAAGAGCATCTGACATGATGCGCTCTAGGAAGATGTTGAAGAGTGTTGGAGAGAGTAGGCATCCTTGACGCACACCGATTGTTGTTCTGAACCAGTTCCCGATGACGCTGTTATGGAGGACTGCACTGGTAGCCTTGTCATACAGGCTTTTGATGACTTCTATAATTTTAGGGCTGATGTTGTACACTTTCATGGTTGCCCATAGAGCTGCATGCCAGACTCGGTCAAATGCCTTCTTGAAGTCTATGAACACATGATATAGATGTTGTTGGTGCTGTAGGTATTTCTCACAGATTATTCTGAGGTTGAAAATCTGTTCAGTGGTACTTCGCCCTGCCATGAATCCTGCTTGTTCTTCAGCTATGATTTGTTCAGCTTGTGGTTTCAACCTGTTGAGTATTATTTTCAGGAGGACCTTGCTGGGATGGCTGATGAGGCTGATGGTGCGGTAATTTTCACACTCCTGAAGGTTACCTTTTTTGGGAAGAGTGATGACAAGCGACTGGGTCCATGGTGTAGGCCATTCCCCACTCTGCCAGATCTTGTTACAGATAATGGTGAGAGCATCAGTCATCGCTTCTCCTCCTGCTTGTAGCAGTTCCGCTGGTATGTTGTCCAATCCCGCTGACTTCCCTTTCTTCAGCGATTGCACTGCTGCCTCAACTTCTTCCCGGAGAATTGGGAGGATTTCTTCTTCTTCTCTGCTCTCGGGACATGCTAGAACTGATGGGTCTCCATTTGGTGTATGGTTGTAAAGGTCAGAGCAGTACTCTGTCCATCTGTCCAAGACTTCTTGTTCTTCTGTAAGGCAAATGCCAGACTTGCTTTGGATAGTGGAGACTTTGGGCTGTTTAACACTTGTCAGCCGCTTCACAGTCTGGTAGGCCTTCTTGCTGTTGTTCTTGTTCAGATTGTTCTCTATTTCCTGGCATTGATCTTCTATCCAGTTCTCCTTTGCTGTGCGCATGCCTTTTCGGATGTCATTGTTGATTTTTCGGTAGACATCAGCTCCCTGTGAGGTGTTCTTTTTCTTTTTTAACTCTCTTCGTTTATCACACAGATCCAAAAGTTCAGGTGTGATCCACGGCTTCTTCTTTGGTCGGTGCTTGCCAAGGATCTCAGTGGCGGCATCTGTTACAGCTGAGTTGAAGGTATTGGTCATGGTGTTGACATCTACTTCGCCTGCCCCCAAAATAAGCAGTGGTGCAAATTTCCCTCCAATTGTGGCCTGAAATATTTTTGCCACCTCCGGGTCTTGCAGTTTGTCCAGGTCGAACTTCAGCCTAGTGCACTTTGCTGTATTTACTCTCTTCAAATGGAGCCGGAAAGACATCATCACGAGATCGTGGTCACTTCCAATGTCTGCTCCTGGAAAAGTGCTCTGTGGGTTCGGGCAAATAGAATAGACCCAACGTTTCCCGGCGTGTCGTAAGAGGCGACTAACAGGGGTGATGTTAGCACGGCATCACTGGGCGAAAGTCTTCTACACAGAAGTCACCGGCCAGGGCGAAGGAACCTCACGTTACTACAGGTTCAACGACCACGTGCTCAGGGCCAAGGCGAGCCACACTGTATTCGTGGATTTCGGCTGTGGCCAACAGCCTGGAGAGGATTGGGCCCTGCCAGGTCTTTTTTTTGCCCAAGACACAACACATGATGAGGCTATCCACTAATTCCATGCCGGATCGGTCGTCGCCCGGAACAAGGACCGCGCCTTCCGTTGGCCACCAGGACGGAGGTGAAAAGTATGCTACTGATGGACAAATTAGCAAGATCCGCACGAGAAACAACATCGTCATAGGAACCTGGAATGTCAGGACCCTAACTGCGGAAGGAAAATTAGAAGAACTGGCCCACGAGCTGGACCACTATCGATGGAACGTTCTAGGTATCAGCGAACTGCGCTGGAAAGGCCTAGGTGAAACAATGACTGACAAAGGCCACAAGCTCTATTTCAGCGGTAGAGATGACAGGCACGAACACGGCGTTGGATTCTTGGTCCACAAGAACATTCTAGCCACTGTCATGGGTTGCCGCCCAGTCTCCAGTAGACTCATTACCATCCGTCTGAGAGCAACCCCTTTCAACATTACCATCATCCAGGCCTATGCCCCAACATCAGACTATGAAGACAGCGAAGTGGAGGATTTTTATGAAAATATACAGGCGGTCCTTGACCAAGTGCCGAAGAAGGTCATAGTCATAGTGCAAGGCGACTGGAATGCCAAGGTTGGCCAAGATGCGCACCACAACTGGGGAGACACATGCGGACCCCACTGCAACAACGAGACAAATGACAGGGGTCTGAGGCTATTGGAGTTTGCCAGATACAACAATCTGGTACTGGCAAACACGCTTGGTCTCCACAAAAAATCCAGACGATGGACATGGCACAGTCCCGGCGGGGAACATCACAACCAGATCGACTACATCATGGTCAAGAAACGCTTCAGATCAAGCATCAACATTGGCAGGACACGCACTTTCCAGATTCTCATCAAGGTCAAAATCGTGGTGGATTCGGACGTGGCTCGTCCATGAATTTTGGGAAATGTCAGCTTTGCAAAGGCAGTGGCCATTCTTCATTCAAATGTCCACTTAGAAACAATCCGACAAATCCATGCTACATTTGTGGGTTGGGGGGACATGTTAAGAAAAATTGTCCGTTTGCTACATCTTCGCTCAAAACAGATACACAAAAGACTCAGGTTGTTTCTGCTGCATTGCCTGTTGATCCTGAAGTTGTATGTTCAGTTGCTAGTCCAGCTGTTGGTCATCTACATTTGGAGTTGGGTACAGTGAAGGGTACACCATGTTCTGTACTTCGTGACACAGGTGCTACGATTTGTGGTGTGCGTCAGCGATAAAGTGTCATCTCTCAAGTACATCGAAGGACAAGTTCGTTGTAAGACTTTTGGAGGTGAGATTACTGTCTATCCGCTTGCCAAACTTGCAGTGTCCACGCCATATTTTTCAGACCAGTTGGTTTGTGCTGTGCTTCCTGATCCAGTTGCTGATTTGATCATTGGGAACATTGCTGGGGTGACAGATTCTGTTGTTGGTGCTCAGGTTTCAGTTGAGTTGAGTGTGGCGGCTGTCACTACTCGAGCTCGCACTGCGAAGAAAGATTTTCCTCATACTCCTTTAGTTGATGTTTCTCAGGATTTTGGCGTTTCTCGTCAGGAGTTGATCGATTTTCAGAAATCAGATTCCAGCCTTGCTTCATGTTTTGCGTTTGCTCAGTCTGGAGAAAGGAAAGCTGTTGGTTCTGCTATTTATTTTTTCTTTGAGGATGCAGGTGTTTTGTATCGTTCGTACGAAAAGCCTGGTCAAATTCTACAGCAGATTGTTGTTCCAGAGAAGTTGCGTGCTGCTGTTTTGGCTACTTCACATGATCAGTTGCTTGCTGCTCATTGTGGTACTCGTCGTACTTTGACGCGAGTTCTTTCAAAGTTTTTTTGGCCTGGAGTGTCAGCGGATACTTCAAGGTACGTTCGTACTTGTGATGTGTGCCAGAAGTCAACTTCGAAAGGGAAGGCTCCGCCAGTTCCGTTGGTTGTGGTACCTCAGTCATCTAGTCCGTTTGAAAGGGTCCACATTGAATTGGTCGGTCCTTTGTCGCCACCTTCGGAGGAAGGCCATCGATACATTCTGACATTGGTCGACTTGGCAACTCGTTTTCCGGAGGCCGTGCCACTGAAAAACATCTCTTCAGTTGAGGTTGCAGAGGCGTTGTTGTCGATTTTTGCACGGCTGGGTTTTCCAAAGGTGATTTTGTCCGATCAAGGTACTCAGTTTACTTCGGAACTGATCAAGCAGTTCTACGCCTTGTGTGGCACTAGGGCGATTCGGACGTCTCCATATCATCCTCAGGCAAATGGAATTGTGGAGCGGTTTCACAGGACATTGAAGGCGATGCTTGGGAAGGTTGTTCAGTCTCATCCAAAGGCGTGGCATCGTTACTTGCCTGCTCTGCTTTTTGCTTGTCGGGAGTTACCGTCGGAGAGTACTGGATTCAGTCCCTTTGAGTTGATGTTTGGTCGCCAACCTCGTGGTCCGATTTCGTTGCTTGCTGATTCTTGGACCCAGGACCAGTCTTCAAAGGATGTAGATGCACAGCCATTGTATTTGCATGTTTTCGAGTTGAAGAACATCATTGCTGAGACTTGTGAATTGGCTAGGCAAAACTCTGCACAATCATCAGCAAAGAACAAAGCTTACTTTGATAGGTCAGCTAAGAAACGCACCTTTGACGTTAAAGATGAGGTATTGGTTCTGTTGCCATCCGAGACAAATAAATTACTCATGAAGTGGTTAGGACCATACACCATACAAGAATGCATGCACCCTGACTACAAGATTGTGGTCAAGGGGAAGACAAAGATTTTTCACGCTAACATGCTGAAGCGGTACTACCGTCGTCCCCAAAACGCTGCTGAAGTTGAAGTCTGTGTTGATTCAGTTGTTTGTGAAGGTGAGGTTGGGGTGATGTGATTTCAGACAGGTTTTTTGATGTTGACGAGGGGAAGGTTTCTCACCATAGACATGTTGGTTGTTGTTCAGTGGGTTCGACAGTGGTGAATTCAATGGTGATAAGTAAAGAAACAACAAGACAGATTTTGGCGTCTGTGGGTGTTGTACAGGATGATGAGGATGATGATGTTTTGCTGCCAACGTTGCCTTTGGCATCATCTATGACTGATGAGGACATTTCGTCAGTTGTTTTTGATGATTTGTTGCCTGCGTCAGATCGTCAGGATCTTTTTGCTGTTTTTTCTGATTATGCTGATATTCTGACAGCAAAACCGGGTTCCTTTGAAGGGGGTTTGTTTTTGGATGTACATTTGACATCTGATGTTCCAGTTCGTCGTAGGGCTTACGATCTGCCGTGTGCTTCACGTCAGGTTGTTGAACGAGAAATTCAGACGATGTTGGAGCTTGGAGTTATTGAGAAGTCCAGTTCGGCATATTCTTCGCCTGTGGTCTTGGTGCAGAAGAAAGATCATTCGTGCCGGTTCTGCATTGATTATAGGGCGCTGAATAAGGTTACTCTTTTTGACGCCGAACCGATTCCAGATGTCACCGAGTTGTACACAAGACTTGCATCCAGTGTGTTTTTCACTCGCATTGACTTAGCCAAGGGATACTGGCAGATTGTCGTCAATCCTGTGGATAGGCATAAGACTGCTTTTGCCACCCACATGGGTCTGTTTCAGTGGGTTAGAATGCCATTTGGATTAGTTTCTGCTCCTGCTGTTTTTGCTCGCATGATGAGGGTGTTGGAACTCCAGGAAGTTTCAGCTATGAATTTTTTCGATGACATCCTTGTGCACAGTGAAGCTTTCCAACAACATCTGGTGCATGTGAGGGGAGTTCTTCAAAAGCTGAAGCAGTACGGTCTTACTGCTCGACCATCGAAGATTGCTGCTGGGTTTCGCAGTCTTGAGTTTCTTGGGCATGTGGTTGGTGAGGGAGTGTTGCGGCCTGAGGGGAAGAAGATTGAGAAGATTTTGGCCATCCCTACACCTACGACCAAGAAACAGGTGCGTTCGATTCTGGGGCTGTTGGGATTCTACAGATGCTACATACCAAATTTTTCTGCACTGCTTGCACCCATTTCGGATCTTACGAAGGATTCAAAGGTCAGGTCCATTGTGTGGTCAGCTGAGTGTGATGAGGCGTTGACTGCGGTGAAACGCTTGTTTTCTACTGCACCAGTCTTGCAGTTGCCACGATTGCAGGAACAGTTTGTACTTCGTACAGATGCCAGTTCGTTTGGTGTTGGTGCTGTCTTGATGCAGGAGATGGAGGGTGTTTTGCATCCGGTCTGTTTCGCCAGCAGGAAGTTGTTGCCCAGGGAAGTGAGGTACAGTACCATTGAGAGAGTGTCTTGCCATTGTATGGGCTGTCTCGAAGTTCTCACGTTTCCAGTGGGGTGTTGCGTTCATCTTGCAGACAGACCACAGACCGCTCATATACATGCAGACATGTAGATTCAAGAATACGCGAATCATGCGATAAGCTCTGTCTTTGCAAGAGTACAATTTTCATATTGAACCTCTTCCGGGATCTCGCAACATTCTTGCTGATCTTCTGTCACGATCTGCCGTTGATCAGTTTGTGCCTTAAATTTTGCGGAAGAACTTCTGTTCTTGGAAAAGACTGCTCCTTTTGGAAAAAGAAACCTCGGTCGGTCTCTTTTTTTTCGTAGAGGGGGGGGGGGGGGGGGGGGGTAGTGTAGAGGACGGGATTTTCCCGGTAATTTTTTAATTAAAATTAATTAATGATTTTTGATTGGCTAAAAGCCTTGAGCCAATGAATGAAGAGATAGTTTGAATTAGAGGGGAAATTAGTCAGTCGAATTGTGGGTGTCGAGCTATAAGGTCGAGTGTGTGTGTAGGCCAAGGATAGAAAAAAAAAGTTGAAAGAAAAGAAAAGAAAAGAAAGTTAACTGAAAGAGGAAGAAAGCATTGAAACTAATCACGGTGTATTGGTTTGTGGTCATTTCTCTCTGGAAGTGGATTGTTATTTTGTGCTGTAAAAATTACAGGTATTTATAATGTTTTACATGATTGTAAAATGGCGGATAAGTATATTTTTGTATTGAAAGGTAGTGAGCTGTTGTCCACTGAGATGGAATATTGAATTTTCATTGATGCAATAATATTATTAATTACGTGGGGCGATAGTTGTAGAGTAGTAGATAATGAAATATGAATGGAATGCGTGAGCTTGGTTAATAGTAATTTTCATTCATGAACTGATTACCTGGATATGAATAATAGTGGTGGAGAAGGAAGGTGGTGATCGCATACGAAACGGAATGGAACAAAGCGAGGAACAAAGGGAGGTGAGATGGGGTGAAACTAAAGAAGAATAGATACGTTATCCGAGTCAGAGAATTGACGTTTGAATATGTATATTGTACAGCGGCCTATTTGGAGCCGAGAGGCCAACTGGAGACTAGGGGCCTGTTGGGGCTACTGGCCTACTGGGAGCAGAATTGGCTCTATCCTGTCTGAGGCAAGGACAAGGGGATTTCCGAATCATCGGAGGGGGATCGACTCTATGTCCACACTTGACCAAGACAACGTTTTCTCCGAGCGGACTGGGGCAGGAGGATAGTCCCTCCGCTCGTCGACATTCATCGCTCGTCGACATTCATCTCTCGACGACACTCGTCTCCCGTCGACATTCATCGCTCGACGACATTCGTCACTTGTCGACGTATCTCTGGCATCGTGTGCCAGATAGTGTGAAACCGTGATCCTCGGAGATAATAAGGTACTGTGAACCGTTTATATTTGTTGTGTTGACCAGGACAAGAAATTGCCGGTCTCGATTATCCGTCCCGAGTGTTCAGGCTCGTCGACGTCACGTTTCTATGAAACATTGGGATAAGCCCAAATGTGTTAGATTAACTGTATGAACGAATTGGAGTGAAAGTGTGATATAAAATTGTTGATTATTTATATAAATTTTGGAGAACGTGGAACGGATATCTGGTGTTGGTGTTTGTCTGTGTTGGGAAGAATCCGTACGTTTGTGGGTGTGTCCGTAAACAGAGAACGTGCACGCACGCATAATTCGCTTTAGGAGTCATATATATATATTTTGCACCTACACTAAATATCCATTCGCTACATATATACATATATATATAAATAGCTAATAACAATTTGTACGGCTTATATGGCTGCTTTTAAACGTAGTCATTTTAGTAAATGCCAAAGGCGTAATTGTGAGAGTTCATATTTATCTTTAGTGCAATTTGTTTTCATATTTGAATGAAGACAGCTTTGTTTGTGCTTTGCTGTTTTCATTGTAGAGGTTTTTGGTATATAGATCACTACCATGTGTGGGAGACTCAAGATGGACTATGCGTGGGATTGTGTTTTGTTTTTGCATGCCACAATCTGTTCGAGTAATACGGATTACTTTATGAGAGAAAACTGAGAAGACACCCAGTACATTTGATTTTATTTATCTTTCTTTGTGCCTCTGTGATGTTCCTGTGATATTTTGTACCATAACAAACATGGTGAGTGCTGGCTGGCGTTGTCTACACTGCATCAATCCTCCCAAGCCAGGAAAATAATTTCCAGAATAAATAAGGTATGGCTTGTATACATGCATTTTCAGTATTTTCTGCTTGTTTGTGCTGTTTATTTACCCCCGTTGGGGTGCCGGGGGTTTCAGTATAAATAGTATCCCCACTTTCTGGAAATTTAGTGCTTTAAATTCCCTCTGTCGCTGTCTTTCTCATTTGCTCTTTCTCATTCCTGCTCTGTTCTATCAATCTGCTATACTATCGTCTTCTTCGCTAGCCCAGTCTCTTACCTTTTTTCTTGAAAACTCTTCCGGGATAAGACTCCTTATTTGTGTATGAGGTCTGTTGGATCAGCTTGGGAATATTGGACGCTTTCTGCCAGGTGGTCACTAGGGCTTCCTATGATGTTATTATTTAGCAATGTAGGCATTTTATATGTATGTGTTTTGTTGATAATTTATAATGCTGTTTGTATTCTATTTTGTTTTTGTAAACGGGGGTTCGAGTAGTTGGGGTAAAGCCTCAGCCGTCCCCTGCGTGGGATGTCTTTATTGTAAAGTGACTGGCTGGTGGAGAGCTTTCGGTTTTACCACTAGGGTTGTTTCAGCAGATCTTTTATGCGGATCGGGGGTTGTCCGGTCCTGATTTGGCTCGGAAGAGTCCGCTGGACCTAAAGCAATAATAATGTAATGTAATGTGCTGTTTATTTTTTGTCTCCATCCATCCCTTTTGTTTCAAATTATCTTATACAGAGACCCCCGTTGGGGTGCCGGGTGTTTCAGTATAAATAATATCCCCACTTTCTGGAAATTTAGTGCTTTAAATTCCCACTGTCGCTGTCTTTCTCATTTGCTCTTTCTCATTCCTGCTCTGTTCTATCAATCTGCTATACTATCTTCTTCTTCGCTAGACCAGTCATCTACCTTTTTTCTTGAAAACTCTTCCGGGACAAGCCTCTTTATTTGTGTATGAGGTCTGTTGGATCAGCTTGGGAATGTTGGATGCTTTCTGCCAGGTGGTCGCTAGGGCTTCCTATGATGTTATTGCAATGTAGGCATTTTATATGTATGTGTTTTGTTGATAATTTATAATGATGTTTGTATTCTATTTTGTTTTTATAAACGGGGGTTCGATAAATTAGAGTACAGCCTCAGCGTCCCCTGCGTGGGATGTCTTTATTGTAAAGTGACTGGCTGGTGGAGAGCTTTCAGTTTTACCACTAGGGTTGTTTCAGCAGATCTTTTATGCGGATCAGGGGTTGTCCGGTCCTGATTTGGCTCGGAAGAGTCCGCTGGACCTAAAGCAATAATCATGTAATGTAATGTAATCTTATACAAATTTATTTATGGCCTTCCTCAGTATTGATTTTTCAATGATGACGTAAGTGTATGTAAAAATAACTTTTCAGCTAGGCCTCTTCGATGTTGTACTGATAACAGTTAGCTGTGTACTGCAGTTCGTTCCGCTTGGTAGGGTCGGTTTTATACCCCAGAAAGTGTACACAGGTGCGTGCTTACATTGTAGGCATCGAATCAGAGCCTACGGTAAGGTCAGAGTTGCACGTTGTGAACTTGATTTCGCAGGGTCAAGGGGCTGTTTTTTTTTTAATTCTTTGGCCTTCAACCTTTTTGTCGTTAGAGTTCAGCTTTATTGGGAACATTGAGCTCCTTTACCACAAATACATAGCATCCACTGTCACTAGCATTTTCGCCAACGGCCACCAGAATGCATGCACTTCTACACACAATTTTGCATTGTTACACCCTTGTAAAGCAACTGCCAAAGTAATATTTATAGAGCCGACAAAACGGCGCGAAGCTGGAAGAACTAACCACGCTGATGTGTAAAGACAAGGTGAAACGGTCAGGAATCAAGTTGTTGTCGTCGTTGTCGTCTTCTTCTTCTTCTTCGTCGTCGTCTTCTAATTCTTCTTCTTCTTAGCACCACTGCAACTCGGTCCGATCTGTTGAACCAAGGCACTAGTATTGTGGTGCACTAGTTTAATGATAAGTATGGCCTTTGGTAGATGTGCTAGCCACCACATCTACCAACTCGCATTCATCTCGTATTTAAGTCAGACTCACTCGAAACAGTAACACGATTTTATTTGCTTTCAAAGTGTGACGGTGGGTCTATTGTAACTGGGCTCTGTTACCCCCGTTGGGGTGCCGGGGGTTTCAGTATAAATAGTATCCTCACTTTCTGGAAATTTAGTGCTTTAAATTCCCACTGTCGCTGTCTCATTTGCTCTTTCTCAGTCCTGCTCTGTTCTATCAATCTGCTATACTATCTTCTTCTTCGCTAGACCAGTCACCTACCTTTTTTCTTGAAAACTCTTCCGGGACAAGACTCATTGTTTGTGTATGAGGTCTGTTGGATCAGCTTGGGAATATTGGACGCTTTCTGCCAGGTGGTCACTAGGGCTTCCTATGATGTTATTATTTAGCAATGTAGGCATTTTATATGTATGTTTTGTTGATAATTTATAATGATGTTTGTATTCTATTTTGTTTTTGTAAACGGGGGTTCGATAAATTAGAGTGCAGCCTCAGCGTCCCCTGCGTGGGATGTCTTTATTGTAAAGTGACTGGCTGGTGGAGGGCATTCAGTATTCCCACTAGGGTTGTTTCAGCAGATCTTTTATGCGGATTGGGGGTTGTCCGGTCCTGATTTGGCTCGGAAGAGTTCGCTGGACCTAAAGCAACAATTATGTAATGTAATATAATGTAATGTACTGGGATCTGCACAATGGAATGCTATTACCCACTCGTCTTTGTCTGCGGGGATCGGCTAGTATAATCGCCCTGTGATTAATCTTAATACATTTATATGTTTAGCTCGGCCTGTGTTAGGCTGGGGTTATAGAGAAAGGGAGAAAATGGTAAAAGATTCACTGACACACTAGCTCTCACACGGCTATGAAACATGAGTCCAGCCATTGTTAACAGTAAATATCACACATTTATTTCATCTACTCTATACACAATCTTCTAATCACTATACTAACTTAAATGTCCAAATTTCACTTCGAGTAGTTCGCTCCTTGATATGTCTATGCAGCTACTGTCTCCTCATTGGGCTAATAGTGCTTTCTGTCCTACTGTTCAGTTTTCTGGGAGAGTGGACTATCGCACAGTCCTTCTAGAGCAGTTTTGGTGGACGGTTTCAATGGACTTAGCTTTCTAGTTGTTGAGCAGTGTTGTGTCTTCTCCTGGTTGGTAGACTATTGGGCTATCGTATTTCTAGTTGTTGAGCGGTGTTGTGTCTTCTCCTGGTTGGTAGACTATTGGGCTATCGTAGCTCAGTGCTCGATGTCCCACTGCAGGCCGAATGTCAGGGGCGACTCTCAGTGGTCTCTCTCCTGCATCAGACCAACAAGCCTGCTCGTCTGCACAAAATAAGACGAGTTTCTGCAACACCTTGTATACTAAGGGTGTGCAGAGCGTCTCACTGATGGCAGAAATAGCCCTCGGTGATAGCTCCACTTATATGAACAAGGGACGCTCATTTTTCTAAGTCCGTGGTCCACTGGAATCTCCAACATACTTCCTATACATATACATACATCATGACTAAACTAAAAACATGGAGAAGTAATTAATAATACACATTCTCCGTTACAGCCACTGGTCTGCAATAATACACATAGGAGAAACAATCGTTGGGTAGTGGGTCTACCTCATGGCGTCGAAACCGGTCGTGTTCGCCACGTGGTCAAGCAAAGTTTCACTAACATTCACAGTGATAAAACATGGCAAACTTCACAAACATAATCCAACAATATTATCCATAAGTCGCGATGAAACAAAAGATCGATCATTTACCTTTTTCACAATGTCAGGCTGAGGCTATACTGTCGATGAATGATTATCACCCGTCACCTGCTAATCTACTGCTAGAGAGATCTGTCAGAGCGTTGCTCCTTGTGTGAGTTTCAGACAAAGAATGACCACCTAGCTGTGTGGTCAGGCAAAGCCCACAAAACTAGTCATACATACCTGAGTGCCTCTAGAGTGGGATCTACGTCAGCAGGCTTATGCTATGGCCTATCTTGTGAAGCTATGGCCTATACATGTGTAGTACACCTAACTGCTAGTCTTATGGTCAGCGACTTAACTTACATAGGCCAACACAGACTGAGCGTGTAGGCTTGTAGCCTTAGTGCTGTGTTGAACTTGTCCTCTCGCGACACAAAGGGGGGACAAGAGAGTACATCATCAGACCAAGTCCGAACCACAGGCCAAACAAACTGACTGTCAGGTGACTTTAGTTGAATGTTTAGGAGACTGTTTAGAAGCCTGTTTAGGTGAAATCTGTGGAAACAAACACCTATGTTATACAACGTAACAAAACATAGAATATATGAAGATAACAACAGATGATACATGCCAAAATAAATATGTCATACACTGCATGAAAATAATTTCTTCAAACCAAGCACAACTCCAAAAATGTTCACATGAGCAGACGGCATCAAAACTCAAACGTAGACCATATAAGCCTGTTCTCCAAAAAATAAACGTTTACCTATGCATCTTTCTTAAACAGAATTTTAGATAACCTATTTCCCTAAAAGACTTAAAACTTACAGAGAAAGAGAGAGAGAGAGAGAGAGAGAGAGAGAGAGAGAGAGAGAGAGAGAGAGAGAGAGAGAGAGAGAATCAGAGAGGAAGATAAATTAAACAGCAATAATACACAAGCCACTATATAGGAATCATTTAAAAGAAAATAAATTCAGAATCCTTGACAACAAACAAGACAAAAGTTAACTCCTGCTTGCAAGCAGGCACAGTAGACATAATCCACCCTTCCTTGATTAATGGGGCTGTGGCACGCTGCTTTCAAGACGAACTTTGGTAATGTTGTGCAAATGTTAATAATATCAGTCATTTTGCTCAAGACATGTATACAGTTACACTAATTATAGACCACATTTTTTAAATTTTACAATCTACCATTTTTACTCGCATGTATGCAGCAATGTAAGCCTATGTACACTCCTAACCTATCCTATGCTCTCCTATCCCGTAACTCGAAAAGTCGTTGGGGCATCACAGCTGATCGTTTAACCACGTACTTCATCTTTCTCATTCCTCAGCAACCCTCTTGGCTTCGCTCAGTGTCAAGCCAGTCCATTCTCGAATATTGTCCTCCCACCTCTTTTTCTGTTTCCCTATTCTTTTTCCTCCTTGCACCGTGCCTTACAGGATGGTCTTTGCAAGACCTGATGCTCTGATGACGTGGCCACACGAACGGGGTTTCCGTTCCTACACCACTGTGAGCATATCATCGTGTTGTCCAATGGTTTGTTTGATGGTCTGTCGGACTTCGTTGAGGGTGATGTGCTGGGTATAGGAAGTGTACACTCACCCACACAAAAAATGTTTTTAAATTTTTGCAAATTTGTGCGGTAAGTTCTGAACAGTGGGGGGTAGGTGAGGGGGTGGGAGGTAGAGGAAGGGAAGGGAGGGAAGGGATAGGGAGAGGGGGGGGGGAAGAAAAAAATGTTTACGTCCGCTGTGGGTGCAAAACTTACAAGTGTCTTAATTTCTGAGAACCTATTTCATGTATCACAACCAAACTTGGTATGGTGGTGTATAGCCACGAGACTTGGAAAATAGTTAATGAATAACTTCACTTTCAAGATCACATCACCAAAATCAGTTCATATGGATACATTGAAGTGGCGTTGACCCTAAACTATGAGAGATAAAAATTTCAAAATCGATGTTTGTAGAGATAATTTATTGATCTTTGATATATGTTCCGTTTTTGCGTTGATCTTGAAGGTAAATGTCATTTTAGGCTTTACAAAAAGCTTAAACAATTGGTAATCGTACAATAACTCTATTTTTGACCCATAGTATGCTTCAACAGTGGGTTATTTGATCATACATGTTCATCAGAGGCCATTCCAAAGTCAAGGTCATTGAAGGACAAGGTAATCCAAAGGTCACTTTGTGTGTGTGTGTGTGTGTGTGTAGGTGTGTGTGTGTGTGTGTGTGCATAATACAACTTTGGCAGTAATTTATTTGATCGTACATTAGTATTCATTGGGAGCCAGATGTCAAGGTCCTCTCAAGGTCTAGACCATCGTAAGATCAAAGTATTACTTTGCATTTTAATGTCAGTTTTTTTGGACACTCATTTCCATGTAGAATATTGCAAGTTCCATAAAGAGCGTGTGAGTCATATGGGCTTTGTACTCCCTTTTTTTTTACTTAAAAAAAATGCAATCGTGATTGGTCGGCAAAGGAATTTAAGCACGTTTGTCAGAGTCGAGGCTGTGGAGTTTGGTGTAAATTGTGAAATTTTCTTGGTCATAATATCCAATGGATCTTCAAAAATAGGCTCACAAAGGGCGGGCATTTGCATGATAATCCAAAGTAAAATGGATATGCAAAGTAGAAGCTGTTCATGATCTAAAATGTCGACTTGTCCAAAAAGTTCCTCAGTGTCTTTTTTTCTTAGTTTTAGGTTCCAGATGCCTACCAAAACTACCAGTTGCACAAATGTTTGTATAAAATGTTCCGGGATGAACTCTCCTCCACTTGTGATAAAACCTTTCGTTTTGTTTAAAACGTGTTAAAACAAATGTCAAGAAAGGTCATCAGTGTGACCCTCCACCACGGTTTGAGTCTTATTGTGCCTCTGGGTCATTTTGAGTTATTTGTGCTATCATAAAGTATTTTGAATGCCAATTTCAATGGAAAAAACCGTTTGAAAATCCGACGAATAGTCTCGGAGCTACATGCTTTTTACTTTGCCCCCCCTCAAAAACGCGATTCTGAGAAATTTCGAAATTTGTGTTTACAAACTTTAAGACAGTAATGTCCTTAGCAACCATGCATGGATCTTAATGAAATTTGGCACTGTAATCTAGCACAGCATTAACAACACATACACATTTTCATTTCAAAGTATGAAGTACTTTTATTTGTACACTTTTTAAAAATACATGTTAAAATGCAATGCAGGCCGATTGCTACTACTATAATAATTTTATTCATAACAATATTAAAATCATTACAAATGAGCAAATGTCAACAATTTGTATGAAATAGCAGCATAAAATAAAAAAGTATGTGGTCTAAAAATTGTTTAATTTTTTCAAGAGGCGGGGGGGGGGGGGGGGGGGGGGGGGGGGGGGGGGGGCAGGGGGTGGGGGGTGGGTGATTTTAATCACAAGCCACCATGAAATTATCCTAAATTAATGTTTACCAAGAGACATACAATTTTAGTTCTTTTCCAAGCAGATAAAGCTTTAAGTTTCTGATACCCCAAAAATAAAAATAAAATTAAATGATGCATTTCGTTGTCTGTGTCACTAGTTTCCTCTTCGTGTTCTAGGCCTACACCATCACAATCACTTTCGACACCACCACTCACGTCATCATCACTTTTCTCCTCGTCCTCGCTTAAATCACCGGTATCTTCCAATTCTAGAGATGTAAAATACTCTCTTATCAGACTTTCTAATTCTTCTGAATCTTTTTGGTCCGTAATATTTGCATCACTGGCCGAATTCAACGCTTTTGCGACGAAAGCTTCGGAGACGCCACGAGCAGCCATGTTGCAAAATTTTAATTACCTTTCTGCTGGTTGGTTGGTTGACGTCACGCGCAGATATTAGCCAATCATGGAGCGAGCTTCCCCTACATGGTGACGATTTGTTTACAGGGGCATTCCCGGAGAACTATTATTTTTAGCCTATCGTTTTAGCTTTCTATTTCGAATCAACCAATCGTATTCTACATAGTTTAAAAGCTGAGACAAAGACCTTTCAATCGGTGCATAATACGTCGGGTCCACTCGAAAAGCATAGGGAGGACAGGTTGTTCAAAAGAAGTGGTTTTGGCAAGATTTTCTCACCAAAACGGGATATGTGGTGCTTTTAAAACACATTTATAATACTTTTAGAAGTGAATTTTAGCAAAATTCCAACGGAAACATGTAGATAAATGATTAAAGAATCAGCAACAACTAAAATCTCCAAACCGACAACCCACACCCCCTGCACCTATTTTCAATGATTGCTCGGAATGGACTGAGGCGCAATACGACTCATCCCGTGGTGGAGGGTCACTTCTGATGTTACATTCAGCGGTGGGTGGCAGCACGTGTTGTAGAAAACTTGCAGCAACAGACTGATCGCCGTTCCCGTCAGAACCAACAGGAGACCGGCAAGCTGAAACCACTCCATTCCCTCCGGCAAGTGGAAAAACCACATCATCACCATGAACAAGCTCTCGGCATGGAATGCTAGACCCAACGCCAAGAACTGCCTACATTGATGCCTGTTCTCAGCCATGTCGTCTTCATTGACGGGACATAATATGTTGACCCAAATCAGAGAAAACATCTTCGTTACGGAGAGCTGAGAATTGAATAAATTACATCTGTTCTGTAATGCTAGGATCAAACATGTCAACACGATGTGGAACGCGATGACGGTAGTGACCCAAGATCCAAAAGCGTGGATGAAGAGAGCAAAACACAGGAGTCGAGAACCAGTATCTGCCAGTCTCAGGAGGAAGTAGAGCAGCATATAGCGCTTTCCGAGCTTCGCCTGCCCGCTCTCTCTGTTCCTGACGGCAGCCATGAAGATGGTCATCCCCTTGGCTAGGCTGATCCATGACAAGGCCACACTGACTAAACGCCACGCTCCTGTAATCATGGCAAAATAAGTATACAACAATGTATGTAATTTCATCACTATAAATTGACAGTAACAGTCGATTTTAGGAGATGATATGTTTATAACCATCATTATTTTAGGCGAGCTTCGTAACTTACACCATAGGCTATTGATCCTTTATGGCCTATTCCCTCTTCAATCTCAGCACTGTGATCAGGTCTACTGAAAGCAAATATTATTGCAGGTTTTAGTCTCTCTCTCTCCCTCTCTCTCTCCCTCCCTCTCTCTCTCTCTCTCTCTCTCTCTCTCTCTCTCTCTCTCTCTCTCTCTCTCTCTCCCTCCCCTGACAGTGTTAACAAAAATGCATTGTGGTGTTACCACAAAGTGGTGTACAGCTCGGTATTGCTGTATGTACGCGACAAAGGTCAGTGTACAGATGTATGTCAGTGACCAAGAGGAGTAAAACAAGGACCTGTGTTGAATCCTATACTGTTTGACTCACATGCGTGTACTAATCTATGTATTCACCCCACTTTTTTTCTCTCCCGATTTTTCCACATATTTGCGAGATAAGTCCTAAGTAGTTCAAAAATGATAGTTTTTAAAAAAAAAAAAAAAAACTGTTTGTCCGTCCCTCTGTCCGTCCATCCGCCGTCCGTCAAAACTTTAATGTGGCTAAGTACTTTGAACCTATCTCATGTATCACAACTGAATTTGATAGAACGGTGTACGCGGAAATGATTAGTGAATGAATGATTTCACGTCAAGGTCAAAATCACAGAGTCAATAAATGTTCGTTAAAAAATGACCTTTTTCCACAAAACTTAGCTGTTTCCCGAAGGTTTTGATTTTGAACTTTTGATTCCTTGACGCATAATAGCAATCAATGAGACACACATGCGACACAAATTTGGTCAACCTTCTCCAAAGACACTGGAGCTGTACAAAGTCGATTCATATGGGTACTTTGAAGTGACCTAGACCCAAAATTATAAGAGAAAAAAAAGTCCAAACTGGTTGTATGTGGAGATAATAGTTTGACCTTTCATATATATAATCCGTTTTTGCGATGATCTTAAAGGCCAAAGTCATTTTAGGCCTTAAAAAAAACATGTTAAAATTCGTCAGCATACAGTGATGGAATGGCTCTATATTTCACCCATAGTATGCATCAGCATTGGGTTATTTGATCACATATGAGCATCAAAGGTCATGTGAAGAAGGTCAAGGTCATTTCAAGGACAAAGTCATTGAAGCATTGAAGGTAAAGATCATCCCAAGGTCACTGTTGTTGTTTTTTGGCTTAACACAACTTTTGTTGTAGTATAATTTGATCGTACAATATATTAATATTGTCCATTCGGAGCCAGAGGTCAAAGTCTTGTCAAGATCATCGCAAGATGAAAGTTCTTATTACTTTGCATGTTAATGCCACCATTTCAGTTTTATGGGCACTCGTTCCATAGGAAGCAGGTGAGTCGTGAGCTTTGCCATTGTAGTTTAATTGGCCTGTGAGTTACCTAAGAGAGGAATGTATGGAATTAAGCTTATTCCAGGCGCTGTCGAACTGTTTTACTACTTTTAGCTGATGATATCATTTTATTATCAAACACTGTCCTTGGTTTGCAAACTCAATTAAATAATCTCAAAGAAGAGACTGTTACATTGAATCTAACTGTAAATTTAGAAAAGACAAAGGTTGTGTGTTTTGTTTTTTTAGAATGGGTAGACGTTTGGCTGCCTGTGAAAAATTGTACTGCGGTACAGATATGATATGATAAGTTAAAAGTAGCGAACTTGTTCTTAGAGATGATAGATTGATCTTTCATATATGTTTCGCTTTTGCGCTTACCTTGAAGCTCAGTGTCGTTTTAGGCCTACCTTTTTTTAGATCAGTGTGCAAAAACATACCCCCCCCAAAAATAAATAAATAAATAAATAAATAAAATAAATAAAAAAATAAAAATAAATCGTCGTACAATAAATTGGCTTTTTAAAAATTATTATTTATTTTTTTTTGGGGGGGGGGAGGGGAGGAAAGGGGGGATGGACACTTTATTGTCACTTCCAGACCGCCTCCCCTGGGGAAGGCGTAGTCGCAGCCTGTGGCGCGCCAAATCCCAACCTACCTAATATTAGTTGTGTTTTTGAAATTTTGCTGGGGAGCATACCGGAGTACCTGAAGAAAACCCCCGTAGTAGTAGTAGTAGTAGTAGTAGTAGTAGTAGTAGTAGTAGTAGTAGTAGTAGTAGTAGTAAAAATAACAATAATAATAATAATAATAACAACAATAATAATCATCATCATCATCATCATCATCAACATCATCATCATCATCATCATCATCATCATCATCATCATCATCAATTCGCTTTACAAAAAAACACGCTTGTCATTGGCAAGGAAGCTCGAAGCACGTTACATGGAAATAATGTTCAAAACTGTCAGTTATTAAGTAGCATGTAATCATACAACACATCACACATATATCAAGGCATGCATATTACACGAGCGAAAATAAAACATAAGAAGATAAAAATGTTGGAATCTATTTTAACATTCGCTATCCTATCCTATTCCGTAACTCAAAGGTCGTAGGGACATCGCAGATGATCGTTTAACCATCGTACTCCATCTTTCTCTGTCCTCAACAACCCTCATGGCTTCGCTCAGTGTCAAGCCAGTCCATTTTCGAATGTTGTCCTCCCACCTCTTTTTCTGTCTCCCTCTTCTTCTGCCTTCTTGCACCCTGTTGTTTAACATTAACACTCCTCACAAGTTAGTATCTCCCTTCTATGTCTCTGTCGACATGCGCGTACAACCGGTTGCTTCCCTTTACATGCTTTGCGCTCCATAGAGCGTCGTCGGCCTAAAATAATTTTTTAGAAACTTCAAAACCCAGGGGAATTATGGGTAGGGAAATCCTTTTCTGAAATGACATCGGCAGGACTTCGCGATAGGTGCATGGCACACGAGACACACGCAAAATGGCGTCACAAGAAGATTGGTTAGATCTGAATTCGTCTAATTTGACCTCGCATGCTGCTGGAAAACAATGCAATTTGAATTTGCTTTCAAAAATCAAAAGAGAGCGAGACCACAACAAAGTACAACGAGCCAAGGCGACGCAAACACTCAAGGCCGACAGAACAAAAAGCACGCAAACTACAAAAGGTAAGTACCCGTGACCATACACAATAAAGTAGGCCTAACCACCATTGCAAAATAGGATTGATCATCACCGGTACGGAATCGAACATATGCTCAAATCATCATATCTTTGACAGAACTTGCATGTGCATTATACAGTGTGATTCAAGCGATAAATGAACCATCACATCGAAGCGATCTGAGCAGCTGAATCAATGACAATGGCGAACAATCGTTCACTGAGACGCACGATCGCCTGCACTGAGCTCACATACATGTGTGCATGTTTCTATAAATCCATCGTGTTCTCCTTCGATAATTGAGCAAAGCCTTTATTCACTACCAGGAATATGCAGTTCCTCTCCAAACTTTCGTTTAATTTCAGCCAGCACATCTTCGCGAGAAATGGCGACCATGCCTGCAACCATAGCTAGTTATCAGTTACTTCCCTTGAACAGATTTCCCAGAATTCTCTATTCTATTTTTAGGTTTGGGATACCCCCGTCTCAGCTTGTGGCTAAAACCAAGGGCAACGGGACCACCGCACGTCGACTGGGGGCAATACGAGATACTAACTTGTTAGTTGATATACTTGTGCACTCCTATAAAGTTAAAAATAAAGTGGGCTTATCAAACTGTAGGCTATTTCTATCGTACCGGCAAGTTTATTGAAGCTTGGCTTGGCATCAAGAAGAATGTAGAGCTGCAACACAAACTGTGGGGCAGCCTCCAACGTGGCTTCTATGATACTAGCATTGGCGTTGATGCCCCGCAACAGCTTCGCCTTGTCGTGGTATATCTGGCGTTCGTTGGACGGGGATGACCGACTTTTCAACCCATAATACACAGCTTTGATGGCACTGTTGGAGGAATATAGATTGAGAATAAGGCATTTGTTCTTGTTTGATACAGACTTGGTATGTACTAGTTAATAAATTTCCCTCAAATAATATTTGCGTGCGCTCGCGTGAGAATATTACTCACAAGTCTGTGTCAAACGTCTTCTTTAGTGTTGCATCTTAAAATGGAAAATGTGTTTGTGTTTGTGTCCCAATACAAATCCACAGGTAGGTTATGTCTTTAGGATCCCACGACCTTGGACATAGTAAACCAGCTCATTATCCACTGAGCTATCAGGGCACCCCATATGTTCTGCTGTTAGTCCATTTCTCTGATTAATGTTAGTATAACTTACGTAATGATGCGTCGGTAATATTAGTTATACGTATAGTACTGGTTGTGCTTTCAAATTTAGTTTTGTATTTGTTTGTTCATGTTGTGTGTTTTATCACGACCCTATTGTCTTATCATTTCCATGACAAAGATATTTTAAAGAATAAACTGAACTGAACTGATAGTTATACTGATGTATTGTACTTGTTTCGATTGTTGATTTTCATTACCAATCATTCTTATGTCCAGCATCCAAAGGGCTTTGGATGTCAGAAACATTGCAAACCTTCCTGGATGTTTTTATGCTTGACAAGGTCTTTTCTGTATGTATTTCAGTTTAAGTTCTTTATTTAAAAACTTTTCATTGATACTATGATTTTAGACTCTCACAATATATACTATTCAAAATAATACAAGGGCCACTTGGACATATGGGTCTCTCTTTAAATCAGAAACACAAATTCAATTTATTAGTTCATCATATTTTATTGCAATCATTTCTGCATCAATAACAAAAAAGATTTTAGACATCAGTCGCTTAAAATTCGAGTAAATTCAATTTAACTGGACATACCCCTCATTTACAAAATCAAAACTTTAGAAACCAAAAATCTATAGAGTCAGTATCGGGTGTGGCCACCGTTTGCATCAATGCAGTCTTGGCATCGTTGTCTCATGGACCGTATCAGGTTATGGAGGATGTTTCCTGGGATGGCCAACCACTCTTGCTGGAGAACTTGGGCCAGAACTTCAAGGTTAGCTCCTGGAGGGAGGTTTGCCCATGTCTGTCGACCCACAGATGTTCTATGGGGTTCAAATCGGGTGATCGAGCCGGCCAATCCATCCTTAAGACGTGCTGTTGCTGCAGTAAGTCATTGACGATACGCGCTCGGTGGGGTCTGGCATTATCGTCCTGTAGTATGGCACCTTCCCCAATGGCCCGCAGAGCTGGGAGAACCCTAGGTTGTAGGACGTCCTCCCTGTAGCCAATACCGATTAAGTTGCCATGAATTTGGAGCAGGGGTGTTCTGAAGTTTAATGCCAAGCCACTCCACATCATGACAGATCCACCACCAAAAGCGGTCATGCTCGCGCACCGTCGCATCAGCAAAACGCTCCCGTGGACGCCTTCAAACATTTACTCGACGGTCGCTGAAAGACAAGGAGAACCGAGACTCGTCTGTAAAGAGCACCCTTGACCAATGTTGCCTAGTCCACACCAAATGACACCGAGCCCAGGCCAAACGCGCTGCACGGTGAGCTGGGGTGAGCAAAGGCCGTACTGCTGGTCGTCTTGATCGCAGGTTTGCCTCATGTAGACGGTTGCGAATTGTCTGGTCGCTGACGTTAACATTGCTGGCTGCGTGAAGCTGTCTTCTGGTGGTGTTTGCTGTAGCGGACCTCATCCTCAGAGCTGACAGGGTGATGAAATGGTCTTGTCTTGCAGTGGTAACGCGGGGGCGTCCGGACCTTCTTGGTTCTTGGACACTTCCAGTGTTGTTAAAGCGCTCCCGCAGCCTTTGGACAACGGAGTGGGACACTCTCAGCCGCCTGCCAACTTCTCTCACCCCCACCCCTTCCTGAAGCCTAGCAATAGCTCTGCCTCTATCCGCATCTGTCAATCGTCGCCTTGGGGACATGGTTAGAAAAGCAGCAAAAGCGCTGCCATATATACCCAGAAAAAAGCGCGATTGTTGAACTGAACTCAGAAAATGCAAGCCTTTCGCGTGCAAATCACTTTTTAATGTGGAAAATTTTGCTTTATTAGCAAGACAACAGTAAATTAGGGTCATTTTTTTGTAAAAATTGGGTTTGTTTTTCAACTCAGTGCAGAAAATTCAAAACTCACACATGTGATTACTTGTCAGAATAAGATTGTCTTGAATGTTACTGTACAGGATAAGTTTTGAAATAAGCAATATAAGCGATATTATTGATAGCAGCAACAAATAATTAAACTAAATGAAATATGAGAGTGGCCCTTCAATTATTTTGAGTAGTATATATATATATATTATATATATATATATATATCCCCTCTTTCTTCCCCCCCCCCCCCTTCTCCCCCTTTCCCATCCTGTGGGGGTGCGGTGGGATTCTGTATAAATTGAAACCCCCTTTCTGCAAATTTAGTGTTTTATATTCCCACTGCCTCTGTCTTTCTCATTTGTTCTTTCTCATTCTTACTCTGTTCTATCAATCTTCTATACTATCTTCTTCTTCGCCAGACCAGTCACCTCCCCTTTTTCTTGAAAACTCTTCCGGGACAAAAATCCTTATTTGTGTGTGAGGTCTGTTGTATCAGCTTGGGAATATTGGACACTTTCTGCCAAGTGGTCACTAGGGCTTCCTGTGATATTATTATTTAGCAATGTAGGCATTTTATATGTATGTGTTTTGTTGATATTTTATAACGATGTTTATATTCTATTTTTTTTTGTAAACGAGAGAGTGAGAGTTTAACCTCAGCGTCGAATGAACATTGACACAAGTATATCAACTAACAAGTTAGTATCTCTCTTCTATGTCTCTATCGGCGTGCGCGTACAACCGATTGCTTCCCTTTACATGCTTTGCGCCCCATAGAGCGTCGTCGGCCTGAAATAACTTTTTAGAAACTTCAAAACCCAGGGGAATTATGGGTAGAGAAATCCTTTTCTGAAATAACGTCGGCTAAATCCTTCTTTAGTTTCTTTGCTGGAGCAAAGGCAACCTCATAGGTATGGAGCACGTCGTCCATTATAACTCCATCGCTGATAATACTGCTGACAAGTTTCTGCCTTTGTTCACTACCAGAAATATGCAGTTCCTCTCCCAACTTTCGTTTCATTTCAGCGAGCACATCTTCGCGAGAACAGATTTCCCAGAATTCTCTATTCTATTTTTAGGTTTGGGATATTCCCGTCTCAGCTTGTGGTTAAACGGGACCACCGCACGTCGACTGGGGGCAATACGAGATACTAATTTGTTAGTTGATATACTTGTGACATTGAGGCGTCCCCTGCGTGGGATGCCTTTATTTTACAGTGACCGGCTGATGGAGTGCATTCAGTGTTACCACAGGGGTTGTTTCAGCAGATCTTTTATGCAGATCAGGGGTGAGTCCTCATTGAGCGAGGTTGCGGTCTTGATTTATTTTGTGGTCCTGATTCGGCTCTATGCAGTCCGCTGGACTCTGTAAGCAATGAATAACTAATTAACTAGCCCCGACATCCCTCCCTTATCCCCCCTCCCCCTCCCCCACACACACACATATACTTGTGTAGACTGCGTTGTTGTGACTTTCATGAAACGCCACATACGTTGTAGTCCAGCCACTTGTCAATGTCATACTTCGTCCCATTTTTTAAGTACTTTTAAGTTTTCTAACCCTAACCCTTACCCAAACTCTAACAGAGCACTCTTTTGACTCAGCATAACGAGTTCCGTAAAAAAAAAAAAAAAAAAAAAAAAAAAACGTACATAGATACTCAAGTGTAAGTCACAAGAACGCCGTCTAAACATAATCACACACACGCACACGCACACACACCCACGCACACACACACACACAAATAAACTCATACACACATTTACGTATTTTAGACAATACAATGAATATCATTTACGTATTTTGTGCTCCGTGAATTCAAACGCATTGTGTATATGATTTTTGCAATAGTTGTAGTACGTGATCAGATATTATGCACTAGTAATTTAGTAAGAGTCAATGTCAGCTCACTCACCCGACACATTGTTTAAGATTGAAAACGACACTCCATATGGCCGTGGTTTCCAGTTCAAGGGATCTTTCCAGTGCACTATTTGCGTGCATGTTTTCTGGCTGTAGGTATACATTGATGATAAACCAAAAGTAAAGGTTACCGGAATAGGACCAGAGAAACCAACATAAAGTCAGGCCACCGTACAGTGTCTGGCCTTCCAAAAAGTACTGAATAGCTAGCCACAAGTCGGTGAAGATGTCCAGCAGATATAGCAAGGCTCCCACCAGTTCGAAGACGGCATCATACCATTGAAATGCGTAGTCCCTGTCGTTTGGGATTTCAGTCTCTCTGAAGAACAGGCCATGCGGACATCGATGTGGGGACAGGCAGCAGCACAGTGGAGCGGGGGTTCTCAGTTCATCTTCAACCTGTTCATTGTGGGGTTGCGAAGATTGTACCGCGTGATGTCCTTCTTCCATTATTACTAATACTACCAAATCAGAGACATCTAAGCTACTGGCGCGTGAGAGAGGGATTTCTGTACGGTTCTTCTTCTTCTACAGCCACAACGGTTACTGCTATTTGTTGCCGAGTTAAGAAGCTGCTGCTTGCCACAACCACTACTGTTACCTTAAGTAGCACTGCTACTGCAACAACTACCGCCTTAAGTAGCAATTCTACTGCAACAATTACTACTTCTATCGCTATTTCTTGCCGAGTTAGATAAGCTGCTGCATGCTCGACTCTGTTATATCACCTTTTCAGCAAAAGAAACATTTGTCGACAAAACAACTGCCAGGTATGAAATAATTCATAGGCTAGACGACCTATGTTACTAGAAACTCCCGTATACATGTGTACATGTATTACTCTTCGTATACACGTATTACTCTTCGTAGTCGTTGTTATTAGTAAAGTTCGACTACAACTCTAAGAGGAGTAAGTATGAGCCCTCTCTGACACTGGCAGTTATGATCACAGCTGCAAACTGCACAATAGGAGGTCTGTGTGGTGGGGTTTGTTTTCAAATCACCATGGAGAGGATACAGGAAGGAAAATCCAAGTCGCGGGTTTACTAGACCAGAAGTGCGGACAGCGACTAATACAAACTACTGTGGACGCTTCCTTCTTTCTGTGACTGTTGAGCGGTGTTAAAGCACAAACTACTTAATCCTTTCGTGCCCTGCGTCGTCATGCTACGAGTTCCTTATTCATATACAGTACCTGTGTGACATCCTCACAGTTCCTAGTATCTTAGCTGGGCTGGGAGCGAATGGGAGCATTCTGATTGGTCGACGCGTTACAAAATTCGACGCATGCGCACAGTGCTATCATAGTCTTCGTAAGGGTTAGGGTTAGGGTTTGGGTTAGAGTTAAGAGTTTAGGGTTAGGGTTTGGGTTAGGGTTAGGGTTATGACGCCTAAGAACTTCGTGAAAAAGCCGGCCCGACATGACCTAACGCATGCGCAAATGCGTTCGGATAAACTAGGATACCCGGAACTTGAAGGATGTGACATCTATACGTACCTTGTCTTTACACATCAGCGTGGTTAGTTCAGCGAAGTCTTCGGTAGTTGTATTCCGGTAGTGTCCACACAGCATCTCCAGCGCTGTCGGTGGCTGACCGTCTTAGTATGGGCCTCACTGTCCAGCTGTCCCCTCCCCCTCGGGGGTCTTCGTTGGGTTTTGTGGGGAAGGAGAACGCCAGCAGACGTTTGTAGGCATCAATAGTCCATGGCAAGAATACCTCTTTGACGAGAAGCAACAAATGCAGACCCAGCACCATTGTCAGCAAGTGTGTCTTGATTACACGTTGTAGTTCACACAAATATGGTCAACAGTGACTATAGTATAGTGCCAGGCCGCTTTACCCTGGATCTCATAATTAACGGTTCTTCCAGTTTCGCGCCGTTTTGTCGGCTCTATGAATATTACTTTGCCATTTGCTTTACAGAGGTGTCAAAATGCAAAATTGTGTGTAGAAGTGCATGCATTCTGATGGCCGTTGGCGAAAATGCTAGTGCAAAGGAGCTCAATGTTCCCAATAAAGATAAAATGCTGTAATGTTATTGCTGTGATATGCTTACGGTCAGAGACGCAAAACTTTAAAGTGCTAAGCATGTACCCCGTACAGAAAAAAACGTACATCACTGAATATGATCGACGACGTTTAATAGTGTTGTTTTTTAAAATTTGTTTTTAATGTATTGGTCGCTTGTTTGTTTAATTTATGTTTGCTTCTCTCTCTCCCTCCCTCTCTGGGTGCGTGTGTGTGTGTGGGTGGGTGTGTGTGGGTGCGTGTGTGCTCACTACATAGGCCTACAAAGCTTTTTGAGGTCTTTATTTATCTCCCTTGACACATTTGTTTGCAAGTAACCTACTCGATTACAAGCAAATAAAATAAGAGCAGCAATAACCTTACAGTAATAGTGTGTGTGAAATCGTATTTTGCGTCCAAGGATAGGACGTGGTGTATATATAGAACGATTAAAAATAAAGTTTAGAGTATACAAGTAATGCTCAAACTCCTCTGGTAAAATAATGTAGTAAAAAAAACGATAGATTGTATAATGTTAAAAATGTATAAACGGAAAACGTAGATTATAAAATGTTTAAAATGTATTAATTCTGAATTGATCTAAAATTTATAATAGATCTATGCAGCCAAGTATGTGCTCCAGTCTGGCTACATGGTAGGCCTTTACGGTCTCTGGTGCAAAATGGGAATGACCCTGATGAGTCATTGAATGCTGTGAGCGAGCATGAAATCAATAACAGATTTAAAAAGAGCTCACATTTCTTCTATTATTTAGTTTTATGTTTGCTTCAAATTTGAGGGAAAGAAAACGTTCTTGAAATGCCTGCGTGGCCAGGCTTACGTTGGCCCAGACTATGGTTGGCCTCTCCGCCAACAGGGACGAACGGAAGTCGATTAGTCTCAGTTACGCAGTGTGGACTGACCTCCACCTTAGAAAATATAAAAATCACCAAAACTCCAATTTATCTGCATTAATTGAGAACAAAACAGTAACGTATATCATTTGACTGGTCCTAGAACACGGTTGCATTAAAAGGCAATGTGGCAAATCACTTATCATGTCAGGCAGGCAGGTAGATTAACGTCCCCAGACACATAGATCACATAGGGGACTTTGCAAATCATGAAACAGGCCGGCCTGGTTATTGTACAGCTCACAGGCTGTGAAGTCTCGTCTTTCGTAGGCCTCAATTACATACTATAAGCCTGCGAGATTACAAAGCCGAAAGAAAAGACTTCAGTGCCTGTGTGTACAGCTGTGAATAAATCCACTTCACTCTTCAATATCGCGCAATGCCGATCTATCAACTGCAAAAGCTTGCCTTCTGCTGTAACGACAGTGTCCCAGATAACATGCACATATCATAGACTTTGAAGTGATTCTCGAATCAATCAGAAATTTGGAAAACTGATTAGAGGCTACTCAATATAAGCTACGACATGTTTCAGCTTTTCAAGGACGCCGCCATTGCGTCAGTGACGTCATTAAAGACAAAATATGGCTATTCTTCGAAGTTCTATTATACATGTATTTTATTTCACGTCTATTCACATAAATTAACTACCACTTTGCATTGAGCCTATGCCACGCACTTGGTAGGATTTAGTGTTGCTTTGTTCATCAACACTCTGAGACATTATACATGCTGAAAGTGGATCCGCGACAAAGCAGTAAATAGTGTACAGCCCTATGTATCATAGATAGGCATTATTTATACACGCTGACAGTGGATCCTTGATAGCAACACGGTAGATAGCGTACCTTTGTATCATAGATAGGTAGTTACAAATAGCTTTGCTCTTGAGAATCCACTTTCACTGTGTAATGCTTTTGTGTTTATGAACAATATAAAAGATTTCTTCAATTAAGTGATTTTGCTGCTCATTTCATGAATTTGCGAGTTCACAGATAATGCGTAACACGCACGCACACACACACACTCTCTCTCAGTTCTTATATAATACACAATATTTACTAATAAAAAGTTTTTCTCACATTTGATGGTTTGTTGTATCTTTTTTTGCATGTCTGGACTGCGTGCCAAAGGCGTATGTCTGGTTTTTATCGGATAGTACAAATGTATTGTGTTGTGTTGTATTGTTTTGTTCCCACAAATGGTGATAGACGATTCTGTAGGTGATTGGTTCATAGACAGTCAGAGGAATGTTGACGGTAAACTACACCTTTGGGAAACACTGTTTAGTTGAAATTCTTTTAAAACTTTATTGTCAAAAATGGTCTCTTACAAATTAAAATAAATTAGGCAAACTGCAAATATACACACTTTTTCAACTATATAAAAACGCCAGAAATATCTTCATTATACAAACATGCACAAAATGTTGCCCCCTACCCCCTCCCACCCCCTTTCCCCCTATCCTTCCCTTCTCACCTTTCACTCTTCCCTCCCCCCTCCCCCCCCCAAAAAAAAAATCTTTCAAAAATAAAAGAAAGATTTTAAAAAAAAAATCCAACACCTTTTACAATGAATACAAACTAGATTTTGAAAGTTACAGATAGTCACACCACCAGTAATGTGTGTGTGAAGAAAATTCATTTGAGACAAATTATGTTTTTTGACACATAATGTTTTCACGCAGAACACAAGTGTGTAGCGTGCGCGCCCACAACACACAAGAAACACAGATGTGTAACCATGCAGCAACATCAATCAAGGCATATGGACGAGACGGGCATGTAATGCTATAGGCACAGTGTACACATCATAACAAATTTCTACAAACCGGAATGTCTGATAAACTCACACCCACAGTCTCACACAAAATCAAGGTACCAGAAGCATTGTACATTCAACGGTCAATTCAATTTGGTTTTTAAAACGTTAATTTAAACAAGATGGCAAGTCATTCAAATGTATTTCCAGACATACAAATAGCTGAAAAATACGAATTTTCAAAAGTGTTAATTTTGGGGGAGCAGTTTTGACTCAGCTTAACAAAGCACAAAGAAAACACTGCATGATGGGCCACTATGGGAACTATCTGCAAGCCAAACATGATCAAAACTGGCTCACCCAAGTGTTAGATACAGTGCCAATTGTGTTTAGAAAATTGTGAAGCACATTAACCTTTGAGAAAGTACAAATACAAATGATCTAACATGCTTAGCGAGTAGTTAACATATCCGCAAAATAAAACTGATACATTTCAGCTCAGTTATTCTTGAAAAAACGCAAAAAAGAGCGTTTTGAACAACAAATTTGAAACTGAGAGCGAAAGACAACTGGACTGCTACTGTAGTATGGCCCATGATTTTAAATGTCTCTACACCAAAACTCCACAAAATTCCTTCAGCCATTTTGTTTAGATCAGAGATATTGAGTCAAAACATTTGGTCAAATTCCGTTCTGTAGTTCTTTAAAGATGGCTTCCAAAGGACCAACAGACCGATATTTGGCTGGTTCTGATCCCCTCCTCCCCCACTTCCACCACTCCCCCGACTGTTTCAAAGTGTTTCCAGATCAGATAAATACAAAAATATGTTTATATGGCATACATTGTCAATAAAAAATAGGTATGACGTACATTAGAAGTCAGACGAGAATCTTTTCTACAATAATTGTTAGAAAAACAACCTCTCAATTATCTTCTGAAACTGTGTTGCAACTGTGGGGTAGCCACACGCGAATACACTCATCAGCACGAAACAGTACAGTTCAGAAAGGAATTACATCACTTGATGACGTGCGTTCCAAACAGGGGGTTGTGTTCTAGGCTTTCTGACTCAATAGCTATCATAAGAAGCAATAGTAATATATAGTATTTGACTGTCCAAACTGCAACACTGCAGTCAATCAGATGTTATGTACATGTATAATTTTTGCCTTGTCAGATTCAAAGCCAGACTCCCTCTGAGCAGTACTGAAGCTGGCATTTGTGCATGCTCTAGAACTGTATGCGCTCTGATTAATCACAACACGCGCAAGTCCCCACAGATTTAGAGCAAGTTCTAAAATAACCTAACACGTTTACGACATTGGCACTGCAGACTTTTTCGTACATGGTTTTGACACATGCAACAATGTTAGACCACAAAACACTCCTGCGTTTCACCAATGATTGGAGTTTTTTGTTGCTTGTGAGAATCTCGCTTGCACTGAAAGTACATCATATTAACTATGAACTCCACATTCACAGAGTAACAGCACTTGCACACAATCTCAGCAAGAAAGAAATGAGAGAAGTATCAAGTACCGCAGGTTGGAGCACAGTTAAGGTGGGAAACAATCTTTAAACGATTTTCATTAGCTTTATAATAAATTCATCGATTGAAAATTGATGGTAAATGAGGACTGGTTTGGCTGTATAACACATTTGCTTAAATGTAAGTATGTACATATTTTTTCCATCAGTACATATATTGTCTTCATCAGTACGACAAACATTGATGCAATAACAAGACGTGTCATTAATTTATTAATTAATGTATTTATTTAATCACTTTTATATAGCGCTTCACCAGCTCAAGAGCCACTCAAGGCGCAGGCTGATACAGGATCTAACTCAAGCAGCCCGAGGCGCTCACTTGCAGCCAAAGTCTGACACTCGGACCACTGAGCACAATCCTGGGCGACAGAGGATGGGGAGAAGGGACCCAGTGCGTGCTGGGTGTATTTGTGTAGCTGGCACTCACCCGTCTCAGACATGAGCATCAGGATCTTTAAAGTCCATGGTATGGAGTGCATGCGTGCACAGACTAGACCCCGGCTTATACTCTCATCCGAAGAGCAAAGCCCATGTGACTCGCATGCTACTTATGGAACTCGAAAATGAGTGCCCAGAAAAAAAACAAAATGAAATGGTGGCATTAAAATGCAAAGTAATATCGCCTTTAATCTTTCTATGCTTTTGACCTTGAGATGACATTGACCTCCGGCTCCAACGTACTATCAAATAAAGTACATCAAACGTTGTATTATCCCCCCACCCACCCACACACAACCTCCCAAAA
Source organism: Oncomelania hupensis (assembly GCA_036898135.1). Lineage (NCBI taxonomy): Eukaryota > Metazoa > Mollusca > Gastropoda > Littorinimorpha > Pomatiopsidae > Oncomelania > Oncomelania hupensis. The sequence continues at coordinate 47,279,716 of CM072526.1, read as the reverse complement.
GGGTTACCATGGGATGACCTTGACCTTTAGTGACCTTGACCTTGGGAGGACCTCCACTTTCACCTGATCTCTCATGCATGTCTGATCAAATAACCCAATGTTGTTGCATGCTATGGGTTAAATAAACAACCATTACACCATACGATGACCTATTTTAAAAAAAATGTTTTTGCAAGCCTAACATGACCTTGACCTTCAAGATGAATGCCAAAACAGAACAATACAACTAATTTGGACTTTATATCTCTTGTATTTTAGGGTCACTAAACCGACTTTGGATAGCTCCAGTGACCTTGACCTTGGAGTGAGGTTGACCAAATTTGTAAATGTGTGTATCATTGGTATCTATCATACATCAAAGAATCATAAGTTCAATATTAATGACCTATTTAAAAAAAATTGAAATTTTGTTTAACATTTTCATATGATGACCTTGAAGTGAAGTCATTCATTCACTGATCATTTTTGAGGTCTCATTGGTAAACACCATCTGACTAAGTTTGACTAAATAGTTGAAATAGGCTCAGAGAACTTAGCCACTTTAAAGATTTTGTGCAGACAGACAGCGGACAGGCAGACGGACGGACAGACATTTTTTTAATATAGAATTTTCGGACTATTTGGGACTCATTCATCTCGCAAAAATCTGGAAAACATTTTTTTGGGGGGATGGGAGGGGGGTAGGGGGGGGTAGCGGGGGGGAGGTAGAGTACATAGACTTGCATTGCTATGCATGTGTGAGTCAATAAAAGCTACTGCGCCTTGAGCTGGAATAGCGCTATACAGGAACATTTAAATCAATAATAATACATAAAAGCTGAGAATAACTGGGATTTTACTAAAGACAGAACATCAGCAATATCGGAATATAATAAAAGCGGATTTGAATACATTCAATCTGAACTTCAACTTTACCACTGTATAAGGCACAGTTATCATCGAGCAGGGCTCATTTCATTGGCACTGTTATCACTGAAAACAGATTATGTCCCTTGTTGAAGAGGTAGAAGTGCAAGGCAGGGAGGGAGGAGAGAGAGGGGGGGGGGATGGTACCATTTTTTTCCCCCCATGAATAGAAAAATTTTTTAAAATCAAAGCTGGCAACCCCAATTCTACACTCTTAACAGAAATGAATGTGCACCTACATGCCCACAGAAACACACTCACAGAGAGAACTCTTGACAGAAGGTAATTTTTTTTCCCCCCATCAGTAGGCACTATTATGGTGTATGGCTGTGGCCTAGGCAAGGAAACCTATTAATAGGTTTTAGATCAAAGTAGGAAAGGCTTGTGTCAATGTGGTCATGTTACTTCTTATCGTGGATGGTATTTCACTTCACTGCGGCTGCTGTGCTCTATGAGAAAGCAATTTAAATATAACAATAATAATGAACACCAAAAAACACAAAAAAACCACAAAAAAACGGAGACACACAAAAAAAGAAAAAATAAGAAGAGAAAAATGTCACCTTGCCTCTCCTGAAAGACTGATGGAAGAGAATACGACAATAAATATGTCAAAAGAAAAAAAAATTAAGACGCTGTGTATGCTGTTTGGTGGCAAAGGTGGAATGGCATCAACAAGCAGCAGGGGTACTGAATCGCACGACGTACAAGCACACACTGTCCTCACGTATGTCTATCACCTTGTCCACCACGCCACAGAAAAAGCGAATCTGCACATTAAAAAACAAAACAAAACATAAACGCATAATATGTCCACTGTGATTGCGCTTAATGTTAATTAGTTAGTAATTGTTTATAGAGTTCAAAAGACTGCAAAGAGCTCAATCAAGACCACAACTTGGTTGAAAGAAGACTGGCCCCCGATCCGTAGAAAAGATCTGCTGAAACAACCCTAATGGCAACATTGAAGGCACTTAATGTTGCAACTGTGCATGCAAGACCTTTAAATAAAAGTCTTAACTCTTTCCCTGCCAGGCATGTTTCCACGTTTGTGCCAGACATTTCTCTGGCACCGGAAAGAAAGTTCAGCACCTTAGGCATTTAAGCTACTGTTATTTCAATAATGGTTGTTAAATAGACATATTTCATATCTAATTAAAGGTAAAAAAGTGAAGAATAAGAAAAAAAACCACAAAAATGTTAATTTGATTATGTTATTGAAATATGTGTTTTGAAAGCATGTTGATCTTTTTGAAATGCTAAAATAAAATAAAAATATTTCTACATACCACAGTGATAAAAAAAATCTAGAGGAATAATTCCAATCACTGAATCAGCTTCACACACCAGAAAGAAAATTTATTTAGGATCAAAATACACTTTACAGTTTGAAATTATATTGATTATTAGCAGAGTTTGACACACTGTCGATTGTGCCCATCACAATGCTTAGTAAAATGCACAAAAAAAACACTCTAAAAACGAACCAATTTGAAGAAACCACGCGCGTGTCGATCGAGAACGAAAGTAGAAAGAGTTATCTCTCTTTGGTTAAAATAAAACTTGGATTATACTGCGCAAAAAAACGGAACGAAACGGAATACTGAAATCGACGATATATCGTCGATTGGCACAAACATGGCGGCTCAGATCGACGATATATCGTCGATTGGCAGGGAAAGAGTTAAAAGGTGTTGTGTGGAGTATGTTCACGTGTGACTGTTTACTAACATAGGAGCTATTTCCATATGCAATGTATGTTGTCATTTGGCTGAATACATTCTATTTTCTGTAGTCAGCTGTGAGCAGCTATGATGAAGCACCCCAAAGCAATCATTCCCATATCCTAGCCCACCTAGCTGTCAACATGTACCTACATATCTTGGCAACTTAAAACATAAATTAGCGCTATGAGTATTACCCTTACAAAGCTATACTTAACACTTCTATCATTCATACACACACATATATATATAAGTAAGCTTAGATGATAAAAGTAAGGCTTTAAAATTATGGGACAAGCCTTACTTTTATCATCTAAGCTTACTATACAACTTTCCACATAAATAACTCTGGGCAAAGGGACGCTAAATTGCTTTCTCTTCTTTTTGTATTCCCAGACATATCTGGGAGAATGAAATAGTCGGGGAAAATCTGAACGAGCCAAATGTCAGTCAGTTGGCCAGTCTGTCTGTTTGGAGCCGTATCTCAAGAACCACTGATTGGATTTTGACCAAACTTCATAGGAACATTACCTTGTGGCCTGCCTCTCATCACTACCACAAAGGTCAGGGCCACTGGAGTCCTTTTGTTGCTAAACACGATTTGCTCAATATCTCAAAAACGGCTGAAGCAATTTTGTTCAGATTTGGTATACAGATACTTCAAATCATGGGCTTTGTTAGAGGCTGTTGCAGTCTGGTTGTCAGTCAGTTGCTCGGTCTGGCTCCCAGAATGTCACTTTTTCTACACTTGTTGCCTAATCAAACAAAACTTCATAATACAATACAATACATATATCTTATTTACCTCAGACAAGGAATGGTCACAAGAGGAGATCATTTGACATGAAAAGGAAAGTACATTTTAAAGACATTCTGGGTTAAATCCAAAAAATATTACAATCACCCCTTAGTAATGTAACAAAAGTATAAAAGAATATTCAGTTATATACATTCATGCAGGCAACTATCACAGGTAATGAAATATTGCAGTTCATCAATACAAGACATTCATACTACTACTATAATTTTTACTTTGTGAATACTTTAACAACTGCTAATCATGTAAGCTCATTCGTATTTTTTATTTTCTCAATTTTCTAAACAAGTTTTACGCTTTATCTAAAAATTAGCTGCCCAGATTTTGACAATTATTTTGTTTGCAAATACTTAAGAAAACTGACTATCATTCATTTCCTTTTGCTTTGTTAGAATTTAATAAACCGGAGTCAAAACCCGCAAATAAAATTAACACTTTTGAAAAACTATAGTTTGGGGTTATGTGTGAGCCTACCCGACATGGGTGTGTGTGGGTGTGTGCGTGCGTGCGTGTGTGTATGCTTGTGTGAATGTGCTCATTTGTGCATGCATGTTGTTACTGTTTATTACAAGCGACATGCCAGATTTTCACTGTATTTTGTTGTGAATAAAGATTTCTTGACTTGATTGGACTTGCTTACATTTTATTTAATGAATGTATACTCCATACCAGACATTCTCGCGAGTTGCTGCCAGGACAGAGCGAGGCGTCACCGCCGCCCATCTTGAGCATGTAGTCCTCTCGCTGCTTGCGTTGCCACACCCCATCCTTGCCTAGCACAATTTCCCTCCCGCTAAGCTGCGTCACCGACACAAAGGGGCAGACCGTGTACTTGTACTCCGTATCCTTGTACTCGAAGCACGCCTTGCTCAGCAGGTAGAATACTCCATCCGGGCCAAACTTCTGCAGAACCCCCAAAAATACATTAAATTAAAAAAAAATATTTATGATTCGGAAATAGGAGGAATAGTACCTTGAGAAGAAAGAAGAAATATTGACAGCAATCTCTATTTGTCAGGAGCGGGTAGTGGGGTATGGATTTGGACAATACAGGTCATCCATGCCAGTGAAATCTAAGCCGTCTCAGCACAAGTGTGGCAGCTGTAATGCAGTGCCATCCAGGTTGAGGATGACTAAGATATAGTACTTGTATCTGGCTCTCACCTGTCTAGGACATGAGAGTCAGGATCTTTAAAGTTAAACAAATACACCCAGCATGCACTATGTCCTTTCTCCTTCATACCCAGTGGCTCAGGATGGTGCCAAGTGGTCTGGGCGTCAGACTAAGCGCCCAAAAACTGCAGGTGGGCACCTCAGGGCGGCTTGAGTTAGCTCCTGTATCGGCCAGCGCCTTGAGCAGCTCTTTAGCTAGAAAAGCGTTATATAAGAATGATTACATAGTAAATACATTTTTGTCTTTAAAGTTCATGTGATAAAATGCATGCATGCATGCACTAGCCCCCTGTTGTCCTCAACCAGCTCAACGCTCACCTCACCATCAACAATCTCCTCAGTCCCTTCCAGTCTGCCTATCGCAAGCACCACAGCACTGAAACAGCCCTTTTACATATTCTGAATGATCTTCTTCTCTCAACTGACTCAGGCAACATCTCCCTTCTTACCCTACTCGATCTCTCTGCCGCCTTCGACACTATTGACCATTCTATCCTCCTCCACCGCCTTCAACACTCCTTTGGCATCACTGACTCCGCTCACTCCTGGTTTCTTTCCTACCTCTCCGACAGACGGCAGTCCGTTATCATCGATGGCATATCCTCTGACCCAGTTAGGCTCTCCTGTGGAGTTCCTCAGGGATCTGTCCTGGGTCCGGTCCTTTTTACACTCTACACCTCCCCTCTGACCAACATCATCCAGTCTCATCACATAAACCACCACTTCTATGCTGACGACTCACAACTACAAGACAAAGACAAACCTGACAACATTCAGGCACTCCTGACTCGCACGGCCGACTGCTGTGAAGACGTGAAGGACTGGATGACAGCAAACAAACTTAAACTGAACGACGACAAAACGGAAGCCATGCTGGTAGGCACACGCCAGAAACTCCCTCAGCTCCCCTCCTCTCTCCATCTTCAGCTTGACGGTACCTCTATCCCTCTCTCCGACTCTGCCAAGAACCTTGGCGTTATCCTTGACTCTTCTCTCTCAATGACTAGCTTTGTCTCTGCAACCGCCAGGGCCTGCTACTTCCACCTCCGTCGAATCAGTCAGATCAGAAAATACCTCACCACTGAAGCTGCCACCAAACTTGCTGTCTCCCTCATCCTGTCTCGCATCGACTATTGCAACTCCCTTCTTTCCGGCCTTCCCCGCTCCACCACTCTCCCTCTCCAACGCGTTCAAAACAATACTGCCCGCCTCGTCCTCAGAAAGAAGAAATCTGACCACGTCACTCCCTTGCTCAAAGCCCTACACTGGCTTCCCATCTCCCAACGCATTCAATACAAGACCTTGTCTCTCTGCTACAAGTCCCTCAACAACTCCGCTCCTCTCTATCTCTCTGACTTACTTCACCCATACATTCCCTCTCGCTCTCTTCGCTCTGCCTCCGACCCTCTCCGCCTCCGCATTCCTCGCTCCAAACTCAGCACGTTCGGGTCCCGCTCCTTCTCTGTCTACGGCCCATCCATCTGGAATACCCTTCCACTCTCTCTCCGTCAGAAACCCTCTCCCACCTCCTTCCAGTCTGCCCTCAAAACTTACCTTTTCAAGCAGTTCTAACACCATGACCTCACTACGCACCCCATCGCCAGCTGTCTCTTGCATATAGTGTCTGGTCTGTTTGTGGTATGAGTATATTTGAGTGAATGTATTTCTTGCGTAATTGTTACATGTGTCATTGTCTAAAGCGTGCACATGCGTGCGTGAGTTGTGAGTGCGCGCTTAGAGTTATAATTATTATAAGATAAGCGCATTATAAATACAGTAATTATTATTATTATTATATTGTCATCACAAAAAAGAAGTTTTAAAAAAAATGGTATATATATATATTTTTTTTTTGGGTACTAAGCTATTCTGTTGGATTTGGAGTTAAAATATTATATTATCTGGGTCATGGGTTCAGTACCTGGCGATGCTGCAAGGGCAGGCTTTTAGCGGCCGCGATGTAGCTTGTCATTAGCATTCGCCCTTCCTTTCGAATCCGTCTCTCATCAACCAGCTGTTTCTCCACAGCGCCGCACTGGTTCTGGCAAGGTGTGTGGAACACAGCGCCTGGCTTTCCTAGGACAGAGAAGAAAGTGTGTGTGCGTGTGAAGCATCACTACTAACAGATTTTTTAGGTCGATTATATTCAAAGTCAATTGGCCACTTTCCTCTAAAAACACGACCTTGATGCTAGATGAGTGTCGGAGATCTATTAAGCAGAAGCTACGTGCATGCATATGTCTTCAGCAGCCTCTAATACTCAGACTGGGGATGCCTTCAGCAGCCTCTAATACTCAGACTGGGGTCCAATAGCTCTTACTCTTCCACTGTTTGGGTCCAAGGACAACAAAAAAGAGACTTTGCAGCCCTGAAAATGAAAAAAAGGTCCCACTAGCCTTTGGCTAGTAACTTAAAAAATTTACTAGCCAAACAAAAAATGTTACTAGCCAAACTAAAAAAAAGTTCCTTTTAGCGCACTCGCATTTGGCGACTAAAGTTTTTTTTTTAGTCGCCAATTTTTTTTTCCACTAGCCATGGCGACTAAATTAGTCGCCATTTTCAGGCCTGCTTTGATTTTTGACACTGTACTGTCCCTTTTATCGGGAAATTATGGGTGACCTCCCCTGGGGAAGGAGTAGTCGCAGCCTGTGACACTCCCCAAACCCAACCTACCTAATTTTAGTTGTGGTCTTTTTAAAAAAAATTTGCTAGGGGGAGCAAACCAGAATACCCAGACGAAAAACCCAAGACGCTGCCCGAGTTGAACGTAAATAATATTCGGAGAAACATAACGCCAGAGGCAAGTTAGTCCTGCCTTAGACCACATGGCCACAACGCTCACCTATACTTGGATGCTGAATGAAGACTGCGAGACAATTAATAAGCATTCAGAAAGAAGGGTGCTTTTGAACTGCGCGTTAGGCAACTGAAAGGACTTAATGTTTAATGCATTCTTGAGCATCTGTAATATATACGTAAATTCATAAACATGCGTCACCATTAATTTGGAAGAGAGTGTAAGTGAACGGTGCTATAATTTCACAGGGCATCCATTTTCTTCCCATCACATGCTCCTTTTTCTAGGTGCCATCATTAACAAGTCTAAACAGAATATACCAGTTTCCACTAAACAGGTGATGTTGACGCTAGCTGTGTCAGAGATCTAACAAGCGTAGGTGTCCGCCCTCAACAGTCTCTGACATTCACATTGGGGTCAGCATCTCTTTCAATCCAACTGCCTGTATAACCTCTGTAACAGCCCGACTGCAGCAAAAGGTCTTTTGCCAACTAATCAATCAATCAATACGCCAAACACTGCGCATCTACTGCTCACCCCGAAGCTCCATGTTGGCCGGGACCTTCTTTTCTGCCCACTCGTCAGAACCATCACAACAGTCACATATCCCGTCGTTCACTTGACTGGAGGGGATGAACTGAGGCTCGTGGAAAGGCAGCTGTACGTCACAGTAAAACCTGAAACCAAGCACAACTGTACGTCACAGCATGTTTCAGATAATGCACCCAAGCAGGTACGATCTTAATGGTTTTAGTTCGATACACTTGACCCAGCGATGCTCCAACTTCTTTAACCCGTCTGAAAAATACGTTTTCTCGAGGTCTGCAAAGTAGGCCTCGGTGGCGGCGATGACCTCCTCATTCGACTCAAATTTCTGCCCGGCGAGTGAATTTTTTAAGTTTGGAAACAAAAAGAAGTCGCACGGGGCCAAATCTGGAGAATATGGTGGATGGGGCAGCAGTTCGTAGCCCAATTCAACCAAATTGGCCGTGGCGATGGCAGAGGTGTGAGCGATATTGATCTTTTTCAATTTTTCTAAAATCCGTGGACATGCCCGCTTCCACACGCGGTCAAAATAAAACTACAAGTCCGATCCGGCTGAAATTTCGACAGTAGCCGTCTATGAGAATGTACTACACGATAGTAAATTGCTCTTGCGATACTGGCCATCGGGAGGTCAGGCTAGGTACTTATTGGACTGCCCTCGTAAGAGTGATCCAAGGCACAAACTCACTCATATGCACACACAATACAATAATGATTAATGATACATAAAAAATGGTAAAATACACAGTCACACAAAGAAAAAAAAATCATGAATACATACAATATGGTGGATGGAAAAATACCCCACCATCACACAGACACACACAATGTGGTAGGTCCTTAGATACTGTGCCAGCTGGTCAGCGCAAGTGAAATTAAGGTAGCCACTAATGAGGAAATAAATGGATTTTGAGGGCAGTTTTAAAAGAAGATATAGACTTTCTGACAGAGTGAAAGAGGTAGTGGATTCATGTGGACGGGCGATTGACTAAAGAAAGAACACTGACCGGTGGACATAAGCCCGGTTCCAGATACTCTGATTCTGAGGCAGTCGTTGGCAGAGCGGAGATAGATTAATGGGCAGTACAGAGTGAATAGGTCAGAGAGGTAAACAGGATCAATTCCATGAATGCATTTATATGCAAGGAGGTTGATCGTGTATTTAATGTGATCTGCAACAGGAAGCCAGTGTAATTGTTTTACCGAAGGAGTGATGTGGTCTCGTCTTTTCTTTTGAAGGACAAGACAGGCTGAACTGTTTTGAATGCATTAGGGTTTATCAGGATGAACGGGAAGGCCAGCAAGGAGTGAGTGGCAGTAGTCAATATGAGAGAGTAGGACTGAGGTGACGAGTTTGGCAGTTGCAAGTGTGGTACAGTAGCTTCTAAAAGAGGTGATATGACGGAGTTGGAAGTAGCTGTTATGTCCTATCTATCCTATCCTATCCTATCCCGTAACTCGGAGGGTCGTAGGGGCACCACAGATTTTTGTTTAACCAGCGTACTCCATCTTTCCCTGTCCTCAGCAACCCTGATTGTTTCGCTCAGTGTCAAGCCAGTCCATTCTCGAATGTTGTCCTTCCACCTCTTTTTCGGCCTCCCTCTTCATCTACCTCCTTGCACTGTGCCTTGCAGGATGGTCTCTGCAAGACCTGATGATCTGGTGACGCGGCCACACCATCGGAGCTTTCATTTTTTCACCACTGTGAGCAGGTCCTCGTGTTGTCCAAGGGCTTGTGTGATGGTCTGTTGGACTTCGTCGCTGACGATGTGCCAGGTACAGGAAATGCCCAGAAGTCTTCTGCAGCACCTCATCTCCACACTTTGTATTCTTCATTGGAGATCTTCTGTGAGGGTCCAGGTTTCGCAAGCACGTAGGAAGATGGAGATGACAAGGGAGCGCAGCAGCCTCACCTTGGAATGTAGAGTGATGGTCCTGTCTTTCCAAATTGGCTTCAACCTCGCCAAGGCAGCAGTTGTTTGTGCGATCCTGGAGAGGACTTCCTGTCGGGACCCATTGTCTGATACAATGGCTCCTAAATATTTGAAGCTATGCACTGTGTTGAGGGATTGGCCTTGGACTTTGATGTCCATATTGATGCCATTGGTGTTGTTGGTCATCATTTTGGTCTTCTCTACACTTATTTCCATTCCATAGGCTCCGGAGGTGGTGTCAAGCCTCTGTACCAGCTGTTCAAGTTTTTGTTCCTCTCCAGCCAATCCATCAATGTCATCCGCAAAACGAAGGTTGGAGATTGCTCTACCCCCTATGCTGACTGTGCCTTCATGATCTGCAAGGGCATCTGACATGATGCGCTCGAGGAAGATGTTGAAGAGTGTTGGAGAGAGTATGCATCCCTGGCGCACACCGATAGTTGTTCTGAACGAGTTTCCGATGGCGCTGTTGTGGAGGACTGCACTGGTAGCTTTGTCATACAGGTTTTTGATGACTTCAATAATTTTAGGGCTGATGCTGTACACTCTCATGGTTGCCCACAGAGCTGCATGCCAGACTCGGTCAAACGCCTTTTTGAAGTCTACGAACATAATAGATTTTGTTGGTGCTGTAGGTACAACAACAACAACATCTATAGCTGTTATGTAAGATAGAAAACATGTGTATGTTCATGCCGAGTATACTATCAATTGTCACGCCAAGATATTTAACTTTAGATGAAAGTGAAATGGAAACAGAGGTGACATGAAGATAGGTTGAAGAGGAAGCTGCTAGTTTTGTTGATTGAGAGGAGCCAATAAGGATGCTTCAGTTCAGTTTTGTTACTGTTGAGTTGATTTATTCTGTACATCACGATGCCAATCTAAAAACCACTATAAATAATAATAATGAATATTAATTTTGATAAAGAATTAGCAGACTCAATATCTAACAATTAATACTAACTTATTTTTGTTAAAGCACAAGTTTGATCTGAATAACCTTTGCTAGCATAGTAGTAACAGTGCTTTCACAAACACGCACAATGATTAACATGCATGCACACACAGAAGTACACAAGTATTTTAAATATTTTTTTAAATGCATCAGCCATCAGCAAGCTCAACCTCATCCCAACTACCTCAAACACACTGTATACACACAGGTGAACATGCAACACACATAAATCACGGTTGGGTAAAAAAAACAACTTCTGAAAACATAAAACATGTAAAGCAGTTAGCTTTCTTGTAACGCTCTTTTGGCAAAAGAGAAAAACATTCGGAATGTCTATTGTCAGGGCCAGTTTATGATAATAAATAAATAAATAAATGTATAATTTATATTCAAATAACAATACTTTCAATAGAATACAGTGTAAATATATCAATAGCCAATAACAGCTTCTGTGATGTATAATTCCAGATCCAGATCCAGACTGGAAACACATTAACTTACTTTCCTTTAGGACATGCATTGGTCCCAGGTTCATCGGAAGAATCATTGCAGTCGCAGAAATTGTCGTTCACTCGTGTTATGGGAATTCTTTTCTGAAATTAAAACCCACCCAACATTTAATAATGATGATGATAATAATAATAATAATAATAATAATAATAATAATAATAATAATAATAATATTTCATACTGATAAATAAATATTTTTTAACACACACACACACAAGTTGCATAGTGTTTCAAACAAAGACTAAGGGGTCACAACCCAGTTGCACATTTTTCTGATGGGTGACAATTTTCAAGACAGTGGCCACAATAGGCCAGTTTCCACTATAATCTATGAGACTATGGTCCCCTTGGCCTGGGTTCTAAGCACATTGAGTATTAGAGATCTCTCAAGCATAGTATTATAGGCTCTGTGTAGGTGTAGTATGAAAATCATCTGTTAAGGAAATAGGGTCAAAGTGTGTGTTAGTCATTATTTTTTATTATTTAGAGTCATTAGTTTTATTAATTATTTAAGATTACTGTTAATACTAATAGTTAATGAGTTTTCCTCATTTTGTTTTATATTTAAAGTTGTTCTGCACTCATGTAAGCATCTAGACTAGGCTCCAAATAATAAAATAATAATTAATGTCGTCAGCAGGCTAGTTGGCTTTTTGCACCAAGATCTCTTTCTCAATCATAACCAAACAAACACACTACACGCATGCTCATCATTCACAAACTTGTGTAGTGTTGTGCTGACAACTGCTGCTGTGCAAGGTATTTGTTTGTATACACATGTGAGTGTGTTCACATTAATATTTATCATTAAAAATGTTTAAGTGGGTAGATAATGGAGCAGGAATATATATTTAACGAAACGTCGATTTTTGACATATGAACAAGGAAAAGACATATCAATTGCACTCACAGGAATTATTGAAAGATTACCTGAGAACTAATGCATTTGAACATTCCATCAGAATCTGCAATGTAGTTATTTCTGTTAAAAAAATGAACACCACGAGGCAGATTCTTTCTTAAATTTTCTTCCGATTCCATTTCAGAGTCCAAATCAAAATTAACTGCACGACGTGCATCTTCCACTACAGTGTCAAAAACATTCTCCGAGTGTGTGCGAGTTTGTGTCCAATTACGTGTATTTCCTAATTTCGACAATGAGAAAAACTGTAGCAAAAAATAAATGACGACAATCAGCAAAATTAGGAACAGAGTCTGATATTTTTTCTTTCGAAAGTTCGTTGAAAAAAACCTACTCATTGTCATAGACAATAACCATCACAACTTATTGTCATGTTTCACTTTGAAAACTCTTCTGTGTTTGCAGACGATTGTCATTGAGACACAACGGTAAAGTCTATCTTTTTGTAAGCATGTAACAAACACAGTTTTCATAAGACTGTAAGAAAATCGAAACGCACTGTCACTTTTGCAGTTAATTTCTTCAACAATACAAAGGGAAAATTTAGTAACGCATCGTTAAAACTCTTGTTACAGTTTGTTCGCTATGGACGCTGCCATATTGTTTCCAGTAATAAAATTGTGCATTACCTCCCTTGAAAGTCTCAATACTGAAATAATTATTAGCTTATTAGTCACAATTATATTCATCATAATCATCAATATAAAAACTTAGCCTAAATAATAAATGAAGACGCCAAAGATTTAGAAAAAGAAAGAAGAATGAGGAGGAAACAAGGGGAATGGGAGGAGTGAAGAAGAAGAAGGAGAGAGAGAGAGAGGGAGTGAGAGGGAGGGAGAGAGAGAGAGGATCCTCACACCCAGAAGTCCATTGACAGGCTGGAGGCCGTACAGAGACGGGCTGCACGTTTTGTCCTCAATAGATACCACAATTCAAGTGTGAATCAGATGCTGGATTCGCTGGGGTGGTCGTCTTTGGAATTGCGCAGGAAGAGGTCTCGCCTATCGATTTTATACAAAATCAACAGAGGACTGGTGCACTGTCCCTCCATCCTCAGTAAGCTGATCCCACTGTCTCTCTGTCAACGCAGAGGCCATGACAGCCAATTTAGCCGCATCACCTGCCGAACTGAGTACCGTTCATCCTCTTTCCTACCCCGTACTATAAAAGACTGGAATGCTCTATACGCACTGTGTCCGGGGACGATAATCTACCTATACCTACCCCAGGAGGTAGTGGAGGCCAAAACTGTTGATGCTTTTGCATCAAGAGCCTCCCACCGACCAGAATAGACAGTAAATCAACAACACTACAACTCCTCCCCCCCCCTCCCCCAATCCCTCTGTCACTAATCAGATCTGGACTGTCCATTAATTAGGAGAACGGCCTTTTGTGAAACATGTGCAAAGCCCTCGACCTCATAGTTGCCAGTATAATCAACAAGTATGATTGTGGGCGCCTACGACAAGACAAGACAAGACAAATCGACAAGACAAGACCAGATAATTTTATTTAGCAAGGGTAAAAGAGTAAGTACTGGTGGTGCTTTTTTACATCCTGCACTTGGGGCTGTGTAACAGTAATAATTAGTATTAAAAACTAACTTTATAACAATAACATCATAATGTAACAATACACTCAAGATCTGTGCACACATAAACACACACACATGTACCCATACACACGCACGAGAGAGAGCTAGAGAGAGAGAGATAGAGAGCTAGAGAGAGAGCTAGAGAGAGAGCTAGAGAGACTATACCTTGAACAGTGGAATGAAAAAATAATAGTTTACTTAAGTTCATACCATAATTATTACTAACGTCCAAATGGGCTTCAGCAGTTGGACAGCAGTTGTTTGTGTGATCCTGGATAGGACTTCCTGTCGGGACCCATTGTCTGATACAATGGCTCCTAAATATTTGAAGCTATGCATCCTTTTATTTTTATTAGGATTTAATTTCATTCTTTTGATGTCTCACTGTGCAATGATACAGAAGCAGAGGGGGGAGGACAACATTCGAGAATGGACTGGCTTGACATTGAATGAGGTCATGAGGGTTTGCTGAGGACAGAGGAAGATGGCGTATGCTGGTTAAACGATCATCTGTGGTTACGGGATAGAATAGGAATAGGAAAAGGATGTCATGCCAGCTATCAATTTAATTTATACTTATTTCAAAACTTTGTTCTACATGGTGTAGATTTTTATTAATAATCTGAAGAGATGATTCATCAACAAATAGGTCAAGGTTAACATTTTGTGTGATAAAAGGGGCTAGGGTCATGTCATTAATAAAGATACAAAATAAAATAGGGCCAAGGATTGATCTAAGAATACCACAAGTTACCTCTACAGAATTCTAAAATGAACCATTAGTATATACGATTGGTGCCCGTTTTGATTAAAAAGAAAGAGAGAAAGATAAAGAGAAAGAGAGAAAAGAGAGTGGGAGAAAAAGAGAGAGAGACAGAGAGGGAATAGCACACATTTCTAAATAAGGGAACTATATTGTTCCTTTATTGCCCTTTGATAATGAGAGACGCGAAGACACTTGAAACAAATTTATTCTAAACGATTTACAAAAATTATATGAAAACGTATTAACAAAATCACCTACACACAATTTTATCACAGTGCGCATTTGCTTAGAATTATAAATAAAAAAGTCATGTCATCCATCTTTGGCAATTGTACTAAAAAATTTCAGTCGATCAGCAATTTCATACTCCTTTAGATCAATTATGGCACAAATTTTGATTACCAACCAGCGGTCTTATAATGTCGTTCATATGACACATTTCAGCCAATCAGCTATTTTATACTATAGATCATATGACCAATTCAACTAATCGGTTGTTAGTTAATATAACTTTATTATTATAAGATGGTAAAATAGTCAACACATGAAATTTCCATAAAGAAAAATTGCACATAAAAATATTAAATAAATATATAAAGTAAGGCAAATATTACAACAGGATATGCAGTACGTATGTTGAAAAACATTGTGCTCCATCCATTTTACAGTTGATTTTGTCTTTCCAATATAAAACCCTTCACACAACAATCTTTGACTCGATTCAATTCAGTTACAAATGTTTGTAATTTCACCCAATTCATATTAAACATGAACAAAATTCATACACGTCTTTGTTTATTGAAATGACTAAAAGCAAAATAAGACTGGCATTTATTAAAATATTGAAAAAACAAAAATTGGGGTGGGGAGGGAAGGGAGAAGGGATAATATTAATAATAATATTATCCTTCGCCGCATACTTTCTGGGTAAAATGATTTTGTAAGGCTATAACATTGATGTTATTGATGTAATGAATCAACGCTGACTCTTAAAAAGTTTGGTACATTTAATACTCTCACTTTTGAGGGAGAAACGGAGTCTTAAAACGAATTTGAATTTGTTTGTTTTAATTTAATTTTTTTAGATATAAAAGAATCAGTTTGGGGCGAAACTTTACCCTTACGTATGAGGGGGAATAGAAAGTAGGTTAAAAAGAAAAATAAGCACAAATAGACTGTCAATTTCTCACAGAAAGGTTTTGGTGAGTGTAGGTGCATTAAATAGTTAAAAGAACTCAAACATTATACACCTCAAATAGTGTAAAAGAGGAATGTGTAAAGTAACCACCTCTGGCACAATAATGATGTCATAATAGTCATAATAATAGGCATTTTGAGTATACTTAACTTCAGGTTATTAGCAATGGTCTCGGTTGTGAGCAGATATTTGCAAAGCATTGGGGCGCGTCTTTGTTTTTCTTTGTCTATCTCATTTAGTCATTCTTGTGAGCAGTTCATTTGCAAAGCATTAACATGTGTCCCTTTCTCTCTCTCTCTAATTTAGTCATCCTTGTGAGCAGTTTATTTGCAAAGCATTGACACGTGTCTTAGTTTCTCTCTCTCTCTCTCTCTCTCTCTCTCTCTCTTTTAGTCATCCTTCTCTCTCTTTCCCTACCCTTTCATGCTCATACACATTCTTATCTTTATAGCCCATTTAAACCTACACAAATGCTAACCCCATAGGGAACCACATCCTCCCTTTCACAAACAGCACTACAGTACACACACACTCAGGCACCTGTAGTCTATCACTCAATGGGCGGATGGGGAATGGAGTGTGAGAAAAATGTGTTGCAGAAGATGGTGTGGTGGTGGTAATGGTGGCTGAAAGGTCATTTAACCATCATTACCTGAAAGGTCATATAAATATCGCTCAGTAAACATACTTTCTTCATTTAAGGCACTCGGTTATCAATTCATTTTTAAAGGCATTACTTTTGCTCTTATGGTTGCTTTCAACAATTCATATACTGTGCAATAACTGTTATTAAATAGAGTTATGGAAGTGGTATTGTGAAGCAGCAATATAATCTATCACAATTACCATAATCTCATTGTTAATTGGTCGCTGTAGAAAGGCTATAACAAAAAAACAAAACTAATATTTTTCACTCTCGGCACTTTCTTACTGCGATAAAAAGGCGAAAAATTAAACACATGGTGATACCCTCACAAGAGATCAATTAACAACGTAGAATATTTATAACCCCTCTGTAGAACGCATTTTATACATTTGAAAACATCCACAAGGCTACTCCTAAAATATCAAAGCAAACAAGTTAAAAAGAGGCTTAAAATGTTACAAATATAACCTATTTATAACTTTTCTACATGTTTTCTTTAAATTGTATTTTTCCTACTTGTTAATTATTATAGGGGTGTCGGATAGCACAGTGGTTGGAGCACTCGCTACTGTGTCGCAAGTTAAGCACCGTCCAGTGCGGTTAGCACTTGGATGGGTGACCGCAAAACGTGAAGCGACAAATAACAACGCCCCCAGTTGACTCAACTGTGACTAAGTACCTACTCTCTTAAGGGTGGGGAAGGTAAATCAGCGAGGGAGAGAGATGGGCATCACCCTCATATACGCTGGCCCAAGATAAGTGTGATCTCCAACATCACGCTCCCCTCTGGCCACAAGGCTATGGGACTACCTTTACCTTTTTAATAATAATTATTTTTTGTTGTTGTGTTCCTTGTTAACCCTGAATATCCAGACAATGATTTTTCATCGCTTTTAATTACTCTTTTCCTTTTTCAGTAAAATCGCCTGGACTGAATGCAGTTTACCACTTGAATTTATCTGAATTTGCTTCATCATGTTCTGCGAAGTCATATCATCCTTGTGTGCTGCAGGCAATATAGTCCGTCAAAACGTTATGTAGTTATTCGCTTCTTTCATTTATTTTCCACAGACAAATCCACCCTTTTAAACCCTAGCCTTATTTTGTGACTGAAGGCAGCTCCATATCCCTTGACATAAAAGTTTTGTTGTAAAAGTTTGTGTGTGCGTTGTTGTTCTTTTTCCTGGGTGAAATCACCCCTTTAAATCCTGGCATCGCCGACAGTTACTCATCTCATCCTCATAGCGCTCCACTTGCATGGTGGTCTGGTGGATGTTGTACTTGCTCTGAATTTCTTGAGACACCTGGCTCACCAAAAGCATAGGGTCAACTCCTTTATCTGAAAATAACATAAAATAAGTAGTAAGTACTACTACTACTACTACTACTACTACTACTAAGCATAATCATAATAATAGTAATGATAATAATAATAATTATGGATGCTCAAAGCGTGGCGATTTGTACTAACATACACTCTCACATATTACTTCCACTCTCACATGTATACGCTCACAACAAACGCACATCTATCACTCCAACATGCGCTGTAAAGGCACCGAGATTGCTATTAGAGGACAGAATGGAAATCAAATTTTATTTTGTTCAATTTTTGATTGACTGCATCCAATGCTACATACAATAATTTTAATGCGCCACTCTGTGAGACAGAAGATGCTATTAGTCCCGTTTGTTTTTTGTTTTTTTGTTTTGTTTTTATTTTCTAATTTTATTTTAGGATTTTGGATAATATTTTAGCACCACCGTGGGCCAAAATCTGGTTTAGTTTCTCAGTAAAAGCGTGGCAGCGCCACCAAGGACAAAGAAGAATAAGACACAGCGTTTGCTGGGTGTTTATTTATATTGGGCACATCTGTCAGTCGCCCATTTAGGACATGGAGAGTCACTGTCTTTAACTCTTAGTCTCATGAAGCGCGGTAAAGCGCAGTTCGTAACGGCTCATGAAGCGCGGTAAAGCGCGCCTAGTTACCGTCTACTTTTAGCACCTCTCTCCCGCTTAACGGAAACCAGTTCCAATTGCGCATGCGCACTAGCTGATACTAAAAGCAGTGTACTTCCTTCCTCTCAACTGCAGTTGTGTCAACAACACGTTTTAATCGAAGTTTTTGTTTAGTTTTTGGTCGCGTTTTCGAGAGCGGGGATACTCTAAAAATGGCAGAATCTGATTCCGACAATGAGTCTACAAGATATGAGCAGTTGTGGCAGCAATTAGTAGATGAAAGGGCTGATCAGTTAGGGAATGAAAATCAGAGTGATTTGTCAGTGTCTAGCGTGCACACTAGCGATTTTTCCGACTACAGATCGGACCTTTCATCATCCGAAGAATTGGTTGTGAAATTACCTATAATCACAGGTAAAATAGCAGGTAACACAGACAGATGACACTGACAGAACTAAAGCTTACTCAATACTTGCATAGTTACCAATTATCTACACACTGACTAAGTCCCATGAAGCTCTGACCAACCGTTCAGTAGATATAGCATTTTAAACACATGCTCCTATTTTTGGCTTGTTTTTGTCAAATCCTTACATGAAGGAGAAGATCAACGTGCTGTTTTGCTATATGAGACTAAGAGTTAAAGTAATGCATCTGTGCACAGGCTAGAACTCTCATTCAGAATTACAGCGTAGAGGCACAGCACTGCATAAGCATCAGGGCCATGTTATCAGTTCCTTAGATTGCCACTCTACAGGATTCAATCTGCTCTATATATATATGATGAGCTGTCTCTCTCTATTGCTAAGCTGTCATCAATTTCCTCAGTGAGGGCCCCAATGCCTTTTGTACAGGGATGTAAAAGCAAATGTGCCACCGCAAAATCTTCATCACCCTAGCTCAGTGGGTGAGCATTCACCTTGCAAAACTGATGACCCAGGTTAAAGTCCCGTGCTGGGCAAGATAAAAGTGGAAATTTTTCACTGTTCATCTTAGATAAGAGAGATAAGATAAGATTTATTAGCCATAGGTCAAATCAATACAATTTGTACTCTAGGAATTTGACTTAGCAATAGGATTGCTCTGGTGGTTCAGTGTTGATCAAGATCCTTACCCCTCTTTCCCTGGAATGGTTATCCTTTCCTGCCATTTTGTCAATGGTGGTGTAGACTTTAAACTTCATTGTGCATATTACATTACATTACATTACATAATTGTTGCTTTAGGTCCAGCGGACTCTTCCGAGCCAAATCAGCACCGGACAACCCCCGATCCGCATAAAAGATCTGCTGAAACAACCCTAGTGGGAAAACTGAATGCCCTCCACCAGCCAGTCACTTTACAATAAAGACATCCCACGCAGGGGACGGCTGAGGCTTCACCCCAACTTATCGAACCCCCGTTTACAAAAACAAAATAGAATACAAACATCATTATAAATTATCAACAAAACACATACATATAAAATGCCTACATTGCTAAATAATAACATCATAGGAAGCCCTAGTGACCACCTGGCAGAAAGCGTCCAATATTCCCAAGCTGATCCAACAGACCTCATACACAAATAAGGAGTCTTGTCCTGGAAGAGTTTTCAAGAAAAAAGGCAGGAGACTGGTCCAGCATAGAAGACGATAGTATAGCAGATTGATAGAACAGAGCAGGAATGAGAAAGAGCAAATGAGAAAGACAGCGACAGTGGGAATTTAAAGCACTAAATTTCCAGAAAGTGGGGATACTATTTATACTGAAACCCCCGGCACCCCAACGGGGGTCATTGTGCATATACTACAGTTTATGTATTCGCACTCCGAAGTGTAAAATGTGACTCACCAACAGCTAAATGAACAGACAAGGCCACTTTATTCATAGTCAGCGACCACAGGCGCAGGTCATGTAGATCCCTCACACCTTCTATACTCAACAGAAAGTCACGCACCTCCTCAAAGCTCAAGTTCCTGGGTGTGGCTGCAAAAAAAAAAAAAAAAAAAAAAAAAAAGTGTGATCATAATGGTGGTTTCCACAAAATACAGCCATGTAATAGACCTAGGTTTAACAGAAAAGGGCTTATAGTCACAACGCAAAAGTTTCTAGGTGTGGATGCGAGAAAAACACGACATCATAAAATTATTATCAGATTCATCCAAATATCCTATATAACGTTAAAGTATGTGTGTGAGGGGAGTTGCGATTGTGTTGTATTTGAAAATTGAGTGGGCGAAAGTGTTTATGTGTGCTTAATGCATTTTTACATTTTATACTGTATCATAATTCCTTGTGAGAGGTAATGTGAAAAAAGTCAGAAGAAGAGGCAGGGTGCAAGGAGGCAGAAGAAGAGGGAGACAGAAAAAGAGCTGGGAGGACAACATTCCAGAATGGACTGGCTTGACACTGAGCGAAGCCATCAGGGTTGCGGAGGACAGAGAAATATGGAGTACGCTGGTTAAACGACCATCTGTGGTATCCCCCCCCCCCACCCCCAACGATCTTCAAGTTACGGGATAGGAAAGTAAAGGATAGGATAGGAGAGGTAATGAAGATTTGTTGAATGGAATATTGTAAGATTTATAATGGTACATGTTAGGTTAAGAAAAAAACCAAGAAAACAAATATAAACAAACTAGAAGGGCAATGCCCACATGACTAACAAGCTCCTTATGGAAATCGTAAGTAATATGCCCAAAATGTGATGACCTTGGAATGACCATGATCTTCAGTGACCTTGACCTTGGACGAACCTGACATTCATGTGACCTCTCATACATGTCTGATCAAATAACCCAATTTTTTGCATACCAAGGGTTAAATAAACAGTACGATTATCTATTTTTTATATGTTTCTGTAAGGTCTAAAATGACTTGACCAAGATCAACGCAAAAATGAAAAATATATCAAAGATCAATCTATCATCTCTAAATAGAACAAGTTTAGGCTTTATTTCGCTCATAGTTTAGGGTCAAGGTCACTTCAAAGTACCAAAACTAACCGACTTTGGACCGCTGCAGTGTCCCTGACCTTGAAGTGAGGTTGACCAAATTAGTATAATATATATGTGTGTCTCATCGATATCTATCATGCATCAAATAATCATAAGTTTGGTTTGATAGTTTAAATAGGTTGTGAGTATTTAGCCACTTTGAAGTGTTTGCACAGAAGACGAACGGACGTACATTTTTTTCGATGCCATTTTTGGACTATTTAGGACTTATCTCGCACAGATTTGCAAAAATCTGGATTTTTTAAATTTAGTTTTGGTGTGGGTGAGTACATAGACTGACAATGCTATGCATGTGAAACCAAAACCAGCATACCTTCCATAAGCACCATAAGGATGTCTCGCATGATAGTGACTGTGGTGATGAGGACAAGGAAAGAGAAGACGAACGTACAGATGGGGTCCGCTATCTTCCACTCTGGCTGGAAACATAACACAAATGCAATTATGCACACATTGAATATAAATATGCATAAATACACATTCCATAGATAACTGACACACTGAATCACTGACTGCTTACACCAAAAGTATCCTTAAAAATGTCTGATCTCATCTCCCATCACCATCATTATTCCTTCTTTTCCGATTCAGACCACCAACGTCACACCGCATACCCAGCCTACTCTCTCCTTACCTGCTCTCCTGCTCCCACTCCCTCCCTCATCTTTTATATTTTATTTTTAATTATTCTTTTTATGTTTGTATTATGTCTTTTCATAGTTTGTTAGTGTCTCCTTTTTGTTTCACTTCTTTTCGTATGTATTTCGATGTTAACGTTAAGTATAAATGCCTGAAAACTGCGCTTTGAACTGTTGTAATTAGGAAAAAGCACTACATAAATACCCTTATTATTATTATTTTATTATAAATATCCATTCTATATATAACTATTCTTTATATAACTATTCTTTATTTAACTACTCTATATATAAAACTAAGACTTAGAGACAGATTACAACATAAATACACTATAACTGACACACTGATGGCGTCATAAATACATATTCTATAATTATATAACTAAAGACTGATTGACACACTGATGACATTATAAATACACACTCTTTATATAACTAAAGACTGACACACTGATGGCATCAAATACACACATTCTATATATAATTAAAAACTGATTAACAGACTGATTACATCATAAATACACATTCTATAAAAATATATATAAGTCTATATATATAACTAAGACTGATTACATCAAAAACACACATTCTATATATAACTAAGACTGACTGACACACTGATTACATCAAAGATATACATTCTATAAAAATATATCCTCCTTCAGCGTCTCCAGAACTCTTTTGGAATAAAAGATAGTGCCCTCAGCTGGTTCCGCTCTTACCTAACTGATCACTTCCAATCTGTCTGAATCAACAACCACCTCTCTGAACCGTCCAGACTTGTCTTCGGTGTTCCTCAAGGGTCAGTTCTAGGCCCTGTTCTTTTCACCCTTTACACATCTCCCCTGTCTCACATCATCCAAAACCATGACGCTTTCCACCATTTCTAGGCAGACGATACACAGCTAAAAAACAGTCACACTCCTCAAAACCTTCCATACATTCTGACCAAAACTTCTGAATGCTTTGAAGACATTTCTAACTGGATGACAGTCAACAAGCTCCAACTCAATGCAAACAAAACTGAAGTTATGCTAACAGGTACCAAACACAACCTGTCTTCTTCCTCTGTAGACACTGTCACTCTTGGACAGACCACTCTTCCTATGTCATCTTCTGTCAAAAATCTTACTGTCGTTCTTGACAACACCCTCTCTCATCCATTTCAGAATTTATCCGCAAAACATGTCAAACATGCAACTTTCATCTCCGCACAATAGGCCTTGTCCGCACTGACGCTACTGTCAAACTCATTTCCTCTCTTGTTTTGTCACGCTTAGACTACTTAACTCTTTCCTGGCTGGACTTCCTTCTTCTTCTATTTATCTGCTCCAACGTGTTCAGAACTCAGCTGCACGTCTGGTTCTCAAAAAGAAAAAAATCTGATCATATCACTCCCCTTCTACATTCACTCCACTGGCTTCCAGTGTCTCATCGAATTATCTACAAAATCGCCAATTTCTGTTACAAGTGCGTCCATGGCTTAGCCCCTTCCTACCTCACCCAGAACATTCAATTGTATAAGCCTTCAAGAAATCTTTGTTCTTCCTCTGACACCCTCATGCTTCACATACCCCATCCTTAACTCTCCCCTCCACCCTCCCTCCCTCGTCTCTTATTCATTAGCAAGTGTCTGATTTTATTTTGTTTGAAGCCGGAGGTTTAGAATGAATGCGTGAATACAACGCTTTGAATTGATATTGTTCATTGGGAAAAAGCGCTATATAAACATTCTTCTTATTATTTATTATTACTATATAACCAAGACTAATTACGTCATAAACACACATTCTATATATTACTAAAGACACACTGACTACATCATAAATACACATTCTATATATAACTAAGATAAGAGTTTGGTTGGAAACCTGGCAGTTTTCCTACAAAAAAAGAGATAAAAGATATGAGGGTGCATTACCGGAAAGGATCTTGTGCATGAAAATTCCTTTATTACATTTTAATCTTTTATATATATATATATATATATATATATATATATATATATATATATATATATATATACAGGGTTCTTACAGAATTTAGCCTTAAAATTCAAAGATTTTTCAAAGGCTTTTCAAAGACCTTCTAACAGAAATCAAGAGCAAATTACGAAACTACAAATGTCGAGTAACAGCATGGACTTGGCAAAATTTCTTCTGGGGTTAGTCAATTTAATCCAATTCAAAACAGTACCTGCACTACTGCCAGGTGGTGAGCACGTTTTAGACTTGTAATACAAAGGTCAATAAACAAATGGTCAGTCGCAAACACTATTGGTTGAACATGTTTTTTCCTCTTCTCTTTATGTTGTTGTAAGTGTTCAACCCTTTGGATAGCTTTCATGTTGATCTGGAGAATGGGTTAGCAAACAGAAAGTAAGAAAAAGCTTTTAAAAAAAAAGCTAGTTTAAAAGTTAGATTGACCCTGCAGTAACAGCACATCAAACTCCTTCAGTGATGTTTCGTTTTCTTGGACACCCTTTTGGATGGCTTTAGACTCTGCCAATAGTCCCAGGCAGCCATGTTTCTCTACATACAGCGTTTTTTTTTGTCTGCAGACTTGGGCACTGAGTCGATGTCAGACTTGAGTCTGTGTTCTTGGGCCTTCAGAAATTTTAATTATTAATGATTCTTGTGGTATGCCCATATTAATATTATAGGAAGCTGAGTAAGAATTGCCTACCTTTATTATTATTTTTCTTCCATTTAAGAAATCTTTAAAATATAAAACTTTTTTTCGGCTCTAACGATTGGATTGAACAAACACAAATATGGAATCGTTGCAAATAAATACTTTGCTTTGACAGTTTTCCCAATTCAAACTTTCAAAGACCCAAGACAGTTTTTAAAGACTTATAAATACTTGAAAAGGCAGTGCAATTTTTCCCAAACTTTCAAAGACCTTTATGGACCATGCGAACCCTGTATATATGATGCTGTCTCAAAAGGTCAACCTAGAAATGTGACATTGCAGCAAAAAATTGAAAAGTGACTGAGACTTGCAGTTTTGATGTTAATGTGTGGTCTTAAGCTTAAATTTAATAAAAATAACATTTTAAACAAAATGTCTTTTCTGTTTACAGAGATATGCTTGGTAATAGGGGTGAAGGTGGCATGTGTCGCGTGTGACAGTGGACAAAAGAAAATTTTTAATAAATTAAAGAAAATAAAAGCTAAGCAATTTCCAAACACAGCCCAAGTAAGCATATTACTATTGAAGAAAAAGTATTAATTTACTTTTAGTATAAAGCATTTACCAGTACAAAATTTTGAAATGATAACTTTGTCCTGTCACACGCGACCAAACCATGAAGTTTATTTTTTCAAGAAAACAATCAAAACAACTTTAATAAATACCATCCATAGTTTATTTGCCAGTTTACATCTCAAGAAATAAGATATTTTACTATAAATTACTAAGTTCTATTTTAATAAGCATGTACCATCCCTATATTTATATATTTTGTCTTTGTCACAACCGACACGTCACAACCAATGAACACTGAAATCATGAATTTACTTGTAAAAAGATGGTCATGGAAGAAAAAAGTAATTGCAGCATAAAAAAGTAAACAAAAAAGGACAATGCTTTTAAAGAAAATGTATAAATTTATTTCAAGTACATCATTATAAGTATAAAAGGGTAAAGTGAAAATGTTGTCCTGTCGCACGCGACCAAACCATGAAGTATATTTTTTCAAGAAAACAATCAAAACAACTTTAATAAATACCATCCATAGTTTATTTGCCAGTTTACATCTCAAGAAATAAGATATTTTACTATAAATGAATAAAATCTATTTTAATAAGCATTTACCATCCATATACTCTTTTTTTTGTCTAAAGTCGGTTGTGACAACTTTGTCTTTAGTAAAGACAAAGTTGTCACAACCGACATGTCACATCCAATGAACACTGAAATCATGATTAACTAGTAGAATTTTAAAAAAGTAAATTGAGTAGAACACAAAAAAAGGTGAATGGCATATTTACTCATTTGCATATAGCACAAGAAAGATTTAAATAAACTCTGCAAAACAAAGCAGTCAAGGAATCACTTCGTCTTTTATCACTAAAAGTAAAAAACGAAAGCTAATTTAAAAGCACGTGTTTTCATCAGTGCATCAAGTGCGAAAAATGAAAAATAGCATCTGTAATTTAATTTTTAACATAGAATTGTGACGACACGAGTTTTCAGATAGCAGGGAGAATGATACTTTTTACGAAGTTACACTTCTCCGTATATCTGTTGTACATAGAATAGCGTGACCGATTTACTTTTGCGTATGAAAGTGCAGTTTCGTAAAGTCCGTGCGATTCGTAGAAGACAGGGAGTCGGCCAATTTCGAATAGGGATACGCGTAATAAAGAACGTGCATACTGACGAGAGCTCGACTATTTTGCTTGTGGCCGGCGCGGTTTTGGAGGGCAGAGTGGTTTGAGATGCTGTTGCGAGAGGAACGAATTCTAACGAGGCAGCAACCCTGTGACAGAGGTCATTGTAGTGTAGGGTACTGTTGGAAGGGTGTGTTTATTGTTTATATTGCCACCCAAGGTCTTATGCCCTCGTCGGGATAAGGATGTTTAGAATTCGAAGGAAGATGTTAACTGCCATTCGTCAACGAATGTAGAGTTCCATACTTAAGGTGTGTGTAGTTCTCGATTGAACACCCACCAAGACTTAGTGTCTGTACCAGAGCTAAGGTGTCCTCATCCTCAGTATAAGTGTTATTTGGAAAGTGAAATAACGTGCAATAGCAAGAGAAAGTGACTCTCAAAAAAGACTAACCCATTGTATTATGACAGTGTTGTGTCGTGTTGTGGTGTTGGGGTAAAGGGCGTCACAAGCCGAGGCCTATAAGGTAAGCAAGTCCTGTCACTCAATTCTCTAGTGGCGCGCTCCGAGAACTGCGTACGTGTATGAGTGGTAATGAGTGTGGGGAAGGGGATGTATTTTAGGATGTATAATGAATTTTGTTGACTTTATATGATTTTCTTATGATTTTCTTATTGTATATGTGATGGGGGAAATGTCGTTGCTGTTGTTGTTATGAAAGTGGGCCAAAGGCGACGATGGGAAATATAGAGAGGGAGAGAGAGAGAGTGAGGGGGTATGTATGGAGAGAGCGATAGAATGTAGTATACTGAAGAAAGGTGAAGTGATGATTATGAAGGAAGCATGTTACAGTATAGTATGGCAAAGTAGTATGGATGAAGGGAGGTAATCGTGATGTGCTATAATTGTTGGGGGTGACGGTGGTGATGAAGGGGGGCGGAATGAATCAGGACTGTGAGATTGTAGTGTGGTTGCGATAATTATGTATATTTATATAAACATTGGTGTGTAAAGAAGATGTGAATTATTAAGCATCAAAGGTTGGTTTATATTATTGAAATGTGTGTATAGTATCTTGTATTATTATCATGGTATTCATAATTATACAGGTCAAGATGGTGGACGGCGGACGGCGTGTTATGTTATATTATATAGTGTTTATTGTTTTGTGGGCATATTGTTAAGACTGTGTATATGTCAACAGGTGTGGGCTGATTATTACTTCTACGTGTTTCTTCTACCTGTTTATTTCTACGCATTATTTCAACGCTGTTGCCTTTGATGTTGCCTGTTATGCTGTACTGATGTTGCTGTTGTTGACGCTGACTGGGTCCTAGCCAGCCTGGGGTGTGCCTTTGCCTCTACAACAGAGTAGTGTTGTGGTGATCTCTTACACTGCTGCAGGTTTTGCCTATGTATCGAGGCAACACATTTACAGGAGGTTTTCATACCTAATTCATGCACACACAGACTCGCATTGCACGCACCTAAAAACATATCCATTTAGTTAGAAGAATCATCCACTTATTGTGAAAGAGACTGTTTAGCTCTCTGAGCTACTTGACAAGAACATTGAGATATTACTTCCGTGCCACAGCTTCGCCTAGATAATAGTTATGATTCAACGCCATTGCTTATTATTTGAAGACTTGCATTTTGAATTGATTTGTTGATTTTGTCTTCGCTGTACACACTTTGTAAAGAAACTGCTGTTGTTTAGTTCTGTTTGGGGTTTGTTGCAAGGGGAGGTAATTGTTAGTTAGTATTGGGACGGGGGTCTATTTAGGAGTTGGGGGAAGGTTAGTTCCCATTTGTCCTGTGTTTGTATGTTGATTGTAGAATAAAAGAGTGTGACTGTATTCTGGCATTTTTGTGTTAGTTTATTTTGTTTGAGTTTTATTCTTTTCCACTCGCTTTATGAGCTGACGTCACTGAACCCGCTCGGGGGACATGACAAGAATAAACCAGTTTATGTTAAGATACAAATATTTTCTTACAATATTGATAGACTCTTTGATTGGACGTAACATGTGGTCGGTCGTGACAAGGAAAAAACAAAATCGATAGAGAAACACCAACCTGGTCTTTTCAAAGCATCCATCTTGGAATGAAAACTTTGGATCGGAAATCTCAAGAGACATTCGCTGTAACTATTTCCGTGTGAAAAGGTACTAATCGTCATCAATTTGTTAAATTTTCGGATTGGAAATGATGGTTACCGAAAGACAAAGGAATTACTTACGTTCAATTTACGATAAATTTACTATGAAAGAATTATTATTTTCCTACAAAAAAAACATAAATTAAAGAGGATAAGTAATGTTTAATCTGTCAATGATTTTTTTTTCTTATTTAATCAGCATGGATGTTTAGCTATCTAAGAAGAAAGGCAAGCAACGTTGAGACAAAGTACGTCACGACCGATCACGTCATTTTTACAAACCCCCTAAACATAAATAAAAATGTTTTGCAAAGCTGAAAGACATTTAAATTATTTAAATTTAAAAATTAACATTAATGCAACACATCAAACATAAAAAGTTCATTTGTTTCACTCAATTTTATTGAAAAGGAGATGGAGTTTTTTCAGGTCACACAGAATGTCACATTCGCGCCAACAAAATTTTGTCAATTTTTAGTGGAAAAATAGCAATAAAAAACTTCTTTCAACCTTTGTGTGTGTAATGTTGATATATGTTAGTACCTAGTTATATTGCTTTTTTATAAATGCAAAGAAAAAGCTTTAATACATGACCGAAATATTTTTTTTTTATGGTTCAAAGACTGCATGCTTCCTTTTGGTCACCTTTTGAGACAGCATCATATATCGTATTTTGGGAAACGGAAACTCCGATTGTATGGCTACGTCACCAGAGCATCAGGCCTTTCAAACACTATCCTGCAAGGCACGGTGCAAGAAGGCAGAAGAAGAGGGAGACAGAAAAAGAGGAAAAGAGGTGGGAGGACAACATTCGAGAATGGACTGGCTTGACCCTAAGCGAAGCCATGAGGGTTGCTGAGGACAGAGAGAGAAAGATGGAGTACGCTGGTTAAACGATCATCTGTGTATATATATATATATATATATATATATATATATATATATATATATATATATATATATATATATATATATATATATATATATATATATATATATATATATATATATATATATATATATATATATATATATATATATCTATCTATCAATCTCTCTCTCTCTACTAATTGACACACTAATGACATCATAAATACACAATCTTTATATAACTAAAGACATGTTTGTGTGTGTGTGTATTTATGATGTAATCAGTCTGTTTATCAGTATTATTAATAGAATGCGTTTGTCTATCAGTCTTAGTTATATATGCAGTGTTTGATGTTTTGACCGTCTTTCGTCCGCCTTGAGTGGTTTGATCACTTGCACCTCACAACAGTTCAGTGGGACGGTGCCAGCAGCTGCCAGAAATTATCTCTGTGTGTTTATATCTCTATATATATCGAGAGAGAGAGAGAGAGAGAGAGAGAGAGAGAGAAAGACAGAGACAGAGAGACAGACAGACAGAGACAGACAGATTACATGGCAACACTGAGATTAGGGGTTGGCTTAGTCTCAAGCGTGGACATATTTTAACCTTTGCCTGTTGGGGTTTAGCCCGAGATTTCTAACGATGGATAAGGATAGTGCGCTGCTAAAACTACCCCAGTACTACCTTTTTCTTTCACAGATAAAGCAACACTTGTTCTCACCTTGAAGAAAATGATCAGAGCTGCGACGAGCACGCCAACACTCTGACACAGGTCGCCGACGACATGTATAAACGCTGCCTTTACGTTGATGTTGCTGCCTTTGGGCTTTACCTTCTTCCCACTGGACCTCTTTGCTGAATCTTCTGTGTAGCATAACATACATCACCCATCAAATACATAGCAGTGACAATACTTCACTTTACATTCTGTGTAGCATAACATACATCACCCATCAAATACAGTAGCAGTGACAATACTTCACTTTACATTCTGTGTAGCATAACATACATCACCCATAAAATACAGTAGCAGTGACAATATTTCACTTCACATTCTGTGTAGCATAACATACATCACCCATCAAATGCAGTACCAGTGACAATACTTCACTTTACATTCTGTGTAGCATAACATACATCACCCATCAAATACAGGAGCAGTGACAATATTTTACTTTACATTCTATATCACGATTTCGGGTATTTTTTAATGAAAAATTGTTATTCTGAGAAGAACTGGTATTATATTAATTGTTATTCTGTCAACTTTCAATCGTTTTGTTTCGCATGGCCGCAATAATAACTTTTCCAATGTAATCTTTTGGAGGAATTCAAATTTCTTATGTCTTATGTAAAGCCTTGGGCAGCTTGAGTTACATCATGTACTGCCTGCACCTTTAGCAGTCTTGAGCCCAAAAAGTGCTTTATAAGCACGATTGAATAAATAAATAAATAAATGGCAATGATGATGACGATGATGATGATGATGATCATCATCATGTATTGCCAGCACTTTGAGCAGTCTTGAGCCCCAAAAGTGCTTTATAAGCACGATTAAATAAATAATAAATAAATGGCAATGATGATGATGACGATGATGATGATCATCATCATCATCATGTATTGCCAGCACTTTGAGCAGTCTTGAGCCCCAAAAGTGCTTTATAAGCACGATTAAATAAATAAATAAATAAATGGCAATGATCATGATAATGATGATGATGATGATGATGATGATGATGATGATGATGATGATGATGATGATGATCATCATCATCATCATCATCATGAATTGCCAGCACTTTGAGCAGTCTTGAGCCCAAAAAGTGCTTTGTAAGCACGATTAAATAAATAAATAAATAAATAAATAAATAAATGGTAATGATGATGCTTTTGTCTTTTGACTACTAGAGATAAGTGAGCTATCTGTATACAATCAACCATCAAATACAGTCACAATACTTTATATCCAATTTTATTGTTATGACATCGTGTGTTGGGACAGAAAACTTAGATGTTCGATGTTCTGCTGCCAACTTACCTATTAGAGAATTTTCTAGGCAAGGAATTTATTGAACAGATAATTTGCAAAGAAATAGGTTCGCACCACCATAATTGGTTATCATGAACTACTGTTGCTGAAATCAACACTTTTCTGCAAAATATGTTCCAGCCAGTATTCTTAAAATGAAGCTGAGGTCTCATTTTCAAACTTTCTACACTAGATAGCATGACCATAAAAGAGGTTATAAAATCACATTATTGAGATCAAAGCTCTCCAATACTCGTGTATGCAGCTTAGAAAATCATTCCATCTCTATTACGGCGCCATCTTGCGAGTTCCTTACTATGCAGTCATTACACTACAATAGGCTGAGAACAAAATGGCACATAAATAAACAGCCAAAGCCAAGCCGCTGCTAGTGTAATTGTGTCCAGTCAGGCAACTAAAACTGCAGGTTTTCTGCGGCTGTATTGTATTCTAAAGTGCAGTAAGTCACCGAGCGCCTAGAACATACAACTTTTTGGATGGTCGGACACAAAGTTTAGATTCAATGTTCATAAATATCGGACGCACAAAATCTTATGAATATATGAGCAAATCGTCATCTCTCGGCCAAAATTAGACATTTATTTTATAAGTTTTTGCACTGCATTGATCTCGACCTAAGACACACTTTAACACTTTACCTGTTTTACTGTCGCTGATGCTGCCATATCCCCTCTCTTTCAATGTTGTGGTTTGCCTAGACTCCACCAATGGGTCTCTGTCATTGTGATCTCCACTGCTGCCGTGGTACTCCGAGTTGCTATGATGGTGATCTCCCTGACCTTTGCCGTGTGAATGGCCGTTACTGTCGTGGGAATGACTGTGACCTTCAGAGGACTGTTTGTGGTGACCTTCATGGCTGTGTCCCTCATGACCGGCTGCGTTGTCATGGGAATGGCCATGACCCCCGTGGCTGTGACCCACACCTCCATGTGAGTGGCCGTGTTGATGTAAGGTACAGCCCAAACTGTCAAACAACAATGACAGAACTATATCAAAACAAGAAATCTGTTAACTGATTGTGGTTCATCAATTCTAACTCAAACCATAACCTACACACACACACACACACAACAATATAACAAAATCCAAGAATCTGTAAAAGAAAAGCTGTCATTACTAACGTCCCTGTGACTTTATTCTTCTGTCTTGTAGCAGCGCAATTCTACAGACACGGAGAGGCTGTCTCCGCAGTGAGACTAACAATGAAATAACATTTGAAAAAGTATGGATTATAAATAAATAAATAATAACAAATAAATAATCTTTTTTAACAACTTGTGCTAACAAAAGGCACCAGAGCAGAACGATCAGTTTCTCAGCAGCTCCCACCACCACTGAAGACACTCCCAGAGCAGAAACTGCAGCTTAGTCAAGATGGCAAAAATGCAATTAGGACGTCATTTATATACCCTTTTGCATGCTAGTGGGGAAGTGACATTCTGAACTTGTAAGATATCTCAAATGTTTGTGTTCTGTGCAGCCCCAAACAACCTCCAACAATCAGTAATCTACTGGTTAATAATAATAATAATAATAATAATAATAATAATAATAATAATAATAATAATAATAATAATACAGGATGCTGTC
Organism: Oncomelania hupensis; assembly: GCA_036898135.1. NCBI lineage: Eukaryota > Metazoa > Mollusca > Gastropoda > Littorinimorpha > Pomatiopsidae > Oncomelania > Oncomelania hupensis. The sequence goes on along the minus strand of CM072526.1, from coordinate 47,246,615 downwards.
ACGTGCTTTTTCTTCAATTGAACTTAAAGCACGGCGATCTGAAGAGATCACCAATACAGAAGGAGGAAGAGAAATCCAATATTTGTTTACCACCCCCACCCCCACCCCCTCCTTCCAAAAAAAAAAGATTTGACTGCTTCCATCACCGAAGGGTGAAGAAAACCGCAGTACCTAGAGAGAACCCTGGTGTCCTGCACCCTTCAGCACAGGAAACCAGCAACCCATTTACAGTGCTATCAACACTGAGTATTGGTTAGAGTATTGCTCTATGGAATCTACTTTACAAAACACACACACACACAAAACCATCCAAGCAGTTGCTCGTTCTGTGTATTTGTTAACATTGTTTTTAAGCCCAGAAAAACACATGTCCAGGGTGGAAGACTTACATGATATTGAAGAAAACACCGGTGGCAGAGGTGATGAGCATGATGGTAGAGTTAATCTCGTAATCCCCGCTCTGCACGCGCAGCACAGCTGAGTATGCCAGTACTCCAGTGATCACCCACAGCATCAGGATGGAAATCAACGCCCCGATTATTTCTGCCATAAGATTAAAACAACAATAACAGAACCAAGACACAATTCCAAATAAGGTATTTTGATGAAAGTTTCTTCAAAACTCCTGGCATTTTAAATTCCAAATGCTAAATTAAAGGATCAGTTAAAAAAAAAAACTCAAAGCACATAGTCTTTGTGCAGACGATATTATAACAGGAACATTTGTGTGTGTGTGTGTGTGTGTGTGTTTGTGTGTGTGTTATTCTTTTGATTGAAGTACATCTTGTGAAGTGGACTGTTAGAGAGAGAGAGAGAGAGAGAGAGAGAGAGAGAGAGAGAGAGAGAGAGAGAGAAAGAGAGAGAGAGAGAGAAAGAGAGAGAGAGGGAGAGAGAGGGAGAGAGAGAGGGAGAGAGAGAGAGAGAGAGAGAGAAGATGTTTTGCAAGGGTAAAAGAGTATGCGCTTGATGCGCTTTTTTACATCTTGCCCTTGGGGCTTTAACGATAACTATTAAATACAACTAGAGAGAAAGAGAGAGAGAGAGAGAGAGAGAGAGAGAGAGTGAGAGAGAGAGAGAGAGAGACAGATAGACAGGGAGACAGACAGTGTCCGTACTGTGTAATTTTGGCTCACCTTGTTCTAAGTAACTGTGTAATTTTGGCTCACCTTGTTCTAAGTATTTCATTTTCACTTGACTAGCCTGCTTGTACAATATTATGTGTTTTTGTGTGGCATTTTTGTTTTGGATACAGCATGCATTTCAGTTATCTATAATGTACCTGTTCATTTTAGTTATTCTTCTTTTCCAGCTCAGTGATCATGCTTCTCGTGGAAATATTCATGCGCTTAATGCATTTTCATTGATTCTTTGACACTATCTGTGATGTTTGACCATTGGTTGTGGTTGAAGACGTTACTTCTTTGCTTCCACTTAGTGGGGACTCTACTCTGAAATCTGCAAACAAACTTTTGCTCTATGACCATTGATAGCGGCTCTCACAAAACCAAAGCAGATTTGAGCTATTATAAAGCTCATAACATGAATTTCATCAAATGTTACCACTATTGTTAGTTCTGTTATATGTTTGTTTTCAGTTTTTTTTTTTTTTTTTAACTCACATGCTTTCAGCAATGTTTGTTTGTTTATTTCATTTAACGTCTATTCACCGAAGTGATTTTAGACAAAATTTCAGCAATGTGTGTCAGATGGGATTTGTCCTTTTAATTTAAAAATAAATCCAATGTTTCTATCTTTGTAGCCGAGCGGAGTGTTTGACTCCCGTCTCTCGGCCACCAACCTTGAGAACACGGCCAAACCTGAGCTGTTATTTTCATTTTATCCCTCAAAAGAGGGACATAAAAATATTTGCCCTGCAAGGCGGGGAAGCGTGGTTGGTAGTACTGGGTTGCCGGCTACTAGTGCCACGACACTTTGCTGCAAAGTCGCTGCCACCAACTTGCATAAAATGCCTGCCGACAATGTAGTACGCTCACCACCAAACGCAGAAGGTGACTGGTCAGCTGGGGAGAACAAATGTCGTGTCGCCTTCTCCTGCATAACCCAATGGCATCCCCAAAGAATTCTGCACAGCAGGAGCCACCCAAGGCTAATCTAACCAAGAAATTCAAGGTAGACAACTTCTCTCCCAAGCCTCAATCAGTTGCCCCCCTTTCCGCTACAGATCCCACCTAATAATCGAACCATGTCCTCATGGTTTCCCCGTTCGCAACAGGTATGTCTGGAACAGACACTGACTACGCCCAGACAGTCCAAATTCACCGACTTAACAGTGAAAAAAAAACTACATTCAGCAGTTGCCACGGTCCAGCATCATCCTGTTCCCGGTCGTTTGCACCACTTGTAGCCGAGCGGAGTGTTTGACTCCTGTCTCTCAGCCACCAACCTTGAGGACACGGCCCAACCCGAGCTGTTATTTTCATTTTATCCCTCAAAAGAGGGACATAAAAATATTTGCCCTGCAAGGCGGGGAAGCGTGGTTGGTAGTACCGGGTTGCTGGCTAGTAGTGCCACGACACTTCGCTGCAAAGTCGCTGCCATCGACTTGCATAAAAATGCCAGCCGGCAATGTAGTCTCGCTCACCACCAAAAGCAGAAGATGAATGGTCAGCCGGGGAGAACAAGTGTCGTCGTCGCCTTCTCCTGCATAAAGGCCTCGCTTAACTACAGGACACTACTCGACACATGCGCGTCACGAAAATTCAATGCCACGGCATCAAAAACAGGGCCTCAACACTGCGCATAAAAGTCTGGTCAGAATTTGAACACAAGTATCTTGTGTCGCGGCATCTCGGCGCTGATTGGCTGATTGTCGCTGGTGTGGCGGACGAAGCATCGTGGTGTTTGCAAAATGACTCTCTGTGTGAACGTTTGTGTGAAAAAGGATCGTCAGAGGAGATGATCTCCTTAAATAAAGGAGACGAGGAGATTCTTAAGCAGGAAGCATCTTGTCTCTGGAATCCCAGAGATAAAGAGTACAGGAGTAAGTACGTGAGGCGAGCTGCTGTGAAGCAAATTGCCGAATAAAGAGAGAGAGAGAGAAAGAGAGAGAGAGAGATAGAGAGAAAAAACAGAGTGAGAGAGAGAGAGAGAGAGAGAGAGAGAGAAAGAGAGAGAGAGAGAGAGAGAGAGAGAGAGAGAGAGAGAGAGTCTGTCGGTGTTGTGTCTATCACATTAAGCAAAAAATGTGCGAGGCACGCGTGCGAGACATCGATGGCGCAGCACAAGTGTCGAGTCGTGTCCTGTAATTAAGCGAGGCCTTACCCCAATGGCATCCCCAAAGGATTCTGCACAGCAGGAGCCACCCAAGGCTAGTCTAACCAAGAAATTCAAGGTAGACAACTTCTCTGGCAAGCCTCAACCAATCACCTCCCTTTCCGCTACATCAATTAAAAAAAAAAAATTTAAAGAAAAATAGAAGACGACGTCGTGCAAAACTCCCAAATGATGATGATAAATATAATGGCCTTGAGGAGAACTTTAGGGGAAGGGGGTAAAGTAGGAGAAGAAGAAAGAGGAAGTTGAGTATTACCTGCTCTGTGCCAGCCAAAACTGAGGCGCTTGGTGGCCGGCTTGGTGACAAGGTACAACGCTACCAAGCTGATCATAAAGCTGGCAAAGTCTGTCAACAGATGGGCCGCATCCGACACAACCGCTAGGCTGTGGGCCAACACCCCACCTGTACACCCGATCGAATAATCAATTTGTCAATCAATCAATTATCCAATCAGTTAGCGGCATGGACATTAAATAAACAATAAGGCTACTACAAAACAATGCTTGGTAACTAAGTTTTGTTTGTCAACACCTCCAGAGCATGCGACCAGCACCTACCTGTATAAATAATAATTCAATGAAACAATTAGTCATGGTCAACACCCCATTTGCATAAAACAAAATCATCCAATCAAAAACAAGTAGTCACGCATTAGTCAACCAACCTATGTAAAAATGTGGAATTAAATTTAATACATCAGACTTAGATCTGGCTGGAGGAGGGGGGTTGGGAAGTGGGGAGTGGGGGAGGGGGGCAAGTCCAGAGACTCACATTTCTATGTATGCGAGTCAAAAATAAGTCTGATCACTGCAAGCAGCATTCAATACCGCCCAAAGGATTTGGCAAGACACCGACATTTTCAAAGCTGCATTTGTGAATAAAGATTTCTTGACTAGGACCTCATTCTTCCTTCCTGGGGAATATGTATGCTTATCAATCTTAACTTATGTACTACTACTATACTACACCTATTCATGAATCAGTCAGTCAATTTATCAGAGTAGCCAGGGTTAACAAAGAAGATTGAAAAATTTCGTTAAAGAAGATTGAAGAATTTCAGCATTTGATTTCATGTACTTTTATACTTAGCATTTTGCATATATGGAAACATATAATGCCCTGTTTGTAATTAATCTTTTCATGAGTATTAAGTTTCTATAGTTAATGCGTAGTTCATAATAATATATGAGGAGAAAGCAAAATTGATGGCACACTTAACTAAAATGTTAATTTTAACTCCTAGACAATGCAACATGATTAAGCACAAACTCTCTCTCTCTCTCTCTCTCTCTCTCTCTCTCTCTCTCACTCTCTCTCTCTCTCTCTCTCTCTCTCTCTGTGGTGATTAACACACACACACACACACACACAAACACACACACACATATAATACACATGCCATATAATGGCACCCAGCGCTAAGCTCTGGGCACTGCTTTCTCTCTCTCTCCCTTTCCCCCCCCCCCCTCCCCCTTTACTAAAATTAAATTAACAAAGAAAGATGTAAGACTGAGACGACTCTTGCTTAGCAGTACCTTGGAGTGATTGTGGATACAGAGCTCAGCTTTGAGACTCATATTGAATGTTAATACAGCCAACCAAATATTAGCCCTATTTGTAAGAATCAAAAGTTATAAATCCAAGAATACCATGGTCCCCCTCTTTAAGTCTCTTATACCTCCCATCTTGGAGTACGTTAACCCTGTTTGGTGTCCACATTTGAGGAAGCATGTTGACTTGATCAAGGGTGTCCAGCACAGATTCATCAGGAAGATATATGGAATAACGGTACTCTCCTAAGAGGAGAGGTTGATGCCACTGAGGCTGGCCAGTTTTGAGTATAGGAGAGGAAGTGGTCATTTAATCAAATATTTTTTTAACATTTGGATTTATGAGCCATTGTATAAGACAACGGGTTCCGACAGGAAGTCCTCTCCAAGATCACACAAACAACAGCGGCCCTGACAAGGTTGAAGCCCATTTGGAAAGATAGGACCAGTCTACATTCCAAGACAAGGCTGCTGCGTTCCCTTAACATCTCCATCTTCCTATACGCTTGCGAAACATGGACTCTCACAGCAGATCTACAACGAAGAATACAAATCACGGAGACGATGTGCTACAGAAGATTTCTGGGCATTTCCTATACCCAGCACATCACCAACAACGAAGTCAGACAGGAAATAAAACAAGCCATTGGACAACACGATGACATGCTCACAGTGGTGAAAAACGGAAACTCTGATGGTATGGCCACAGAATCAGACCATCCTGCAAGGCTCTGTGAAAGGAGGCAGAAGAAGAGGGGGACAGAAAAAGAGGTGGGAGTACAGCATTTGAGAATGGACTGGCTCGACACTGAGCGAAATCATGAGGGCTGCTGAGGACACGAGAAAGATGAAGCACGCTGGTTAAACAATCATCGGTGGTGCCCCAACGACCTTCGGAGTTAAGGGATAGGATATGATTCAAATTGTGCACATTTTGTATGATCCTTTAATCACTTCTGTTTTAAATGGTAATATGTTGGTATAACACGATGCCACAAATTTAAACTTAGTAAAACTTTTAATAATACCCGCAAATTTAAGCAGTATTTTACTAACAGAGTCGTTAACCCTTTGGAATAATTTGATCGCCGAGGCTGTGGATGCTGAAGCACTCAATGTGCTCAAGAATTGTATAGACAGCATCTACTCCACCAATTCAGAGTCTTAAAGGGTCTAAATTGGTAGGCACTGAGGCCTGGGGTCTGGGTCTGAGGAGGAGGAATAACGAAGCTTAACGTCCTATTGCGTTAGCGTTAAGGATGAATCACCACGTCGCCACCTTGAAAACCTTGAAAACAATGATCATCATCATCATCATATCAAAAACACATATACGTGAGACCCTCCATCAAGATTTAATATATGGGCCAAAGGCTGTTAGCCTATATGCCGAACTATACTATGTTATGTTATGCTATGCTAACAATATGATAAAGAATATGGGAGAGGTTTGTGTGTCACGCTGCACTTTATAAAATAAAGCACACGTTACTGAATGCGTTGACAACTTCCCTTACGAACAACACACGTTATGCCTAAACGTAAACACCCCACACTCATCCCCTAAATAAACAGATAAGCGTGATCTAGCCACCATAATGATCAGAGATAAGGTCACATTTATTACGGAGACGGCACACGTTACTTAAATGCAGACGTTACTGAAGTTACAAGGTTCAGATGAAGGCCCACTCGACCCAAAAGGTCAAGATCAGGCACCCAATTTTGGAGACTTCACCTGATACTTAAATGGTCAAGGAGCATGTTACTTCAAACTTAAATTTAATGCAGACGACGCTACAACAGTAAACAACAACTTCGGATGAAAGTATAAACCGAGGTCTAGTCTGTGCACGCACACATTCCATCACACGGACTTTAAAGATCATGACGCTCATGTCCTAGACGGGTGAGTGCCGGCTACATACAGTAAATACACCCAGCACGCACTAGGTCCCTTCTCCCCATTTCCGGTGGCCCAGGATTGTGCTCAGTGGTGTGGGCGTCAGACTTTGCGCCCAAAGGCTGTAAGTGGGCGTCTCGCGCGGCTTGAGTTAGATCCTGTATTGGCCAGCGCCTTGAGCGGCTCTTTAGCTGTAAAAGCGTTAAATAAAAGTGATTAATTAATAAATAAATAAAACAACAAAATTAAAACACACGTTACTTCAAATGTCAAAGGCACACGTTACTCAAAATGTAAATGGTAATTGTAGATTATAGTCACACGACACCGGAGCGTAAAGGCGACTACTGGTCACATTATTCTGACACCAGCAAACCAGTTGATGGAAGGGGAAAATAATATGGTCACACATTGGCCAATCCGGGATTCGAACCAGGTACCTTTCGGTTACTAGTAAGCCGCTCTACCAACTGAGCTACCCGGTCCCACTAATCAAAATGTTGTTGTTGTTGTTTGTAGATTATAGTCACACGACACTTTCGCATTTAGGTGACTACTGGACCGATTTATACTGACACCAGAGGGCCAGTTGTTGGTAAAGGGGAAAATAATATGATCACACGTTGACCAATCCGGGATTCGAACCAGCGACCTTTCGGTTACTAGCAAGACGCTCTTACCAACTGAGCTACCCGGCCCCACTAATCAAAATGTCAATGCACGCGACACTTAAATAGTTCATAGGTCAAGTACTACTTCCTAACAACATTCACACTGATAACAATACAAGACGCAAAGTTGACCAGCTATTTAAAATGAAACGCGGTGTTCACAGGGCTGAAGGATGGAGGGAGGAGAGAGAGCAAGGAAGGGGGATAGAGAGGAGAGAGAGAGAGAGAGAGAGAGAGAGAGAGAGAGAGAGAGAGACAGAGACAGAGACAGAGACAGAGACAGAGACAGAGACAGAGAGAGAGAGAGAGAGAGAGAAGATTTTTGCAAGGGTAAAAGAGTAAGCGCTTGATGCACTTTTTTACATCTTGCCTTTGGGCTTTAACGATAACAATTAAACGAGAGAGAGAGAGCGAGAGAGAGAGAGAGAGAGAGAGTGAGAGAGAGAGAGAGAGAGAGAGAGAGAGAGAGAGAGAGAGAGAGAGAGAGAGAGAGAACGTTGAACAGCAAAGTCACTACGACATACAAGGTATTTATGACGAATAAATATTGTACTAAGAAAGCAATAACAGACAGAAGAACAAATTAAAATATTTCGTTTATGGATCGTTTATCAGATCCTTTGTCTCACTCTAGATTTCTCCCAAACCATACTGAGGATCTACAGGCTGTTGTTCATACAACAACGACAACGACAACAACGTAACCACTTACCCACAATCTCCCCAATCATGAAGATGAGACAGAGCACGCTAGCTAAGATCAGCCGAAATCTGGCTTTTTTGTCCACACCAGAATCTTGGGGTTGAATGTGACAGTGTGTGGGCACTGGAACAAGTAAAACAGACACAATACCTTAATTCATAACACCATCCAGTAAAAACCAACAATAAATAAATAAATAAATAAATAAATAACTTTCAAGTGAATGTAGATGCCAATTCATGTTAATAATAATAATAATAATAATAATAATAATAATAATAATAATAATAATAATAATAATAATAATAATACAGGATGCTATATACGCGCCTTACCCCAAATCAATCAGGCTCAAAGCGCGGCGATCTATACCAACATACACGCTCACCTGTCTCATCCACCCTCACACACACCAAATACACATCCAGCACTCAAACAGGTGGTGTAAAGGCAGGGAGATCGCTATTAGAAGACAGATAGAAAATCGAATTTTTATTTTTGAAATTTTGATATTGACTGCGTCCTGTACCATTATTGAAGGACATCGGCGATTTCACAATGGTGTCCAAACAAACCAAGATGGCAAAGCATTCAAATTTATTTCCAGACACTGAAACATACCCGAAAAAAAAACTTGGAAAAGTGTTAATTTCTTGGCGGTGTTGCGTGAGTCAGCCTTATCCTAATGAAGCAAAAGAAAACTAGGAGGGCAAAGCCCAAATGAATCACATTCTCCTTATGGAACTCGCAATATTTAACATAAAAATGAGTGCAAAAAAATGTTTTAAAAAATAATAATACACGCTGGCATTAAAATGCAAAGTAATACAGATTTTGATCTTTCTATGCTCTTGACCTTGAGATGACCTTGACATCGTGGTCCAAATACACTCCTGTACTATCAAATAAATACAGCAAAAGTTGTATTATGCACACACACACACACACACACACACACACACACACACACACACACACACACACACAAAACACAAACAAACAAACAAAACCAAGCGGTGACCTTGGATTGACCATAACCTTCAATGGCCTCGACATGACCTTGACATTCACGTGACCTCTCATGCTCATGTATGATCGAAACTTCCTCGAGTGAATTAATGGAGGATCAAGATGGGGTTGTGGAGGTGGATGAGAGAGAGGGGAAAGAGAGAGAGAGAGGGGAGAGAGAGAGGGGAAAGAGAGAGAGAGGAGAGAGAGAGGGGAGAGAGAGGGGAGAGAGAGAGAGGGGAGAGAGAGAGAGAGGAGAGAAAGAGAGATAGGGAGAAATAGAAAGAGCGAGACAGAGTCAGAGAGAGAAATCCCGATGGGAGGTAGGTAAACGGGAAAAAAAAGGATTGTATAGTTATTACTAAATATGAAACGAAAGCTTTCGAAACAGTAACAAGGTGTGGCTGCTTCCGCTTATAAACAATGATTGGCGAGAAGAATGGCAGAAAACATTCCCACGGCAAAAGTAAGAGACACAAGCAATTAATAGACAGCATTGATTAGCTGTACAAAGCGAACGTGACAATTTGTAGGACATCCATGGCTCCACGTGAAGCCCATGGAAAAATAAATCACCATTAGTTCTGTTAGTCGTGTTCATATTCTGTTTTATAAATTATAAGCTTAAGTGTTGACAAGAATGTTAAGTCGAAGTTCTCACTATATAGGGGCAGGGATGCGGTAGGTTTTTTAGCATCCCTCACTCTAGCCCTTTGCCTTATCACACGCATCCCTTATCTCTTTCACTCCCCCGTTGGGGTGACGGGGTTTTTAGTATAAATAGTATCCCCACTTTCTGGAAATTTAGTGCTTTAAATTCCCACTGTCGCTGTCTTTCTCATTTGCTTTTTCTCATTCCTGCTCTGTTCTATCAATCTGCTATACTATCGTCTTCTTCGCTAGACCAGTCTTTTACCTTTTTTCTTGAAAACTCTTCCGGGACAAGACTCCTTGTTTGTGTATGAGGTCTGTTGGATCAGCTTGGGAATATTGGACGCTTTTTGCCAGGTGGTCACTAGGGCTTCCTATGATGTTATTATTTAGCAATGTAGGCATTTTATATGTATGTGTTTTGTTGATAATTTATAATGATGTTTGTATTCTATTTTGTTTTTGTAAACGGGGGTTCGATAAGTTGGGGTGAAGCCTCAGCCGTCCCCTGCGTGGGATGTCTTTATTGTAAAGTGACTGGCTGGTGGAGGGCATTCAGTTTTCCCACTAGGGTTGTTTCAGCAGATCTTTTATGCGGATTGGGGGTTGTCCGGTCCTGATTTGGCTCGGAAGAGTCCGCTGGACCTAAAGCAACAATTATGTAATGTAATGTAATCTCTTTCACACTTCTCTCCCTCTTTCTCCCTCATCTCTCTCCATCTCTCTTTCTTAGCTCTCTCACCTCCTTCTCTCAGCCCCTCTGTATCTCCCCCACCCCACCCCACCCCATTCTATTTCAGCTCACCACACCACATATATGTAAAAACACCTTTTGTATTTATCGAAGAATACCTTGCAGAAAACAAAATAAAACAATGCGCGTATAATTGTAAACTATCCATTTTTAACCACCAATATCGTAACAGTAATAATAAGTATCCTATCGAATGCCTTCAAAACAACTGGAGTAAAGACTTATTCAACGGCTGAAGTCCAAAATATAGATAACGCCATAGATTACCGTTACAATACAAACTCACATGAAATATATTATCCTTATTACGAAACGCACAATGGCCAAACTCTAACCAAGGTTTATAATGACCAAACTCTAACCAAGGTTTATATTATATCTTAACGAACAAAGTTCATTAAACATCTGACAAAGTTACGCGTAAATAATGCAAACAAGAAAATTTTCATAAATCATTGAGTAAGTTTAATCAATATTTAAGTTTAAGTAAAAGACCTAAACAAAGTTTGATTTCTGTAACTTAAAAGTAAAACGTCTAACCAAAGCTTGTTAAAGTTCAGTTAAACGTCGCACCGCAGTTTGTTTATTTATCTCAACAAACTAAGTAAAACATCTGGAATATATTCAACAGCAAAGTTTAGTACGAACAAAAGTCTTAAGTTTGTTCAGTATCTGAACTGAATTTTATTAATAGTAAAAGTATAACCAGACTTTGTTCAATATCTCAAAGAACGAAACTCAGTAAAATGTCCTATCAGAGTTTGCAATGGTTAATATCTTAAAGAACAAACTCAAGTAATAAATCTAAACACAGTTGATTTCTAAACATTACAGAACTAAGGAAATACGCATAACTAAAATTGTTCAATATCTTAAACAAAATAAGAAAAACCTGTAAGCAAACTGTTCATTATTTTATTGAAAAAAACCAATGTGAAATTTCTTATAAAATTTTTGATACATAAATATCAAGAAACACAAACGAACACAAAGGAAAATTAATACACGACACCAATTATTTGATAAATATTTACACAATGTTGTTATCTCCTTCTGTTTTGAACAAACACACGAACGAACAAGATAACTTACTATCTGTATTATGCAACAATTAAAATTGACGGATGATGAAATGACAAATACACGAACTTGAACATAATAAACCTGCTATCGCACTATATATCATTAACTCGTGCGACACAAGCGAAAGAAATAATAATCATAGCTACACATATGTGTTGCAGCATGAGAAAACCAGGCTAAAGTGTCAAAATATGAAAAATTACTTATTTATTTATTAACAAAGTACTAAAAATAATCTTCAAAATGCAAAAAATAGAATTGTTTTATCTTTAATGGTTGATGTTTTATGATTTTTTTAAATATTTTATTTTCTCGGGGGCTAATTTCCAGAAATTGCCTTCAAAGTTTTGAATTGTAAAATGATCATTACTTCACAACCAGAATTTTCCCATGCATGTATTTGGTATCAAAACAATCAGGAAGATGGCAGCAATATGGCAGTGAGTTGAGATAAGATGAGAAAATTCACATTATACACCATTCACACAATACTGAACATAAACAAATTAAACAGTACGCACAATTTTATTCTGTACCCATCCATAATGCATAGTGTTTTTAAACATATTAGAAATAAAACAAGTGTTTAGCAAGTCTATAATAACTCAAACACATAATAATATATCAAGAACATGGCCTGAATCAATCATTTTTCTAAAATAAACCCTATCATAATGCCCCCTCCCTCCCCTCCCCCCTCTTAAATCCCTCGTCCGTCAAGTAATCTTCTGTTTAATTGCAAGCAGCTACATCAGCTCAGTTCAAATAGTCAAACAAAGATTACAAACCTAAAACAAAAGTTTCATTAGGTAGTTTTCAGTCCTAATAATCAAGCTTTAATAATTCCCCGATTCTCCACTCCCTTCGGCACGTCGAATAAATCTGTCGCGTCACAGGTGTAAATCAAAATAACATGTCATTTTGCTCTATAAAGTTTAAATAAACACAAATATCAAAGCAAATACTAATTACTAGTAATTTGGTAAATAGTCCTCATGTTCATTTCCTAAAACAGACAAACCAACAATAATAAATACTGAGAACATAGTCAACTTGTCATGCTAGTAATATTGAATGCAGGCCAGACTACTTACCTTTTCAACCACCCCACCCCACCTCCACCCAACAAAATATACTACTGAAATATTTTCCACACTCCTACTGTAATTCTTTCACTGATATCGCCTTTTCAACCTTTACCTAAATCTATGCAAGTAGAATGACCGATTATTAAAGACACGCCAATAGCGAAGAGGCCTACGAAACATGAATCATTGAATGAAAACAAACAGTATCGTTTAATAACGGGATCAAGCTTCTGCTCGTCAGAATCATAACCCTCATCACAGTTCCCACTGGCACCATCATAAAAATAGTCTGAAAGCAGGTCTTGGAGCTCTTCAGAAGCAAAACCGGGTCGATTCAAGGCCCTAGCTACTCTAGCAGACGACACATCTACTGACGCTGGAGACGAAGCCATCACTTCCGGTTTCCAAAAAGAATCGGTCACTTACTTTGACAAATTGTTTCTAACAAATGCAACATAAATATTGCAAGAAAACACTTGAAATAGATGTATGATGAGTTTATCTACATTAAAAAATTCACTTCGAACTAAAAATCGTCGAAAATCTATAGGAAACACTTCAGTTTTTCACGACCCGGCTAGAGACACATTCGAACACAACTTGTGTCACAAGCAAGCTTCGGAACAAGGAATTTCATGAAAAATTCATACGCCACACACTTTTATGTACCAAAACGTAGTACCAATAGGGACTTTTCACTCTCCAGACGTTATATATCAATCCACATTGGGGATTTCCCTTCATAGTCGGACAAGAAAAGTTGGGGTATCAGAGGTCAATTAGTGCCATTGTTTTAGCAAGGTGTGATCAACACCCTTATCAAAATCAACAAAATAAACAATGTTTTAGTAATTTTTGAACAAAATCCGTTTGGGATATTAAAGAAAAGTCTTAAATAAAGACAAAGAGGCAACAATCTCAAAATTGATGGGGTAGCCTATTTTTAGTGTTTTACGGCTGTAGCAGCCAATCAATCCTGGCGTCTTTAGCCGGGTTTTGTCATGCGGCAACACATATTATTCAACATTTGCTATAATAATTAGTCAACTCTTCATTTTAAGGTTGTCGAGTACGTTGAAATTAAAGTGGATTGATTGATTGATTAAATGTTGCTTTAGGTCCAGCGGACTCTTCCGAGCCAAATCAGGACCGGACAACCCCCGATCCGCATAAAAGATCTGCTGAAACAACCCTAGTGGGAAAATTGAATGCCCTCCACCGGCCAGTCACTTTACAATAAAGACATCCCACGCAGGGGACGGCTGAGGCTATACCCCAACTACTCGAACCCCCGGATACAAAAACAAAATAGAATACAAACATCATTATAAATTATCAACAAAACACATACATATAAAATGCCTATAGTGCTAAATAATAACATCATAGGAAGCCCTAGTGACCACCCGGCAGAAAGCGTCCAACACTCCCAAGCTGATCCAACAGACCTCATACACAAACAAGGAGTCTTGTCCAGGAAGAGTTTTCAAGAAAAAGGGTAGGTCATTGATCTAGCGAAGAAGAAGATAGTATAGCAGAGTGATAGGACAGAGCAGAAATGGGAAAGAGCAAATGAGGAAGACAGCGACAGTGGGAATTTAAAGCACTAAATTTCCAGAAAGTGGGGATACTATTTATACTGACACCCCCGGCACCCCAACGGGGGTACTGTTGCCGCAGTGAATCTGTCATGCCTATAAAGGAAAGACAGGTTTTCAACTGGGGCTTTCACTTTTCCCTTTATAGGTTAGAACAATCTACAGTGGCAAGATTGCTCATGACCCCAAGGGGTAATTAAAGTGGATAGAATTTCCTAAAATAATGTTTATTTTAAAGCAAACATTCCGAGAATACATAAAACGCAACAGGAAAAAAAGCATACCACGCCGTGCTACTTTTCAAGTTGGAGCATATTTTCTGATTTGAATATTGTCAAATTTCAGAGAAAAAAGACTATAATAGTAACCAGCTGCACAAATGGAAAGGAAATGAAGATCTGAGCATGACAACCACCAGCATGGTAGAAGAATGCTTTGTAAGTAAATTTCGAACATTTTTGTGATTGAAAATTAAATTTCAATGAGACAGTAACACTTTAAAAAAAATAAACTAGAAGGGAGGGCAAAACTCATATAGCTCACATACTCCTTATCGAACTCACAATGTTTACCATGAAAATGAGTGCCTAGAAAAAAATAATGAAATGGTGCATTAAAATACAAATTAATACCTACTTTGATTTTTCCATGCTCTTGACCTTGAGATGACATTGGCTTTCGGCTCCAAATATACTCATGTACTATCAAATAAAGTACAACAAAAGATGTACTGTGCCCCCCCCCCAAAAAAAGTCGACCTTAGCCTTTGGATGACCTTGAACTTCACGTGATCTCTCATGTATGTCTGATCAAATAACCCAATGTTGTTGCATACTATTGGTTAAATAAACAGCCATTTCAATGTGCAATTACCTATTTTTTTGTATGTTTTTGCAAGGTGTTACACTCGTTTTTTATCAGTAATTAATTCAGCCCCGATGCTTGAATCCTGACAAGTGTAACTCAGATTCGTTTATCTACGCAACCTGTTCACTCAGCAACAAGACAGGAGTCGTCGTATGAAGTTTTCCAACTTTATTCAGCGAACATCAACAACTGCATACAATCGCTTTTTCCCACTTTCTACAATTCTCAACTTTCAACTCTCTCTTTTTTTGAAACAGTGCGGCACATATATAGTCTCTCAATACTCCAGAGAAAGAAAGAACATTCGGGCAAGACACAATTATAACCAATTGGAATAAACTTCGTCATCACTGTCTTACGTCATACAACCATATTTAGCTAAAAGAATCTCTCAGCTGTTACTACACCCATCGCGAAACTTCGATCGATAGTAAACAACAAACTCTTGAAAATTCTCAAATAAAATCGAACAACTAAAATTATCAACATTATACAAAGCTTCTTCTAACAACAACGCAAAATCAAATCAAAGGTAAATACACTCTATTATTGCATGCTTTGCAAAACAAAACGATCGGATCTATCGTACGCGTCTCACAACGCACCATCGCGCGCGTCCCAACGTAACACAAGGCTTAAAATGACATTGACCTTCAAGATCAACGGAAAAACGGAATAAATATGAAAGATCAATCTATAATCTCTAAATACAACAAGTTTGGATTTTATATCTCTCATAGTTTAGGGTCAAGGTCATTTTAAAATACGTATACCAACCGACTTTGGACAGTTCAATTGACCTTGATCTTGTATTGAGGTTGACCAAATTTGTATAGTATGTGTTCTCATTGATATCTATCATGCATCAAAGAATCAGAAGTCCAATATTAATAATATAGAAAAAAAAATTGAAATATTGTTAAAAAAATGAATTTTTTATAAAACTAAAATTTGTTGACCCTGTGACCTTGACCTTGAAGTGAAGTCATTCATTCACTGATAATTTATGAAGTCGCATGTGTCTATACCATCTTAACAAGTTTGGTTGTAATAGCTGAAATAGGTTTTGAGATATTAATCCACTCGCTAGTTTTGCACAGGTGCACGGCAAACAGGCAGACGGATAGGCTGACAGACGAACGGACGTATTTTTTGGACTCGCACAGATTTGCTATGTGAGTCAAAAATGGAATGATAGATATTAAAGAAAATATTATTGCAGAGTAGCTAGCCTCCTGCCGACTTCACACGGAGCCAAATCGTACCTTTTTAAGAGTGGGTAAGGATGTGTGTAAGTAGGAAAGGTAATGGAGGAAGGAGAGGGAGAGGGGGGGGGGGGGGGTATTGTACACATGCAACCAAGAAGCTTTAAGACACTTACATTCTCTTGTACACATGCAACCAAGAAGCTTTAAGACACTTACATTCTCTATGCTGATAGGCAGACGACGCGCCACCTCCATCATCGCTGCCTGGAGATTCTCTGTAACAAAGCGCAAACCTCAATTTAGCCTTCGTGAGTGCTTTCTTCATGCACGCTAACTGAAACGAATGAAGATAACACCGTGTGGACATCTAAGCACAACGTAAACAGAGCTTTTTACGATGAACTTAAAGTTTGAAGACCAGATGGGATATACAGAATTGATTGATTGATTGATTGATTGTTGCTTTAGGTCCAGCGGACTCTTCCGAGCCAAATCAGGACCGGACAACCCCCGATCCGCATAAAAGATCTGCTGAAACAACCCTAGTGGGAAAATTGAATGCCCTCCACCGGCCAGCCACTTTACAATAAAGACATCCCACTCAGGGGACGGCTGAGGCTTTACCCCAACTACTCGAACCCCCGGTTACAAAAACAAAATAGAATACAAACATCATTATAAATTATCAACAAAACATATACATATAAAATGCCTATATTGCTAAATAATAACATCATAGGAAGCACTAGTGACCACCCGGCAGAAAGCGTCCAACACTCCCAAGCTGATCCAACAGACCTCATACACAAACAAGGAGTCTTGTCCAGGAAGAGTTTTCAAGAAAAAAGGTAGGTCATTGATCTAGCGAAGAAGAAGATAGTATAGCAGAGTGATAGGACAGAGCAGGAATGGGAAAGAGTAAATGAGGAAGACAGCGACAGTGGGAATTTAAAGCACTAAATTTCCAGAAAGTGGGGATACTATTTATACTGAAACCCCCGGCACCCCAACGGGGGTACTGTTGCCGCAGTGAATTGGTCATGCCTACAAAGTCAAGACAGGTTTTCAACTGGGGCTTTCACTTTTCCCTTTATAGGTTAGAACAATCTACAGTGGTAAGATTGCTCATGACCCCAAGGGGTGGGATATACAGAAAACCGGAGTGAGGGAAGGAGTGGGTGGTAGAGAGAGAGAGAGAGAGAGAGAGAGAGAGACAGACAGAGAGAGAGAGACAGAGACAGAGAGAGAGACAGAAAGAGAGAGACAGAGAGAGAGACAGAGAGAGAGTGTTACACTCGGTTTGATGTTGGTGTTTTTCTTTATCGGTATTTGATTCAGCCCCGATGCTGAAGTCCTGATAAGGTGTAACTCAGATTCGTTTATCCACGCAGCCTGCTCAATCAGCATACAAGTCACAGAGTCGACGTATAAAGTTTTCCACTTTTATTCAGCGCACATCAACACTGCATACAATCGCTTTCCACTTTCAACTTTTTTACTTTCCAACTCACTATCAACAACTATCCTCTAACAACACACGGAGCATCGAATATATATATTTTTTTTCTCAACTCGAGATGACCTCAGGACGTTCTAGAAATGACGCATTACAACCAATCAGAATTAAAGATCGTCATCACTGTCTTACGTCATACATCTCTCTACACATACCCGGAACGTTCTCTTACTTCGACACCTATCGGGAAATTTCTATCGAGAGTAAACACGCAGGTCTAGAGAATTCTCCAATAATATCGACTAACGAAAATTATCAACGTTATACAAAGCCTCTCCTAACAACAATGCAAACTCAAATCAAAGGTAAATAAACTCCATTATTGAATACTTTGCAAAACGAAACGATTAGATCTATCGTGCGCGTTTCAGACATACTACCATTGGCGTTTCAACGTAACAGAGAGACACACACACAGAGACAGAGAGAGATAGAGACAGAGAGAGAGACAGACAGGCAGAAAGAAAAAACGAGAAGGAAGAAAAAAAAAGAAGATAGAGCGGTGTTTGAACATTTAAAAAAAATATTTAGCGGTGTTTAATTTTATGTAAAAGATAAAACAAAATAGCCAGCATTATCTATGTAATGACTAAAAAAAACCAAAGAAACATAAAACAAAAAGAGGGAAGGAATAATGAGTGTCTTTGTGTAAGTTTGTTATATCGGCATGAGTGCATGTATAAAATCAGCCTGTACAGAGGTATTGGTCAGGGGCGTGGGGGTGGGTAGGTGACAAGAGAAATAAAAAAAAAAAGAGAAAGAATACGGATTTAAATTATCAACGAGAGGTAGATTAAATAAATAAGTAAATAAATAAATAAATAAATCCTATCCTATCCCGTAACTCGGAGGTCACAGGTGATCGTTTAACCAGGGTACTCCATCTTTCCCTGTCCTCAAAACCCAGATGGTTTCTCTCAAGTGTCAAACCAGTCCATTCTCGAATGTTGTCCTCCCAACTCTTTTTTGGTCTCCCCCTTCTTCTACCTCCTTGCACCGTGCCTTGCAGAATGGTTTTACAAGGCCTGATGCTCTACTGACGTAGCCACTCCATCGGAGTTTCCGTTTCTTCACAACTGTGAGCATATCACCGCTTGTCCAATGACTTGTGTGATGGTCTGTCGGACTTCGTCGTTGATGATGTGCTGGGAATAGGAAATGCCCAGAAGTCTTCTGGAGCACCTCATCTCCATGCTTTGTAATCTTCGTTTAGATCTGCTGTGAGGTTCCATATGTTTCGCAAGCGTATAGGAAGATGGAGCAAATTTATAAATAAATAAATAAATGATTGATTGATTGGATTGTTGCTTTAGGTCCAGCGGACTCTTCCGAGCCAAATCAGGACTGGACAAACCCCGATCCGCATAAAAGATCTGCTGAAACAACCCTAGTGGGAAAATTGAATGCCCTCCACTTTACAATAAAGACATCCCACGCAGGGGACGGCTGAGGCTTTACCCCAACTACTCGAACGCCCGGTTACAAAAACAAAATAGAATACAATCATTATAAATTATCAACAAAACATATACATATAAAATGCCTATATTGCTAAATAATAACATCATAGGAAGCCCTAGTGACCACCCGGCAGAAAACGTCCAACACTCCCAAGCTGATCCAGCAGACCTCGTACACAAACAAGGAGTCTTGTCCAGGAAGAGTTTTCAAGAAAAAAGGTAGGTCATTGATCTAGCGAAGAAGACGATAGTATAGCAGAGTGATAGGACAGAGCAGGAATGGGAAAGAGTAAATGAAGACAGCGACAGTGGGAATTTAAAGCACTAAATTTCCAGAAAGTGGGGACACTATACTGAAACCCCCGGCACTCCAACGGGGGTACTGTTGCCGCAGTGAATCGGTCATGCCTATACAGGAAAGACAGGTTTTCAACTGGGGCTTTCACTTTTCCCTTTATAGGTTAGAACAATCTACAGTGGCAAGATTGCTCATGACCCCAAGGGGTAAATAAATAAATAAATCAGTGACCGGAAAAAAAAGGGAGCATCTATGCAGAAAAAAATGGAAGCTGTAAATAAAGAAAATTCTAAATAAGTGGAATAGAACGGAGGAATGCTAGCATTCAACATTTTACGACGATGAGAAAAAAAATATGTACATAACCCAAAACAATGCTTGGAAGGCAAAACAAATAAAACAAGCACACAACACCCACCCTAGTCCAACCAGCTGTGAATGGGTACCTGCCTCTGTCTAGAACAGTGGAAGGTATAGCAGCGAGGGAGAGGAGATGGGCACCGCCCTCATTAAGCTGACCCAGAGAAAAGAGGTCTACAAGGCCTCTTTCCCCAACAACACACAGGTTACGGGAATACCTTCACCTAACATTAAAACAGTACTATACAGTTCGTGGTATTGGTCAGTGGTGTGGCCTTTGTACATGTTTTGAGCGTTTATGACATTTCATCGGCCACCTCGCGTTTTCACTGACCATACTTTATGTTCAAAGACAAGAATCGTGTTTTTCAACGCTAGAAGATATTTAGTAGTAGTAGTAGTAGTAGTAGTAGTAGTAGTAGTAGTAGTAGTAGTAGTAGTAGTAGTAGTAGTAGTAGTAGTAGTAGTAGTAGTAGTAGTAGTAGTAGTAGTAGTATACCTTTCCACAGTGATGACGGCATTGTGCGTTTCCATGACGTAGACGACTGTGTCATTCTTGTGAAGAGAGGCACTGCCATTTTCGTGCGGCCTGACGTCACTTTTCGTGGCATGTGCAAATGGTAGAGAGACGTGTTTCTGCGCGACTGCGCTTTTATTGTGACTATTGGGACTACCGATGCTATAAGCGGCAAATCCACTGTCCTGTTTAGATACCGACAGCACCAGACTGCTTTCTTTTTCCCCACTGGATTCCATCACACTCAGTTCTTGCCCTTGAGTCTTGATTAGTTCTTGACTACTGTGACCTTCACCTACAAGGTCCATGTCGTTTTTATAAAAGTAACCATACCGAATGCTATGGGTAAACCTATCTATCTATCTATCTATCTATCTATCTATCTATCTATCTATCTATCTATCTATCTATCTATCTATCTATCTATCTATCTATATTTTTTTTTTAAAACTGTTTCTTTTTTTTAAAATCACGAATCACCGGCCGGATTTTTGATCACTTTTCAAAGAACAAATCTTGACCGTAACTTCGCACATTGGCATAAGGTGCTATAGGAATCCTATAGTCGAGTTTTACTGTAGCTCCGCGTATGTGTGGACGTAGAAATAAGAGCATTTACACTTTTCAAAACGTCGACTTTGAAGAAATAGTCACCGTCATGGTAGACGTTAGAAAGTACGCACCGCTATTAAGTCGCGCAGGAAAAAAACCCGCTATAAAATGCGTACGTTGATGCCATGAAGCTCGCATGGTTATATCTACCGCCACGTACCAGCATTGCTAGCAAACGCCAACTTCCATCTCGTTCTCTGTTTATGTGTAGTTACGATAACTGCATTGATGGAATTCAACGTACACATTCCCATGCATCAGTCGATTACTAAGGGCATTCGCGTGCTTTTGTGTGCAAGTTGCATTTCGTGATTCACGTAAACTTCATTTTGTGTTTGAAATTCACGTGACCGCCGCTAACAACTGAATGAGTTGTAGTATACCCAAAAGTTGACGGGTGCACCTGCATTTGTGCAGAGAGTCGCTGATGAGTTGTGTGTAGAGAGAAATAGAGTTAGAGCGAGAGAGAAAGAGAGAGCGCTTTATAAACATTTGAAATGCGCTTTTTTTTTGGGCACTAAACGACCTGAAATCATGCGCTAACTGACAGTGCGCGATTAACTTAATTGCCATTTGCGCGTAAAATAGATGCACACTCCCTAGTCACTGACCGACACTCTAGAAATTATAGTAATCTCCCATGGACACCGACATAAGTCTACTCACAGACCTTGCAAAGTTCACAGGCTACAGTGAAGGGCAGTTGCAGATCAACAGTTAACTGACTAAAGTTATCATCGGAGTTTTTGGAAGCTGAAGTCAACAATTATAGTAACGCTCATCAAACGTTCTCTAGCTGACAAGAACTGGCAGTCACATCACAGAATGTATAGCTCCTCAGAAACGACCCGGTCCCCACAAAAGCTAGAAGCTGTATTATATTGAACTCCACACAAACACGGGGAAAATGTGTAATCTTTGTAGAGTAAGAGACGGAACTAAAACACTATCAGCAGTGTGCCTCCTTATAAACCTTGTCGAGCAGATTAGTGGAATGCTTACAGTATTATTTTGGTTACCGAATAGAGTGCAGTGTGCAGACCTTGATTATCTCAGGCTGTATGAGTTTGCTCGACATACTAAATACCAGTATCCACCCCCCCCCCCCCCACTCCCCCGACTCCCCTTTGGTCCTGATTTGGCGGCTCGGAAGAGTCCGCTGGACCTAAAGCAATAAACATGTAATGTAACGTAGTCTGTACCCTCAGAGAGAGAGAGAGAGAGAGAGAGAGAGAGAGAGAGAGAGAGAGAGAGAGAGAGAGAGAGAGAGAGAGAGAAAGACTGACTGACTGATTGGTTTATTGCTTTAAGCCACACCCCTTTCGCAAGTACATATAACGTATTTCCATACTACATGAATAATGAACAAACAGACGCATAGACACGTGGCGCGAGTTAAAACACCCACACACACACAATAATAAACTGATACAATATACAGTAAGAAAAGGCCAAATTATTAATTAAACAATAAAGTAAAATAGTAATAAAAACTATTTTAAAACAAACAAACAAACAAAACTCCAATAATAATGAAATGATGATGATGATGATGATGATGATGATGATGATGATGATGATGACGATGATGATGATGATAATAATACTAATAATAATAATAATAATAATAATAATAATAATAATAATAATAATAATAATAATAATAATAATAATAATAATAATAACAAAAACAATAATAATACATGGAAGAACATATGATATATACACATTTGAACCACATTACGGACTTCCAATACCTGTCTACTTTGTCGTAAGCTAATAGCTTACACTACACGCTGTTTCAATACCAACTTCTGCCTACACCTTTGGTTAACCGATACCTGCCTACTTTGTCGTAAGCTAATACTGTAGCTTACACTACACGCCGTTTCAATACCAACCTCTGCCCTTCACCATTGGTTAACCAATACCTGTCTACTTTGTCGTAAGCTAATAGCTTACACTACACGTCGTTTCTATACTGTTACTTCACCTTGGGTTATCCAATACCCTGCCTACTTTGTCATCTATATATATAAATTGCTTAGCCGGAAGTCCTTCTTCGCCTCTACTATAAAGTTTGTCCGGTATGGACGCTGATCTGGGCAGGTGCAGGGCCCTGCGGATCGGCCTGCTGTACGCTCAAAACCAGCGAAATCGTTATAGCCGACATTTCCTTACCTAACGTTTAACCGTTTCTGAGATAAATAAATAAACAAAATGTCCACAAACTGCAATAGCCTCATTCCGCGCGCTTCCATTAAAAATCAAATTGAGGTTTCAGCATGTTTTCCCATATAGACCAAAAAATGGTTGATTTTTGTACGAAGCCTTGGTAGCTTAGTTGGTAAAACGGTCTCCTACAGTTTAGGGCGAACCCAAGTTCGAACCTCAAGCGGGCCTATTTTTTTTTACACTACAATATGGATATTTTTTTTTTAATTTAGGCTTTTTACCTTTAATTTATTATTATTATTATTATTATTATTATTATTATTATTATTATTATTATTATTATTATTATTTCTAAACTAATAATAATAATAAATTATTATTATTATTATTATTATTATTATTATTATTATTATTATTATTATTATTAATTATTTATTATTATTATTATTATTATTATTATTATTATTATTATTATTATTATTATTATTATTATTATTATTATAATATCTTATATCAAATTTTCTTTTAAAACCTTGGTGTTTTTTATGATTTCTATTTGTATTATTCTATATTCAATATTATTATTATTAGTAGTACATGTATTAGTAGTAGTTGTAGTAGTAGTAGTAGTAGTAGTATTACCAAGGATCGGGATGGGGTGGTACGTGTAGGTAAAAGGGGGCTACGGGTAGGTTTAAAGGGGCATGGGTAGGCATAACGGGGATACGAGTATATATAAGGGGGTATGGTGATGGTCGATTCCTTTCATCCATACCTGCGAAACGATCAACGGGGAAGTATCAAGGAGGGTACAGGTAGGTTACAAGGGGGGTACGGAAGGTATCAAGGGGGTATGGGGAGGTATCAAGTGGGTTCGGGGAGGTATCAAGGGGGATATGGGGAGGTATCATCGTCCAAATGAAACTCGCAGACAACAGTTGTCTCTCTGTCTACATTTTAAACAGCAACCTGTGTACCCTGGCTTGCCAGGGTACAAAACCACTAGTATGATATATACACATTTGAACCACATTACGGACTTCCAATACCTGTCTACTTTGTCGTAAGCTAATAGCTTACACTACACGCTGTTTCAATACCAACTTCTGCCTACACCTTTTACCAATACCTGCCTACTTTGTCGTAAGCTAATAGCTTACACTACACGCCGTTTCAATACCAACCTCTGCCCTTCACCATTGGTTAACCAATACCTGTCTACTTTGTCGTAAGCTTACACTACACGTCGTTTCTACACTGTTACTTCACCTTGGGTTATCCAATACCCCGCCTACTTTGTCATAATCTATAAGATTATACTACACCCCTACACCCTACATCTGCGCTTCGGCGCGCCATACCTACAGTGAGCTATCACCCAATTTTTTTTTTCCCCCAGACACTGAGCTCCCCTCTTGACCAGTGTGGTTTTTACAGCACCCTTGCTGCCTTTTGTACCTCTCTGTCCTCAAACTAATGTTGTCATCCACTATCTTCCTTTTATATCACACTAGTGGTTTTTGTACCCTGGCAAGCCAGGGTACACAGGTTGCTGTTTAAAATGTAGACAGAGAGACAACTGTTGTGAGCGAGTTTCATTTAGACGATGATACCTCCACATATCCCCCTTGATACCTCACCATACCCACCCCCTCTGATATCTCCCCGTCTCCCCCCCCCCCCCCCATGATGCCTCACCATACCCCCTTGATACCTCCCGAACCCCCTTGATACCTTCCGTACCCCCCTTGTAACCTACCTGTACCTTCCTTGATACTTCCCCGTTGATCGTTTCGTAGGTATGGATGAAAGGAATCGACCACCACCATACCCCCTTATATATACCCGTATCCCCGTTATGCCTACCCATGCCCCTTTAAACCTACACGTAGTAATAATAATAATAATAATAATAATATTGAATATAGAAATAATACAAATAGAAATCATAAAAAACACCAAGGTTTTAAAAGAAAATTTGATATAAGATATAATAATAATAATAGTAATAATAATAATAATAATAATAATAATAATAATAATAATAATAATAATAATAATAATAATTTAAAAACCCTAAATTAAAAAGAAAAATATCCATATTGTAGTGTTAAAAAAAATACGGCCCGCGTGACGTTTGAACTTGGGTCGTCCTGCATGGTAGGCTAAGGTTTTACTAACTAAGCTACCAAGGCTTCCTAGAAAGATCATAAATTTTTTGGTCTATATGGGAAAACATGCTGAAACCTCAATTTGATTTTTAATGGAAGCGCGCGGAATGAGAGGCTATTGCAGTTTGTGGACATTTTGTTTATTTATTTATCTCAGAAACGGTTAAATGTTCGGTAAGGAAATGTCGGCTATAACGATTTCGTGGGTTTTGAGCACACAGCAGGACGATCCGCGGCGCACAGCACCTGCCCAGATCAGCGTCCATACCGGATAAACTTTATAGTAGAGGCGAAGAAGGACTTCCAGCTAAGCAATTTATATATATAGATTTCATTGCTGGTAATTGTCACGCGCCGGCTACCATACATTTTTTTTAACTGTACATAAACCTGTGTTTTTCGTAAGTTAGTTGCTATTTCTCGTTTAGCTGTCAATTCCGAGCAAGAGTGTACGCATAAATGATAGAGAGAGAGGAAACCAGCTAAGGCCTGTGAAGCCAGAGGGTGGGTCAACTACAGCCGTTTACTGAGCGTGTTCACTATTCTAGAAGGTTACAACGGGTATTGTACTGAAGTGATAGAGGTCAGTCAGTCAGAAAGCGTCAGAGAGAACGGACGTCCGCACCGAGGGTAGGACTAGGCGTATATCTATGTGTTTGATATCCTTAGTAAGCAGTAGTGGAAACTCTATTGGATCCCCTGCAAGGTCAGTTTCAGTAACCCTGACTTGGATGCCCTGTGACCCGGAGGATGTGCGACGGAGACTGAAGGACGCCTCAACTTGTCCTGTCGTGTATTGTGTTGTCTGCGTGCCAGTTGGGGTTTTATCACCAGTGGAGGTAAATACTCATGCTTTTCTTTAGTGGCATGCCGCATTCTCTGGTGTATGGATGTGTAAATAGGTAAGCGTGTAGAATGTAATATTGTTTAGACATTATGTTAAGTCATAGGTTTGGTAGTAAAACATTCATAGGGGGGATTTTATTCTGTTATTTTATGATGGATTTTTCTTCTTATTATTATTTATTCAATCGGAAATAAATTATTGAATACAGTATAATCGTTTTATTAAATGAAGGGAGAGAATTATTCTGTATATATACATTGCTTTCATTATTTTCGCAAGGGAGATAATTTGTCAGTATATTATCAGTATTTTAAAAGGAAATTTAATAAGTATTTTAGTAGAGGAATGATTGCATTCAAAATAAAGCGTAAATTAAATGGAGGTATTTTTCATTGCTATATTGTTAAAAGTCTGATTGTGGTTAGAATCTAAACAATTGTTGAATTTCATCTTTTGTGTATTTTCATAAGGCGTGATGTAAATAGTAAAGATTTGTGTTAGAGTATCTCAGAGTTGAAGGTAAAAGTAAACAATTTAGAGAGAGTATAGTCAAGATTGTGTACGATGAAAGACATTTAATAATCATGAATCGGAACAAGTATGAACAATGAAACATAGACATTGATAAGTTTCAGTGTTATAACTTTATTCATGATGACTTTGTGCGCGAAAACAGTAAAGACAACACGATGGTGACAGTTTTGGAAGATATAACCGTGTTGGCAAATGTTAGGATATCTGACTGTATTTTCAGTGCACTGATGATGATTGTTTTGAACATCTGCCGAGACGATCCGAGCGGCTGAGGTTGAACTGACTCTGGTTCCGGTCCGACTTGGGTTGGACGCTGAGAGGTCTGGTCAGCTACGCAGGAGTCCCAGCCGAGTTACCTTCCCCCTGTACTGAGGACCGTGTGCGGTTCAGATGGGAACCGTGTGAGGGCCGCCAATGCGCTGCTGTGTCTTCAGGGTGGTAACTCTGAATCGTGTGCAGGAAGGTCTACGCCAAGGAGCGTTTCATTCTGGTTTGAAAAGGAAACCTGAAAAAAGAACTTAAACGAATTTGAGTGATAAGTTAGGAAAGTAAAAAAAAAAAAAGGCCTTAACATGCGCATATTTTTCTCAGAGTGTTGAGTAGAGCGGATATAAAAACAAGTTTTCATAAATCAGTTTGTTTATTTTCATTTCACCCTTGCATTTGACATTAATTAATGTCACGTGACGCTGACGTAAGTCAGAATCCCGCGAACATTGTTAGTCCATACGACCCGAGCACACCCCACCCACACACTAAATAAGAACACAAACACCAGTGGTAAGTTAACGAAAGTATAAAAAAAAAGGCCTTAACATGCGCATATTTTTCTCAGAGTGTTGAGTAGAGCGGATATAAAAACAAGTTTTCATAAATCAGTTTGTTTATTTTCATTTCACCCTTGCATTTGTAAATATCATTTGTTTATTGTTAAATATGTTGTGTATGCTTGTGAGTATGAGTGAGGGAAGTGTGTGCTGTTAGAGGGGCGGGTGGGTAGTTAGTACGTTTGGGGAATAAAAGAGTTGTTTTCGTTAACTTACCACTAGTGTTTGTGTTCTTATTTAGTGTCAAAGTTCTGGCACACAGATCATTAGTAATGCGATACAACTCTTTGCTTGATTGTGCCTGGCTGATCTGATTAGTGTAAAAAACAGACTTTGCTTTGTGAACGAGGAAGGTCACAACATTCTTGGCTTTTTTGTACAATTGCTCATATACAGTCAAACCAGACGTAGACACCCTCCACTCTTTCTCGGCACGACGACGATCTCTCTTGGCCTGAAGCAGGTCATCACCAAGAAGACCAAACCACGCAGTCACCTTTCTCGATGACACCTTGCGTCTAGAAGCAGGGGCATGCTTATCTAGTACGGCCTTAAGGGCAGTATTATATTGATCAGCAGAGCAGTCTTCAAAGCGAGCCAACTCAGTGCTGAGATCGTTCTGGAATGCCACTCTATCAATGGCACTTAGGTTACGCACAACACGGTACACGGGGACAGGAGACGGTAGGACCATGTCAAACTGCGCTAACACACATAAAGGCAAAACTAAAAACAAAAAGAGCAAAAAGAAATCGAGGAGAAAACTATCCGATAGAGACATTCGCTCGTCTGAGCCGACCCATGTGGGATCCCCACAAGATGGGGTAGAGTCTTCGCTGGACGCCGCTCAGGCGCCTTGCACCCCCAGGGGGGCGAAGCGCGTACGATCGCCTAATGGTGATAGCAGTGAGAGCGGTGATGGGGGCCCCCCTCCGGGGAGACCCACACCGTCTGAGCCTTCTAGTGATATGGAGGAATCCGCCCCGACGCCAGCCTCTGAGGTGGCGTCGGTGTGGAACATAAATGATGCCCTGGGCCGAGAGTCCACGGACCGGGGTTCGAACCAGGCGGCGGCTTCGCAGCCAGCGGAGAGGGCGGCGGAGCCTCCGCCACCACAGACGGCTCCAAGAGTGAGCTACGCTGACAAAACACGTATGGGGCAAGCCCCAGCTGGAAAGGCTAGACCATTTAGAATGCCCACGTCGAGGGGCAGGGCCGACATCGTCGACCATCCGGTGGGGATAAGAGATACAGGAACTGGGCCGGCTACCATTTCTGGGTTAGGTCCCATCCGACAGGCACGCACTGTGCAGGACATCTTTGGTGAGGTAAAGGACATTCGTAAAACGCCGTCTGGCGACTAGCTGATTGTATGTGTATCGGCTGAACAACAGGGGAGAATTTTCAGGGCAAAATCAGTGGCCAACATCCCAATAGTAACTTTCATCCCGCAAGCCACCACCGTGGGGGTCATCAGGGGGCTCCCGGGAGAGGCGGATGACGCAACCTTTTTCAAAAGTGTTAAAGAGGAACTTAATGGGCAAAATTTGCCAGTGGCCTCCGTACTCAGGCTCCCCTTTGCGGGGGGGGGGGGGGGGGGGGAACCCTCAGCAGCGGTAAAGGTTATCTTCAATCTCAAAGAACTCCCAAGAGAGGTGCGTCTTGGTCTTGGTCGAACCTGGTTCGATGTTGACCCCTACGTAGCACCAGTGCTTAGATGCACAAAATGTCAACTTTTTGGGCACATCAGATCCATGTGCAAACGAAAATCAGAAAGATGCTCTAGGTTTGGAAAGGACCACAAGTTGGCTGATTGCACAAGCAATACTCTATGCTGCATACACTGCAACGGCGCCCACTCCGCTGCGTGTGTGTGTGTGGGGGGGGGGTGTCCGGAAGCGGGGGTGCGCCGTAGGGCCAATAAGTTAAGGGGGGCTACCTGTATGCCTTTTGCCGCTGCTGTACTAGAAGCAAGGTCTAACACATCAGAGTGCTCCCCTCCGGGACGTCCCCGTCCCCCGAGGTTATACCCAGGAACCCAGGGGCCTCCCCCTGCTCATGCCCAACCGCAGGCGAGTGGTCATACGGCCGCGCGGGGTTCAAACCGAGCCACGAGCGAAGTGCCTCCTGCGGCTCGGCAGGCCAGTACAAATCGGACTGATGGCATGACAGCCGTGGAGCAGCAAAATGGATCGGTGACGGCTGTGCCGGAAGCCGAAAATCAGAGGGCCGAAAAACAAGTCGCTTCGCGGGAGCCGGTCAGTCGGACGGTGCCCGGGTTGGGACGGGAGCCCGAACCCAACAGGTCAGGAGCGGTCAATAAAGAAAATACGTGTGCCGGGGGACTTGGTTCCCTGGCGGACGAATACGCGGCGCTCGAAGCCTCACTAGAGGAGGGTCTCCGCGACCTCCCGGCAGAGAGTGCGCCACTAAAAACTATGGTACGAATGTTAATGACTATGTTTAAACTGCTGTACAATGTGCTACAAACTAAAGGAGTATAGAAACCGCGCTCTGCTGTCCTTGTTCCTTGCTGTGGTCGCGGGTGTTATGTCTGCGATCACTACCACAAACCTGTATGTCCTGCAGCTAAACTGCAGGACCTCTAACGTATTTAAGGATTTCATTCCCTTCCTATCAAATCACCTTACTAAAGCGAATGTTCTGTGTCTGCAGTCTCTCACTTGCAAAAAGAATAATTTGCCTGTGGTCCCGGGGTTCCATTTACCCCCCCCCCCCCCCCCTACACAACAGACGAACACGACAAAGTATATGTCGCTACCTATGTGAAAATTGGGTTAGCAGCAGAAAACTTGGGTCCAGTAGACGAGGGTGATGGCGGTGGGTTCACCTCAGTTATTAGTCTAGCATTGGGGGAGCGCGCTGCGGTGCGCACCCTCCATATATTAAATTACTACAATCCCACTGGCTGCGCGACTTCTCCTGGCTGGTACCCGTTGTGGAGGCGGGATCCTGGCTTGTAGTAGGAGACTTTAACAGACGCGACAACCTATGGGATTCGAACCATCCCTCCACTAACACAGATCTGGTCGAACTCCTTACGGATGCGGGTCTGGCAGTGCTAAATGACGGGGCCCCCACACGTATACCCGATCAAGCGCACCATAGCATGACAGCAATAGATATTAGTTTGGCTACAATTGATATAGCATCTGTGACTGACTGGGCCGTCGCCGGGGAACCTGTGTTCTCCGACCACCTCCCTATCGTTATCCAGATCCAACTGGAACCCATTAGTAACCAAACAGACCCCAAACCTAACCTAGCCAAAATTGACTGGGAAGTCTATCAGGATAACTTAACCAATTTCCTCCCTCCCAGTACCACATCGGTAGATGAGTTGGAGTTGGCATTGCGAGACTGCATGACAAGCACTGTTGCTGCCTTGGCCCCCTCAAGGGCGCCGCGCCGGGGATTCAAAACCCTGGTGGTCGGCGAAATGCAAAGAGGCTACGCAACGCAAAAAACATGGTACGTTGCCTATAGACACAAACACACCAGAAAATCACACCTTAATGAAAAGTACAAAACAGGCAGCCAAAAAGATTATCGCTGCTGCTAAGCGCGACTATTGGCTTAACAAATACTCTAGTAAGCAGAACATAACGCAGCTATGGACTGACGTGCGCAAGATGCGTCGTCGCTACAACCCCATGAACTTTGCATTGGTAGACGATACCCGTGTCCACAGCACGGATGAGGACAAACCGGCTGCCTTCCTGGAGCATTTTGTGTCGGTTGGTGACGGCAGTCAGCTGCCGCCGGGCGAGTTGAATCGAAGACGAAATTGTGAGGCCGAGAGCGTCCCAGAGACCGCGGGGGCGCCATCAATACCCATAACATCTCGCGAGCTAGCCAAGGCCCTTCTTGGCTGCAGTAATAATAAGGGAGCTGGTCCGGATGGCGTCCACTATTCGATGGTGAAGCGGGCCCCTCCGGCCTTTAAGGCACACGTCCTCGCTCTCTTTAATCTATGCTACTCCACCGGGACTATCCCGGAGGTGTGGCGCAGCGCTACTATCATACCAATTCCTAAAGGCAATAAATCCAAAAAGTTTATCCAAAATTACAGACCCATATCTCTAACATCACACTTGTGTAAAATATATGAAAAGATAACAAAGACTCGGCTAGAATATTTTTGCGAAAAACACTCAGTTATACCCGTCGGACAGGCAGGCTTCAAAAAAGGACGTGGAGTCACAGATCATCTGGTACGTTTAAATGAACATATCAAAAGGGCTAAAAACAGAAAGCGTACTGTGCTGGCCTGTTTTTTGGATGTATCAAAGGCCTTTGACACTGTCTGGCACAGAGGGCTCACTAACAAACTAAAAACACTTGGATTAGACTGGGCTACCCTTAGCTTTTTCAAGGCCTTCCTTAGTGATAGGGTTATAAGAGTAAGATGGGGCGGTGCTCTTTCAGGCCGGGGACGATTGACCATGGGAGTCCCGCAAGGGTCAGTAGTTGCCCCCTTGCTTTTTTCTATAGCGGTCTCAGGAGTACTCGCTCCTACTGGTTCGGACACAGTGTGTACCATGTATGCCGACGACATAGCCATGTGGCGGACTACTCGTGGGCGCCCAGTGGGCCCCAAACATAAATTTTTCGTAAAGGACATGAGTAATTTCCAGTCCGACATAGACTGTGTGTCGGCACGCCTGGATGACATTGGCTTAGCCTTAGCCCCTGACAAAACCGTCTTTGTTCCGTTTTCCCACCACTGCAGCACAGAAATAAAACAATTAACCATCCAGGTCAAGGGTATCAAAATTACCATGTCAACGCAGGTTCGTTATCTAGGGGTAATCTTCCAGCAACAGGGGGGTTTTAGACTGCATATCAATAAGGCTATCCAGGGAGCCCATCGGGCGTCGGGCGTTATCCGAGCGGTGAGAGGAGAGCCCTGGGGACGTGACCCCCAAAACTTGGTGACACTGGTGGGTTCCTGGTCAGATCAAGATTATTATTTGGATCAGAACTATTCTATGATCTTTCCCCTAATCAATTAGGTAGGTTAGTCGCGGCGGAATGTTCTATCCTGCGCGCTATCCTTTCACTACCGCGATCAACACCTAGTAGGATGGTCTATCATTTGGCAGGTATCTTACCATTATGGTATCAGATTAAAAAGAACTGTGCCGCCTATGTCTGTAGGGCACATAGAGTCTCTAACTCTACTGGTGAGGAGCTCTCACCAAGATTTCTATGGCCCGAGGGTCACACACATACCGTTGGCATCGGAGAATGCGTGGCGCCGCTGCTTGGTGGCACAGACGGTTCGACTGTGCAGGTAGAAAGGGTTCCCCCGCGCCGGATACCATGGAAGCCGCCGTTGCTTGACTGTCTCGGAGCCTTCGCGGGCCTGACAAAGGAAGTAGATCTCCCGTTGATTACACAACGGGCCAGGGAAAGGATGGAAGGCCTCCCGTGCTCCCTCAGGGTGTTTACGGACGGTTCGGTGTGCGAGGACGGGAGTGCCGGTTTCGCCTATGTGATACAAGGAGTGGGGGAGTGGTCTTACGGCGCGCCGCCGGGCTCAAGCACCCTCATGGTTGAACTTCTAGCTATAAAATATGCCCTTGCCGCCTTGGCGGATATGAACTTACCAGCAGGCACGGGGATACAGGTGGTCTCCGACTCTCAATCAGCCATCACATCTATAGAACGGGAGCATTCTGTCACCAGGCCTGGTCTGGTTGACGACATTCTAACCGCCGCGGCGGTCTTAGCTGCTGGGGGAATCTCTATAACTATATGTTGGGTTCCCTCCCACACTGGCATTCAGGGTAACGAGAGGGCGGACAGAGCCGCCGCGCTCGGCTCCTTAGGTGAGGCTGACCTGTCGGTGCCGATTCACCGGTCGGTATCTGAGTGGGTGGGGGGGTGTACGTAGAAAGCTGTGGGCTGAGTGGGCGGGGGAGCTCTCTGCCTGGAGCGCCGGGGGTACCTCCTTGATCTTCCCGGTGGACGATTCCCCTATCCTGCTTAAAGCAAATATACCAATACATATAAAACTTATAGCGTTTAGACTGTGCTCGGGACACTGGATGACTCGCTTCACGCCGGCCGTCTGCCAGTGTGGGTCTCCAGTGAGCTTCGAGCACTGTATCTTTGTCTGCCCTGAATTAATGAGTCATTTCTCCGAGGTGGTTGAGATAGTCTCGGGGTTGGGACACCCGTTGAACATGGGTGGGTTCCGCCTGACCTTCCAGTCTGGGGGGCTGGGCTTTCTGATCAGGATGGCCGTTCTCATACATCAGTCTCCTGTGGGCCATCTGCTTTGACCCAAGTACAGTTGTGGGTTTGTGTTCGCATCCTCTGGCGTCCTG
Organism: Oncomelania hupensis; assembly: GCA_036898135.1. Taxonomy (NCBI): domain Eukaryota; kingdom Metazoa; phylum Mollusca; class Gastropoda; order Littorinimorpha; family Pomatiopsidae; genus Oncomelania; species Oncomelania hupensis. Next base: position 47,212,563 of record CM072526.1, on the reverse strand, counting down.
GACGACACCCTAGGATTTTTATGGATGACAGAAATTTTATGGAAGAATGTGTTTTATTCATTAACTTCTTTTTCTTTTGTTTTTCATTTGTTTTGGCACGAACTGCAGTGCGTATAGATGTAATGCCGTAAGCGTGTGGCACCCCGGCTTGACCGGAGGACTGAATGTAGACCTTCCTTCCCCCCTTTTTGTTTTATCAAACCTTGGTTGCAAGTGCCACCGCCGTGTGGTTATTAGTTAATACAGTCTTATCACCGTGGTTCATTTAATCTTTTCATTGCCCAATGACCACCAAATTATTAATTTAATTTATATTTTAATGCTAAATTTTACCCAAGCTTTTAACACGGAAGTGTTGGCTGTTTTTAAAGTAACAGTGTAAAAGTGTATGGCACCCCGGTTAGACCGGAGGAACGTATGTGGTCCCTCCCTTTCCCATTTGCTTTTTGTTCCCTGTGGTTGAAGCGCCACTTTAGCGTGGCTTGTTTTATTTTTATGTTAATATAACTTGGAGTTACCTAGCGATCACACCTCTTAAGATCGTTACACTATATAGTTAAACTCTTATCGTATCTCCTGTGTCTCCCCTTTTATAACCTTTTAATTGGAAAGTTAAACTCTTTCCGTTTAATTTTGTACATTAGTGATACACACTGCAGCGACTAGATATATATGTATGTTAATCTTAATTAAAGCTGCAATCGTATTTTCTAATTTTAAACTCTTATCACACTCATTGTTTCCTTACTAGCGTGCGAATGTAATAAATGCAGCCCCGCCCCCTTATCACCATGGATTTTAAATGTGGTCCTGGAAAGGTTTTAATCATAATAAAGAACACATTGTACTATCTTAACCTGTTTTATTTACGTCCCCTATATGCTCATGTGTCCGGGGACATTAATTTATCCAAGAAAGAAAGGAAGAAAGAAAGCAGTCGAGAGGAACAGACACAGACACAATCGTCCCCTATACGCTTATGTGTCCGGGGACGTTAATCTATTTAACTAACTAAGTCGAGAGGAAAACGAGGAGCAGTAAACAGCTACACAGTTAGCAGAGATCTCTCCACTCATAGACCAGGAAGCAGGACTTGAGAATCTTAGAGTTCAATCAAGTAGCCACGGGGCCTGTCTTTGTCAAACAGGTAAATGAACATACTTCTGTGTCATCGTGATATATTTATATTATTGTTGAAATTATGTTTGTGGAATTTGCTATGCATATTTTTGAATTGTTAATCCGAATTTGCCTCACCACGTGGAGAAGCCAAACACGTGTTAAGCACGACCGGTTTGGACGCCATGTTGTATACCTGACGGAACCACTGTTGTTGAACCTATATGTATGTTTGCAGACCAGTGGCTGTACCAGTGAATGTTTATAATATTATTAATTCTTTATGTGTATAATTAGCCACGAGTTATATTTATGGTTGTATAGGAAATTAGAGTTGAGATTCCAGTGGACCACGGACGTAGCAGAATGTTCGTCGCTTATGTATAGAGATGTGGAGCTATCACTGAGGGCTACTTTGGCTTTCAGTGAGACGCTCTGCACAGACCTTTTATTCAGGGTTGTGCAGAATTTCGTCTCTTATGTTACAGACGAACAGGCGAGCTATACCGTGCGCCCAATTCCACAGAAAACACGAGTTGGCTGTTTAGCCTCTACAGCACAGGACTGAGAGAGCTCCCCTGGAAAACACTCTCCAAGACAACACAGCTTGTCAAGGAACCAAACTACACGACGACCCAGCGTGTACCAGAAGCTACCTCAACGAAAGGCTTCAAACCCGCTCCATTCAAGTTAAGTGCATAGGAAAAAGTGCACTAAAACTGATAGTAAAACGGACCACAGTAGTCCACTCTTCAGAAAACTGTAAAACGGACCACGGTAGTCCAATCTTCATGAACTCTAGTAGCCAGTGCCCTATGAAGACATAACAGCTGCCTAGACTATCAGCGATCGAATCATTTGCATTGACTCATGACTTTTTAAGGTAGATTAGTACATCGAAGATCTTGTATAGAGTAGAAGAAATAAATGTGTGATTTTAACTGTTATCAAGTGGCTGGACTACAAATGATTCATAGCCGTGTGAAAGCTAGTGTGTCAGTGATCTTTTACCATTTTTTCTATCTATCTCTGTACCCCAGCCTTAACACAGACCGAGCTAAAAAATAAATGTATTAAAGTAATTCACCGGGTGACTAACTAGCAGTTCCCATAGAATAAAGCGTGAGGGTTACAGCATTCCATTGTGTAGAGCCCAGTAACCCATAAACCCCACGTGACAATAGCATACTAAAATTATTTTAAACAATTGTATGATTATTGCTTTAGGTCCAGAGGAGGACTCTTCCGAGCCAAATCAGGACCGGACAACCCCCGATCCGCATAAAAGATCTGCTGAAACAACCATAGTGGTAAAACTGAATGCTCTCCACCAGCCAGTCACTTTACAATAAAGGCAACCCACGCAGGGGACGCTGAGGCTATACTCTAATTTATCGAACTCCCGTTTACAAAAAAACAAAATAGAATACAAACATCAGTATAAATTATCAACAAAACACATACATATAAAATGCCTATATTGCTAAATATTAACATCATAGGAAGCCCTAGTGACCAACTGGCAGAAAGCGTCCAATATTCCCAAGCTGATCCAACAGACCTCACATCAAATAAGGAGTCTTGTCCCGGAAGAGTTTTTATGAAAAAAGGTAGGTGACTGGTCTAGCGAAGAAGAAGATAGTATAGCAGATTGATAGAACAGAGCAGGAATGAGAAAGAACAAATGAGAAAAATAGCGACAGTGGGAATTTAAAGCACTAAATTTCCAGAAAGAGGGGATACTATATATACTGAAACCCCCGGCACCCCAACGGGGGAATTTTAAACAATAATAATAAGTATGACATTAGAGATAATAATTGAATTCCTACAAGTGATCCAAGCCAATAATCATCAAATGAATGCAGTATACTTGTTATTTGAGCAAATCAGTAACATATGCTGCTAAAATAATAGTGACAATATGAATATTTATTCAAATAACAATTGGCTCAGACTTTTGCCCTAAATGATAATGTTAAAGTGTGTCCGAGTTCAAATGTTCAAACTATTACCCATTACCGCTTGATCAAAACTACTGAAGTAGCCAAAGTTTGCTATCTACAACACGTTGATCTACAGGCAAGGGAGTGGGGGCGGTGGTGGTGGCAAAACTGTGAAAGCCCTCACCACAATACCTACTGAAGAAGCCTGTACATGAGTGAGGCAGCATTTGAAGAGCAACAAAACACGGCACGTGCAACAGCCCATTGTAGGTCTAGATCATGTAGCTGCTGCACCATCGTGACGTTGCACCAGCCAGGGGAATGCTTTCAAAAGAGCGTCTGCTGCAGGCTAGATTTAGTTAGTTATTCATTGATTACGGGGTCTAGAGGACTGCAAAAAAAGCCGAATCAGGGCCACAAAATCAAGACTACAACTTGGCTGAAAGAAAACCCACCCCTGATCCGTATAAAAGATCTGCTGAAACAACCCCAGTGGTAACACTGAAGGCACCCCACTAGCCTGTCACTGTACAATAAAGGCATCCCACGCAGGGGACGCTGAGGCTATACTCTAATTTATCGAACGCCCGTTAACAAAAACAAAATAGCTAGAGATGCGATGTTTATATTTAAGCTTCGCAAATACCAGACACAAAAAAAGCTTACGAATATATAAGCAAATATTATTCTTTAAGCGTGAATTAGACTTGGGGTGAGTGGGAGCGGAAGGAGGGGCTGGGGCTGGGGGGTTGATCATGACATCAGACACACTTTAAGAAAACTAATCGCTTGGATCCTATGTTAATCAAACAGTAAACCAATACAGTCTCTCTCTAATCGCTCCTCCACTAACGCCCCCCCCCCCCCCCCCCCGCCCGATCTCCCCTTCTTCACCCCCCTCTCGGTCTCCCATTCCTCACCCCCCCCCCCCCAGAATCAGTCTTCCTATGTGTTTCCCCCCCCCCCCCCCCCCCCCCCCGAATCAGTCTTCCTATGTGTTTTTGTCAGTCAACTTGCTAGTTGTGTCGTTAGCTGTGAAGCGAAACAGTATTTTAGGAAGACCGTTGATAATGATAAGGCAAGGCACACTAAATTAAAAGATTATTGTATTTCGCCATCTTACGCTTCATCAGGAGTTAAACCACCTGAGGTACAGAATCCAATACTAAAGCAATGCACACGTACAGCACTGACAAGTCATTATTGTATTCTTCTTCTTCTTCCTCCTTCTTCTTCTTCTTCTTTTTCTTCTTCTTCTTCTTCTTCTTCTTCTTTTTCTTCTTCTTCTTCTTATAATAATAATAATAATAATAATAATAATAATAATGATAATAATAATAATAATAATAATAATAATAATAATAATAATAATAATAATAATAATAATAATTATTATTATTATTATTATTATTATTATTATTATTATTATTAATTGCGCCTGAGTCGACCGAATAGTGATAATAAAATTCAGGTAGCGAAATAAATGTCAGTAAACATGATACTGTATTGGAAAATCGGAAATCAAGTGGAAAAACTATAGAAGTGTGACTTGAGACTGCATAGAAAAAGGTCAGGACGTTATTGGACAAGCATGTGACTGGTATGACAGAAGACAGGATGTTACTGAACAAGCAGCTAGTGACTGGTATGACCGAAGACAGGATGTATTGGACAAGCATGTCACTGTACCACGGCATTTGCCAGTGCTTCCTATTCAATGGTGAAGTTTTGCACACACAGAACACATTTATTATTTATTCAATAGTTCATAGTTCAAGAGCTGCTCAAAGCGCTGAACTTAGTCCAGTAATGATTGGTAATGTTCGTATGATGGTTATTCCGTCTACAAATGTACAGTTGGTAAACTATTATTAGCATATATCCTGTTCTTCATTATTATAGCTGCAAGGTTTTTGCGCTACATTCTAATTGTGGGACATTTAATACAGGCCAGTTCAGTTTCCACTAAACCGATGACCTTTCAGATTGGATGAAGTGTGACCTTTGAGATTGGATGGAGTGTGACCTTTCAGATTGGATGGAGTGCGGCCTTTCAGACTGGATGGAGTGTGACCTTTCGGATTGAATTAAGTGTGACCTTTCAGATTGGATGGAGTGCGGCCTTTCAGATTGGATGGAGTGCGGCCTTTCAGATTGGATGGAGTGCGGCCTTTCAGATTGGATGGAGTGTGACCTTTTAGATTGGATGGAGTGCGGCCTTTCAGATTGGATGGAGTGCGGCATTTCAGATTGGATGGAGTGTGACCTTTCAGATTGGATGGAGTGTGACCTTTCAGATTGGATGGAGTGCGACCTTTCAGATTGGATGGAGTGCGGCCTTTCAGACTGGATGGAGTGCGGCCTTTCAGATTGGATGGAGTGTGACCTTTCAGATTGGATGGAGTGCGACCTTTCAGATTGGATGGAGTGCGGCCTTTCAGACTGGATGGAGTGCGGCCTTTCAGATTGGATGGAGACAGCGTCGCTTTCGGGCCAGCTGTTTGCACCGATTGCCTCTATAAGCTAAAAGAATTTTAAAGCAGACTGATAGAGAGAGAGGTGAACTGTGAAAATATGCCACGAGTCTGCTGGATTATTGTGGATGAGGAGAATGAGTTCTTTGAAAGGCCTGCTTACGGACTGCTTACTAATCACACTGCTTAGGTTTAAATGACTCAGTAGCACGGAAATATTTTTCAAACGGATGCTCTCCACCTGTATAAGCCGCATGCGCTTGTATCTGGATACAATAGCATCCTCTCTATTGAACGCGTGCCTCTCACTGCTTTTATATCAAGGACAGAGAGGACGCGTTCTATAGAGAGGACACCATAGTATCCCAGTTACGAGGGACTGTGGTATAAGCCATCTGCTGGATACAAATACCTATCATATCCTATCATATCCCGTAACTCAAGGGTCGTTGAGGCACCACAGATGATCAACCAGCGTGCTCTATCTTTCTCTGTTCTCAGCAACCCTCATGGCTTCATTCAGTGTCAAGCCAGACCATTCTCGAATGTTGTCCTCCCACCTCTTTTTCTGTATCTCTCTTCTTCTGCCTCCTTGCACCGTGCCTTGCAGAATGGTTTTTGCAAGCCCTGATGCTCTGGTGGCGTGGCCATACCATCGGAGTTTTCGTTTCTTCACCACTGTAAGCATATCATCGTGTTGTCCAATGGCTTGGGTGATGGTCTGTCGGACTTCGTTGTTGGTGATGTGCTGGGTATAGGAAATGCCCAGAAGTCTTCTGTTTAGCAACTCATCTCCATGCATTGTATTCTTCGTTGTAGAAACACTGAATGTATAATCATCATCTTACAAGTGTGAACACTTACAAATGCCAGACCCGCTGCGGCGCCGAGTACAGCGTTAGGACAGAATCACCCCAGAAGGACTATTGTCTGTATGTGTTAAACCCACCCCTTTCCCCGCACTGTTTTGCTTCTACCGATCCATTTCCACCATTTACCCCTTCCGAGAGTGCTCATTCGCGTAACCTCTTCCACCTACTATGAACTTGTTTGTTGTAATGGATCCTTCATGTAATGTAACCTATGTACTATTGTGTGTTTGTATGGGTGTGGGTGTGGGTGTGGGTGTGTGTGTGTGATTACATGTACGCGAGGGTACAAATGTTGTGTATCTGGTATGTTTGTTTGTTAAAACAAGGAGCTGAATATTATAGTGTAATAACGTCATTGGGTGTGTGTGGGTGTGTGTGGGTGTGTGTGGGTTTATTTTTCCTCAATGTTATGTTACCATTCCATTGCTGCCACTGTGTTTATTGCCACTATGAAATACTGTCTTGTCTTGCAAAGCGACAATTCACGTTTTTCTTTCTGAGAAATAAAGAATCACATTGACTTGACCTGACTTGACTTGCTTGTCCAGTAACGTCCTGTTTTTAGCCTATGCCGTCTCAAGTCATACTGCTGGATTTCCACAGGATTTCCAAATATTTTGGTGTCTTCTAAGTATATTCACTTACATTTCTAGTCAACAACAAGATGGGAAGCTATTCAACCGTATTTCTAGACACTCGCACACAAATAGCTGAAAAATAAACATTTTCAAATGTGATCATTTACTTAGCAGGGTTGTGACTCAGCTTTATCAAAAAAGAAGCAACCGGAAAACATGGAATGATGGGGCCACTATCTTAACTATCTGTAATATTTTTTAAAATATAAAAATCCGATCAGCAAACTTTTAGATACAATTAGAAAATGGTGAAGCTCAATGACCTCGACCTTTAAAAAAAGTACAAATACGAATGAAATAACATTCCTTAGCCGTAAAGTATCGACAAAGTAAAAATGATTAATTTCCGTTCAGTTATTCTTGAGATAAGGCCAAAATAGTGTTTTTAACAGAAAAAGTGAATTTCGGAGTGACAGTCGACCAACTGACCGAAATGCCGACAACCGGACTGCGGTTAAAGAATGGCCCACGGTTTGAAGTACCGGTGTATACCAAAACTCTACCAAATCGCTCCAGCCGTTGATACTGAGCAAGACGTGTTTAGCCACAAAATGTCTCCAGTGACCTTGACCTTTGCGATAGAGCAAACACGATGTCACGGGAGGCAGGCCACTGCTAGCCTAGGTGATGCTCCTATGAACGTTGGTCAAAATGCGATCGGTGGTTCTTGAGACATGCATGCTTCCAACGGATTGACATTTGGCTCGTTCTGATTCCCTCCGACTGTTTGATTGATTGATTGATTGATTGTTGCTTTAGGTCCAGCGGACTCTTCCGAGCCAAATCAGGACCGGACAACCCCCGATCCGCATAAAAGATCTGCCGAAACAACCCTAGTGGGAAAATTGAATGCCCTCCACCGGCCAGTCACTTCACAATAAAGACATCCCACGCAGGGGACGGCTGAGGCTTTACCCCAACTACTCGAACCCCCGGTTACAAAAACAAAATAGAATACAAACATAACTACAAATTATCAACAAAACACATACATATAAAATGCCTATATTGCAAAATAATAACATCATAGGAAGCCCTAGTGACCACCCGGCAGAAAGCGTCCAACACTCCCAAGCTGATCCAACAGACCTCATACACAAACAAGGAGTCTTGTCCAGGAAGAGTTTTCAAGAAAAAAGGTAGGTCATTGATCTAGCGAAGAAGAAGATAGTATAGCAGAGTGATAGGACAGAGCAGGAATGGGAAAGAGTAAATGAGGAAGACAGCGACAGTGGGAATTTAAAGCACTAAATTTCCAGAAAGTGGGGATACTATTTATACTGAAACCCCCGGCACCGCAACGGGGGTACTGTTGCCGCAGGGACTTGGTTTCAACTGGGGCTTTCACTTTTCCCTTTATAGGTTAGAACAATCTACAGTGGCAAGATTGCTCAGGACCCCAAGGGGTCTCCGACTGTTTCAAAGTATTTTCAGATCTGGAAATAAAAAAACAAGGTGACGCGATAATGTAAATGATAAGGGAACACACTGGGAAAAGTGTCAAAACAAGTTCACTACGTGGGTGAGTGGGCGACTGATTATGTGCCTACGGCATTTTTAGCGAATACCTGTAACATTAACGCCCAGCCTACTCATCTATGTTCCAATACGTGCAGTCTGACAAGCACCAAACAGGGAAACACAAAGCTGTAATGTTCATCCCCTCTTCAGAAGGAGTAAGTTTCCCAAACTCATCTACCATGTATGAGAAGGAAAAGCCGTAGGAAGAGATATATTGGCACCAGTTTAGGTGAAAGAGGTGAATACTGTCAAAATAAAGCTGGCCAGGAAAAAAAAGGAAAGAAGAAATCCGCCCTCTGCCACTCTTTTCCCTCTCTCCCACCGTTACGTTGTATAGACTAAAGTCCCCGAACACATAGCATATAGGAGACTATGGTGAACATCAGACAATAAAGTTATATTGTATTGTGTTGTATATCTCTCCCACCTTGTATTACGAAGGCCCAAGAAATGGCCTACATGCAATGCAGCAGGTGACAAATGGTAGGCCACTACCGAGATCACACATTAAGAGCTGTTAAGTATAGTAGTAGAGGTCAATATTGGGGCTAAAGATGCCCGGAGGATATACTTCATTGTTGAGTTCCGTAGTAACTGGTCCGAATTACTCTGATTATGGTGCAGTTTAAGCTTCTTTTATAGTCTACCCAAATTTTCCTGAGATTGAAAAGAGTGCGATGCAAAGCCTTTTAGTTCCCGAGCGATAGCTGAGGAACTAAGATCTTGGCTGTGTCCGTCCGTCACTTTTTATCTGAAACCACAGGCGCTTGTATCAGGACACGCGAGTGCCTATGCGTGTGACGCGTCTCCCTTTGGTTATCTATAATACAAGGTCCCAAACAGAAGCAAGCAAAACTTACGGGTCATGGCAGTTTTCAAATCTATATGAACAAACTACAAAATTTCTCCCCAAAGAAGGCAACGCATTCATTTCAGCAGTGATTCACGCAAACATGCAAAATAATAAATATGCTCTGTCTATTTTCAAACCCGTTACATTTCGATAAAATTGTCAAAAAAATGACTTTTTTTCACAATCGCTTCACGGAAGTGCCCTTTGTTTACCGAAACTATAACTTCCGTCTGTAGTAAACGAGTTTCGGTTTAAACTATGAATGTCCATCGGTTCTCAAGAACGAATTCAAGCGTGTCACTTTTGCTTTTGGGATGGATGCTAAGATTTTTTTGTGGTAAGAGCTTAATTACAAGAAACATATTGAAATGTAGCAAACATGCAAACGCCATTTCTGTTGCTATTTTAGGGTTGCACTAAAAAATATGAGGATGAATGAAAAATAAAATCTACTGCACTAGAGCATAGATCTATCTACACAGATGCAGTTCAAACCAACGTAGGTCCATGCGTAACAAGATCAACTACAATGTCACTAAGATATAAAAGACTTTTGTTGTTGTTTATTCCTTTTGAGACCTTTGTGTGTGTAAATAATCCCCACCCTCTCTACCACCGTTTCCCCCTTCTTAATAAATATTTGTGTAGGCCGTTGTGACAGGAGATTGTGGGAGCATCCGTGTTTTGTTTATCTCGCTTTGTTGTTTAACTATTTATTTATTTCGTAGTATTCCCGCATGTTACAAGCTAGTTATAATGATTCAGGATAAGATTTTAGAATAATATAAAAGTCATGTATATTGTAAGCCCCTTTCACCCCCCCACCCCACGGCGCACCCCAACAAAATGAGAGATAACACCATACTGGCAAGGGTTCTGTCAGAAATGGCTTCATAAGGGCTCACAAGAGGTTGCCGGGTTAATAAAATATCAGTTCTGACACCATCCCCGACAAACCGATCTTTCCACAGGTATAGGCTCGCCGAGGCATCCCAAATCCACAACAATCCCAAAAAGAAACAACACCTCCCGCCCACAGCGGAGAGAATTGCGTTTCCCAAAATATTAATAGGATGGATGCCTTCCCAAAAGCCACAACCTGAGGAAACAAAGGTCTGTCAGAGAAAAATTTATTTACTTTCATTATTGAAAGTTATGTGTTGAATATAATAAATTTTATTTTAAACTCTGTTTGTAAAAATTATAAAAATGTGTTTGAGATGCATGAAATGAAAATGCACAGTGACTGGTTAACTTCAAGTAGAGATAGAATCAGAATTCTTGTCTTAGACTAAACAATTAAAGTATTTAGAAAGAAAAAGAAATACTAACTAAACACACATTTTATTTAAACGACACTTCACAAAACATTTAATACAAAACGGAGACCACACACAGAATGATGGGGAAATAAAAGAAATAATTTATTCTTTTCTTTGGGGTTTTGTTTCTGGATTTTTCTCACATCACATTCATGCAAAACTTTCACAGTTGTCTTTCTTGCAAAACATAGCTTTCGATTCATACAAGATTTCTTCTAGAAAATTTCATATTATAAAAATTAGTATTATTTGAATTCTGTTAAATATTTCGTTCTATAATTATAACAAAACAATAACTGATTACAGATTTCAGGTTGTTGCATATTTTCTAGCGTTCTAAAAATTACTATTTAGGTTAATACATAAAGAAAAAGGAAATTCCGGGTATTTCATTGGAAACCAAAAATCGTTGAAAATCACATAGATTCAAAACATAAAAATTTCAGGCTACACCGTGAATCAAAACTATTAAAATAAAATATTGTGAAGTCGCAGAAACACAGAAATTCTAGTATACAAATCCATTCACAACCTCGGAGAATAACGGTCAGAATTTAGAAATTTCATATTTTCACAATAAAATGTTTACCGGGTTAGGAGAATTTAGTTAGAAATTTTGTTCTTTACGTGGACTTAGAGGGCTATTGTAATTCTAAAATTCCGAAAAGGCTCAAAACAGCGTTGAAAAGAAGGGAGGAAAAAAAAAAACTAAGTCCACGGACGCGCAAACCCACCGAAATTTACTTTCACATTCAAGCTGTCATCATCTTTGATCTAATCAGCGTAAGAGTTCTTGGCCGCCATCACAGTCCGTTTTATAAGCAAAACAAAAGGGTAAAACAGCCAATCAACATCCATGTTTCACAACACGTGATCTATACTAGCAAATCAGGTAATGGTTTTAACATTCCTGTATCAATGAGAGAGGGAAACAGTCTAGTGTGTACAGATTTTAATCAAATGTACTGGTTTTTGGAAAATAACAGGGTCTACCATAATCATAGGTAAGAAGTTTATTGGTCATACTTTATTAGGAACCATCGAGGAGTAGAATCTGATAATTCTTAAAGAGAATACACGAACTCAAACATGTTTAACCAGCTTAGTACCAACGTGGTGACAAATTTGAGGTATAATTAACCGACCCGGTTCCCACCCGATTCGAACATATTTATAATCAGTGCAGAAAAACGAGAGTCGGTTTTTTAGCAACCTGAAACACTTAAGATCAGCGCTCCCTATGAGTCGGACAGCTGCACCGATTTAACACTATTTTCTCTGACCTTTCCGAACTATCAACAAAAATCTCTGTGTAATTTTTCCATTCAACTTTTTCTTCCATGTTTACGCCCGGTGCAGACATACTGTAATCAATGCATAAAAATTTGGATCTGTACATTATCAACCCTAAACACTTAGGATTAGTGCTCCAAGTGACTCGGATAGCTGCACCAATTTAGCACAATTTTCCATTAACTTCTTCAAACTATAAATGTAAGGGCCTAGGCAATTCTTCCATTGAACTGTTTCTTTTGTCTTTATAATGGAAATTCCCAATCTAAAACTTCTCCTCTACACTACATTTTATTTACAATTCTATTTGCTATAAAAGACTAACAAAAATACCGACAGCAGAAAGGCTAGAATTAATTCTTCATAAGAAAACTAAACATACTGTCTAGATCTAGAATCCCGCTAAAATTCTCAATCAGGTTACCTTGACAACATGTGGCAACCGGATATTCTTTTTCACAGTCTACCGATCAATCACATTTTCCTTCACAAAACGATCCTAGCAACTCTGAACAAATCTATTAACCACTCAAATTTCACTTCACAACACATCCAAGAATTCGTTAAAATAGTTCTCAATTGGTATGCCATTTTCACTGCATATACACACAATTTAGTTTCGATATTTAGATTCAGTACCAAAACTATCCCTAGATAAAATAAGAATATTTTTCTTCACACACATCCACAGAAATCAATAGCAGATACAATTCGACGATCAAAATTTTACACCACTAGAAAACACACAGTTCACAATAATAATCTCACTAGTACCTGCATGCTTACTGTTGTCGTCTGCTCCAAAAGACAAAAGGCACAAATTCCTATAGGCCAAGGTACATGTATAACCAAAACAACCATAGGCACATGCAACCTAGTTATTAATTAATGATCAAGTTATAAATTTACAACAAAAGGTTTTCTAGCCTTCCAAAGAGGCTTACAATTTTACTAATTTATTAAATATTTGATAAGCCAACCGAAGGGGCTTACAATATGACGTAAACATTAGTATGGTGTTGGTTGTGTCAGTTTTCATCAGTACGACTTAAATGAATTGTTCTAATATAGCCCTTTTCCAGTTTAAGAGATGCTCAAGTTCCAGTTAATATTATGATGAATGTGAGCAAGGTAATCACAACAGAGGGAAAGAGAGAGTATTAATAAAATGGAAAACATGAAAAAAGAGAGACAGACAAACACAAATAAACGGAGACAGAGAATGTAAAAAGAGTGGAAGACAACAGTGTCATCACATCAAAGAATAACACTATGCAAATCCACTCTTCACTTATACGTACATTTTTATTTTATTTATTTACATACTTTCACTCTCTGTTCACCTTTTCTTGAGCGGATGAGGAAATACAAATATACAATAACTGTACACTGCTTTCGTGTTATTAGCTTAAAATTACAAATAAAACAAGTTATTAAGAAAATTTCTATGTAATTTGTCAACATTACTACACTGATCTTTTCAATGTGTATGCAAATAATAAATAACAAGGGAATATAAGAAGAAATAAATACATGAAATAAATTAAACAATGAATCCCTTAATGTATTTAAAGTTATTTATTGGTTTTTCATAAATATCAGTTATTTATGTATTTTTACACTTTTATTTTCTTTCCCTTCATACTAGTATTGGGAGAGTACAGCAACACTGAAGCAGTATTTTATTTGAAGTTTTTAGTCATAGTCATACTAATACTTTGTTTTTGCAGCTGCATTCACATCTTTATAGAAGATCAAACCATGACTTGTGATAAATAAATTCAACGACAAAGCTGTGTGTTTTATATGGCCAAAGAAAATGTTACAACAAAGAATGTTTAGCTTTTCACCAATTCTTGTTGATGACGAACTCAGGTAAACAAACCCATATTGGAATACTGCATGATCCGATTGCCGCACACTGTTCATCACAATCTTACTAATAAATGTATCTTTTACTGGTTACTGTTTAATTTACACGATGTTGTTGTTGTTGTTTGTAGATTATAGTCACACGACACTTTCGCATATAGGTGACTACTGGACCGATTTATACTGACACCAGCGGGCCAGTTGTTGGTAAAGGGGAAAATAATATGATCACACGTTGACCAATCCGGGATTCGAACCAGCGACCTTTCGGTTACTAACAAGACGCTCTTACCAACTGAGCTACCCGGCCCCTCTTTTACACGGAACGGAACGGAAAACGATGCTTAACGTCCTATTGCATGAGCGTTAAGGACGATCACCACATCGCCACCCTGACAACAATGACCATCATCATCATATCAAAAATGAGATCCAACGGATCTTTTACACGAACGAAAAACGATGCTTAACGTTTTATTGCATGAGCGTTAAGGACGATCACCACGTCGCCACCCTGACAACAATGACCATCATCATCATATCAAAAATGAGATCCAACAACGAGTGAAAACATGTGATTATTGATTAGCACAATTATTGATTAAGAAATGAATAACAATAATAACATTAAAAAAAAAACAACTAACTGAACAAATATTTTATTTAGCGCTCATTATGCTGATTTCCTCAACAATCAGTACGTTGGTTGTTAATAATTTGTTGCATTTTGAACGTACATCCGAGACAGCCTCCTCTTTAATGTATCTCCCATCCCTGCCCACCGATGCAAAGTTTTGCCATTGGCATTTGTGATTTCAACTGCGTTGCTGCTATTCCCATTTGAAACAGTAACAGCAACTTTCTTTCTCATTTTACCAAGTACCATTGCACTTCCTCGCACAAGAAATGTTTTGACACTGCCTGCTTGACCTAAAACAGCCACTTTTGGCCCAGAAACTATCCGATCGAAGGCATTTTTCTGACACTGCAAAGCTGAAGTGAAAGCCATACTTTTGTAACGAATGAGGAGTAATTTCCCTTTTAGTCTCGGCAGAACTCGCATTTCCGTGAAGCGATTACAAAAAATGTCACTTTTTTGACAATTTTACCGAAATTGAACGGGTTTGAAAATAGACAGAGCATATTTCTTATTTTGTTTGTTTGCATGAATCACTGCTGAAATGAATGAGTTGCCTTCTTTGAGGAAAACTCTTCTAGTTTGTTCATATAGATTTGAAAACTGCGATGACCCGCAAGTTCCTCTTGGTTCTGTTTGGGACCTTGTATTATAGATAACCAAAGGGAGACGCGTCACACGCATAGGCACACGCGTGTCCTGATACAAGCGCCTGTGTCTGAAACTAATCGGCGGATTCCTTTGTATTTAGAACATAAAGACCGCTACCAGATGGCATAAATGTATACATATCGGGTGACGTCATCATAGTGATGCCTTTTTTTCCCGCTTTCTAATCGCATTTTCTCCCAAACCACAGGAGGGATTTGGTTCAAATTTGGTAGGTGTTTAGGAATATTTCTATAAGAAGATAATGACGTCATTATATTAAGTACGTCATGTTAAGATTATGATTTTTACGTCATCAGAAACCGCAGACGAAGCCGGGTGATTTCTTCATCTTCATCCATTAGACGGCCTCAATCATCAGGTTGATTACTCTGCCGTACTGAACTGGGTTTGCGTAGGGGGAAAAAAAAAAAAAAAAAAAAAAAGGAAAACTATTTATAGTTGTGGCACTCGTGACTTAAAGGAGTCAAGAGTATCAGCTGTCACTGTTGTTTTGGGCAGCTCGTTCCAGTCCTTGATGGTGTTGGGAAGGAAAGAGAACTGGCGGTATTTGGTTCTACATTGAATTTGGGTGAGCTGTTGGGGGTGGCTTCTTCGCTGACGTGGAGGGGCTGGGACTAATTTGCTGGTATCGACGACTGCCTCGTTGTTGAGTATTTTACGTAGCATGGCAAGTCTAGCGACCTTTCTGCGGTGTTGGAGAGAAGGCCATTGCAGTTTGTCGATCATCTTGGAGACACTGGAAGTGTTGTGGTACCGGTTGACGACAAAACGTGCTGCTCTTCTCTGGACTGCCTCTAATTTGTCGATGTTAGCCTCTGTGTGGGGATCCCATACCGTGCAGGCATATTCCAGTATGGGGCGGACGAAGGTCTTGTAAGCAGTCTCCCTGAGGTGGGTGGCGCTGACTTTGAGGTTGCGCCGGAGGAAGCCAAGGGTCTTGTTGGCTTTAGCACAGATGTTCATATAGATTTTGCTTGGTCATTCAATAAAATTGTACTCTGCATAATAATACCTGGACTCCACTGTCTTAAATATTTGTGGTAAACAAGCATGGTGTCAAAGTAAAACTAAATCGACAAGATGATGCGCCTGGAACCACCGAAAAAGTTTAGTTTCAAGGCAGAAGAGTGGCCACAGTGGGTCCGAGAGTTCCAACGGTTCAGAAATGCTTCCAAACTGTCAGAAGAAAGCGGAGAGGTCCAGAGAGACACTTTGCTGTATGTTATGGGTCCTGACGCTGAGAAAATCTTTGTTTCGCTCCACTTCGGCACAGTGAGAGGTCCGAACAACGAGGAGATTCGCGAGGCAGACACAGATTTTGACACACTGGTAAGAAAATTCGACGAGTATTTTGTGGTCAAAAGAAATGTGATCTACGAGCGATCCCAGTTTCAGCAACGACGACAGCAACAAGGAGAAACAGTGGAAGAATTCTACCGTGCTCTGAAGGAACTTGCTCAGCACTGTGAGTATCGAGATGAAGATGACCAGATACGAGACAGGCTCGTGGTGGGTTTTATAGATGGCCGTATAAAAGAAAAGCTACAGCTGATCCGAGATCTAACTTTGAACAAAGCCCTGGAGATTGCCCGACAACAGGAGCAGGTTAAAAGCCAGATGAAGATCCTAGGTGATGCTAGCAGCAGTGCAGCAGATGAAGCTCAGCACAGACACCAACAGCAACAGGCGCGAGGTAGACGTAGTGTGAGGCAGTCGCACACGGGTACCAGCAGACGTCACGGCTCTGGATCTCCCCAAAAAGGGAAGAAAGAAGCCAGTGGACAGAATGCTGTTAGGAAAGAGTGTGGAAGATGCGGGTATAACCACGGAAGTGAAAAGAAATGCCCAGCAAATGGGAAGAGATGTGGGAAATGCCACAAGAAGAACCACTTTGAAAGGAAGTGCCACACAAATGTGCATGAGGTAGTCAGTGACAATGATGAGAACAGTGACAGTGATTCATGCTTAGAAGGTTCCAGCTTTGTGATTGACTCGATAGTGTCAGATGGTGGAAAACCGTGGACAGTGAATTTGAAAATCAAAGACAAAGAGATCAAATTCAAAATCGACACTGGTGCCGATGTGTCCATAATGTCGGAACAGACATTCCAGAAGCTGAAGAGAAAGCCCAAGCTGTCCAAGTCAACTGCAGTACTGACATCTCCGGGTGGACGATTGGAAGTCCGTGGCGAGTTCTATGCCAGAACTATCTACAACAAAACACGCTATACGTTCAGAATAGTGGTGGTAGCCAACAGAGTGGGCAGCAACCTGTTGAGCCGAAACGCAGCCGTCAAGATGGGCATGATTCAGAGAGTAGAAGAAATACACAGAGATGTATTCGGAGCTTCGGGACTTTTGAAGACAGAGCCAGTACACATCGAACTGAATGAGGGTGTAACTCCGTATTGTTTGCCAACGGCTCGTCGAGTTCCTTTTCCGATCCAGAAGAAAGTGATAGCAGAATTAAAGCGAATGCAGGAGGCAGGAATAATTCGTGAAGTAAAAGAGCCAGCAGACTGGTGCGCTCCTATGGTGCCAGTGGTCAAACCGAATGGGAGTATCCGCATATGTGTGGACTATAAAAGGCTCAATACTGCTGTGAAGAGGCCGCATTGTCACATTCCGAATCTTGAAGACATAGCTCCAAAAATGGCAGGTTCTTCCGTCTTTTCTACTCTTGATGCATCGTCTGGATTCTACCAAATTCCGCTACACGAAGAAAGCATGAAGCTCACTACTTTCATCACACCTTTCGGTAGATTCTGTTTCCAGAGAGTACCCATGGGCATATCGCTGGGTCCAGATGTGTTCCAGACGAAGATGAAAGAAATGCTCAATGGCCTAGAAGGATGTGAGACAATCATGGACGACACAATCGTGTATGGTCGTACCATGGAAGAGCATGACCGACGACTAGACGCCGTTCTAGATAGAATTGAAACATCGGGACTAAAATTGAACAAAGCAAAATGTCACATGAGACAGAAGGAGGTCAAGTACTTTGGCCATGTGATCAGTGAGGTTGGTGTTAGTCCAGACCCCGACAAAGTGAAAGCCATCATGGACATGCCTCCCCCTACCTCAGTGACAGAATTGCGTACGCTGTGTGGTATACTGAACTATCTGTCCAAGTTTGTGCCACGACTGGCGACAACGATGCAGCCTATCAACAATCTTCTGAAGAAGACGACAGCATGGTGCTGGGGTCCAGCACAGCAAGAAGCCTTTGACAAAGTCAAGAGCCAGATATCATCACCGCCAGCGTTGGGTTTCTACAGCCTAGGTCGACGGACTGTTGTTAGTGCTGACAGCAGCAGTTACGGGCTGGGAGCGACGTTGATGCAGTTGAATGATAATAAGCTGATTCCAATTGCATATGCTTCAAGAACACTGACTGAAGCAGAACGGAAATATAGCCAAATTGAAAAAGAATGCCTCGCTTCAGTGTATGCTTGTGAGAAGTTCTCCAAGTATTTGATCGGGTTGGACAAATTTGAACTATTGACTGATCATAAACCTTTGGTGCCACTCATGAGCACGAAAGACATCGACAGTGCACCAATTCGTTGTCAGAGACTTCTTATTCGCCTCATGAGATTCAACTTTGAAGTGCACCACGTACCAGGAAAAGAAAACATCATTTCAGACGCCTTGTCCAGAAATCCTAGATTGCACACCGAAGACGACATTGAACTGTCCGAACAAGTGACGGCGTACGTAGACACGGTGATGTCAACGCGACCAGTAACGTCACGCCGCATGGAAGCACTGCGTGCTGAAACGGTTCACGACGCCGAGCTTCAGCAAGTCATCCACTATATCCTGAACGGTTGGCCAGCAGTGGTAGTTGAACAACTCAGACCTTATCATCAGGTACAGGGAGAGTTGTCGCTAGTAGACGGGTTGGTACTGTACAACCATCGCATTGTTGTCCCTGCAGGTCAGCGAAAACACATTCTGTACCAACTACATGAAACACACCAGGGACTAAACAAGTGCCGAGAGAATGCACAGGCTTCAGTGTGGTGGCCTGGTTTGAGCAGACAACTGAAGGAACTTGTTAACTCGTGCAGAGAGTGTCGAGAGAAACGACCAGCACAGCGACATGAACCACTACGTCCCACAGAGTTGCCGCAACGTCCGTGGCAACGACTGGGTGCCGACCTGTGTTCCCTTGGAGGGAAAGACTACCTGATAGTGGTGGACTATTATTCGCGCTGGCTGGAGATACACCAGTTACGTTCTACGACATCGGCAGCTGTCATCAAGAAATTCAAGTTGATTTTTGCAACGCACGGCATTCCAGAAGTCATTGTAAGTGACAATGGTCCGCAGTTTCAATGCCGTGAATTCAGCGAGTTTGCGAAAGACTTTGACTTTCACAGGCAAACCAGCAGCCCTGGTTTTCCCCAGGCTAATGGAGAAGCGGAGAGTGCGGTGAAGATTGCCAAGAAATTGCTTCAACAGGCAGATCCAGAACTAGCTTTGTTGAACTATAGAGCAACGCCCCACTCAAGTACTGGAGTCAGTCCAGCAGTCGCTTTGATGGGAAGACGACTGAGGACGAAAATTCCAACGATTCCACAGAATCTGATGTCACAACCGCGCGATGACGACTGCATCAGAAAGGCGGACGGAAAGGCGAAAGAAACAGCGCGTCATAACTACAACCGTCAAAAGGGAGCAATACCCTTGCCGCCTCTATATCCCGGTAATGTTGTCTTTCTTCATTACAGCCCTAACGAGAAAAACTGGAATACTGACGGTACCGTGGTTGCCGCCGATCCCGAGAACAGGACCTACTTGGTAAACACTCCCAGTGGCGTACTCCGACGTAACCGCAAAGACTTGCAGAAGTCGCCACCCAACATGACGACAACAAACCATACGCCTCAATCGCAGGATGAGCCGAGGAAGGACATTTCCACTCACGTTCCCGACATCGGTGTTACAGAAACGCCAAAGCCAGTTACAAACCCATCTCAACCAGAAACCCCGAGGAGACCCGTGACTCGTTCAATGTCAAAGAAAGGCGCCAGCCTTGTTGTTCCAAACTAATCCCATGCCAGTGACATTGTTGAGGATTATTGTTGTTGACTTGGGTTTTTTAAATCCAGTGTTAATATGTTAGTCCGTGTTAGACTGGTTCTAGTTATTCAAGTGTTTTACACAAGTTGCAGAGTTACAAAGAGGAACTGACAGAGGTGTAACAAGATTTAAAAGACTAACAACGAAATAAGAATCATAACTTTTATGGTATATTAATTTCTTGACTTTGATAGATTGCAGTCGATCATTTTGTGAAGTTCCTCCGAACTCAAAAAAAAGGGAGATGTTTAGGAATATTTCTATAAAAAGATAATGACGTCATTATATTAAGTACGTCATGTTAAGATTATGATTTTTACGTCATCAGAAACCGCAGACGAAGCCGGGTGATTTTGCTTGGTCATTCAATAAAATTGTACTCTGCATAATAATACCTGGACTCCACTGTCTTAAATATTTGTGGTAAACAAGCAGTAGGTACTAAGGCTTTGACTTACAGTACTCCTCGCTTAAGGTGACCCCCCACGGGACCAAATTTTTGTTTGATCTTATCCGAGGGGCACCCTAAACAGTCCTCTGATAAGATCAACTACCAGTAAAAAAAACTTGATCTTATACGAGGTGCTAACTTTTTTTGTCGTGTGACAGTGTGTGTGTGTGTGTGTGTGTGTACATGTGTGCAGGTTGGTGCGTGTATGCATTACTGTATATGTATTTTTTGTGCGTTTGTATGATGCATAAGCACACACTCAAACACTCAAACGAACGGATGCAAGCATGCATACACATACACACACAAACACATTGACGCGCACGCACGCAAATGAGAATAAAAAATAAAAAGTATGCACCAAGACAGTTACTGGGTGTATTTGCAGAAAACCTTACACAAGTTTAACGAATTGTTCATTTTGTCTACGCCACGGCACATGCTTTATTGCTAGTGAATGAAGTCAATTCAGGGTAAGGTCCACTGTGGCAATACGTCCCGCTAGGAGGGGACACGGCAGATCACAGTTACACCTGTCTACACCGCCCATGGGTCGCACTCTGTCAAAGTGGTTCCCGTGTGTATTGCAGAGTGTCGCATAACGCGGATGCTGGCTGGACGTGACAGGTGTTCTGGGATGGAATTCCATCTCAAAACAGGAAGTTACCTCATAAATGACGTCATCTGTGACATCAATTTCTCTTAAGCAGTAGTCTTCTCCATTTGGGAGCCAAAACCGGGTTGACGTTATCCGAGGTTTTCCCTTATGCGAGGTGACGCTAAGCGAGGAATTCTAAATGGTGTAAAGAAGGTGTTTGGCCGGGACCAACAACCTGATTGATCTTATCCGCGTTGTGACCTTAAACGGTAGTGACGTTAAAAGAGGAGTATTACCAAACTTACGTAAATCGAATGACGTTATCATTGTTACGTCATCTTTCTATGTTGATGTCGTGTTGTTCCTTTAAACATTGTATATAATTAGAATGTGCCGATGTTTTGAACCTAAAACAAAACACGTATACGGAGTGACGTAGTCGTGGTGACGCCAGATATATATATAGGCGTTATACACATTGCCTTTAAACTCCGTATGTAATTAGAGTGTCATATGTCTTACATTACATTACATTATTATTGCTTTAGGTCCAGCGGACTCTTCCGAGCCAAATCAGGACCAGACAACCCCCGATCCGCATAAAAGATCTGCTGAAACAACCCTAGTGGTAAAACCGAAAGCTCTCCACCAGCCAGTCACTTTACAATAAAGACATCCCACGCAGGGGACGGCTGAGGCTTCACCCCAACTTATCGAACCCCCGTTTACAAAAACAAAATAAATACAAACATCATTATAAATTATCAACAAAACACATACATATAAAATGCCTACATTGCTAAATAATAACATCATAGGAAGCCCTAGTGACCACCTGGCAGAAAGCGTCCAATATTCCCAAGCTGATCCAACAGACCTCATACACAAACAAGGAGTCTTGTCCCGGAAGATTTTTCAAGAAAAAAGGTAGGAGACTGGTCTAGCGAAGAAGAAGATAGTATAGCAGATTGATGGAAGAGAGCAGGAATGAGAAAGAGCAAATGATAAAGAGCAAATGAGAAAGACAGCGACAGTGGGAATTTAAAGCACTAAATTTCCAGAAAGTGGGGATACTATTTATACTGAAACCCCCGGCACCCCAACGGGGGAGTCATATGTCTTGAATCAGAATCTTTATTGTCCCAACAATCAGCAAGGAATTTTTTTTCTTCTCACAGAGAACAGCAATCATACACAATAACATTCATACACCACAGCCAATATGGAATAAAACATTAATTCATTATAAACCAGAAGCATCTAAATAAACCAATGTTTTAATCAACCATGTTCTCCACCAAACTAAAATCAATAGTGAACGTTCTGACCCTCTAACCCACTTTCCGCACACTCACACGCTTACCACCCCCCTTCCGCGAAGCCTGCATGTGACGTTTGCCAGCGGCCGAAATCCAATGCTTGACACCATATTATGCAAATCACTGGGGCTGCTATTCAGGCTTTATCATCCCGTAAAAATAACAAATTACTATTACATTACAAGGGCTGAACCATAACGACTGCAGCGTTCCATTGCGTGCTTTTCAGTTGTTAATCTGCATAACCTGATGTAGTGACTAAATCAATAAATGCGATGAAAATGATGTAAAGAATTCCCTTTGTAAAATAGGTATTTGCGATTTTTTTAATACCACTTTCAGCTAAATATTCTTTGTATATATATATAGAAGCATATTTTCTAAATAACCGTTGGTTTACAACCAATGTAAGATTTCTCAAATTTATAAATATATTTTTCCGTAGATAACTTACATTTTACCTAACAATACATTGTTTAAGTAAATAAATTATAATATAGGTAAATAAGGCATTGTTGCTAAATAAGGACATATTTACCTATATAATGCATGCATTAATTAACAGAATTTGCTAAATAATGTATTATTTACTTTACTTTGCTTCGACTTCGACTCTTTATTGTCCTTTTTATCAGGAAGTTCTGGGCCGCCTCCCCTTGAGAACGCGTAGTGGCACACCTCAAACTCAAATTATTAGTTGTGTTTTTGAAATTTTGCTGGGGGAGCAAACCGGAGTACCCGAAGAAAACCCCCGAGACGTTGCCCGAGTCAAAAGTAAATAATATTCGGAGAAACATAACGCATAAAATTTAGAAGCTGCTGCTAAACTACTGACGTAAACAATTCATTGTTTAGGGACTGCAATTTTCATTATTTACGGGATTCCAGGATTCGCTTGAAAACTTGGTTTTTATAATTTGACTGCTTTCTATAATTAAATGCAAGGCCTTTCCAAAGATTGTGTGTCCAAAATGAGTGTTAATTATTTATTTTTCAGCATAAATCACTTCACAAATTCGAAGATAAAACGTCGGTAAACTCACGAACACTAACTAAAGGTCAAGGTTAATTTTGTGCGGGAGTGTTCAGTGTTTTCAGTATCTCCGTCAGAAGAAAAAAAAAAGCTTTTCTTTTGTATTTATTTATTCCAAAAGGCAGATAGGTGTAGAAGAAGTGGCAGTAGTGTGACGGTGGGTCTATTGTTGCTGGGCTCTGCACAATGGAATGCTATTACCCACTCATCTTTCGTCTGCGGAGATCGGCTAGTTAGATCGCCCTATGACTAATCTTAATACATTTATATGTTTAGTCCGGTCTGTGTGCGGATAGGGTTACAGAGATAGGGAAAAACGTGTAAAAGATTCACTGGCACACTAGCTCTCGCACGGCTATGAAACATAGGTAGTCCAACCACTTGTTAACAGTAAATATCACACATTTATTGCCTCTATTCTATACCTAATTATCTAAGCACTACAATAACCTTAAATGTCCAAAACGTAATACAGCCAGGATTAACTTAACAGTCAAAAGTCACTTCGAGTGGTTCATAGAATAGGTAGATCTTTGATGGATCTGTTCTGCTACTGTTCTCGATACTTGCTACTGTCTCATCACTGGGCTTTGTTCTTGGTTTGCTTAATTTTCTTTTTCAGGAAGAGTGGACTATCGCACAGTCCATATAGATCAGTGTTTGTGCACTTGTTCTATGGATTTAGCTTAAGCTGTTGACTACTGAGCTATTGGAGCTCAGTGCTCTCTGCTCAATTTTGCAGGCCACATGTCTGGGATGACTCTCTGTGGGGTCTATCTCCTGCCGCGGACCAAGCCTGCTCGTTTGCAAAACATAAGACGAGTTTCTGCAACGCCTTGTTTACAAAGGGTGTGCAGAGCGTCTCACTGTTGGCAGAAACAGCCCTCGGCGAGATCATCTCCACTTATACAGATAAGAGACGAACAATCTTCTACGTCCGTGGTCAACTGGAATCTCCAACAAACTTCCTATATATACAACATGGCTAAAATAAACACAGGGAGAAGTAATTAATAATATACCATTCTCCGGTACAGCCCCTGGTCTGCAATAATACAAATAGGAGAAACAACAGTGGGTCCGTAGGGGCTACCTCGTGATTTCGAAAACCGGTCGCGTGGGTCAGCCATGTGGTCAAGCAAAGTTTTACTAACTGTTACAATTATAAAACATGGCAAGACTTCACAAACATAATCCAATAATAATATCAATAAATCGTGGTGAAACAAAAGATTGATCATTTACCTTTTTGACAATGTCAGGCTATGGCTATACTGCAATGAATGAAATTCACCCGATAATTCAGCGTGTGCGTCTCGGGTGAGGTTTTAACAAAGACTCCTCTACCTAACGTAGTGGTCTGCAAAAGTGCGCGATATCCTGTGAGCCCTTGTGCGCTCGCAGAAGCTGATGGGTATAGGTCAGCTGGTTTATGCTACGGCCTAACTACTGAATATTTAGCCTACCTATGCTTAGAACAATCCTAACTTCTGTCGCCTGCTAGGCATCGGCTTTAAGTTACAAAGGCCAAAGAAGGATGAATGTTTAAGGCGAGAAGCCTTAGTGCGGGGTCTAAACTAGCCTCTTGTGACAAGTAGCAGAAATATTAAATTGTTGTAAAACTGGAATCAAGGCTTCTATTTTTTCACAAGGCCACCGTTAACCTTAGGGTTCTCCAAGTTTATTTACTCTGAAGGCAATACTGCCAATGCCGAAATAATGATGGATCCCTCTTTTCCGGAGCCGTCACCGTTTCAGTTTGATATATTAACACTGTTGCGAACATAATTATAAAAAATAGAGTGAAATAAAGCGGTTGCCTCATTTTAAATCGCAAAACAGCGTAAAAGCACGATTTTCCACCTTTCTTTATCACACAACCTCACAGTACGACTTGTATCGGCGAATCCCTTAAGTAATGAAAATGCATTGTTTATGTAAATAATTCATTATTTAGAAAAAGAGGTTGGAGGTGGGAGGACAATATGCGAGAATGGACTTGCTTCACACTGAGCGAAGCCATGTATGAGGATTGCTGAGGACAGAGAAAGATGGAGTACGCTGGTTAAACGATCATCTATGGTACCCCAACGACCTTCGAGTTGCGGGATAGGATAGGCATTATTTAGCAATATATTCTAAATAATACATTATTTAGCAAATTCTGCTAAATGATGCATTATTATGGGTAAATGAATCTGTTACGTTTGAGACGCGCACGATAGATCCGATCGTTTTGTTTTGCAAAGCATGCAATAACAGAGTGTATTTACCTTTAATTTGATTTTGTGTTGTTAAAGAAGCTTAGTAGTATAATGTTGATAATTTTCGTTGGTCGATATTATTGGAGAATTTTCTAGGGTTGCTTGTTTATTATCGATCGAAGCGTGTGGATAGATCTAGTGGTAGCTACGAGACGCTTCCAATCTAAATAAGGTTATGTGACGTAGACAGTGCATAGTTCTGATGACGAATTTTATTTTGATTGGATGTAATTGCGTCACGCTGGAATGTTCGCATATTCTCTAGAGTATAGCGAGACTATATAAGTGCCGCACTGTTTCAAAAGAGTTATCCCCTATACGCTCCATGTGCCCGGGGACGTTAATCTACCCAATCAATCAATCAATCAATCAATCAATCAATCAATCAATCAAAAGAGTTAGTTGAGAGTTAAAAGAGTTGAAAAGTGGAAAGCGGAAAAAGCGATTGATCGATTGTATGCAGTTGTTGATGTACGCTGAATAAAGTTGGAAACAGGGAGGCACTGTGGTCTAATGGTAGTGCTTCGGCTTGCGGATCTGATGGTCCCGGGTTCGAGCCCTGGCCAGGCCATTGTGTTGTGTCCCTGGGAAAGACACTTTACTCCTGTTTTCCTACTCCTTCGGATGAGAGTATAAACCGAGGTCTAGTCTGTGTCGCATACATTCCATCATAACGGACTTTAAAGATCCTGACGCTCATGTCCTAGACGGGTGAGTGCCGGTTACAAGAACACACCCAGCATGAACCTAGGTCCTTCTCCCCCATCCCTGGCTGCCCAGGATTGTGCTCAGTTGTCCGGGCGTCAGACCATGCGCCCAAAGGCTGCGGGTGGGCGTCTCGGGCGGCTTGAGTTAGATCCTGTATCGGCCAGCGCCTTGAGCAGCTCTTGAGCTGGAAAAGCGCTATATAAGAACGATTAAATAAATAAATAAAAAACTTCATACGACGATTCCTGCCTTGTTGCTGAGTGAACAGGTTCCGTGGATAAACGAATCTGAGTTACACTTATCAGGATTCAAGCATCGGGGCTGAATCAACTAATGATAAAAAACAACAACAGTGTAACAGAATCATTTTTATAAACATTTCTAAATAATACATTATTTTATACAATCTGCTAAATAATGTATTATATAGGTAAATAATTCCTTATTTAGCAACAATGCCTTATTTACCTATATCACGATTTTTTTTAATATAAGTAATATATTGTTTAGGTAAGTAATTAAATAAGTTTTTACCGACAAAATATATTATTTAGAGAAATCTTACATTATTTTTAAACAAATGATTATTTAGATAATATTCTTCAAAATAAAGATTATTTAGCAGAAAGTGGTGAAAACAAATATTTTACAAAGGGAATTTCACAGTTTTGCTGTGTGGACACTTTAACCAGACAGCTTCTACTATAATTATATTATAGAAGCTGTCTGCTTTAACTAGCTATGGGTGTTAGATCATTTATATTTGTACTTTGTCAAAGGTCAAGGTCATTGTGCTTCACCATTTTTGAAACACGTTTTGGGCTGTATCTAAAAATTGCCTAAGCCGATTTTGCGTGTGTGTGTGTGTGTGTGTGTGTGTGTGGGTGGGTGTGTGTCCGTCTGTCTGTCAGTCTGAATGTATGTTAATGGACCTGTCCTTTGTCAGAGAGGCTCAAGTGACGTTTGAACTTTATATATACAATACAATATCATACCATACAATACCTATCCTATCTTATCCCGTGAATCGGAGATCGTTGGGGCACCCCAAATGATCGTTTAACCAGCATACTCCATCTTTTTCTGTCCTCAGCAACCCTCATGGCTTTGCTCAGTGTCAAGCCAGTCCATTCTCGATCTCAAATGTTGTCCTCCCATCTCTTTTTCGGTCTCACTCTTCTTCTACCTCCTTGCGCTGTGAGCAGGTTAGCGTGTTGTCCAATGGCTTGTGTGATGGTCTGTCGGACTTCGTCGTTGCAATGTGCAGGGTATAGAAAATGCCCATAAGTCTTCTGTAGCACCTCATCTCCATGCTTTGTATTCTTCGTTGTAGATCTGCTGTGAGGGTCCATGTTTCATAAGCGTATAGTATAATAAGAAGATGGAGATGACAAGGGAGCGCACTTAATTTATATTGTAATTACGTCGAGCGGGGAAAAGCGAACAGTTTCCGGTAATCTCCGGAATTACCCGTGAGTGGTGACTACCCAATAGCTACACTTTAAAGTGCCGCATTGTTCGTTTTCGTTCAAGTTTCATTCCGAATGCATTGACCCTGATCAATTATGTTGATTGAGATATTGGCGTGGCAGCAGTTGTGAGTGTGAGCGTGTGTGTGTGAAGGATTTGTGTTTATGACACAAATTTTATACAGTAATATATATATATATATATATATATATATATATATATATATATATATATATATATATATATATATATATATATATATATCTGTTTACATATGTCGCACTTTCATTTTAAAATAATGTTAGTTATATAATGTAAAATAAAATATGTTGAAGGGGAGCTGCGAGTGTGTTAGATTTAAAAAGTGTTATGTGGTCAAGCATTTTTACACGTTATTATTTTGAAGTTTTAAGATTTTTTATTTATTTATTCGAGCAATATTTAAAGCCTGTCATAATTCATAATTCCTCGTAAGAGGTCATAAAGATTTGTTGAATTGAATTGATTGTAACACATATAGTTGTGTCAAGTCATCTAATCAGAATATTTGTGACTCTCTCTATTTATATTGAGCCCATTATGTGGGTCGATCAGTCAAGGTTAGTATTACAATCAAACAATAAAGTACATCACTTTCACTTAGATTTGAGGTGGAGTGCAGGTGTTAACAAGACAAAACCAGCTAGTTAATCAGAACCAAATCAGCTCACGTTTACCTTAAGTTAAAACTGATGGATTTGGGGATGGGGCCAAAATATGTGTGACTGTAAACAAAACCACACACACCCCCACCCACCCACAAACATACACACACACACACACACACACACACACACACCCACATTTTGTCATTTTATTCAGAAATTTTGACAAAGCATTATCCAATTTTATTTTGCCTTTCCTCTACTAGCAAGGACTGAACATTATATTTTTATGACGCAATGTTTCATCAAAATGTTTGTAAAGAGTGTTAATACTGTACTTTATACATTACTGTATGTCCAGCATTTCACATAATGTCTGCCAGTTTCTGAAGCACCAACAAGAACGTGAAGAAAATGAAACTATCAACCAAGCACTCAAAGCACAAACAATATCCACAATGGCACACTGGACACACAGTACACAAGTTTTCTTGGACATGGACAAATAGACAATTAATTGTACAATATAGACACACACACACACACACACACACAAGCACACAGTCACATCAACACTTATAAAATACCCCTATGTTGTAAGTGTTTAAGTTTCTGCCATCCAGAAAAAAAAGTGTTTTAATTATACAGCAAGGACTGGATAACTCACGTTTTACACGGAGGAAGCCACCTTTTTTAAAAAATAAAATGGACAATTTGGAAACTTTTATATGACTTGGTCTTTTGTTGGTCTTTTATTCTGCTTTTCCTCTGCTAGCAAGGACTGAATATTATATTTTTGTCACTGTAATGTTTAATCACAGATTTTGTAAAGAGTGTAAATACTGTACTTTATACTTTACTGTAAGTCCAGCATTTCACATAATGCCTGCCAGTTTCTGAAGCACACACACACACACACACACACACACACACACATCTCACACGTCTACTTGTTTTTTTGTGAATACAGTTAAAAAAAAAATTTCAGTGTTTGCCTCTCATGAGTGCATGTCTTGAAATTGTTGGAGAATGGTTTGATACATGTATTGTTGGAGAATGGTTTGATACATGTGTTGTTGGAAAATGGTTTGATACAATAACAAGTATTGTTGGAGAATGGTTTGATAAATGTATGTGAGAATGAAAGCAACCGACAGAGAATACAAACAATGGATCATGATAACTGTACTAAAGTACAAGTTATCTCACAATTTTAGTCAAATAGTTCTGCTTGACATTTAACTACACAGTAATCTAAATTGCAAAGTCCAGGTCAACATAACTAAGTTTATGTGTAAGTAAGCAAGTGATGATTCATGAAGGACAAGTATTAACATCCTGCTGCATGACTGTTAAGGATGAAAAGACAATCACGATGTTTTCCCTGAGAAATTCATTCAGGCATCTTCTCATGCCTTGAAAAATCAGTCCCTTGATTTTTCATGAAGCCCAGCCGATACAATGACAAGCTGAAAACACAGCGAAATGGCTATTTGTATCTATGGCGACGGAGTAGCTGTTTGATGTATTATTTGTATGCTGATCCTATGCTGATTTTAATTGATATGATTTTTGTGAGCTGTTGTTTGTCCGATTGTTGACTCTGTATATTATGTTATTTTATTTTTATTAGTATTTAGCCTGTTTGAAAAATTTTATATGTTAGATATGTATATATGTGAATTTATTATTTGCTATCAATTTGTAATGTATGTGTGAAGTTGTCAACCACAGCGAGTACGTGTTTAATTATATGTAATGTTGTGGTATATAAATAAATAGTTATTAATATTATTATTTTATTATTATGGCACTAATCCACAGATTCAAACCACTGACAGTGGAAAAGGGGAGATAGCTCTTCCTATCATTCCACGGAGGATAGTATGTAATAAGGATTTTAGGCCCCCCTCAAAATAATATTTATTTTTACAGTAACATAGAGAAAAAAAATGGTCGGTAGGTCGGCTTCTTTTATTTTAAATTTAATTTTAATACTTTTTCACCTTTGGTGCAATAATTTTTTTTGCTTTTTTCTTTTTTTTTTCTCCTCAACATGATCCCCCCAAAAGTTTAAGGTCGGGCCAAAAAGGTAGGGTCGGTCGAAATACTGTAAACAGACTGTTTCTTGGGCCAAGGGGACTGCTAAGGCCCCCCCTACCCCCCCCCCCCCCCCTTCCTTCCCACCATCCCTCCGGGAGGGATGGTGGGAAGGGAGGGGGGGGGGGGGGAAGGGGGGGGCCTTAGCAATATTCTCCAGTTTAATCTCTTTAAGCAAGACATCTCTTGTGTTTTACAATTTATCAGTACAACTTATGTTAATCTGATGAATAAAAATTAATACAACAACAAGTTTTACATAAATGTGTTGTCTCCCTGAATCTATCTATCTATCTATCTATCTATCTATCTATCTATCTATCTATCTATCTATCTATCTATCTATCTATCTATCTATCTATCTATCTATCTATCTATCTATCTATCTATCTATTATATAAAAACTATGAACAATTCAGGCACGTGCAAGAACTGAAGAAGACGTTACACCAGTTATCAATCAATGATACTACCAAAACAACTACATGCTCAAAGCTGTCAACAAAAGTTCACTTTAGTTAGTTAGTTATATAGATTAACGTCCCCGGACACATAAGCGTATAGGGGAAGATTATGAAAAGTTCACTGACCTGTCATCCCCTTGTATCTGCAGTGGTAAGGGCGCGACAGCTGGCCAGATTTTCTCTTCCACGGTGCCAGATTGATCACACGTAATACCCCCATCCGTATTCACTGTCACTGACAAAACAACAGATGACGCCCTCCTTGTTCTGCAGCTCCTTCCTCCAAGTCCAACTATGGCAACTGGTGGAGTTCTTATTAATCTGTCAGTCTCGCTTTCTGTCTCAATAGTAAAGTGAGGATCAGCGTCAGCCGATGCAGTAGCCATTTTTATTGCGAACCCACTTAATTGCGTAGAGAATAATGAAGAACAATAACAACTGCCTATTGTGTTGAACTAAAAGTCTATGTTTTGCTTTCAGAAATACAGAAGGGAAGCTACTCTCATACTGTCACAGAACTGTCGTCTGCTCCAATTTAGCGCATTGTGTATTTCTTGAGAAAACACAAAAGACCCACCTTATCTATCATAAATGAAATTCCCCTAGTTTGAAATGTTTATCGACTTTTGTTTTCAAATAAAGCTGAACAGGTAGTTTAAAGAGTTTTGCACAAGTGCGAAAATAAATCAAATACAAATAACCATCCCTATTGCCGGAAACTAGCCTACCGGAAGCATGCGGAGCGGCGTCGTTTGTAGAAAGAGAACCTGTTTACATTCATTGTAGATTTTTGTACGTTTTGTTGTGATCTTTAAACCTTCACCATGGATCTCAAAAGGAAAGCAATGGATGGGGCTCTAGTCCTCGCAAAGAAGCCGAGGCATGAACTGGTTGCCGTTTTAGGATCAGAAAATATGGAACTGATGACCACGGTTTGTAGAATTTTCTCATTTTACAGGTTTCTTTTTCGTGGATCTTTAATTACAGTACTACTACTACACATGTTAACTCTTTCCCTTCCAGGCATGTTTCCACGTTTGTGCCAGACATTTCTTTGGCACCGGAAAGAAAGTTCAGTACCTTAGGCATTTAAGCTTCTGTTCTTTCAATAATAGTTGTTAAATAGACATATTTCATATCAAATTAAAGGTAAAAGAGTGAAGAATAAGAAAAAAAAAAACCCACAAAAATGTTAATTTGGTTATGTTATTAAAATATGTGTTTTGAAAGCATGTTGATCTTTTTGAAATGATAAAATAAAATAAAAATATTTCTGCATACCACAGTGATAAAAAAAATCTGGAGGAATAATTCCAATCACTGAATCAGCTTCACACACCAGAAAGAAAATTTATTTAGGATCAAAATACACTTTACAGTTTGAAATTATATTGATTATTAGCAGAGTTTGACACACTGTCGATTGTGCCCATCACAATGCTTAGTAAAATGCACAAAAAACACTCTAGTAAAAATGAATCAATTTGAAGAAACCAAGCGCATGTCAATCGAGAACGAAAGTAGAAAGAGTTATCTCTCTTTGGTTAAAATAAAACTTGGATTGGACTGCGCAAAAAACCGGAACGAAACGGAATACTGAAATCGACGATATATCGTCGATTGGCACAAACATGGCGGCTCAGATCGACGATATATCGTCGATTGGCAGGCAAAGACTGAAAGAGTTAATATATGATTGTGCGAATAATTGTATTACTATTATGCAGGTGAATAATTTTTGTAAGGCTTTCGAAAACGTGATTCTAGCTTTAAATAACTTTATAGACCCTATGAATAAATACATATAAACTAATACAAGAGTCTTGTTCGCCCTGTCTTGGAATACGGTCATTGTGTGTGGAATCCTCAGTTTAAGCTGCTCTGTTGCGAACTCGAAGATGTTCAAAGACGGGCAACCAAGTTGCTGTCTTGGCTGAAGGACAAGCCTTACCCAGAACGGTTGAGGAGATTGTGGCTGCCCTGTTTGGTGCACAGAGGCTGCCGAGGCGATTTGATCGAGGTGTACAAATACCTCCATAACTCGTATGATACTCAACGGCCACATTTCGAGCACCCCAGCGAACAACATAGCCTACGTGGCCACTCACTCAAACTATACAAGAAGAGCTTCCGGCTGAACGAAAGGGGACACTTTTTCTCCAACAGAGTCGCTACCACCTGGAACAGCCTGCCAGACAACATTGTATCTGCCCCCTCACTTAATTCCTTTAAATCCTGCCTGGACAGCCACTGGCACTCCCTTCCCACCATCTACGACCCAACATGTTACCATTAATTAGCAACTTAAAGCCACCATGCTCACTACTAAGTTGTTACTATTATTAGGTAGTCCAAGCCCTTCATTGGCTCTTGTCCGCTCGGCAGTTTTGACCCAGTTTTGACTTCACTTTCAACACTTATTATTAATGTAAAACTGCATTAAAACGAATAGTGGCTGTATTCAAATAAAAATTGAAAGCTTTATCATTACATCTGTGTTGTTTTTAATGCATATGCGAAAGATTCCGTGAAAACAGCTTTTGAATACGCCCCTATCCGAGCGCTGAATGCTGGTGCGAAAAAGTTGTCAGCGTCGTTTGCTGAGAGGTGGCTCGTTTCAAACTCTAAGCGCTTTGAGATAGTTCATTG
Source organism: Oncomelania hupensis (assembly GCA_036898135.1). Taxonomy (NCBI): domain Eukaryota; kingdom Metazoa; phylum Mollusca; class Gastropoda; order Littorinimorpha; family Pomatiopsidae; genus Oncomelania; species Oncomelania hupensis. The sequence continues at coordinate 47,178,553 of CM072526.1, read as the reverse complement.
GATGGCCTAAAAATAAGAACCAATGAGAAGTTCGGATACTTAGCTTCATTTACATATCAAATATGGTGGACTTTCATGTGTAAAAGTGTTGTTACGAACCGAACAAAGTGGATAAAGCGGTTTTGATGTAAGTTTGATTTTAACTAGAAGTTTAAAAATTAGCAAAAATAAAGAGCAGACTTTCCTTTATAAAACTAGGGTATTAATTTATTAATTTGTGCATTACTCTATCGCGGAGTGCTTTGCCGTAGAAAAGTGTACCCAAACGGTGTTCGGGTTTTCTTGCGGCCATGGCCAACTCGTAGGCCTATTCAGCGACACGAGTGCTGAGCGTAGTAGCACACTAGTAGGCCTATAATTTGCCGGCACGCACTGCGAATTTGATGATTTCCCAATTTTGAAGCACCAAAACGGCTGAACATTACATGGGATAGGCCTGAAGAAAATTGGGCTTGGAGTATAACATATGAAGGGGTTACCTGTCAAAAATCAGCTTTCTGGTATCAATATTGGCTTCACTTTGAGACTCCAAAGTTGTCAATTTCTTCAATTCCAAAACGTTGCCAAAAAAACACCAACATTCGGCATTTTCAAACATTAATAACTTTTTACCTATTTGTCCTATGGGGGAAAAAAATATACCACTGTGTTCAGAATGAAAAGCTCTTTAAATCTATGTCAGTTTTGTGATGAGGAAATCATTTTTTTTAAATGGCTTTTGAATACCTATGATTATCATTTTTTGAGAGACGAACAGGCCCAGTGGGTCTCGAACGTCTAACGAGTCAAGTCAAGTAATAATAAAGCCTATGAAAAATGTAATAGACTAGAGAGAACACTAGTCTATAGTACTTTAGACTTTAGTAGTCTTACAACTACTGAACTAGATTTCAACAAAAAAACCTGTCGCCTGCGGTAATCGTTTTCCGTGCATGTCAACATTTTAATGCAATGCATTGGCGCAGCAAAGTTGGCTATTTTGCAATGGTTGTATGCTACATCTGTTTTGGTTGAATTTCAGGGCCCACCACGTACGTCCAATCTGATGGCTCCGATCATGTTGTTATCCGGCCACGAAGGTGAAATTTACACAGCCAAGTTTGCACCTGATGGGCTGTATTTGGCATCAGCAGGATTTGACAGAATCATTCGTATGTATTCATTGGGAGCACCTATTTACTTATTTATTTATTTGTCTTTTATTTTATCAATTATATTATGACATGTTTGGGATACTAAAAACATTTGTTTGTCAAATGCAATCAAAACTCACCATGCAGGCTACTTGCAGCCCACTTACCCGAAGGCTCACCTTATTATCCTAACTTAATCTTCACCCGCATGTCCCGAGAACAGAGAAGAAGAAGAAATCCTCCCAATTCTCCGGGAAGAAGTTGAGGCAGCAGCGCAATTGCTGAAGAAAGGGAAGTCAGCGGGAGTGGACAACATACCAGCGGAACTGCTACAAGCAGGAGGAGAAGCGATGATTGATGCCCTCACCATTATCTGTAACAAGATCTGGCAGAGTGGGGAGTGGCCTACACCATGGACCCAGTCACTTGTCATCACTCTTCCCAAAAAAGGTAACCTTCAGGAGTGTGAAAATTACCGCACCATCAGCCTCATCAGCCATCCCAGCAAGGTGCTCCTGAAAATAATACTCAACAGGTTGAAACCTCAAGCTGAACAAATCATAGCTGAAGAACAAGCAGGATTCAGGGTAGGGCGAAGTACCACTGAACAGATTTTCAACCTCAGAATAATCTGTGAGAAATACCTACAGCACCAACAACATCTATATCATGAGTTCATAGACTTGAAGAAGGCGTTTGACCGAGTCTGGCATGCAGCTCTATGGGCAACAATGAAAGTGTACAACATCAGCCCTAAAATTATTGAAGTCATCAAAAGCCTGTATGACAAGGCTACCAGTGCAGTCCTCCATAACAGCGTAATCGGGAACTGGTTCAGAACAACAATCGGTGTGCGTCAAGGATGCCTACTCTCTCCAACACTCTTCAACATCTTCCCAGAGCGCATCATGTCAGATGCTCTTGCAGATCACGAAGGCACAGTAGAGCAATCTCCAACCTTCGTTTTGCGGATGACATTGATGGATTGGCTGGAGAGGAACAAGAACTTGAACAGCTGGTACAGAGGCTTGACACCACCTCCAGAGCTTATGGAATGGAGGTGAGTGCAAAGAAGACCAAAATGATGGCCGACGGCACCAATGGCATCAGCACAGACATCAGGGTCCAAGGCCAATCCCTCAGCACAGTGCATGGCTTCAAATATTTGGGAGCCATTGTGTCAGACATTGGGTCCCGACGGGGGGTCCTCTCCGGGATCGCACAAACAACTGCTGCCCTGACAAGGTTGAAGCCCATTTGGAAGGACGGGGCCATCAGTCTACATTCCAAAGTAAGACTGCTGCGCTCCCTTGTCATCTCCATCTTCCTATATGCTTGCGAAACATGGACCCTCGTGGCGGATCTACAGCGAAGAGTGCAAGGCTTGGAGGTGAGGTGCTCCAGAAGACTTCTGGGCATTTCCTATACCTAGCACATCGCCGGCGGCGGGGTCCGGCAGACCGTCACACAAGCCATTGGACAGCACGATGGCCTGCTCACGGTGGTGAGGAAGAGGAGACTCCGATGGTGGGGCTACGTCACCAGATCGTCAGGCCTTGCAGAGACCATTCTGCAGGGCACAGTGCAGGGATGTGGAGTAGGAGGGAGACCGAAAGAGAGGTGGAAGGACAACATTCGAGAATGGACTGGTTTGACACTGAGCGAAGCCATCAGGGCTGCTGAGGACGGAGAAAGATGGAGTATGCTGGTTAACGATCATCTGTGATGCCCCTACGACCTCCGGGTTACGGGACAGGACAGGATAGGATAGGAACCTTCACCCATTTTTCATACCTGACTTATACTTCTAATTCTATATTTAGATTCTCCTTTTTTTTTAAAGTATTTAAATTACTTTTTAATAATATATAAAATGTATTATACTTTTTCATTTATGGTATCATTTTCAGATTTTTGGTCTGTGTATGGTGAGTGTGACAACTTTGCAGTGCTGAAGGGACACACAGGTGCTGTGATGGAACTTCATTTCTCCACTGACGGAACGTGAGTTAATATAATCCATTTGAGAAATACTTTGATCTGTAGGTGCCCAAAGTCTGACGTGTTTGTGGAAAGTATGCTTTACCTCAGTATTGTATTAACATATTCTATACTGGCGCGGGTTGCATCCCATTTTATCGTTCTATACTGGCCGATTTGTATGAATAACAAAAAAAAAAAAAAAAAAAGGAAAAACAAGAACTGTATTAGAGACTTGAAAGTGTAGGTCCATACAGAAATTAGAATAGACTAACCAATAGCCAAGTTTGATAGAATAATTTTTCCTATTTACCGATTTATTTGACAAAAAACAACACCCACCCTCTCCCACATCAAATTTGCACATCCATTCACACAGAAAAAGTTACAAATAGTGTAAGGGAGGCAATAATTCAATAATAGTCCTTTCCCTGATTGTTGTGGAAAACATTGTTCCTATCTTATCCTATTCTATCCTGTAACTCAAAAGTCATTGGACACCACAGATGATTGTTTAACCAGCGTACTCCATTTTTCTCTGTCCTCATCAACCCTCATGGCTTCACTCAGTGTCAAGCCAGTCCATTCTCGAATGTTGTCCTCCCACCTCTTTTTCTGTCTCCCTCTTCCTCTGCCACCATGCACCGTGCCTTGCAGGATGGTCTTCACAAAGCCTGATGCTCTGGTGATGTGGCCATACCATTTCCATTTCTTCACCACTGTGAGCATGTCATTGTGTTGTCCAATGGCTTGTGTGATTGTCTGTCAGACTTCGTCGTTAGTGATGTGCTGGGTATAGGAAATGCCCAGAAGTCTTTTGTAGCACGTCATATCCATGCTTTGTATTCTTCGTTGTAGGTCTGCTGTGAGGGTCCATGTTTCGCAAACGTATAGGAAGATGGAGATGACAAGGGAGCGCTGCAACCTTACCTTGGAGTGTAGACTGATGGTCCTGTCTTTCCAAATAGGCTTCAACCTTGTCAGGGCAGCAGTTGTTTGCACTATCCTGGAGAGGATTTCCTGCGGGACCCATTGTCCAATACAATTGCTCCTAAATATTTGAAGCTATGCACAGTTTTGAGGGATTGGCCTTGGACTTTGATGTCTGTTTTGGTCTTCTCCGCACTTATTTCCATTCCAAAGTCTCTGGAGGTCGTGTCAAGCCTGTGTACCCGCTGTTGAAGTTTTTGTTTCTCTCCAGCCAATCCATCCGCAATGTCATCCGTGTTACCTCCATCTAATTATAGCGTGTACCCAGAGTGCTGGAATTATGCTTCATCTTCATCACATTCTTCTTCACCACTTTGTCCACTAGTGACACTTTTAGCATCCCTTTCCGTGTTAGAAGCCCACTCTCTTTGAAACAACAACCCCTTTCTCTTTGAAACAACAATCCACTCTCTTTGAAACAACAACCCACTCTCTTTGAAACGACAACCCCTTTCTCTTTGAAACAACAATCCACTCTCTTTGAAACAACAACCCACTCTCTTTGAAACGACAACCCCTTTCTCTTTGAAACAACAACCCCTTTCTCTTTGAAACAACAACCCCTTTCTCTTTGAAACAACAACCCCTTTCTCTTTGAAACAACAACCCCTTTCTCTTTGAAACAACAACAACCCCTTTCTCTTTGAAACAACAACCCACTCTCTTTGAAACAACAATCCACTCTCTTTGAAACAATAACCCCTTTCTCTTTGAAACAACAATCCACTCTCTTTGAAACAACCCCTTTCTCTTTGAAACAACAATCCACTCTCTTTGAAACAACAATCCACTCTATTTGAAACAACAACCCACTCTCTTTGAAACAACAACCCCTTTCTCTTTGAAACAACAGCCCACTCTCTTTGAAACAACAACCCCTTTCTCTTTGAAACAACAGCCCACTCTCTTTGAAATAACAGTAGTCAATGCCAGATGAACGGTGCAAGCGTACTCTAAAATGAAAAGAGATTTTTCCACCTTAGTTTCATCTACTATGCTGAGTCTACACATTGCGACTTCCAAAAGTAGAAGTAGGCATGTGCGCATGTCAGTATGAAAGCGTTGTGCGCTGGAACTGCGCTATAGAATAGCAAAGTAAAGAAAGAGTTAATATGATTGTGATTCCAAAATTATTATTCAACAATATTTATTAACTGCTTTCGCCATGTTCTTTCCTTTTATTTAACACAGTCAGACTGTACTTTCTGTTTTTGAGAAGCAGTGCTAATTTTTTCTGAAAGTGTATGGTGTCACAGTCACACTGTGTAAATGGCATGATCTGCTTTTGCATGAAGTACAGTATGAAAGTTGATTACATGCAGCAGATATTCTGTGTGTCATGGCAGAAATTAACACATCAAAATGACGCACTAATCTTTAAAGCAGTGAGTCAAATGTGATTTCTGTGCATTGTGATTTTTATCGAACAGCTGCTCATGTGTGGAGTAATTAAAGGGAGGTAAACACTGCTGTAACAACTAAAGTTTGATTAAGTCCCTAGAGGTGTGCGTGTATGTGTATATACTATATGTTTGTGAAAGTCTAAAATCATTTTATAAATAAAAATACTTTAAATAACAAGCTGAAACGGAAAACAGTGAAAAGGTAAGGTACTCTGCATTGCGATAAATGAAACCGTTAGATCTGTTCTAATATTGGTGAAGATGACAGATGCATCAAGCAAGAAATTTATTAACTGCAATAAAAAACATTTAAAAAAATAGAAAGTTCAAACTGTTGGAGAATAGTAGTTTAGAAAAGAGTATTTGTCTTTAAGAGGATATTTAATGAAATAAATAAATAAAATAATAATTAATTATAATACGTTGATTTATAAAGAGCACATATCTCACACACACAAAAAAGAGTTCATTTGAATGGTAATGGCAGATAAATACATTGTACTGTATAATACAAAGTTACCAGGAGTGCTGAAAACAAAATCAATAAGACGACCGGAAACTTTCAACTCACTAATTCGGTGGGCGACTTTTGTTCTCACTCGTCCATACCCTTGTTGATAGCTGACAATGCATTTGTCAAGTTTCACTGCACCTTGCACAGTTTCATAACTTGCAGACAATTATAATTCAGTTTCATGAAATTGCTAACAGGGTAGAGAACATTCTGGCAAATTATTGTCTTTAGCTGGATCACTAGTCCAGTAGTCCAGGTTGATAATTCTGCCTTTCAGCCTTCCTGATTGCTTTGTTAATACAATAAAATTATTATGTAAGGTGTTCACGAAAATAAAAACGTTGTGTTCTGTGTGTTGCAGCATGCTTTTCACCTGCAGTACAGACAAGACAGTGGCAGTGTGGGACACAGAGGTCGGGGTCAGAGTGCGGAAGTTGAAAGGCCACCAAACGTTTGTCAACTCTGTCTGTCCGGCACGTCGAGGGCCTCAGTACCTTGTTAGCGGCAGTGACGATGGTACTGTCAAGGTGGGTCAAACGTTTTTCATCTGAGCTCACTTGTCCCTGCTCTTATGTAGTCTATAGAAGAGAATGAATATCAACAGAGATATTATTGTAAAAGAGAATCGAAGTAAAGTAGAATTTCGATCTTAGATCATCAGCATTTATCTTCTCACTTTCTCATTCGCTTACACATATTGTTGCCAACATCAGGGAGTAATTCTTGAATTACAAGAGTGTTTATAACGGCCAAAATAATAGTGTCAAGTATTGGGAGTAGAAAGCAAAGAGTGATATTGGGCCTCAATCCATGGATCCACCGATTCCAAGTGTTTTGTTTATTTTTCCCTTGTTAATGTATTCCTGCACCAGATGCAGATGATGGCCAATAAATGAGTCTCTGGTGCACAAGTGCGCAAGAATGTGCGGTAAACAAATGCCAAGTACTCGAACAAAGCAACTCATTTTCCAAATCCACACAATGCAGACAAGGCCTGATTTATGATTCAGTTTTGCAGTGACATAACAGAATTCTAACCTCAGAACTGTATGACTTAATGCGCGTGATGAATTCTGTAGATCACTCTACACCTTAGTCCTTAGCAAAGATACCGGTGGAAAAAAGAAAGAGATTTTTCTTATATAGCGCAGTTACAAGCTCAGCGAGCTTCTCAAGGCGCTGGCCCGTAATATCTAGCAATCACACAATAGGTTGCTGAAGTAAGGATTCGAACCCACGTCGCCCAAGACGCACTCACACAAGTCGTGCACTCTGACCACTGAGCTATCCCTGCTGCCATTTAACAACAGAAGTATTCATTGTTCCATGGGAAATCATACTTCACCAAGTAAAGTGTCCTATATACTACCACCACAAGTGCCTTCCTTTGTTACAGAGGAAGAGGCATTATCTAACTTTTTCCTCACTGAAAGCTTTTCGAGGGTATTTTCTATGAGCTGTACGATAAGTTCTACCAAGTAATTGTCTTTTTATTTTCAGATGTGGGATGCGAGGAAGAAGGGAGTGATTCATACATTTCAGTCCATGTACCAAGTCACAGCTTGTGGGTTTAACGATACTGCCGAACAGATCTTTTCTGGCGGTATCGATAACGACATCAAGGTAACACTGTTTATGCAAATGGAAATTATGTTATTTATTTAACGCTTTGTTCTAAATAATTTATTCTCACCCGAGGGTGATAGATAGGTTGCATAAAACATAGGGAATCATTATTATAATCCTTGGAAATGCCAAGAAGACTTTAGATAAAAGTGAAATACAAACACGAGAACAGTTCAAACTTTCTTTATTTTTAAACTAAAAATACTAGCACTCCAGTTTGAAGTGAATAGGTTTGACTGATAATAATAAATTATGTTTGCAGTTTGTGAATTGATGTTGATGGAGAAATTAGAGTTTTACAAATATTGTTTTGCTTTTTTGGGCTAAGGTCTCCTGCACTCAGATTAGAGCTTGTGTGACAATAAATTACACGTTAGCCATGTGTGAATTGGCCAGTTTCCACTAAACAGGTGACTCAATGCTAGCTGAGTGTCAGAGATCTTTCAAGCTTAAATCATGTGTAGGCTTATGCTCTCAGCAGCCTCTGACCCTCAACTTGGGATGAAGGTTGCTTTAGGGCTGACTGCTTCTATAAGCCTAGTGACTGCTCAGTAGGGGCAAAAGGTCTATTGATGTTGGTCGTGTCATTGTGTTAATGGCTTTTTCTCTCTGCCCACAGGTGTGGGATTTACGTAAGAATGACGTGGTGTATCGAATGCGTGGTCATTCCGACACAGTGACAGGCATGGCTCTCAGTCCTGATGGTTCCTACCTGCTCTCCAATGCTATGGACAACACACGTGAGTCTTTGTCGCCGTTGCTGCCTTTTTGACCTCTCTTCTTAACCCTTTTTCTGCCACAACCTGCAATGACTCGTCACCTTTGAGAATGCAAATATGAAGTGTGTGTGCAAGCAAATGAATGAGGTATGATGATGATGATGATTGATGATGATGATGATGATGATGATGATGATGATGATGATGATGATGATGATGATGATGATGATGATGATGATGATGATGATGATGTGCATCTTAGTTGGCAGAAGATGGTGGTGGTATTCATGAAAGATGATGAAGAGATGATGATACAGGATAACGAATCATCTTGTTTTGCTGTTAGTAGTTTTCACAACTTTCACTACATCAGGCGGCGCAGACTGTTGGTAAATTGCTTCAACAGTTTTAGGGTTTGCTTTGTTTCAGTGAGAATCTGGGATGTGCGACCCTATGCGCCACAGGAACGCTGCGTCAAAATCATGTCAGGCCATCAGCACACTTTTGAAAAGGTAAAGGGTTCTTTTTTTTTTTTTTTTTTCTTTTTTTTTGGGGGGTGCCCACCTTTACCATTACATCACTTCCCCCCCCCCCAATTACTCCTCCTCCCTCTCCCCTTCCCCCTTTAGATTCAAGTTAGTTAGTTAGTTATTCCTTGCTTACAGGGTCCAGCGGACCGCAAAGAGCCGAATCAGGACCACATATAGATTCAAGGTTCAAGAATGCTTATATAAATTCAAGATTCAAGAATACTTTATTATCTCAGCAAGAGAAATTAAGACTTTGCTTTGCTGACAGCACTACAACAAATTGCAATAAATGTGTACGAAAATACACATTACAAACATTCACTCATTAAAAGGTTGAGAAAAATTGCATAAAACTATAATGAAGCAACAGTCAGCGCTAAAGTAATAAAGGTAACTATAAAGTAGTAAAATGCCAAAAGTCAGTAGGTCAAGTACCGTTGTTTTTAGCTATGGATGGACAAAGAAAGACAGAGAGAGAGAGCGAGAAGAGGGGGAAGGGGGTGGTTGCGAGGGATGTTGTTTTAAGTCCTGACAATTAGATAAAAGTTACTGGATTTAGGCCACCTCTGCCCTGAACTATTTCTATGCATCAAAACATTACATTACATGGTTATTGGTTTAGGTCCAGCGGACTCTTCCAATCAAAATATTAAGGCAACCCCTGCTTTTGTTTGTGTTTGTGCTTTGTTGGTTTTATTAATTTTTTTATTTTTTTAAGATTGGGAGTAGGAAGTCGGGGGGTATGCTTGTTTAAATTTATGCAGAGTCAAACATAATTTCGGAGTATTCCTAATTGTTTTTAAAATGAGGGCGTTGATGCCTTAAGACTTATTTATTGTACACAAAAAAAGAGTTTGAAGGAGAACAACTGGTGCCGAAATATCGCCAATAGATCCCAATCTTGAATTAGCCCACTCCCTACTGGCGATTTTGTTCTACGCCTTTCTCTGTTTAATGGCCATTTGTACTATTTAGTAAAAATTCTTTTTTTTAAAAAGTACTCCATTAAAGACCATGAAAATTTCAGGAGTTATTGTAGACCTATTGGTACACTATAATGCTAAGTTTCAAATGATTCAAGTGGGAAATAAATGATTGGATGAGGGCGGAGGGGAGGGAGGGGCGATGTTAGAATTGACCCTATTTGTTTGTAGAAGTAGATGATGCCAGTTTGGTTAGCAAAAATCACGCAAAGCCAGTGTTTACGAAATTAAACTTCACCGCATCATTCTACAGCTGAATAACTGAAAATAACACTATAAAACCGCAGGCAATAGAACAAATTTGAAAGCTAGAACTTTAGTTTTGTAAGAAAATTGATGTTATTGAAGCAAAAAAAGAAACGTTAAGAGTTGAAAAAACTGTGATCACTGTGGTTTATGGGAAAGCAATGAGCAGGGGACCACTGCGATTGAAGTGAGTTAAATAAGGTTTAGGATTGAGTGAGATAAATAAGGTTTTAGGACAGAGCAACCGTAATGTATGTAGATGAAGATGTTCTGCCGCTGCACAGTGTTCAAAACCATGACTTTCTGAGTGCCACTCTCTTACTAGTGTGTATTATGGTTTTACAAATATTTACTGTTTGGAGTTAGACCTGTGAGCTGTATGCTATGAAAATGGTGTTATGTTCAACATTTTGTAGCCATTTACTTTGTGTTCAGAATCTGCTGCGGTGCTCATGGTCGCCTGACGGTAGCAAGGTGGCGGCAGGCTCTGGTGACAGGTTTGTGTACGTTTGGGACACCACATCGCGTCGCATCACGTACAAACTGCCAGGCCACGCTGGATCTGTCAACGACGTCGACTTCCACCCCTACGAACCTGTCGGTAAGAAGGCTGCAACTCTGCTTTTCATTATACTTCCTTCTTCTGGGATGTAGGCTGCCCACTTTTTCAGTTTGAAAAGGAAGCTGCACTACTGACCACCTTGTGGATGATGTATTAGAGACATTCATTTGCTTCATGGTAACTGGTCAGTGTGACTGTGTTGTATAAAAAAGGACTGAAATGTTAACGGTAGCCATGCATCATAATTAGTTGGCAGAATTTTCTGTTCTCAGTAACCATGCATACGAAGCCAGGGACCTTTGCACAATCCTTTGCATTATAAGATGTAATGCTCCATCTACCAACATCAACAATAGTATAAGTACTTAATCCTGCCTTACAAAGAGGTTTTATTTGAGCTCAGAATTTGTTGCAAGTCAGAAATAGGCCTAAAGATCCAGTTACTGCCCTTGACTTACGTGCCTATCCTTTCCTACCCTATCCCCTAACTCGAAAGTCGTTGGAGCACCACAGATGATCGTTTAACCATCTCATGTGCTGCAATGTTAAAAGTCAATTTTCTTATGGTTAACTGTTTTCAATGTCATGATGATGATTTTGATGATGAGAACAATTTCATGATGATGATGAAAGCACTTTCATAATTATTTTGTGTCAATCTTGATGATGATGATGATGAAAGCCCTAATGTATTTGTATGGTATTAACTCATATTGACTTTACTTTTTGATGTTGGTACTTGGATGTCTTCTTGTTCTTATCAGCCTGAAGGATATATTATAAATGAAAATTCCTTTCAAGTGTTTGTGGTAAATTTGCTATAGAAAATATTTGTGATAATATAAGGGAATTATGACCAGGTCTCAGATAACCCATAATTTTGAAGCCTTACAAACTCACCAATAACATCTGTTTCATATGTTGCAGTGTTGTCGTGCTCCAGTGACAAGCAGCTGTACCTTGGAGAACTGGAACAGTGATTTGTGTTGGTGCTTCTGAAAACCCCAGTTAGCCAAATGGAAGAAAAGAAAGAATAAAAAAAGAGAAAGAAATGTGAAAATTGTGGTGTGTAAGTGCATGTGTTACAAAAAAAATACAAAAAAAAATATTAATTTGTGGCAGCAGTTTTGTGTTTATTTTAATGAAAGTATGTATGATCTTAGCAACCAATTATGATGTTTTTTTGTATTAGAACCCCCCCTTTTTTTACCCCCCCCCCCCCCCCATTTTAAAAAAAAAAAAAAAAAAAGAAATAAAAAAGATTAAAAGAAGAAATGAATGTAAAGAAGAAAGGCAACAGTATTTTTGTTTTTTTATTTACGCATACACAAACGTGCTTGCAAAGAGCATGCATTGAGACACACTCATCACACACGCATGCATGTAAATGGACACCTGCTGTCAGACATATATTGAAAGCGAGCTGCAGTATATTATTGAAGTTGATAGAAGATAGTGGAATGCTTGATGTATCTGTATTGCCTCAGTCTAAGTGTGAACCGTGCCTTGATAAAGTTTTGTCTGAACGATTTCTTAGTGCATGCCTGAGCGGGTGCGAATGGCATTTGTGAAAAATTGTGGGAGAGAGAGAGAGAGAGAATTTGTTAGGGAGGGTATGTTCACTTATTTGTGAAAGACATTTTTTTTTTAAAGGAAGGTGGTCGGGAAAGAACAGATGAAAGATGATGGTCAAGAGATTTAGCTACCAACCCTGCAAGGGATGACAAAACATAGTAAATATATTTTGATAAAAATTGGGTTTGTACTTTCCCATAAACTACACTCTGAGAGGCAACTTCAGTGAGAATTCGTAAAGTTCTTGTTCTCCAAATTAGCATCAATGGACTATCTTTGTTTTGTCATCTCACAGCAGAACCACTCCTTGCTCTGTAAGACAAGTGTATAATGCTTGAGCAGCTCTCTTTGATGCCAAGGCAGACGATGTCACATGACTTTAGTCTTTTGAAGATTCGTCTTGCATTTCAGCAAAAATTATGAATCTGTGGGGATGTTAGGTCTGGTGTATAATGAATTGAGTGTAATAATTATTATCCTTTTAACGTGCTTGTGTGTTGCCAACATGTCAAATTTCCTTGTGAAAAAAAAAGGGGATATTAAATCATCTTGTATGAAAGGGAGAGAGTACAGTCTGATATAGTATTTTGAATTTCGGTTTGAGTGAACATTTTGAAAAAAAGTGTGAGATGTGATTTTATTGTTGTAAACTTGTGTTGTCTAAATGTTCAGTTAGCAATTATAATATCCACATTCAAGCACATTTCTTCAGAAACAAAGTTGTATATTTGTACATAATGGGGTTTGCTATTGCAAGAAATTGTGTTTTAGGACGAAAGGTGGTCTTTTTTTTTTATAAAAACAGTTCTATGATGTAAATACTTGAGTGCTGTGTTGGTTTTTTTTAGACTTGATGTATTTAGTGTGTGTATTTTTTAAGGTATTATCTCAAGGTGCTGTCTGTCTCTGTTTGTCTCTGCTTGTCTGTCTCTGTTTGTCTCTCATTCATTGACTTGGTTGAGAAAAAAAAACACCATCAGATGAAGCTCTCTAAGTATTATGTCTACTCTAAGCAGATGAATAAATGAAATAATGTTTCAGCAATGACAATGCACAGTTCTCCCAACACTTTGGGCTCAAGGCCCTTGCTTCAAATTGAAACTAAAACTATGATTATGAAAAGACAGTCAATACAACAACCAACATGCAGAAATGTGGAAAAGCAGAAGACGAAATATATTATTTGAAAACGTAGAGAAAGATGTCCATACATATTTGTCTGGAGCAAGCGACGTGAAACATGCAGGAATGCTGACGACACTGATTTGACCGTTAAATTAATTAACATCGGAGACCTCGTATAACTGGATGTGTGATCTATAATATGAGTACTACACATGCAAGTAGCAAGTAGTCACCCTGCGTAGCAAAAGCCGAGAGGTGAAATAACCCTCGACCGTCTCTGCTACGCATTGTGGCAAGTAGAAAGTAGCTTAGTAAAGCTTCATTGGGTCTCAGCTACGCTGCGCACATGAATACAATACGACTTAAGTGTAAGCGAAATTAAAGAGGGGGGGGGGGGGGGAAATGATTGAGGCCTTCCAAGATTATTTCACGGTTGTGTTTAAGCCTGGTACCTAGTCGCTAGCAACGGAATCAGATACGGGTTTCCATTTGTTCGAACTACTGCACCAACATTCTACTTTCGCTTTTTAGGACTAGGTCACTAAGTTGAAACCAAGGACGCATGCGCTTCTCTTTACGCATGCGCGAATTACCGGAAGTCCTAAGAGAAATGTCGCCAGCGACCAGCGATGAGTCAAAATTAGAAGGAATTCAAGCCCGTGTGTAAACATAGACATCTCTCTGATGTTTGGATGCGATACTTATTTTCAGCCAGTGTCATGACTACTACCTCCTTACTCATCAAAAGGGAGGAACGTGTGTATAGATTCTGAACTCCAAGTTTCGCAGTGTATGGAACTTATCATATTGCCTGCATAAATTTGTTTACGAGTTGTTTGGAATGATTTGTGACTTAAATTAAACCGTCTAGGATGGCTGTAGCAGATTCCTCATCAATAGACTTTGACGACAGCGATGTCATCGAGATTGTTTCAGTCGAAGAGTACGATTCCCAACGGGTAAGTGCATTTGAGGACATTTGTTTTGTTTGAATTTTGAATAGGTGTAACCTGTCAACACATGATAAGTGTATTAAAACAAGATAGTTTAAACTATTTATTACACAGACTTTAAAAAAAAAAAGGATTACAACAGCAAGCACTTAAGAAAATCATAATTTTTTAAAATTTCATATAATTATGCTTAGTTGTTGTGTATTGAATTCTAAAACTTGAAAGGCCTCAAATGAACCATTTCATTTGTGTCTATACAATTTCATTAATGCTTAAGTATCATAGTACTATGTATAATCTTTTAACATTATTATAATCACAGAGCCTTGCTGTTAACAATGCCACTCAGAGAGTGTTCTGGGTATACAGCGCAAGAGGAAGTATTCTTCTGCTACTTGTATTATGACTGACATTGACAGCAGAGACACTTGTTAGTTTAATTTATGCCATGGCCAACATCTTTATTTAGCATGGCTGTCTGTGCTTATCTGTGTCTGTCATAAATCTGGTCTTGTTCTTTTTGTAGGGATGTGTATTTTGAAGTTTATCTCTTGCTCTCAAGATCAGGCAACTGATAATTATGTTTGCTACCTCTCTCTCTCTCTCTTCTTCTTCTTGAGTTGAGCAGCCATAATCAATATGTTGATTCATTTGCTGCTATAGGTTGTTACTAGGGGGTTGCCGTGTTTTCCATGGTGTGATGGGGGAAAAAAAAAGCAACAAAAACAATAGTTCTCCAATTTTGCTTGAGGATTATCCTAAAAAAAAAAAATAAATAAAATAAAATAAATAAAAAATGAAAATAAAAAATCTAACAACCTAGCACAATCTTTGTTTGTCTGTCTCTCACTCCATCTCTCAATCTATCTCTCTCTCTGTCTTTCTCTGACTTTTTGTGTGACTCCCTTTCTCTCTCTCTCTCTCTCTCTCTCTCTCTCTCTCTCTCTCTCTCTCTCTCTCTCTCTCTTTCTCTCACTCTGCCTCATGTGCATGTATTGATCAGTGTGTCACTGTCAGATACATGTCAGTCAAATCATCTATGAAAGTCATTGAGCAAAAGTCTCCTGGACAGGAAGAAATTATTAAAGGAGAAAGGAGGTGGGTAGGGAGGGAGAGGAGGAGGAGGGTAGAGAGGGGGAGGGGGAAGGGTCTTACCTGTTTGTGTTCTTCTTGTTCTGTAAGTCCGATTGTCTGCCCTTAAGGTATTACAGTGATGTTGGTGTTTTAGACCTGAGTGGCTAATCTGCAGTAACTCACTTCACAAAATGAGCAGACACTACCAAGGCCATCATGCTGTGCAGTTTAGAAAGATTATATTTATACAAGTGCTCCATAACATTATCATTACTCATTAGTCACTGTTTTCGTTATGATTGGTGGTTTTGTTACTAATTGTACATAGTAATTCAGTTACTGAGTTCATAATTTGGTAAATTTATTACTAATCAAGAATGGATTACAAAACGTGATACATTCTGTGTGAAGTTTTCAAAATAATTTGTTGTACATGTGCGGCCTAATCATGTTGGACGCATGCTCGTTTCTCTTCATTTTTATTATTGTTGGTACTTAAAAGTTAAAGTTAATTCCTAAGATACTAATGAGTAATTATCAATATCAGACTGATTTGCTAACTGAGCAAGTGAGAGAAAAACAAACCAGTTTGCCATAAAGAAAAGTCAGCAATGCCATTTTGCCATGTACAGATGTTAGAAATCCTATCCTATCCTATCCTATCCTATCCTATCCCATAACCCGAAGGTCGTAGGGGCACCACAGATGATCGTTTAACCAGCATACTCCATCTTTCTCTGTCCTCAGCAGCCCTCATGGCTTCGCTCAGTGTCAAACCAGTCCATTCTCGAATGTTGTCCTCCCACCTCTTTTTCGGTCTCCCCCTTCTTCTACCTCCTTGCACTGTGCCTTGCAGAATGGTCTTTGCAAGGCCTGATGATCTGGTGACGTGGCCATACCATCGGAGTTTCCGTTTCTTCACCACTGTGAGCAGGTCATCGTGTTGTCCAATGGCTTGTGTGATGGTCTGTCGGACTTCGTCGTTGGTGATGTGTTGGGTATAGGAAATGCCCAGAAGTCTTCTGTAGCACCTCATCTCCATGCTTTGTATTCTTCGTTGGAGATCTGCTGTGAGGGTCCATGCTTCGCAAGCATATGGCTCTGTCTACAAAGTTGGTTCACTTTTTTGTGACATGGGTGCCCAAAAATAAAAGTTGTCAAATACATACATTTTGTGGTTTATTTGAAAGATATATGTATGTGTGTGATCATGCCATGCAGGTTAGAAGATAAGTTTTGACCTTATATGCATGTAGTCAGACCTTTAGTGTACACACTCAACGAAATGTCCAATGTAACACGGAAACCAAATAGTACTTAAAAACCAACAAAATATATATTGGCAAAGAATCTTTATTTATAAAGAGATTTGCTATCAAATAGATATAAGATTAAAAAGAAATGTTTACATTAGTAAAGAAGTTTATCTATTGATACATTATCAAGTCAATCAATTTTCGACAAATTTTAATCGTTAAAAGTTCTTTTATACTTAAAATGAAACAACCTGAAACAGCTACTGCACATACAAATTGTGTATAATATTATAACATAATCACAAAATAACAAGTGAGATCTTACAGGTCTCTATTAAAAAAAATCTGGTTCTTATTTTAAAAAATAATGTCCAATGTAACACGGAAACCAAATTAAGCTTGACGATAAATTATATTCGGCTAAATAATATTTATCAAACTTAGCGTATCCAAATCAAGTCAAATAATAAATTTAAATAAGTTTACTTGTCACTGCTGTTTCAAAGAGCATTTTTATTTATTCATTAACAAATTTTGAACGGATCTCATCATCCATCGGAACAAGAACGGCAAAAAAAAAAATGGTTTCTTGGCTTCTAATTACGTTAGACTAGCCGGAGATCTATTTTCATTAAAATAGGCACCACAGTCGAATTAAACTTATCCTAACAACTAAATAAATATAAAATATTATATAAACATTAAGAATCTTACCGTAAAGAGTCAGTTTTCTTGGTGACACTGCGTGCGTTTTCCATCGTAACAACTACGTGATACTCGGAAACCACACACAATGAAAAAGATTCCCCGCATAAAATGAAACCACGCGAGAAGGGACGAGTGTATCAATCCGCTAATGAGGCCTACTTTACGTCATTAAAATAGTTCTACTAGGTATGCTTTGAAATAAGCAAAATAAATTTGTGTGTTGTCCAGCGTCACACGAAAATCCGGAAACGATGTCAACCGATGCTTTTCAGACCATCAAAGCATTTACATAACGACTAAATTGTTATTTGTAAACATTGGAATTCATTCATAACATCCCAACAAGAAAGACAACTCTAAAAAAAACATGTATTCTTGCGCTTAAGACGAAGATCAATTTTTGAAAACATTCTGCCTGTTTCGGAAACCATGCATTACGTTGGACAACCAAATTTACTCCGGCTATAATACACAAAATACAAAACAAATTGGTTTTGTAAGTACTGTGCATGTTTAAACTATTACTAATGAGTTAGATTATAATAATTGTACGTGTTCTATGACATCTTTATTTATGTAAACACTTAGAAGAAAACCCGGTCATTCTCATGTCACAAAATTAGGTCAAATTTTAGGCCACTTTCAGACATTTACAAAGCAAATACAAAGGTTCTATAGATATTTTCGTCTTGAAATTATTAATACTATCTCTCCGATCATTTTTAAATAAGATAATAGCAAAAGGAAAGGCAAATAAGCAGCTTGTTGTGATAAATATTATCTAGAAAAGCAGCACCCCTCGCGGTGCTCAGCTTTGTAGACAGACCCATATAGGAAGATGGAGATGACCAGAGAGCGCAGCAGTCTTACTTTGGAATGTAGACTGATGGTTCTGTCTTTCCAAATGGGCTTCAACCTTGTCAGGGCAGCAGTTGTTTGTGCGATCCTGGAGAGGACTTCCTGTCGAGACCCATTGTCTGACACAATGGCTCCTAAATATTTGAAGCTGTGCACTGTGTTGAGGGATTGGCCTTGTACTTTGATGTCCGTGTTGATGCCATTGGTGTTGTTGGTCATCATTTTGGTCTTCTCTGCACTTATTTCCATGCCATAAGCTCTGGAGGTGGTGTCAAGCCTCCGTACAAGCTGTTCAAGTTCTTGTTCCTCTCCAGCCAATCCATCAATATCATCCGCAAAACGAAGATTGGAGATTGCTCTGCCCCCTATGCTGACTGTGCCTTCGTGATCTGCAAGAGCATCTGACATGATGCGCTCTAGGAAGATGTTGAAGAGTGTTGGAGAGAGTAGGCATCCTTGACGCACACCGATTGTTGTTCTGAACCAGTTCCCGATGACGCTGTTATGGAGGACTGCTCTGGTAGCCTTGTCATACAGGCTTTTGATGACTTCTATAATTTTCGGGCTGATGTTGTACACTTTCATGGTTGCCCATAGAGCTGCATGCCAGACTCGGTCAAATGCCTTCTTGAAGTCTATGAACACATGATATAGATGTTGTTGGTGCTGTAGGTATTTCTCACAGATTATTCTGAGGTTGAAAATCTGTTCAGTGGTACTTCGCCCTGCCATGAATCCTGCTTGTTCTTCAGCTATGATTTGTTCAGCTTGTGGTTTTAACCTGTTGAGTATTATTTTCAGGAGGACCTTGCTGGGATGGCTGATGAGGCTGATGGTGCGGTAATTTTCACACTCCTGAAGGTTACCTTTTTTGGGAAGAGTGATGACAAGCGACTGGGTCCATGGTGTAGGCCATTCCCCACTCTGCCAGATCTTGTTACAGATAATGGTGAGAGCATCAGTCATCGCTTCTCCTCCTGCTTGTAGCAGTTCCGCTGGTATGTTGTCCACTCCCGCTGACTTCCCTTTCTTCAGCGATTGCACTGCTGCCTCAACTTCTTGATGTTAGAAATATATTCTAATAATTTAATATAGGTTCAGTCTAATACTGTTTAGAGCTAGAGCTTAATTTCCTGGAGTTTTTTTCTGATTTAGGTAAATGAGCATATCGAGGTTACAGCAAGCCAATTTGCTGTATGTAACTGTACTGAAGTTACAAAATGTTTTGTACAGGTACAGTGCAGCATAATAATTGTTATGTTTAGGTTAGGTACTGTTTCTTAGCATTAATTATATAGCATAACATACTATAGCATAGCATACTGCATAGGTTGGTTTTATTAGCCTTAATCAGCCTACTCCATAACACTACAAAGGATCAGAAACTGATTAAGTAATTGAGCGTATCAGGATTTCAGCATGCTGCTAGGCTAGTAATTATGCAGTTTGTACCAAATAACTTGTTATGCAGGGGGAGACTAATTTAGTTATTGTGTTTCTGTTGTAACAAGGGTCAGCTATATCCTAGTACTGTATTGCTAATTACTGTATTTTTGTTAGCACTCATACTTTCAGTGTCAGTAAGTTTGAAGGGGCAATATACTATTATATAGTAATAATATATTGTACCCACCCCAACATAATACAATACAATATATATTATTGTATTATGTTATTATTGTATTAACTATTATGTTGGGATGGGTGAGAATATATACAGTGGAACCTCCGGTATACGACCGTCCAAAATCTGAGAAAAAACGGTCTAATAATAGAGGCGGTCTTATACCGGAAACAAGGGGTGGGGTGAAGGGGAAGGGGGTCAGGCTCGGAGGGGTATGTAGTCATAATTTTCACACTCACCAGCATGTATTCTCTGACAAAAGGAAACTGTAAAACATGTTTCATTTTTAGCTTTGTCTTTTATTCACAACTTCAAAAATAGAAAACAGTCGAACCACTGCCAGACGCGTTCATCCAAGTCTGTCAGTGCAGAAGCTCTCAGTTTCGATGTTTCCCTTTTCGCCACTTTCTCCACTCTCCCATCGTAGTTTCACAGATTCCTTATCCTTTATGATGAGCTGAATTTGGGTCTTCCCAACGTCTAAACTTCTTGCAATAGACAAACAACTCTCCCCATTTTCACTTCTTTCAATTACTTTCATTCTCTCTGCCAAACTCAAAACGTTGCTCTTGCGCGACGCCATTTTGACAGCCAGTGTATGCGAGTAATGTCCCTTATTTGCGAACCGGAAATAGCAGACAACAGCAGGCGTACACTAACATGAGAAAAAAACGAAAGGTACAGACAGCAAATTAACTGATATCTTTTAAATTGCCCTAAGACGGTCGTATAAAGGGCTTAAGACACGGTCGCTGGTCGCATAAACGAGGTTGTCGCATACCAGAGGTCATTTATTATTGGAAGTGAATCCGTCAGAAGTTTTCAGGTCACATAACGGAGGGAGTCGTATACCAGAGAGCCGGATACCGGAGGTTCCACTGTATTATTAGGACATTGTAGATGAAGTCAAACTCAAGTCAAATTCGAAGTTTTTAATTAGGATTGCTGTAAACAGTAAAGACTCCAAGGAAACAAAGCACAGTAGCCTGTATTAGGGAATAGATCTACAGAACAATTTTGGATCAAGGCATACTGTACTTTCTATAGTATATTCTAACGTTTTGAGGAGACTTGAACTGTCTGACTATATAATAGATATTGACTGACTGCTGAGATGACTTTAGCATCGGAAATCGGAATGGAGATCCCTGCAATTTGGACACTTTTTCACTTAGTCGGGCTGTGCCTGTGACAGTAGTGTTTGACACCACAGCAATGTACTGCAAAATCAGATATCTATTTAGCTTACACTGTTACAGTTAAACCTAAATGGCTACTGATACTCAAGTGTACAAAATGATTTGTAGCACTTAGTTAACATGAGCGCAGCAGACTAGTTTTGTTTTCAGCTTTGTTTTCATTCCATTGAGGATCCACTGGTTATTTTGTTTTTGTCATATATGCGCTTCAAACATGATTTTTGTGAATTAAGTGCCTTTCAAGTCTCAATCATATCATCATCATCATCATCATCGTCATCATCACAGCTTGCATACTCGGTATAAAATGTCTTGTAACATGAGTGCAATATATACTAGTTTGGTTCCCCCCGTTGGGTTGCCGGGGTTTTCTGTATAAATAACTATTCCCATTTTGTGGAAATTTTGAAATTTAGTGCTTTAAATTACCAATGTTTCTATCATTCTCATTTATTGTTTCTTGTTCCTACTCTGTTCTATCAATCTACTATCTTCTTCACTAGACCAGTCACCTACCTTTTTTGTTGAAAACTCTTCAACAATTCTTTATTTGTGTATGGAGTCCGTTGGGTCAGCTTGGAAATATTATTATTGGACGCTTTCTGCGAAATGGTCACTTAGAGCTTTCTATGATATTATTATTTAGCAATTTAGCATATATGTGTGTGTGTGTGTGTGTGTTTT
Organism: Oncomelania hupensis; assembly: GCA_036898135.1. Lineage (NCBI taxonomy): Eukaryota > Metazoa > Mollusca > Gastropoda > Littorinimorpha > Pomatiopsidae > Oncomelania > Oncomelania hupensis. Next base: position 47,156,811 of record CM072526.1, on the reverse strand, counting down.
TTGTTAATATTTTATAATGATGTATATTATTATATTCTATTTTGTTTTTGTAAATGGGGGATACCGGTCCTGATTTGGCTCGGAAGAGTCCGCTGGACCTAAAGCAACAATAAATCAATCAATCAATCAAATGGGGGATAAATAAAGTAGAGTACACAGCCTCAGCGTCCCCTGCATGTGATGCCTTTATTGTAAAGTGACCTGCTGGTGGAGTTCCTTAGTGTTACCATTAGGATTGTTTCAGCAGATTTTTTAATACAGATCGGGGTTGAGTTCTCTTTGAACCAAACTGTGGTCCTGATTCGGCTCTTTGCAGTCAACTGGACACTATATAGTTACAGTATAAGCAATGACTAACTAACTAGTTTTGTTTTACTTTGACTTTGAGACTTTTTTTTCATTCTTGGATATTGATTGGGGGTCAGATGTTAAGTGTGTTCCCTGTTTGCATACGCCATACAAAGTGAAGTGTTTGTATCAGTGCAATACATTGCTAGCTTTGTTTTACTTTTAGGCTTTGTTTTCATTCGCTTCATTGGAGACGTTTTGTTTCATTCCATGAATTGGGGACCAGGTCAGCTGTTTAGTGTGTTTACTTACTATTTGCATCTTGTTCAGTGCATTAATGGTTTGTTTTGCTGAGTCGGTGTCTGACGTTGTGGACAAGCAAGTTTGGTTGAAAACTAGTTTAAACACTACTTGTTGTAATGGTAATGAATAGGCAGAAAGACTGGGTGGTAGGAAACTGGCCTGGTATGCATGATGTTGATGAGAGATTGTTCTCACAGAAGTTAATTATCTGAATGACTCTTTATATTTTGGTGGTGTACTTCCACACCCTCTCACCGCTATCCCCCACCCATTCCTCACTACCAAGTTCCCACAGCGACAAATTAAAGAAGCCAGTAGTTCGATTCATCAAATTATTATTATTATTATTATTATTATTATTATTATTATTATTATTATTATTATTATTATTATTATTATTATTATTATTAAATTAATTATTAAATTGGGAGGCATATATCTAAATTGTTTGGGTGGCTCAGTTGTCAGAGTGTTTGACAGTGCATCTCATGCTGCAGATTAGCATCATGGAATAGGATCCTGAGTTTGGCCAGTACCTTTAGCTGCTGTTTGGTCATTATACAGGTTTCGCACGGTCTTTAAAGGTCCTTGAATATTTGGGAAAAATTGCATTGCCTTTTCAAGTTTTTATAAGTCTTTAAAAACTGACTTGGGTCTTTGAAACTTTGGGAGAACTGTCAAAGCAAAGTAAAGTATTTATTTGCAACAATTCCATATTGTGTTTGTTCAATCCAATTGTTAAAGCCAGAAAAAAAACAAGTTTTAAATTAAAGATTTCTTAAATGGAAGAAAATTAATAACAAAGGTAGGCAATTCTTACTCATCTTTATATAATAATATTAATATGGGCATACCACAAGAGTCAATAATATTTTAACATTTCTGATGGCCAAACAACACAGACTTCAGTCTGACATCGTCTCAATGCGCAAGTCTGCAGACACACAAAAAGCACTGGATGTAGAGAAACATGGCTGCATATTGGCAGAGTCTAATGACATCAGAAAGGGTGTCCAAGAAAAAGAAACATCACTGAAGGAGCTTGATGTGCTGTTATTGCAGGGTCATTCTAAATTTTAAGCTAGCTCTTTTTTTTATAGTGTTTTCTTACTTTCTCTTGCTAACCCATTCTCCAGATCAACATGAATGCTATCCAAAGGGTTGAACACTTACCACAACACAAAGAGAAGGGGAAAAAACACGTGTTCAACCAATAGTGTTTGCGACTGACCATTTGTTTATTGACAATTGTAATTACAAGTCTAAAACGGGCTGACCAAAAGGCAGTCATTCAGGTACTGTTTTGAATTTGATTAAATTGGCTAACTCCAGAAGAAATTTTGCCATGTCCATGCTGTTACTTGACATTTGTAGTTTTGTATTTTGCTCTTGACTTCTGTTAGAAGGTCTTTGAAAAGTTTTTGAATTTTAAGGCTGAAAGTTTGTACGAACCCTGTTATAGAATAATTCCTTTACTATAATGTCCAGTGTAATTTTACTTTATGTGGTGTCCGTTGTTTAGTAAAGAACTTTTAATCCGTTGTTTTAGTTCTTGAGCTGTAAGCTCTGGAGCTTTTAGATTTGGCTTTGTCCATCCGTCCAGCATCTGGCCAGAGGTGACATACGTGCACTTTTCTCTGAAATTAATGGACAAATTTCTTTCAAACTATGTATTTAGTTAGGAAATAGTAAACCCTACCAGATAACATGGTAACGTCATAATTTGTTGTGTTTTATTTTTCTAATCATATTTTCTCCCAAACTACTGGAGGGATTTGTTTCAAGTTTGGCATGTACTTAGATTTACCCGTGCCTCCAAGGTAAAACCAAACTTATGCAAACTGAGTTATGTAATCATCATGATTTCATAATTTAAAAGAATATTGTAAAATATTTTTTTAAATTTTTTAATTTTTTTTTAAAAATTGTGTATGTAATTAGAGCGTAAGCATTGTGCATTTGTGTTTGTGTGTGTTTTTTGGGGGGTAGATAGGGTAGGTGGGTTAAAATTTGTTTACTACTTAGTATTAAATGTTTAATGGTAGATGAAGTAGTTTAGTGCGTTTGCTCTCTGCAAGTTCTTTTATAATTTATTCTACAACTAACGAAGAGATAAAAACAATGTTTCAAACACCAGCTACCAATTTTTGATTTTTTAAAAACCTTTTTCAAGTAACACCATGAACTGATTCTTACAAACTAGTCAGCAACTTAGGAAATGAGGCGCTGGAAATGGTGTTTGGATGTTGACAAGCAGGATCCTCATACATTATAATTGCAGGATTATGTAAATTTATGGTAATGTGACTATTGTTAGTTAACTTGTATGAAAGTATGCCTTACACAGTTACAATACTCTTATTAGGAATGATGGTGATGGGAATAAAGCCAGTAGAAACAGCAACAGACAGTGCAGTTCAGTTTTCACACTCATCTTTGTAAATGGCTTGCATTTCAGATGAATGTAAACATAAGTTTGCATTGTACTGTATTGCAATAGAGTGTTTTGTAGTGTAGTTTAGTCTATTGTATGTGTTGTAATGTTTGCATATGAGATGAATAAATTTGTATTGCAGTGTATTGTTTTGCATTCACAGTTGTGTAGTGCAAGGTAGTTAAGCGTAAAACATTGTACAGGGCTCGAAATTAGCAGGGGCCCGGGGCCAAAAACCCGCAAAGTTGATTTCGGGCTCGGAAAGTTGAAAAACGAAGGGCCCGCTTGGCCCGCAAAATAATTCGTCTGCTACAGCTAGCTCTACTCTGCAGTTTCGTATTTGGGCCAAGGGAAGCAGCCCACACCGGTAAGATTTTTTGTTAGGTTACTCATATTACAAATTTAATGATGTGTATTGTGCAATACTCAGTCACAAAACTGAAAAGTATTATACAAGAGACTCACTTGATTTTTTTCTATTTTGTTTAATGGCCATTTCAGGCTCACTAGTCACTGGAATATGTGTGTCACTGAATGTGTGTGTGTGGTTTTTTTCCCCTTTTTTGTTGGTAATGTTTGAAAGTGAAAGAAAAGGCAAATAAAAATGACATCACTCAGGAAATTCAATTGTTTTTATTTTAGATTATCAGACACATTGTACTTTCTACTTATTATATTGTCAATAATTCTTTTGTTTTTTGTTTGCATTATTTTTCAAGTTGGGCCCCGAAAGTTGCTTGTGGGCCCTCAAATTTTTCAATCAAGGGGCCCGATGGCCCCCAAAGAAAAAAGTTAATTTCTAGCCCTGGTGTATGTGTAGTGTATGTGTTGTTGCGGCTCTATGTGCGATGAATAAATTGGCATAATTTGTAAAAAAAAATTGTATAATGTAAAAAAATTGTATAATGTATTGCAGCATAATATTTTCTAGCAGTGTAATGTAGTGTAGTGTATTTTATCACTTAACCTTTTCATCCAAAACCAGGATAGCTGGGACTTGCCAAAAACCTTTCACAAGAGTCATACGAATCTCACAAGTGGAGAAGCGAACGCAAGCCTTGACTAGTTTCAGCGATGCAGTGTGATTCAGTCGTTGTATCTTGGACCTGTTGTCAGATGTGGTATCATATTACACTCTAAAGGTTTTAGAATAAATCCAAGTTCTTAATGTTTTATTTGTATTTGGGTGGTGCTGTGAGTTTGTTTTTTGTCTGCTTTATACTAATACTAGTAATAGTTAACTGAGAATAAAGCAAAACCGACCAGTCTCTTTGCTGGAAGCTGCACTCACTAACTCCTGCTGCAGTGTGACCAAAGTTGATCAATACCATGTTGCCAATAGGATTACCTGTTATGTTGCCTTTTGTTTGGCCGTATAGAACTTCTGCTGGTATTTATGCACTGTTTTATTGGCTATGCTTGGATTCCTATTCCTAACTTCACTTCGTAAGAATGGTGCAAATATAATATATATATATATAATCTGCAAAGTCTGCATACCATGTTGTGCAGTCAAAGGCAGGAAGTTATGATAAATTGTTTCTTATTATTATACTACATTATCATTATGCGGTTCTTTATAGTTGAATACTTTTTAGTTGACATCACTCCAAAACTAGACAACAAAACCATGCATACGGACCATACTGAAATGTGTAAACTGTTATTATATTTATTATATTCATATTATCTAGTTATTTATTTGTAATTATTAATTTCAATATTGTTAATTTTTATAATAACTTACTGATCTAGGTAATTGTAAGTTACTGAGTCGACAGCTCAGTGGTCAGAGCGCACAAATTGTGTGAGTGCGTCTTGGGCGACGTGGGTTCGAATCCTGACTTCAGCAAACTATTTTGTGATTGCTGGATATTACGGGCCAGTGCCTTGAGAAGCTCTCTGAGCTTGTAAGTGCGCTATATAAGAGAAATCTCTTAATTTTTTTCTTTTTCATAAGAAACTCACATATAATTTGTATAATTTGATTGTGCAAACAGTATAGTGAGATTGAGATAAATATTATTTGAAATGATTAATGCCTGTGAGTAAACTTAGAGGATGATGAGAGGTAGAGAGAGAGAGAGAGAGAGAGAGAGAGAGAGAGAGAGAGAGAGAGAGAGAGAGAGAGAGAGAGAGAGAGAGAGAGAGAGAGAGAGAGAAGGTGAGGAAGGAGGGGAGAGGGGGAGGAGGCTGTTCATTTGTTCTTGCAGTTCTGTGCTAGACAATAATAAGGTAGAGCAGGGATGCAGACAGTAGCAGAGTGAGGGAGGAGGGTGTTAGGAACCTGTTGGTGGGGGTGTTCAGGGTGGAGTACAGGCGCTTCAGGGTCTTAGGGGTGACGCGCCAGATGTTAGTAACATTTTTGCCTCACCTGCAAAACAAAATGAAAAAGAAGAAGAAGAAGAAGGAGAAGAAACAAAGCGACGTATCGCGAGGGTCAAAGACTTTTTTAAGCCTACATTTATATGATATGCCAAACCGTGCTATGCTAAGAAGTAGAAGAGCCTTAGATTACTCCTGATCCCTTGCAAAGTTATGTAAACTGTTAGGCAAAAAGGGGGAGGAAGAGTTGGAAAGAAGAGAGAGAGAGAGAGAGAGAGAGAGAGAGGAGGAAATGGAACGGAGGAAGGAGGGAGAGTGAAGAATTGTGGAGGTGGAAAAGGGGGCATATGATGGCGTAGGAAGAGGAGGGGAGAAAGAGTAATCAAACCTGATTCTTTGTACGCTATTTTAATATACATAATGTATTACATGGTAACACAATGGAGTCGGAGAAAGGGAGGGGAGGGAATGAGAGAGAGAGAGAGAGAGAGAGAGAGAGAGAGAGAGAGAGAGAGAGAGAGAGGGGGGGGGGGGGGGGGGGCAGACACTGGGCATATCGATTCTTAATTCTATAAATTGTTGGATGGTAAGCGGAGGAAAATTAGTTAATTTAGTTAGTCATTGTTTATAGGATCCAGCGAGACAGGTATTAGTACTAACACATTTTAGCCAAGGATGGTGGAGAAAGAGAGAGAGAGAGAGAGAGAGAGAGAGAGAGAGAGAGAGAGAGAGAGAGAGAGAGAGATTGTCAAATTGGATTTTGGTATAAAAACTGAGAACGTATAAGCTATAACTATAAAACCTATGAAAGTCATACAGTGTTATCCTCGGTGGAAGCTTTCCCCAGCTCTGCCTGTCTGGTGGTGATACACTCAAAACAAAGGTAGAATGTACGCGGGTTACTCACTCAGTCAGCAGGAGCGTGGGAAAGAGTTCACTACTCACATCTTACTCATCTCTCTTCCCCACACCTTGAAACTGGGACAGATAGAAAAGCAGTTCAGGGTTATTTCCTAGGCAGGTAGGGTAGAATTTCTGTCTTTCAGTCTGTGTGTGTGTGCGTGTGTGTATGCGTGTGTGTATGTCTCTCTCTCTCTCTCTCTCTCTCTCTCTCTCTCTCTCTCTCTCTCTCTCTCTCTCTCTCTCTCTCTCTCTCTCTCTCTCTCTCCCTCTCCCTATCCCTCTCTCTAGCTATCTTCCCCTCTTTCTTTCCCTCCTTCCCCTATCACTTCTCTCTGCCTCTTTTTCACTCTCCCTTTCTCCTTCCATCTCCAACTCTTGTTTCTATCTTTATCCATCACCCTCTCCCTCAACTTTCTCCCCCACTCACCCCTCAATAAAACAACTAAAAGCAAACCAACCACACTTCAAAGGTAATTAATTAGGTAAAAGAGCAGGTCACTTCCCCTTTCTCGCGGTTGTTTGACCTTACACTTTGATCTTCCCTTCAAAATCAGCATCACACCCTTAATTCTCTCAACTGTCACCTCTTACCTGACCTTGCAAATTCCCCCCACTCTCTGTTTATTGAGGTTTATTTTAAAGGGTTTGGGGGAAGGTGATGGGGGAAGGAGTATCGGGTGGACCACACACCTCTCTCCTCCATTTTTCTCCTACCTTTCTCCCAGTCTCTCAGGCGGAACGACAAAGAGAAAAAAAAGAGCAGCATAATATAAGCAAAAGGGTATGATGGTACAGAAAAGGGAGGGTAGCAACAGTATGACTAATCGGACAAGATAGTGCTATTGCATGACTGTATGGAAAAGGTCTGCAGCCGTTGAAAACAGCTTTCTGCTTGGCTCCTGTCAGACCGCTCGCTTCCTTGCAAAAAAACTGCCAGCTGTCCGCTACACGGGCTCTGTTTAAGGCGCTGCTAGACCTGTTCTGCAAGATGGAACATTGAGTCGGGCGTTGTTGGGTAATCATGTACTGAAAACTGCCAGCTTTCCGTTACCTAGACCTGTTTTGCAAGACTTAACACTGAGCGCCTTAAGTCAGGCTTTCCTTGGGAATCATGGAATGAATACTGTTGTTAATGTTAAAGACTGATAAACGAATTTCTATCATTTTAGCATCCTCGAAAGTTGTTGGGGCACCACAGATGATCGTTTAACCAGCGTACTCCATCTTTCTCTGTCCTCAGCAACCGATATGGCTTCGCTCAGTGTCAAGCCAGTCCATTCTCGAATGTTGTCCTCCCACCTCTTTTTCTGTCTCCCTCTCCTTTTGCCTCCTTGCACCGTGCTTTGCAGGATGGTCTTTGCAAGGTCTGTTGCTATAGTGAGGTGGCCATACCATCGGAGTTTTCGTTTGTTCACCACTGTGAGCATGTTATCGTATTGTCCAATGGCTTGTGTGATGGTCTGTCGGACTTCGTTGTTGGTGATGTGCTGGGTATAGGAAATGCCCAGAAGTCTGTTGTAGCAGACTGAGAAATTATGAGAGTGACGCGTACCAGGCCGGCAAAAGTCTTAAGAAAGCCGGATGAGATTCAGCCAGTCAGTGTAATTCCAGGAGACCAGCGTACAATCATTCTCACCTCTCTTAGCATCAGGCTCGAGGGCATTGTTGAATTGTGTGTTGGGGGCATTAAGGGGCGTGAAAATGTGAGAAGCCGTAGCCTTTGATAAAATGTGCAGTTTTCTTCGCATCTGCAGTTTGGCGGTTGAATCGATGACGCTCACCGCTACACGCGTGTTAGCTAATGTGCAGTTTGTATTAGCAGGTATTAGGCATCTATATAATAGGTGCATTGCAATTTGGTGGTAGAATGGACTTACAGAGTACAGCGGTGTTGGCTATTGGATAACTGGATGCAGAACTTTAGTGCTTTATACTGTGCATTTTATTAGGAGCTGCAGTTTGGTCATGGAAATTCTACGGTCTTGTTGGCTACTAGGACAACTAATAATTACACAGTTTTTGGCGTTATTATGGATTTTGCTGTCAAAAAGTCATCACATATATTTTCCTAGCAGCTTATTTATTTATTTATTTATTATTTATTTATTTATATGTAAATATAAGAACAGTTGAATAAATAAATAAATCTTAATAGCGGCAGTTTGTATTTTTATACAATAAACGATTATTTATTTATATATGTAACTATATAAGAACAATTGAATAAATCTTAGAAGCGGCAGTTTTCATTTTTAAACAAGAAACTATGCTTATATTTGCTTACTGATTGTCTTAATCTGTTACAGCTTACGGTATCGTTTGTTAAAATATTGCACAATTTGTACATTTGGATTGTCAACATTTTTTTAAAAATGATATCCAGTTAAAGATGGCAGGTATGTCTGCATAATTTCAGATTGTATATAAGATTGTCAGATTGTCTGAAGTGTCATCATATTTCTCTTCCTCTATTTATTCTTCACGTGGAAGTGTTGCGTAATAATAATAATGCAAGTTGTAACATAGGCCTCGTCCAGCAGATTGCAAGTCCCTGGAAGTTTGTAAGATTCAAAACTATTGAATGCGTACATTTATCTGTAATTGTATGATTCGTTGTGATGTGAGAAAGTCTAGTTGTGTCGGTCGGCATATCTCCGTAGATTTAAAGCTTTTTCTTGTGGTTACATAATTCCTCGTCATCAGTGCACATTTTGTGGCCATTGGCAATGTCGTCAAGTTCATGCGCTGAACTACTCTTCGCCTTTTTGGAAGATTGGGTGTTTTAAAAGTTGAGCTTGCAATACTTAGCAGCTGCAGTTCCTAGTGATACCTGTAGAAAATATAATCTGCCTAGAAGCCTGATATTTCTCCACACCTGTGGAGGGTAAAGATCCCCCATCAATTTTATTACGTCATATCTCTGATACAGTGCAGCATCACACACACACACACACACACACACACAAACACGGACACACGGACCCACAGAGAAATATGCACAAACGCTTAGCACTGCATCCTCCCCCTACCTCTCCCCCTCCTCCCCACATACGTCCTCCCTCTTCACACACACAGACTTCACGATGACGAAGCTCTCCCTCGAGCTTAGTTTGCAAGTTTATGAAGAATGTTTAGCTGACACGGTGCAAGGAGGCAGAATAAGAGGGAGACAGAAAAAAGATATGGGAGGACAACATTCGAGAATGGAGTGGCTTGACACTGAGTGAAGCCATGAGGGTTGCTGAGGACAGAGAAAAATGGAGTACTCTGGTTAAACGATCATCTGTGGTGCCACAACGACTTTCGAGTTACGGGATAGGACAGGATAGGATAGGATAGTCGACCTCTATCCCCTCCTCCCCATTTCCATCCCCTCAATTACTTTACTGAGACTATTTTCAGCTTCTTTAATTTTAACCACCACTTCCCTCCTTACCATCCCGCTGCCTCCTTTCCCCTTGCCCCAGACACCATACACACTCTTCTCATTGCTGTACTTACAGAGGTGCCAACCCTTACGATTTCGCCGTAAGATCTTACGGTCAAATTTATATCTTACGGTCTTATGGTCAAAATAAAAATTTTCCGGCGAAGAAGTTATACAAATTGTACGGTTTGCGAACACCGCATTGACGCAAAATTTTTGTGAAAACTGTGTTAAGTTGCCCAAGGCTAGTATAGAACAAGCAGCTAGTAAAGCTATAGTAGCCAATGACATCGAGCTTTATTTATTTATTTATTTATTTTATTTATTTAATCGTTCTTATATAGCGCTTTTCCAGCTCAAGAGCTGCTCAAGGCGCTGGCCGATACAGGATCTAACTCAAGCCGCCCGAGACGCCCCCCTGCAGCCTTTGGGCACATGGTCTGACGCCCGGACAACTGAGCATAATCCTGGGCAGCCAGGGATGGGGGAGAAGGACCAAGTGCATGCTGGGTGTGTTCTTGTTACCGGCACTCACCCGTCTAGGACATGAGCGTCAGGATCTTTAAAGTCCGTTATGATGGAATGTATGCGGCACAGACTAGACCTCGGTTTATACTCTCATCCAAAGGAGTAGGAAAACAGGAGTAAAGTGTCTTTCCCAGGGACACAACACAATGGCCCGGCTAGGGCTCGAACCCGGGACCTTCTGATCCGCAAGCCGAAGCACTACCATTAGACCACAGTGCCTCCTGTTACGCTTTACATTAATATAATCAACCGCGCCTGTTCATTGGTTACCTAGCTTAGTAACCATTTGCAAGTAACTTTTGTAGCTGCAATAGCGCCATCTAGATAGAAAATAGCGTTAAGTTCATATCTGGAAATGTAGTGACTTCACATTGATGAATTTGACATGTTTTTGGTTATCAATTAGCATACCAATAGTGCATTTTTATGCTGGTAATTTTTGCCCTCGGGATGAACTTTTTGGAGTGCTAGACTATCGGTTTAAGGTAACTAATTTTGGTCTCGTGCTTTGTCATTCTGAACACATGGCAAAACAAGAATTGTGGAGACATGCAGAGGTTGCTGATATTAGGTTGAGGGAAAATGCCCGAGTCTTGTCCTTAGACTATTTCATAGATCGCTTTCCATGCATGCTTCAAGAGGCGACCAGTCGAGATAAAGTTCATAGTGAATTTCTGGACTACCAGGCAGAGACATCCCTACCTTGGAAGTGACCGAACAGCAGAATGCTGAGGAACAGTGGCAGGTGATGTCAAGACTGACAGACCACAATGGAAGTCTCAGATTCAAGAACCTAGCCAGGGTCATGCATGGAATCCTGCTGATTCCAGTGTCTAACTGTGCTTGTGAGCGCATTTTTTCCATGGTGAGGAAAAACAAGACTGACTTTAGAGGAACTATGCAGCCTAGCACTTTAAGTGCCCTCATGGTTCTGAAGTCTGACGACTTGTTGCGGACCTGCAAGTCTGCAACTAAGATGTCCCAGCAGTAATCCCTTTTGCAGCTATGTACAGTGTATATATTTTGTATATACTATTGGTGAGTTTTTACTTTCTTTATTTTTTCAATATTCACTTTCATTTTGAGAAAAAAAAAATATTGGGGACACATTGCGTGTTCTTGAGCATGTGAAAAAAAATCTTACTGACAAATTTTGGATTTTACTGACAAATTTACAAAATCTTACTGCGAAATCGTATAGGGGCTTGGCACCTCTGTACTTAGCACTTCAGCCTGAATGTCTAAAATCCAAATAGGACATGCTGCAACAACTACGTCCATACTATGGGCCATAGTTAGGGAGTGCGTCTTGGGTGACGTGGTTTCGAATCCTGACTTCAGAAAACTATTGTGTGATTGCTGGATATTACGGGCCAGCGCCTTGAGAAGCTCTCTGAGCTTGTAAGTGCGCTATATAAGAGAAATCTCTCCTTTTTTCTTCTTCTACTTCTAGTACTACTACTAATTATTTTTTTTGATCACAAGTTGTCACTCAGATAATGTTTTTAATAGAACCCCTGTAGGAATACACAATACACGGTCGTTCTAACCCCGTGTTTCTGGTGATGACTTCAGGCTCAACACGATATAGTTTTGGTCAATAACAGGAGATAGCTTCTCGCTGCTATTGTATATAATTCTATATATATACGAATTACAATGCTTGACGACAATTGAGACTTAAAAAAAAAAAAACATCCGTGAAAAAAAAATCCGTGTGCTTTTTCAGATTAAAAAAATCAATGCGAGCGATTTATTGGTTGTGAGATGCTGTTGTGGCAAAACAGTTTTATCTTGAGATTTCATTAATCACGTTTTTTTGGCAGCAACGCTCCATCTGTTAGCAGATCATCATCAACTCTAAATCATTTTCTGCAGCAGCAGCACACTTATACAGTCTACCGAACTTAATAGTGTTAGAAAGTCTGTTAATGGGTTTTAGAGCATCTCCAACTATGTTTTTTATTTAAAGGTAGACGCTCGTTATTTGCAGCAACCATGCGTTTCCATTCACTTTGACCAAGCCTCCATTCATGTTGATGCTATACTTGAACTGTCATAATCATCGTTAGCACCCTTTGAGCGTGTGTTTTCATCAAAATCATTATCAGAATGGCAGTGAGAGTGCAAAAGACGGTGCGCTTTTCACCAATGTTGGTGACGAGTTGTGAGACGCTGCCTAGCAGCAGTAGTGGCTCTTATGGTGACCAGGACTTTATCTGTGGTGATTGTGAGGGTGAGGGTGACTCTGACGGTGATTCCTCCAGTTTGGGATTATCCAGTTCCGACGACGTGGACGACGATGTTGGCGCGGCGAACGAGTGTTTGTCTGCTATGGAGAACTTCGGTGTAAGTGGCTGTCATGATTTCTCTAGTATTTCATTCAGTCAGTAGTAGGTCAGTACAGCTCAACTGTCAGTATATCATAAATCAGTTTATATCAGTCAACCAATAAAACAGTCAGTCAGACAAGATGTCAAAAAATCAAACGCTCATCACTTATAAAGAAGGAGAAAAAAGTTGTGTGAGTCCACCGATCATTTAAATTAGTCAGTTAATCATCTTGATCAGTCAGATCGAGTTTTCATTAAGCCAGCCACTTCATTGATCGATCAGTTATTCTTCCATCTATTGCAGTGATGTCCCGAGGCCTCTGACATCGGTCATGGTCCGATTCGTTTGGAAAATGACCGAATGCAAACACCTGTGTCCCGTCAAATGTCCGATTCTATTGCGAAATTAGCGGTCATTGTCCGATAGTATTATGACTAGAGCGGTCACTGCAAGAAACATCTGTACAAACTGGAGTGTCAAAGCCGTTAAAACGAGTTTGAATTGTGGCCAATGCTAGACTATTATCACTCCTTAGTACATTCCGTCGAACAACAAAAGGGCCGCAACTCTCAAAATTTGAAAGGGAAATAACCGACACCATACTTCCTCTGCAACGATCTTAAAGAAGCACCATTAATCGGTTCGCTTCACAATCTGAATGTCCTATTGCTTTTATGTAGTCAGGACATGATGTCCGATTAGTTTTATGATTTAGGACATTTTGTCCTATTGCCCTCTAATCCTAGGAACACCACTGTATTGAACAGTCAGCCAATGAGTTAGCAGAATTTTGTGTGCACGTGTCTGTTTATTATTATTTTCATGCATGTATTTTTAGTAAAACGTTTATGACTTTTTGCAATAAAGGGTTCATTTCTTTTGGAATCGCCATTAGATGTAGATCTGCTGACCACTTTTACACAGAGGGGTCATGACTGAGGCTGAAATGTTCCAGTTCAGTGTCCACTTGAATAGCGCACTATTTGCCTTGATGGCATGCTCGGGGCCCTGTAAAAAGTGTACAAATTCGGACGTGGAGCTCGAGTCCAATTGATCCTTGTCCAAGAGCTCCAGGTGCTGATGTTGTGGTACCGTTGTATCGTGATCGTCCAAGCGGAAGGTTTACTGGCACGTAAAGTAGGTCACAGTGGCTATAGTCACTGTAGTGGTGATGTTGAGCGGAGTTTTAGTACCAATGCTAAACTACTTTAACAACGCCTCGCGACACATCCTTTTAACATTCACAGTGAGTGCTGTCCCACTTTAAAAAAAAAAAAACCACAAAAACACAAGCTTGCAACAAGAAAAGTAACTCTTTCGAAAGTATAGTTAGATTTCAAAGCAATACATTCCGTAGTTGTTATGCCTATTAATAGCTACCGCTGTAGTGCTAAAAATATCATCTACTAAAACCGGTAAGAAGAGGACGCACCCATAACAAAGTAGTGTTTAGGTTGATAAAATAGTCCCTGTCCTACCCTACACATCAAGGACGCACTTTTGAAGCCGCGTGGCTCCTTCAGAAATAGTTTCAGAGGTCACAGGGCTGGTATACCGTTAAACAAGGGAAATAACTCCCTGTCAGAAATTAAAATGGAAACTTCCAGCTTCCGCGGTTGGGTTGAGCAAGGAAAGCCCACTTCGTTTCATGTAATAACTGTAATGCCATTTTCTAAAAGGGTAAACCCATCTTCGCCAAAAAATATAAAATTCTTTGACTGGGCCTTTTAATAATAGTACTAAAATGCTTTGCTTTACTTTCATTGTGGACGGGCGTAGTGGTCTTTCTAGTACTTACTATGATCCTGTGCTGAACTTGTTTTGTACGATCATGATGTTGACAGTGTTGATAAATAACTGTGCCATTCATTCCTCGATGCTCTAAGCAACGCTAGTCGTAAGTGTTGTAGATAATTCATTTAATACGGTTCTAACCTACCTAATTTCATAATATAATAATTACTTCTCATACAGGGCTTCTCAAGCTCAAGGGAAGCTCGATGCGCTGACCGATACAGGATCTAACTCGAGCTGCCCGAGGCGCCCACTAGCAGCCTTTGGGCGCATCGTCTGACGCCCAGACCACTGAGCACCACCCTGAGCGACCGGTTATGGAGAGAAAGGGGCCTACAGCTTGCTGGGTGTAGTTTGCGTTGCCGGCGCTCACCCTTGTAGGACGTGAGCGTCAGGATCTTTAAAGTCCGAGCAGTGTTTGGGGGTGGGGTTAGGATGGGGTGCCTATGTGTGTTCACGAGCTCGCGTGCTTTTGTTCCCCCGTTGGGGTGTCGGGGGTTTCAGTATAAATAGTATCCCCACTTTCTGGAAATTTAGTGCTTTAAATTCCCACTGTCGCTGTCTTTCTCATTTGCTCTTTCTCATTCCTGCTCTTTTCTATCAATCTGCTATACTATCGTCTTCTTCGCTAGACCAGTCTCCTACCTTTTTTCTTGAAAAACTCTTCCGGGACAAGACTCCTTGTTTGTGTATGAGGTCTGTTGGATCAGCTTGGGAATATTGGACGCTTTCTGCCAGGTGGTCACTAGGGCTTCCTATGATGTTATTATTTAGCAATGTAGGCATTATTTATGTATGTGTTTTGTTGATAATTTATAATGATGTTTGTATTCTATTTTGTTTTTGTAAACGGGGGTTCGATAAGTTGGGGTGAAGCCTCAGCCGTCCCCTGCGTGGGATGTCTTTATTGTAAAGTGACTGGCTGGTGGAGGGCGTTCAGTTTTCCCACTAGGGTTGTTTCAGCAGATCTTTTATGCGGATTGGGGGTTGTCCGGTCCTGATTTGGCTCGGAAGAGTCCGCTGGACCTAAAGCAACAATTATGTAATGAAATGTAATGCGTGCTTTTGTTAGCGCGTTGTTTTCGAGAAAGAGAATAGGTCAGCCTGAAATGCGTCTGACTTATTTTATTGTTAGTTTTATTGTTGTAAAATATTATTTCGGGAAACCGTGCTGGACTCGGTACTACTATTCAAAAGCTTCACTAAGTAAGCCTTTAGTTTTGACAAAAATAAAAATAAAATAAAACACGTTTTGGGCCACTTCTTGATTGGTCTGCAGAGGTGCATTTTTCTTCTCCGCGCTACTATTTCTGTAGCTAGTGACCTTAGGCGGATTGTGTACATCATTTTGCTCGGATTAATTTTTAATGTCATAAATAAGCCTTTAAAACGTTTGTAATAATTTCCTTCATTCTGTTAACCTTGGTTTTCCACTCTCTTCACTAATATTGTTTTCTGTAGCTTGAGTGACCCAAGACGTTAGTGTTGTCTTCACACGGCGTAACTGAGACGGGCCGAGGCTGACGGGTGCAGCAGTGGCGAGGCCAACGTAAGCAGCCTCAGAGTCTCAGCTACGCAGTGTGTATTTACTATCAGAAGTTTTCACGCAGTTCCTATACCCTGCTGGGTCAGTGTTTGTTGACGTCAAGCTGACAACTGTGTCATTGAATGTTTAATGTAGGCGTACCTACCCGTAATAGGAATGGCGCTTTAACGCTGACATTTCAGTGTGCCAAGTTTAGACGCTTGAAGGTTAGATTAGAACATTCCCGTCAATTTCCCTTTCTCATTTCTGTTTTCTGAGGAAATACCTCCTTCACCCCCCCCCCCCCCCTCCTCTACCCCCCCCCCATCCCCTCCATCTACATACCCATTTTTTCACTCCCTCTCTCTCTCTGTCCTCTCTCTGTCCTCTCTCTCTCCTCTCTCTCTCTCTCTCTCTCTCTCTCTCTCTCTCTCTCTCTCTCTCTCTCTCTCTCTCTCTCTCTCTCCCCCCTTTCGTTTTCTCCTTTTTCTTTGTTGGACATATATCGTCAACTCTTTTTAACACTTTTTTTTCTTATTTTCCCTACCTCCTTTCTCTTTCTCCCCTCTCCCGCTCTCTCTCTCTTTTTCTCCCTCCCTCTCTCTGTCTCTCTCTCTGTTTCTCTCTTTCTCCCTCCCTCTCTGTCTCTTTCGTGCTCCCCAATTTGTCTGTTTCTGTAACACAATCAGACTATTTGACCCTGTACCTGTAACTGTTTACTCTTTGATTTCAGTAGTAGCTTTTTATAGAAGCCTACGACTCATCAACCATATCAACTTACAAACCTTTCCAACTTTGCACTGTGGACTGCATTTATACGTTTGATTACACCCTCTCCCCATCTTCTCACCCTCCCACCTTCCACCGTACCCCCTTTGCTCCTCTCCCCCCTCCCCCTCCCCTCCCGTTACCCGTTACCCGTTATTATTCCTCGTCACACTCTCGACATTTTGACTTGGGGTGTATTTGACTGTTAGTTCGTTGAACATTTGACAATAGTAGCGTTTTATTGAGATAGATCTATGACTCATATGTATGATTGTCAAGGAGGGTTTGAATAGGTGCAGTAGATCCGCGTTGATATGTTTATTTTTTGAAGTGGCAAAGCTCAGTTGAGCCTGTCATACGTGACAGTGCCTTAACCTGCCCGATGTGGACACAGAGTAGTGAAACACAGTATGGCTCAAAGCATTTGGAGCTGTTAGGTATGTGCGCTGTATTGGACAATCTGTTAGTATTGCTGCAAGACAGCGCACTAATAAGCTATAATCGTATTATAAGCATCGTGCTATTTCCACCACGGTATCTTGTGTGTGTGTGTGTGTGTGTGTGTGTGTGTGTGTGGGTGTGTGTGTGTGTGTCTCTCTCTCTCTCTCTCTCTCTCTCTCTCTCTCTCTCTCTCTCTCTCTCTCTCTCTCTCTCTCTTTCTCTCTCTCTAAGCAACAAAGAATGGAGCTAAAAATATCAATGCTCAGAGTATTCAACTCATTAAATCCCCTAAGGAAATTAAACGTATGATTGAAGAGAGGTCAACGAAACATGTTGTATTTGATACACATTTTGCTGTAGACTGTAGACTTTCGAGAACAGTTTTTACTATGGCTAACAGAATAATGTTGAATGCCATAAAAACAAAGTATTGTCCAGATGTCCATTGTGTATGCAATGAGACTTTTTCATTATATCATTTACTTTTTGGCTGCCGTCATTTTCTGCCTGTACTAAATGTGCATCTGCATGACATAAGAACATTAGATGAGATTAATTGTCATCAAAGTGCATTGTTAGCAAAACTCTTGTTGGATTCTCCTGTGGCTAGATTTGTGTAAACATTTTTTTATATATTTAATTTTATTTTATTTTATTATTCCCCCCCCCCCCCCTTTCCCTCCCGTCTTATCATCTTTGGTGGAAAAGACGTAAATAAAACAACCAACCAACCAACCATCTCTCTCTCTCTCTCTCTCTCTCTCTCTCTCTCTCTCTCTCTCTCTCTCTCTCTCTCTCTCTCTCTCTCTCTCTCTCTCTCTCTCTCTCGCTCTCTCTCTATCTCTCTCTGAATTCTCTTTAATTTCATTGTTTTAGGCGAATTTTTCCATATTTTAGAGTGCAGATTGTGAAAAAAAAGTATCCCGCTGAAACTGTCAGTGCCGGGCAGTTGAAAAGACTGTTTTGCACTGGGCAGAACATCTATAGGTGTGTGAACATAAATTGTACTGCTGGCCACACTGCGTAGCTGAGACTAGCCGAGACTGACGTTGGCCTCTCCACTTGTCAGAGATACTCGGCCAGTCTCAACAACGCTGTGTAAGTACTGGCTACATCAGTACATGGTTTCCCCCGTTATATATATACATATATCTGCCTCCTTCTCTCTCTCTTTCTCTTCCCCCTCTCTCCCTCCCTCCCTCCCTCCCGCTATCCCCATCGTCTCTGTATGTGGATGTGCTTACATTACACGCTCTAGAAGTGTGCATTTACCCACATGCGTTATAATTGTCTATAATTTATCCCCTCCCCCCCCCCCTTTCCTCCCCAACACTCTTTCACGGGCCTTGTGCGTAGTTGTGCTTACTTAGCAGGTGTATATTGCTTCGGTAATGGGCAATATCCACACTGCGTAGCTGAGACTCGCCGAGGATTACGGTTGCCGCTCCACACTTGCCGGCGAAGAGGACAACGTAGACCACGGCTGGCCCCAGTGTGGACAAACTCCTGAACTGAATGGCTTGACAATGCAGAGTAGCACTGAGCTGCCCGAGTTACCTTTAATGCTATTATTGTTGTATACAGGGAGTATAATATTGGAATCCTGCTTATTAACATTCTGATAGACGTAAGACAGACTTAGGGTGGGTGGGGGTGACAAGTGTGTGAAAGAGAGGGAGTGTTGGGGGAGGGGGAGGGGACGGAGGGTGTCTGTGGTGGTTCTATCTCTAGTGCAGCCCGTTCAAATGTCCTAGTAATAATTATTATGTTGCATAACTTAGAGTGTGTGTGTGCATAACTATACATGCATGCCTGCATGTGTGTGTGTGTGTGTGCGTGTGTGTGTGAGTGCGCGCGCTTGTGCGTCTGTATGTGCGTGCTCGCTGAGTACCTCTCTGTCAGTGCGTCGGTCTTTCTGTGTGTCTGTCTGTCTGCCTGCGTGACTACACCCCCGTGTTGCTTATATTTAGGCAGGAGTCATTTGAATGTGGCCCTGGGGTAGTGCAGCGAGCGACCACGCCAACCTGTTCATAAGCGTTTCTATTCAACAGGTCGCTATATCGAGCGTTAAGCGTTTGATCATTGCACTAGCAGTTGTGATACGACGCCGAAAAGGCTTGTTTGGATTGTGTGATCATCTGATCCTTTACAAGTTCCAAGTTACAGCAATGGAGGAAAATATCGCCACGGCGTTTTATTTTCCCACAGTGTAGTACTGTATACCTGTGTAGGAGTCGGATATTTCGGATGATCAGGTAGCAGTTTTGTGATAAGGCGCTGAAATTACGTGTTTAGAGTGTGTGATCATCTAACATTAATCGTGGAAATCATTGGTTGTTTTTGTTTTTTTCTTCTGACTGTGTATATAGTATGTATTTACATTTGTAGTTGTGGGATATTTCGGATTATCAGGTGGCCGGTTTGTGACAAGGCGCTGGAAAAGCGTGTTTGGAATGTGGGATTGTGATAATCTGTTGCGTATTTGATGTCTTACTGTACAGCTGGAAATGTGTTGAGTGTTGCATTGCATTCACAGGAACAGACGCTAAGCAAAGAGCTTTTTAATAGATCTACTAATACAATAAAAAGACAGTCTTGGAGCATGCTACAATCTGTTTCCGCTTGTGCCGAAAGCGAGGCTACGACAGAGACATGTTGAAATATCGCATTTTAGAGTGCTTTATGTACCAACATTGCGTGATCAATGTTTCATGTTATGTAGAATAATAATAATACTAGCGTACAGTAAACGGTCTCCAGCGACGGTGTGGGGACTGCTAAGACACGTTGGAATATGCCATAATGTATTCATACTACAGCTTGTTGTTCACAGTGGGCGACATTTAAATTTATAAGAAACGCATGTCAAGGGCTCCATTTTTAAGTATTATTGTCAAGAGGTCCAGGTTGAGAAAAAGAGCGTTTGTTTGATAACAACGCTAGCGTTAGAAAGAGTGGCATTTAAGACATGGTTTTTAATTTTTTTTAAATATATAATTGTAATATTAGTCTTATCCATTACAGCGGTGTGCGTATTATAATTATATGTAATATACCATAGCAGATGCTGACTGTTGTGATAGGTCTGAATTAAACATCGTTGCATATGTTTTGTCTTTTGTTTCACATTGTTAAAAAAAAAAAAGGAAAAAAAATAATATCAACATGTATGGCAACGTCTGTTTTGAACAAAGGCTACCTTTGTGTGGGTGTGTGTGTGGGTGTGTGTGTATGTGTGTGTATATATATATATATATATATATATATATATATATATATATATATATATATATATATATAGAGAGAGAGAGAGAGAGAGAGAGAGAGAGAGAGAGAGAGAGAGAGAGAGAGAGAGAGAGAGAGAGAGAGAGAGAGAGAGAGATTTGAACTTGGGTCGCCCTGAATGGTAGGCGAATGTTTTACCCAGTAAGCTACCATGGCTTCCTAGAGAGAGAGAGAGAGAGAGAGAGAGAGAGGGAGAGAGGGAGAGAGAGAGAATTTTTTGAATGATTAACTTTTTTTTGTTTCTTTTCAAAACCAAGGTCTCGTATATTTGAATGTGGACTAGAAAGATCTTATTTCTACGTGATAATTAGACAGTTGTATTGTAATGTCATTCATGTGTATCCGCGATGGAACCATCTACCAAGGCAGGGCACGGACAGAACTCGCACATAATATTACCGGAAAATGTTTTTAAATATAAAATATCTTTTTTAAATTACAAATTTTATTTATTTATTATTTAATACAAGCAATTTTAACATAGCGCTTTCATCTAGATATACATTTTATTTATTATTTAATACGGGGAGTTTTAATATCGCGCATACATCTATTCTGACCGCTCTAGGCGCCTATATTTTTGGGTCTTCAATCATAGTTACTCAGTGTTTACAGTGCAACGATCCTGCTTGTATATTATATAGGGTTCATTTACCGAATCTCAAACTAGCGCTCAAAACTAATTAGCGGTTCCATTCTCCTCCTTCTGCCGTTCTTTTGATATTACACGCCAGTCTTTCAATGTGTCTTATGTTACTCATAATCATACGGAGGCTTCCTTCTTGCTATGCATTTTGAAGAACGATTCGTAGTTCAAGACCTTTTCCCTTATGCTTTACCGACCCACGCCACATTGATTATTGTGCTACTACAAGAATATTCATGGAGTACTTTAGACCTATAGGTGTGTTAAAATCAACAGAGGATAATTTACTGCGCCTATTTAATCTATTCTAGTTTTTAGTGATCAACAAAAAATGGCATGTTGATACTGTTTCCAACGATAGAGTCTGGGCTTGTTGCCGTGTCACCTTGCAACGAAATGTTTTGAAAGAATGGCCGTAGAATGTTCATTGCAGTCCTTTGTTGGGGAAAAAAAACACACCTAGTGTTGAAGCTGATTTATAACGTGTACAGCGTCTACTGGTTTGATCTCAGTTCATGTGTGTGTGTGTGTGTGTGAGAGAGAGAGAGAGAGAGAGATTGTGTGTGTGTGTGTGTGTGTGTTTTAAAAAGGAAACAGGAAGAGGCACTTATTTCTGCGTCTGGTGTAGTGGTTTGATTGAAAGATCGTAGTTGTCTTGCTGACCCCAACAGTTAATTATACTATTTCAGACTGAATTATATGAAGTCTACCTTTTCTGTCAAGTCTTGAGTCTTACAGCACTCGCTACTGTGTCGAAAGTGAAGCACCGTCCGGTGCGGTTAGCACTTGGATGGGTGACCGCTAAGGTGTGAAGCGACAAACAACAACGCCCCCAGTTGACTCAACTGTGATTGAGTACCTACTCTCTTGAGGGTGGGGAAGGTAAAGCAGCGAGGGAGAGAGTTGGGCATCACCCTCATTACGCTGGCCCAAGATAAGTGTGATCTCCAACATCACGCTCCCCTACGGCCACAAGGCTATGGGACTACCTTTACCTTTACCTTTTACCTTGAGTCTTACCGTGTTTATATTGGCCAATTTAGAGAGAAAGAGAGAGAGAGAGAGAGAGAGAGAGAGAGAGAGAGACGGGTGGGGAGGAAGGAGGGGGGGGGGTAGGCGCTAGGCCTAGGTGGGTTGGTTGGTTGGTTTCGTATAATGTTAGTTTTTGCACCTGAACGGGACAGCGCGGACTTTAAAGAGGAGTGGTGTACACAAAAAAAGCAAGTTAGACACACACACACAAACGCAAGTTTAGGAGGCATTATGCATGAACAAAGACAACATTATGAAGCGTTACTTCGGGAGAACGAGAGAACCGTGTCATGGCATAAAAGGCCAAGTTTGAAAGACGTGTTTTGACGCTTGTACTTGCATCCGTTACAAAAATACTAGCATTATAATGCATTCAATATAATTTATAAGGCATTCGCTGCACAACAGCGTTAGCTTAGAAATTTCAGTTGGATTGGATTTGGCTATATTGAAGAATACTTTCGTTGCGTTTTCGGGTAAAAATTTTCCATATTTTTGTTCAGTTGGGTACACAAACCATTTCTAGATGGTAGAAAGGAAAAAAAATAGAAAGAAATGGGGGAAGAAGAATAAAGAGGAGAAGAAGTACAAAGAGGAGAATGAGGAATGAGACTAACTTGTAAGTTTCACATTAAAGCATGACAAGGTCATGTTTGCTGTTCATACTTTTAAATTTAAGGCCGTTTATTTGAAGAACGTAAGGACCAATTTCCTGCCTCGCTGACGTTGAATGATTTGCCCAATCCGAGTATCAGAGACCTGTTGAGGTAGGGACGCATCCACTCAAACCACACAGTATTGTAGACTTCTGAGGCATACGCAAACACCGTTGTATCAAGTCTTGACAGACCACTGAGTATGCGCTAGGGCTTAGTCTTGATCGATGCTTGATCGATCACGGATGATACTCAGGCTGTGAGTTGCCTTACAGACCTAACAGTACACTTGCACTTCTCAGTCCCCTCCCCCTATCTCCCTTCACCCCCCTCTCCTCTCCAATGGTATGCACAAGTGTTATAGCTCCTATACTGGAGATCTACGCATAAGTCTTGGGAGGTCATAATGGATCATGCAAGTCCCGGCGAGCTAGGTGATGGTTGGCGTAGTGGTCCTTGGATCGAGCAAGGTTTATGTTCGGTGTCTTGGCGAGGAGAGTTCGACCCTAACCTCTACTCAGTTTTTGTGAGTTCTGGATCACGTTAGCCGTCGCCTTGAGAAGCCTAAAAAAAAAAAAAAGCTAACATAATTCTTAGACTTAATACCCTCTGAGGAGCCAACATCCTAGCAGCATTAGCGATCGCACGAGTTCGCAAACCTCAAGCTTGTAATAGGCATTATCCCTAAATAAACCGAAAGTAGAGTTGCTTCCCCTGAAAAGCGGTACAAAATACATGTTGACAGTACGCCTAAATAAACCGAAAGTAGGTCAATGAGAGTTGCTTCCCCTGAAAAGCGGTACAAAATACATGTTGACAGCTATTTAGGAAGTACTCCTATTGAGGCGCAGGGTTAAGACCTTATTTACAAAATGAGGTGCAGGGTTAAGAGATCATTTAAATAAATGAGGCGCTTGGTCAATAGCTTGATTTTTAAAAAAAAGTTCAGTTCAGTGGTGAAATTAACGTCCCCGGACACAATGCGTTTAGGGGACAATTTTAAAAAATAGAAAAATGAAGTACACTTTATACATTTTTTTTTATCAAAGGTGCAGTGTTAAGAGCTTATCATCTATAAATAAGGTGCACTGTTAAAATGCAGCGGTGAGCATGCAAAATGATACAGCTAGTAAAAAGCATGACCATCGAGTGTAGTGTCGAGAAGTAAGATTGATTATGATACATACGTGTGTTGCATTATGTTTTTGAGGTCAGGGAGGATAAGTTATGTTTGATTTTGTCAGCTTGCCAAACTTTAACAAGCTCCTGTGCACAAGTAAGTTTCAGAGAGAGAAAGAGAGAGAGAGAGAGAGAGAGAGAGAGAGAGAGAGAGAGAGAGAGGAGAGAGAGAGAGGGAGGCGGTGAAGTAAGAAAGGGGGAAAGAGTGAAGAAAAATGTAAAGGAAGAAAATAAACGGGAACATCATAACTGAGCAACAGAAAAATAGATCTATAGGTGTTTTTCTTTGTTGATAAGTTACCAATAGGCCCCAGGCATGTGTGTTGATGAACTCCAGTTGTTGTGGCCCACAGCAGTTGTTCCTAGGGAGTGGGGAAAGGGAGGGGCAGACAGCAGATTGAGGAAGAGAATGTTGTGGATGGGAGGGGGGGGGAGGGTCCAACAGAAAGCGAGAACGATAGGTATTTTGTTTTTTGGAAAGCGTTTCTCTTAGCCACATGTGCGACAAGACGTTTGGGAGTAGGACCACGGCACTGCAACAGTTGATAAGATTAAAAGGAGCCAGCTGCGATAGGTGTGTGTGTGTGAGAGAGGGAGAGAGAGAGAGAGAGAGAGAGAGAGAGAGCGTGCGAGAGGGAGAGGGAGCGTGCGAGAGGGAGAGAGAGGAGGTGAGCGAGTGTGTGTGTGAGAGAGACAAGATTAGAAATAGCCAGCTGTACGCTGAGAGAGATAAGATAAGAGAGAGAGAGAGAGAGAGAGAGAGAGAGAGAGAGAGAGAGAGAGAGAAAGAGAGAGAGAGAAGGAGGGAAGTAGAGAGAGAGGGAGCGGGGACCGCAGCACTGCAGCAATTCCTAAAATTATAAATAGCCAGCTGGACTTGTGTCTGTCAGTCCGTCCGTCTGTCTGTATGTGAAAGGGAAAACGAGACAGAGATGGCCAGTTTTAAGCATAAATTGATTGGTTGCGCTTGTGTGTAATGTTGAAACTCTGAGTGAGTTTGTGTGTAATGTTGAAACTGCTGTTGTTTGTAGTGGTAAACTTTTCACAAATCAAACTTCGAAGTAAGGGGTGGTGTGTGTGTGTGAGAGAGAGAGAGAGAGAGAGGCGGGGGGGGGGGGGGAGGGGCGAAGAAGGGGTTGATCTGGGGGCAGGGATGGAGGAAGGGAAGGTGGTGCTGATACATTTTTCTTGGACGACGGTCGTGCGTTCAGATTGAATTTGACAACGCCTTGACGGTTTTCAGCGCTTTCTTGCTTTGGTATCGTATAGTATTTAATTTTACCGCATAGAGAACATACTTATTTATTAAAATAATTATGTGAACGAGGAACAAACTCTCTATAAAGTCTCCCAAAGGCTCTCGTGCCAATTATAAGCAGAGATACGTAGGTAAACCTATTGAAGTGGTCTTTTTGGGGGGTTTGGTTGTTTGTTTGTTTTCTGCAGCACAGCACACAGAAATACATTATTTATTTATTTAATCACTTTTATATAGCGCTTTTCCTGCTTAAGTGCCGCTCAAGGCGCTGGCCAATACAAGATCTAACTCAACCCGCCCTGCTTGCCGCCTTTGGGCACATAGTGTGACGCCCAGGCGACCGAGCACAATTCTGGGCGACCGGAGACGGGGAGAATGGACTAGCGCGTGCTGAGTGTATTTTAGTAGCCGGTACTCACCCGTCTATGACATGAGCGTCAGGATCTTTAAAGTCCATGCGATAGAATGCGTGCGCGCGCAGACTAGACCTCGGTTTATACTCTCATCCCAAGGAGTAGGAGCGCATTGTCTCAGTTCCCCCCCCCCCCCCCCCTCCCCCCCCCCCCCCCCCCCCCCCCCCCCCCCCCCCCCCCCCATACCGTTAACTGCTTTTGAATCACTGCCTGTGCAGGCTGCAACGTTATCGTTCGACATTCGGCGCTACACTGCACTCCTGATACATCAATCAGTGTGCGCGGTATTAGCTTGTTTTCATCCGGATAACTTTAGGTTAGTCCGATAAATAAAATGTTAACGTCATATTACATTTACGTGCAACAACTGGTCTATGAATTGTCTGTTTGAAGGGTAGACACGGTCGAACCGTATAATTATGTTAGAATACATAAGGATCTGCATGTTATACATGGGCGTGAGGAGATTTCATTGATGCATGCACATAAACTTGAAGTATGCGTTTACTAGATGCAGCTTTGATGGACAGTTAACACGTTTAGCTTTTTAAATGGCATTGTTTTATATCCTGTACTGACGTCACCTCATAAATTCCCATCCCTGGGAAAGTTAAACGCATAGCTGTATAGATCGTTCAAAATTTCTTTAATAGTGTTAAAACTAGTGGTGTTTAGTGGTATCGTCTTTACATCGTTGTTTGGTAATGAACGCATAGGAGGGTAAACTTGCGTTCCTTTGGGTATGACACTTCAAAAAGAAGACAAAAAGCATTAGGGTGTGATTAACTCGCCTAAGAAAGTAGGATTGGAGTTAGCCCCCCCACACCTCTCCTCTCCACTCCCTACCCCCACTTAAAAAAAAAGTCTGTTTACGGTATCCCGACTGACCCAATTTTTGGCCCGACTCTAAACATTTTTTGGAGATCATCTGGGGAAAAAAAATTGAAAAAGGCCAAAAAAATCGCACCCTAGGTGGAAAAAGTTTAGAAAAAAAAAGAAGCCTTCCTACCGACCCTATTCCCCCCCCCCCCCCCCCATCTCCTCCCCTCTCCCTATGTTACCGTAAGCAGACATACTAGTTTTGTTGTCCTCTTCAGCATAACCTTGAAAGATAATATTTTATGATGAGGATCTATAGAACGCCCAAAAAACAATTATCCGGTCATTGCGCACTGCATGAATGAATAGTATTTCGTGATAAGAGAGATTAGTGTCAGCGAAAATGGTGCCAATTGCATGTGGATTAATATATTAATCATTTTCGAAAACTGTGATTGTGGTGCACGATCCAAACAAAAAAGAAATGCGATGCTATGCACTGCATGAGAGTATTTATTTTCGGACACAGGGAAAGATGTTAAATGAAGGAATTAACAAAATAACACGCGATGATGGAGCGGCAAGATTCGAGAATGAGTGCCGACAGCGTCAACAGCTACTCTACAGACACTCTGTCTGACGCTTCCGCCGATTCTTTAGAGTGGCCCCGAGATCACAGACCCTATTTTGATGGGACACAACTTCATAGAGAAAATACTGGCGCATTCACTGAAGAGATACGGTCTTTGTTAAATTCTGATGGGCTAGAATGTGGAGGAAGGAAGATGGATTTAAATCATTTTCCGTCGCTTCGGCACACTGAATCTTCGACCGGTATCACTCCTAGTTGGAATGCTTCAGACATTACTTTAGACTTGCTACACATCCTGCCCAACATTGGTGCCTTAAAAGCAGTGCCAGCCACGTCTAACATGGTCAATAACGACGATGACGAAAATAATGGTGATGACGAGGTTGAGACAGATAGTTTGGACTTGGAGTTTAACCGATCTGTCAGTGCTAATAAAACTGGAATGCCAGATAGAATTACGTTTGACCATGCCTTACTTGCTACAGACAAAACTGTGTTAGTGAAGGACCCTCAGCGTGAAAGTCATTGTCATGGATACAAGTTGGATGTAAATTCTTCCTCAGACACTTCATCAAACGCTAAAGTTCTGTCATGGATGGTAGACAACGAAGAATTTGACTGGTGTGGTAGCTCTGGATATGGTTACAGTGATACTACGAGTGACAGGACAATCACTTCCAACAATTCACAACGAGATTCGGATTCAGCATCGGCAGGAAGCGCCAGTCCACTCAAAATTCGTCATTCAGCAGCAGAAGACGGAAAGAAAACTGCATTACCTTCTGAAGCCAGGGATACAGCTACACTACCTTCACTGGGTACGGCTTCATTGGATCTTAATAAAACATCAGCTGGTCTGTGTGCTAAAACTTCAGTGAACGACGATAAAGCATTCGGCTGTGATCTTGCTGGTGCTGCAGAATCGGATGCTTTAAAGTTGACGTGCAAAATGTGCGGCAGGGTTATCGAGCAAGAGACTGCTCGCACTGTCGCCGAATCTTCAGACGAAACTTGTGATCAACTGTGCGCTTCTTGCGAGCAGCTTTGTACTTCTTCCGACCAGCTTCTTTCTTTGAAACAAATCCACAACAGGCGAGGCTGTCCGCAAAGTGCAGGTGCGAGTGAAAGTGTACTACCACTGTTGGAAGACGCCTTCATGGAATACGATTCGTTGAAAGATACTCGCGATTATTTGCATGATGTTGGTGCCATACTAACGCACGATGTGACTGGTATTGTGGGTGATACTGTGATCAATAATGCGACTGATGTGGATTCCAGTGTGAACAATAAAGTGCAAAATGAGGGTGCTATGACCTGTCCATCTCGGATTGATGCGAGAGCTCATGCGGTCCATTTGCATGCTCAGTGTGTCTCAAATGTGCATGATGTGGCATGTGATGTGGATGACGTGGTGCATGACGATGTGCATGAAAAAGGGTGTGACAATACTCGCAACCCTGATTCCATTGTATATGCATGTCTTACGCCAGATATCAAGACACCAGAAACAGATCCCGTGAACGATAAGGCAACAGATCGTACCAGCGACAAAGAAACGGCAGATCAAGACGCAAGTCTGGCACAGAACGCAAATACTACAAACGACGATTCTGACTCCGATGATTTCAAGAGTTTAGACTCCTTTTCCGATTCGGAAATTATTATTGCCAATAATTCAAACATTCAGAACAAAAGTCCCGGTGATGTGTCTGACAACAGGAAAAGGAAGGAGCCCAATTCCAAAATGAGACAGACTGAAAATAATGTGGGAGATACTACTACAGACGTTTTGCAATCGCGTCATAGTCTTGCAAATAACGGTGCTACAAGCAATGCCGCCACGGAGGGCATAGCGAATAACGTGACAACAGAACATTCTGGAAACAGCATTGTAAATATAGACAACTGTATTATAAGAGAACATACCGAGGACAGTATTACCACAGAAAATAACGTTGCCACGTTAACAGAAACTGCAGAAGACGAGAAGAACGATGGTACAGAAGAAATGGAAAAGCGTGCCTCGTCAGGAAGTGTAGCACAGAAAGAGCTAGTTCGTGGCTCAGACGATGGTTCTCAGTCGGACACGGATGACTTTGAAAGCGTCAAATCATATGTAGAAAACGTGGCTGAGGCTGATCCTGATGATACGGAGAGCAATAAACGTGTAGGCGTGGA
>CM072526.1:47035180-47122680 GCA_036898135.1 Oncomelania hupensis | reverse complement strand
TGTGTATCGCAGGCCACTGGAGCATCATACAGGTGTTATCACGGAAAGGCATCTACATGACAGAGGCAGGGAACATCACTGAGACAGTGCTGATGCAGACGGCTCCCTTCAAAGTGGTCAGTATGCATCCACTTCACACACGCACATGCTTACACACATGACAGTGGTCGTGATTGGGCTCTTAGCAGCCCGCTGGACCCTAAAAACATTGAATATCTATCTATCTATCTTACACACATGAGAATGCACATGAGAATGCGTGCATGAGTGTTCATACCAACATACATACATACACAGACACTTGCAAACATGCACAGCTCCAGCCATACAGGATGGTCAGGTTATCCTAGCATTCATTATAGCAGTATATTAAAGATTTTTCTTAGTACACTAAAGAGCATTATATTGCAGACACAAGATCAAAATTTAAGTGGCATATGAGTAGTACAAATAACGTTATTCAGTTCAATTTATTTTAATGTCTGTTCATATAGATATGATTTTAGGCCACACAGTCATTCTCACCCAAGTTCATTCAGCGGGCAATGTTTTTGCTGGGCTGTGCAACAAAATGGCAATAGACGACAAATAGCGGATTGTGTGTTTTGTTTGATATTGTGTCATTCATTCATTTGTTTTGGGTTTTTAAAAAACGAAAGCTGTTTATGTTGTTTTGCAGACGGCACACTTAGCGCTGATCGATGCCCTGATGAAAGCCTACAGCAGTGAGATCGCCAGCGTGGAGAGAGTGGTCAAAGCCGTCAGGTAGGCTTACACAACTTTCCTAGCTGTGGGCCGTTGTTGTGCTATCTGTCTTCCACCGCCCTTTTTTAAAGTGTTTTGTAGTCTTAACACGCGTGCAGCATGGTCAGTCTCGGTTTAATTTGTTTGCAGGCGCTACGTTAGCTTCAACGCGTCCAGTGAACTGCCTGGGGGTGTGGAGGAAGCGCTGCTGTTCTGGGTAAACAAGACCTGCGTGGCGCTGGGCAACAGGGGGGACTTGGAGTCAGACATCATCCAGGGAGAGTCACAGCAGAAGGTTATATAACATGAATTCTTCAGCCCGTTAGATTCATGTAGAAATGGCAGAGTATTATATAATCTAGAGAAAGAAGCTGACGTGATTTTTAATCTACATTCGACTACATTTTGTTGGATAAGCAATCATCACAGGCAGGAAAGAGAAATCGTGCATTTGCAAATGTTCAGATGCGATTATAAAGGAGAAATTAAAATAAATGCAGTTCATAATCAGCAAATTAGTTTTAATGTCACCAAGGAGATTGCTATTGTTGTTTTTTTTTAAAGTTGACAGATGGATTTTTTTCATTACTATGTATGCAACCTACTATAACTTTGGACTGCCTAACAATGAAGACTATGATGAGGATGATGGTGACATTGATGATGACGATGATGAGGAAGAAGGAGGAGGAGCCAACATTGATAATGATGATGAGGATTAGGATGGCATTGATGAGGAGGAGGAGGAGAAAGAAGAGAAAGAGAATGGTGATGATGATAATGATGATGAATAAGATGATGATTAGGATGAGGATTATGACGTTGATGATGATGAAAATGATAGTGATCCTGATGGTAGTGGGAAGTGGAACCTCCGGTATCCGGCTCTCTGGTATACGACTCCCTCCGTTATGTGACCTGAAAACTTCTGACGGATTCACTTCCAATAATAAATGACCTCTGGTATGCGACAACCTTTCCTTTTTTCTCTCATGTTAGTGTACGCCTGCTTTTGTCTGCTATTTCTGGTTTGCAAATAAGGGACATTACTTGCCTACACTGGCTGTCAAAATGGTGTCGCGCAAGAGGAACGTTTTGAGTTTGGCAGAGAGAATGAAAGTGGTTGAAAAAAGTAAAAATGGGGAGAGTTGTTTTTCTATTGCAAGAAGTTTAGACGTTGGGAAGACCCAAATTCAGGTCATCATAAAGGATAAGGAATCTGTGAAACTACGATGGGAGAGTGGAGAAAGTGGCGAAAAGGGAAACATCGAAACTGAGAGCTTCTGCACTGACAGACTTGGATGAACGCGTTTTCTATTTTTGAAGTTGTGAATAAAAGACAAAGCTAAAAATGAAACATGTTTAACAGTTTCCTTTGTCAGAGAATACATGCTGGTGAGTGTGAAAATTATGACTACATACCCCTCCGAGCCTGATCCCCCTCCCCCCACCCCACCCCACTCCTTGTTTCCGGTATAAGACCACCTCTATTATAAGACCGTTTTTTCTCAGATTTTGGACGGTCGTATACCGGAGGTTCCACTGTAGAAGAAGAATGATGAGGAGTAAGTAAAGAAAAAGAAGAAGAAAGGAAAAATGATGATGATTATTGTTTCACGTTCAGGTGCGAATTGTGAGCAAGACTACACCAAGGGAAGGCATCATCATACCCAAAATGGAGGACCTGATGAGCGATTTAGGGGACGGGTGTTGTGTGGCTGCTGTTATCGGTTTCTACCAGCCGCAGCATCTCTCAGTCAAAGGTACAGCACCGTTTTCTTTTATTGACTCGCATGCATAGCAATGTGAGTCTATGTGCTCACCCCAAATTTTTTTTTTCCTCCACATTTTTTGCAAATCTGTGCCAGATGAGTCCTAAATAGTCCAAAAATGATATTAAAAAAAAAATGTCCATCCCTTCGTCTGTCCCCTGTCCACTGTCTGTGCAAAAAACTTTACAGTGGCTAAATACTCAGAACCTATTTCAATAATGGTACAGGACGCAGTCAATATAAAAATTTCAAAAATAACAATTCGATTTTCTTTCCGTCGTCTAATAGCGATCTCCCTGCCTTTACACCACCTGTTTGAGTGATGGATGTGTGTTTGGTATGTGTGAGGGTGGATGAGACAGGTGAGCGTGTATGTTGGTATAGGTCGCCGCGCTTTGAGCCTGAATGATTTGGGGTAAGGCGCGTATAGCATCCTGTATTATTATTATTATTATTATTATTATTATTATTTCAACTATAACAACCAAATTTGGTAAGGTGGTGTATACCCATGAGACCACGTAAAAGATTAGTGAATAAATAACTTCACTTCAAGATCAAGGTCACAGAATTATCAAATGTTAATTAAAAAAACAAAATTTTAAAAAAACACAATTTCAATTTTTTTTCCTAGGTTATTAATATTGAACTTATCATTCTTTGATGCTTGATAGATATCAATGAGACACACATACTAAGCAAATTTGGTCAACCTCACTCCAAGGTCAAGGTCACTGGAGCTGTCCAAAGTTGGTTTGAATAGGTACTTTTAAGTGACCTTAACCCTAAACAATGAGAGATATTAAGCCCAAACTTGTTGTATTTAGCGATGATAGATTGATCTTTCATATGTGTTCTGTTTTTGCGTTGATCTTGAAGGTCAAGGTCATTTTAAGCCTTGCAAAAACATACAAAAAATTGGTCATCTTACAGTGGGATGGCTGTTTATTTTACCCATGGTATGCAACAACATTGGATTATTTGATTAGACATGCATGAGAGATCACATGAGGATCAAGGTTATCTCAGGATCAATGTCACGGAAGATTAAGGTCATCCCAAGGTCACCATTTTTTTAGGCATATTACAACTTTTGCTGCACTTTATTTGATAGTACTTGAGTGTATTTGGAGCCAGAGGTCAATGTCATCTCAAGGTCAAGAGCATAAAAAGATGAAAGTCTGTATTACTTTGCATTTTAATGCCACCATTTCATTTTGTTTTTTCTGGGCACTCATTTTCATGTTAACCCTTAGCCTGCTGACATGTTTTTCCTGCTCTGTGCTAAAGAAAATTTTGACTTACGATTAAAAACACACATGCCTTATTATATATGCCATTGTAAATGAAAGGAAATTGAATAAAGATTCCAAAGAACAGCCACAAAAAAAGTGTAAGATTGTTGGTTTGTACAATTATGGGATGGAAAGTTAGGGGCATGAGCAAACAAATTCACTCTCACTCAACTGCACACCCATTCTTGAAGTCTACGCAAAGAATTGCAGAATAGAAATAAGATTTATTACCAAAAATTATGAGAACCAAAATGGACTGTAATCAAAGTCTGATAAATACTTTTTTGTTGTTGCATCAATTTTTATTCATCAGATTAACATAAGTTGTACTGATTGATAAATACAGAAATAGTCTGTGTAAAAGGCAAATAATATTATTATAGATCTAGTGAAAATAAAGTTTTTTTTCACCTACCGTTGACTGATAAATACAGAAATAGTCTGTGTAAAAGGCAAATAATATTATTATAGATCTAGTGAAAATAAAGTTTTTTTTCACCTACCGTTGACTGATAAATACAGAAATAGTCTGTGTAAAAGGCAAATAATATTATTATAGATCTAGTGAAAATAAAGTTTTTTTTCACCTACCGTTGACTGATAAATACAGAAATAGTCTGTGTAAAAGGCAAATAATATTATTATAGATCTAGTGAAAATAAAGTTTTTTTTCACCTACCGTTGACTGATAAATACAGAAATAGTCTGTAAAAGGCAAATAATATTATTATAGATCTAGTGAAAATAAAGTTTTTTTTCACCTACCGTTGACTGATAAATACAGAAATAGTCTGTGTAAAAGGCAAATAATATTATTATAGATCTAGTGAAAATAAAGTTTTTTTTCACCTACCGTTGACTGATAAATACAGAAATAGTCTGTGTAAAAGGCAAATAATATTATTATAGATCTAGTGAAAATAAAGTTTTTTTTCACCTACCGTTGACTGCTAAAGACTGTAGGCGGTGATCTTCTTCATCCGAATCGTAATCCCTCCCTCCAGCCTTTGTCAAATAAACATCATCACCTGCATCAAAATCTTCATCCCCACTATTATCATCAAAGTTTTCTTCCTGAAACATTTGCGCCACCTCTTCTGCCGTGTATGTTCTGCGTGCCATGATGGCGACGAACGAGGAGGAAAATTTCGCCAGCAACAAGTGCTTCGACGCGTGCTTTTTGTTTGAAAATTACCTCTAAACCAAAAGATTTTTCTTTCCAAAACATTACAGTTGAAGGAAAACAACTTTTGTTTCATAATCATGACCAAGGATTTATTTTATAAACGCTTTTACCTCCCTTTACTATCTCCCGTACAACGTACGGATACATCGCATTACGATGGCTTTAAACACCCCGTGCTACGTACGTTGACAGCGCAGCCTAAAGGTTAAATATTGCAAGTTCCATAAGGAGCGTGTGAGTCATATGGGCTTTGGCCTTCTAGTTCACTTTAGCTTACCCTTGTCAAATATTAACTCTTGATGACCTATAAGGTTTTCTGTACATTTGTGCCTATATCCTGTAAGGATTTCAAGTTTATTGCAATAAATTGAGTTATGAATTTGAAAAAAATGCAAAAAAATTTATTTATTATTACATTGACTTCATATTTTAGGATATGTTTACAAAATGGTTATTCTATGTACCCAAAGAACCATTTTGACTTTAGTATTATTTTTACCTGTTGGAATCTTGTAATTAATTCATAATTACAGGTATTTTATGGACTATGTTAATAAAACAACAACAAGACAGTGTGGATTGCATGTGAATGTGTGCAGTGTCAACACAGACAAGAAAACTCACTCTGACTAAACCTTCTTTCACGCACTGGAGAGTTCCTATTCCCTGTGATTTCATGACTAAAAGGTGCACTAGTGAGGCGCGCATTACCGCACTTCAGGGTTACGGGCAAGATGCGCATTACCGCATTATAGGATGCTAGAAGTTAAAAATGATGTTTTTGATTGGCATGCATGTTACGTTGTTAATCTGTGTCCACGTTTCTTTGCCCCCTTGTAGGCTGTGAGCATTTAAAAACATCGCAGGGTTGTGGCCAAGTGGGCTAAGGCGGTACTAACTTGCCTTGTCCACAAGCCAGAAACCAATGGCGCCTGACAGGTGTGGGTTCGATCCAGCACCTGGGCATTATGTTTCTCCGAATAATTTTTACTTTAGACTCGGGCAACGTTTCGGGGGTTTCTCCAGGTACTCCGGTTTGCTCCCCCAGCAAAATTTCAAAATCACAAATAATGTTAGGTAGGTTGGGTTTGGATGCTCCACAGGCTGCGACTACGCCTTCTCCGGGGGAGGCGGCCCAGAATTTCCCGATAGAGAAGGATAATAAACTGTCACACACAAAAAAAAAAAACTACAAAAAAAACAAAAAAAAAACATGACACTGCAGTAAAAAAAATTTCATTTACTTTTAAGAACTCCAGTCCATGTTTTTTGTGGTGAGACAACCTAAAAAGGTAAAAAAGGGTAAAGGTAGTCCCATAGCCTTGTGGCCGTAGGGGAGCGTGATGTTGGAGATCACACTTATCTTGGGCCAGCGTAATGAGGGTGATGCCCAACTCTCTCCCTCGCTGCTTTACCTTCCCCACCCTCAAGAGAGTAGGTACTCAATCACAGTTGAGTCAACTGGGGGCGTTGTTGTTTGTCGCTTCACACCTTAGCGGTCACCCATCCAAGTGCTAACCGCACCGGACGGTGCTTCACTTTCGACACAGTAGCGAGTGCTCCAACCACTGCACTATCCGACACCCCTTAGACAACCTACTGCCTCCATTTTGACACTCAAGCGTTTTGTCTCCAGCAACAATATGAATTAAGATACAAGACCTAAATTCCTCTAAAAAAATTCAAGAAAAGTTTAGCAAGAAAAGTTGACTCCGAAATTGGGGGAGAAGTTTTCTGATGCTCATCAAGAGACCTTTTTTTGCTGTTGTTTGGCCACAGTGAGTTTTGTCACTAGGTAGAAGATCACCTGTCATTGGCAGTGGTCGACTTTTATCTGCTCACTACATAAGGGCCAACTTTCATAGGATTATTTCCCATGCAAATACCTCTCGTTACGCATTTGTGACCGCAATGGGCTTGACCATGTAGAGCCTCCTAATCTTAGTTATCAGGCTGTTGAAACATATGCCTATATATAGACAAACACAGTATTTGCTTGTTAGATCTGTGAAGCTAAGTTTGTGTGTAACCAAGGGGGAATATGGGCTGTAGTTTAGACTGGCCTCCCGTTTCTCATTAGTAGCAACATGTTTTTTCAGCTGTTGTAAATTCTGGCCTCCATTTTCTTTGTACAGACATATGTCTGAAGGCCTCGGTGGGCATCGCAGACTCCCTGTACAACCTGCGCCTCATCCGCTCGTTCTGCGAGCGCCACCTGGTGTTGAAATGTTTTCACTTCACCTACGAGGACCTGCTGTACGGCCGAGAGAACCTTCATGAAAACGCCATCGTCTTTCTGGCTGAGCTCTTCTTTCTGCTGGAAGCCATGCTGGAACAGGCTGAAGGGAGAGAACCTCCTGAAGGTTGGTGGGGGATTTTTTTTGTTTAGAATATTGAGATGGAGAAATCAGTAGAATTGGCCTGCAAACCTTTCACCTGTAACATCTCAGCCCAATGAAGGAGTTTTCTCTGACGTTTTTTTTTAATCTACTTTCAACAAGCTGTTTTACCACATCGCATTCTTTTTAAGGTACCCGTTTTATTCCTAGTAACACACTCTTAAGTTATGTTTGCTTGAGCCTGATGATGAATTTCAGTTAAGAAAACCACGGTGAGGCCAAATGGAAACATGTACCCTCACAGACCTACAACGAAGAATACAAAGCATGGAGATGAGGTGCTACAGGAGACTTCTTGGCATTTCCTATGCCCAGCACATCCACCAACGATGAAGTCTAACAGACCATCACACAAACCATTGGACAACAGGATGACCTGCTCACAGAGGTGAAGAAATGGAAACTCCGGTGGTATGGCCACGTCACCAGATCATCAGGTCTTGCAAAGACTGTCCTGCAAGGCACAGTGCAAGGAGGTAGAAGAAGAGGGAGACCGAAAAAGATTTGGGAGGACAACACTCGAGAATGGACTGGTTTGACACTGAGCGAAACCATCAGGGTTGCTGAGGACAGAGAAAGATGGAGTACGCTGGTTAAACGATCATCTGTGGTGCCTCAACAAACTTCGAGTTATGGGATAGGATAGGAATTTGATAGGAGGCCAAATGAGCTAGTTCAGTTTTGTATCCATCCCCTAACCAACACGAACATGGTGAGCACAAGGTATGGATTTGCTGTTCTTGTTACTGCTGCTGCTGTCACTGCCACTGCTCTTGCTGCTGCTGCTTTGTTTGCCCATCTGCACTGGGCAGAGATATCTAAGTGATAAGAGGCCAAGACACTGACATAGCATATAGTACACGTCAAGTTGAAAGTCCTAGCAAGTGGGAGATGCAATTGTTCAGGGAATACTTTTAAAAACTGGGCACAACTTAAATTCTTTATTTGAGGTAATAAGATGTCTAAATTCTTTATTTGAGGTAATAAGATGTCTTGTATTGTCTTGTATTGTAACTTCTTTCTGAATGGGGCACTGCTGAATGAGATCAGCGGGTGTCATGAAGATTGGGTGATGATTTAATAATAAGCAGAGCTGGAAGGCAAAGTAGTCAACCAGTTCAGGTTCCTATATATCTTTGGTGATTGATTGTTTGGTTGTGTGGTCAGGTATGGCACAGGTGAACAGACGCCACATGCCTAGCCCTACAGTGCCACCGATCAGCAGCGCCACCAAACGCAGCTTCCAGAAATCGGCCGACGACAGCAGGCTTCACCCTGACAAACTCTCCACCAGTCCTGGGTGAGCCTTCTGCTTTCTTTTCCTTTGTCTCTGTCTTCTTCTTCTTCTTCTTCGTCTTCTTTTTCACCTCATTTTTCTGTTTTCTACTCTTCTTTTTACTCTTCCAACTTCTCCTCCTCCTCCTCCTCCTCCTCCTCCTCCTCCTCCTCCTCCTCCTCCTCCTCCTCCTCCTCCTTCTTCTTCTTCTTCTTCTTCTTCTTCTTCTTCTTCTTCTTCTTCTTCTTCTTCTTCTTCTTCTTCTTCTTCTTCTTCTTCGTCTTCATCTTCGTCTTCTTCCTCTTCTTCTTCCATATCTTTTAACAGTCAGTTAATACACAGATATCTTGTTGCAGTAGATGTATTTTTTAAATATATTTTGTCTGACTTTTTCTTTCTGGCTAGTAATTTATCTACACGTAACCCTCTGCTGCCCAAGAGAAGCGCAGGTCGGAGGTCACAGTCACTGAGCTCACCACAAGAAAGGGACACCATTCGGCGCTCAGTGATCGCTTGGCAAGATGATCAGGACCTCAAGGACAGGTGAGGAAATATTAAGATAAAGATGCAGATGCTCGTTATTTAAGTTGATGTATTATTCAGTTAGTCATTCTATTTATAGATTAATTTATTCATTCATTCATCCATCCATTCATTCATTCATTCATTCATTCAATAATTCATTCATTGCCCAATATTTAATTTGTTGACTAATTTAATTCCTTGAATGCCCTTGATTGATTTCCCAGCTGACTAATTTATTACTGTTGTCATTGTTTGATTGATTTGTTTGACCCACAGAAGCAACCATGCTAGCACCCTGTTGGAGAATGTCTCCATGTCTTGGGATGCTGAGACATCAGAGCTAGAATTGGACCCCGTATCCAGCGCAGAAATTGCCGAGTTTGAAGCCACCGGCCGCCACCAGCCGCTCCAACCCAACCTCCACGACCCCAGCCATCCAGAGTTCATGGAGGTGACCAGCGTGACCCCTGGAGGTCAGAGGTCGACGCCTAGGTCGATGCTGTCGGAAAGGCTGTTGCCGGCCAAACTGAGACCAGCCAAAGAAAAGGTCAACAACCACAGCAAGGCGGAAGAGAGAGGGGATAAGGCACCCCGAAAGAAGTTGGCCACCTCACCCACCACCCCCAAAGCTGTGGGCAGCAAAGGCAAGCTCTCTCCTCCAGGCCATGGTGGCTACGGACGCACTAGCCCTGCAGGGGGTGCAGGAGTTGAGAGATCCACGGGCTCCTCCTCCTCCATGGAGGAAACCATCGTCACACCTTTAGCATCTGCTGACTTGGCAGCCACCCCTCGCCTGTCTGGGGATTCAGGGTCAGAGTCGTCTTCACTGCATGATGGACTGGGTCGAAGTTCACAGCCATCTCCGTCCCATCCTCCTCCGTTTGAAGCGTTCGTGATTGCTCCGGAGAGCAACGCGGACCAGCCTTTACCCCTGCCCCACTCCCCGAGACGGACAGTCAGTGGCATGGAGACGCGCATCCCCAGCGAGCGACCCACGACCAGCTACACTTTAGAGAGCACCATCCACGACTCACAGACTGCTCGAGATGCTGGCCTGCCCATCATCGGGCACAGCGTCAGCGACTTTGGTGCGGACAGTTTTAACTCCGAACCCCCGCAACACCATCAGTACACCCCTTCTGCCGCCAGAATGGGAGCCGCGGGGACATCTCGGGAAGGCAGTGTGGCCAGCAGTCGCAGCTCGGGCGATTTCTCGGACCACGAGTCCCACAAGATCCACCAGGACCACAAGGCCAGAGAGTCGCTCAAGCACTCGCCACGCCGCCTTGCTGACACTGGGGTAGGGAAGTCCCAGCCGGTCGTACTGCAGCCGGGGTTGGATGGTGGGAGCAAGCTGATCACGGACCATCTGCCAGAGGGCGGCAAGAAACCTGGCACCACCAGCTTTGCAGAAATACGACGAATGAAGGGTCAGTTGTAGCCTAGGCTCTGAAGTGCTTCGCTAGTGAATTTGTAATATTCACAATTTATTCAGCCAAATGACAACAACAACAACAACAACAACAACATAATAATAATAATAATAATAATAATAATAATAATAATAATAATAATAATAATAATAATAATGGTTTCGCATATGGCACATGCAAACTGGACTCGGAGAAAAGGTTGAGTAGGGTTTGTATGTATGAAGGACAGTTGACAGAGCTGGCAGAAGAAACGAGACTAAATTTGCCACCAGTGGCTCTTTGCCAAAGGTTCTGACTATTGATATCGGATTTGTCTGGCAGAAGTATCATTGGTGGACATTGTTTATAAATGTCTTGTGTTTTGTGGGTGACATGTACAGGAGGTCTAGGCAACATTGACAACTCAGGCCTGGTCTACATGCAGCACGGCACCGATCCCCAAGGTGGGGGTCATGACACCCCCAGGTTGGGCCAGAATGGAGGGGTGAAAAAAGCCACCTTTGCCCCCTTGCCTAACGAGACTACCTGGCGTCAGACCTCTCAGAGAGCCGCGGCCAGTGCTCCTGGCGGCGGTGGTGGTGGAGAGGACTCCTCTTCTGCCAGCCCTTCTCAGGTATTTAGTATTTTGGCCATATTTGTGAAACGTTTTGGAAAACTTATACTAAATAATATTTGGTCATTGGAAGAAAACTATAACTTATATTAATATATATTTATATAGCTAGGATATTTGTATAGCTTCAACACCAAAGGAGGCTGTTAACTTCTGTTGATAAACGTGGCATTTTAAAAGGATCTAGAGCTGAACACTTGAAGGAGTCATGTTGTGTTCCATAAATAAATAACAAAAAACTGGATTTGAGTTGTGATCATTTCAAATGTTGTGGTTGACTGCAGATGGCGCAGTTTAGCCAGCTTAAGCTGAAGCTGGAGGAGAAGAGGAGGGAGATTGAGCGCAACAAACAGAGGCAGGAGATGGCCACCGCCAAGATTCGGCAGCGCATGGGCAAACTGGCTTTCATGCGGGTTTTGAACAAGCAGGACCAAGCCACAGGGGGCATGGTCAGTGGTCTGTCCTCTCAGCCTGGTCTGCTGGGTTCCACTGCT
Source organism: Oncomelania hupensis (assembly GCA_036898135.1). NCBI lineage: Eukaryota > Metazoa > Mollusca > Gastropoda > Littorinimorpha > Pomatiopsidae > Oncomelania > Oncomelania hupensis. The sequence goes on along the minus strand of CM072526.1, from coordinate 47,110,943 downwards.
ACGGTGGGCGGTGGTGACGCCTCCAACAACAGTTCGGTCAGCGGCGGTAAGCTTTCATGATGGTCATTAACCCTCTAACCCCCACAGGAGCCTAAGCCTTATCTGTTTCTATTTCCTAGGTCAAGGCAAGTAACTCCGTCAAAATGCTACACCATGCACATACAAAAATTAATTAAAAATGCACCACCCAAAATTATGTTCCACTTATCATTATTAATAAATCAACCACATATTTTTCTTCAAAATGAAATGTTACACATAAATTTTTACAATGTGTTGCAACTGGAAAAAAAATCTGAATGTCAACATTGCATACTGCAAAACATGCAGCAATACGATCACTGACTCAAATAATAAAGCACCGATTGTTCATCGTTTTTGTTATTCAAATCCGACAGAAAAAGATCGTCAAAGTGAAAGTCCAAATCACTTTCCTCTCCATCATTAACCTGTACAAAATCAGCCTCCTAAAATCCTTCAAACGGGTAATTTTCTTCATCAGATTCTGCAAGAATCTGACGCCATAATTCTCCGCCTCTCAAACATCAAACTTTAATCAAACTTTGAAAATTCACTGTGTGCGTTCTACACACTCTAAAAATGCAGTGAAATCACCGCCGAAAACAGCAGGAAATCACGATCACGTGTGCGAGAATCTCACACGTTTGCTATAAATAGATTTCCACATGGCAGCCTCTGATCAGACCACGTCATTACCGGCCGCTGCCGGTCGCTCCGCGAGTATGCACATAGCAAAAATATCGGTCGCTCTAGGTCGCTCCGCGTGTTAAAGGGTTAAGGGGGTAAATTTTCATGGTGGCCATTAAGGGGGTAAGTTTTGATGATGGTCATTAAGGGGGGTAAGTTTGACGATGCCATTAAAGGGACAAGTTTGTTGATGGCCATTAAAAGGGGGTAAGTTTGTTGATGGCCATTAAGGGGATAAGTTTCTTGATGGCCACTACAATGGTTATTGTAATAAATACTAAAAACGTTTTTCCTTGATATTTGTCCATTTGTCATATCTTTGCACAGTCAAAACTTCTACTTCCAGTCATGTAAAGTAAATACTAACATTAAAAGGATATATAATTTAAAAATATTTTTTCAAAACCCTTGCTCGTTCTACCGCAGGCCACAAAATGAGATTTGAACGAGAGGCTGTTAACTCATGAAGAAGGTGTTTGAGAAGCGCCTGTATGGAGAACTTTTTTTAATGCGGTGTGTTGCATCTCCTCCGGCGTTGAGCTGTCTGTGATGCGTAACTTTTGCTGTATGTTCCACTGCAGGTGTGCCAGTGCAGGCGCTGCAGGACAGGCTAGAGCAGTCGTCGCGGCCCAACAGCCTGGCCACGCGCTCCAACTCCTCCTCCACCTCCACCTCCGCCTCCCAGTCCCCGTCCTCCGCCAGCGCCAACCTCACAGGTCAGACATTTGGGCTTGCTGCGGCTGTCGCCTTGTTTAGATGGGGCATTATATGCTGGAGGGGTTTCAAATCTGTTTGTCTGTCTCTCTCTCTATCTCTCAGTCTGTTTGTCTATCTATCTATCTATCTATCTATCTAGCTATCTATCTATCTTGAGGCGATTCAGCTGACTTCAGTTGTTTATTTGATCACACGCTCAATATAAACAATCACACACGCAATCGGTTGCCAACTGTGAAGTTTCTTGCAACCTTTGAGATGAGAAGACATACAAAGACGAACAACATAATGGCACCATGGAGAATATGTTTACTAATACAATCGCACTTTTATTCAACCTACATCCTTTCATACATGACATATCAAATTAATATAGTAATTTAAAAAAAACAATTAAAATATTCAAAAACGACTGTTTACCGACAGAGTCCAAGTGCTGTAGTAATATCCACAAACGGAAATTCTCCACAGTTATTATAATTGTCTCTCACCACCGGAGGATGGTGGGTAATGAAGGGGAAACAGTAAATACAGGTGAATATAACTGGCCCGAGTCAAAACAGTCTATCGATGATGATGCGATGAATAGGGTAGGCCTCGAGTCCACGTGTCGACCAATCATAACAAAGATAGCGGCCACTTCGCCCTCTCCGCTTCCAACAGTCTCATCAGAAGTAGGCCCTGGTAAAGTACAGTCTCGGTGGGAACTGTCGATGATCAGTGGAGAGTGACTTGATGGAGAACGGTGAGATGAACAATGTCGAGATGCACTCGAGCAACTGGCCGATCGCTGGACACACCGCAGTGCAACAAGGAAGCCAAACCACAGAGAAGTGGAGCAGTGGAAAGCGATCAGCAACACCCCATAGCAAGTCTGCACCAATGTGTATACAACGGATAAATTCCATCCCTTCTTGTCACTGTCACCTTCACCCTTATACTATTCCCCCATCGTCTAACTCCCTCCCTCTCCGCCATCACCTCTCCGACTCGTTGCACAGTTGAATGTTCAAGTCAACCACGTGTCCGATAACCTATCACTTATTTACTAAGTGTCCTTTACTTCAAGAATGTTTTATATTTTACTATGAAATACTTATTATTATCAATAACATTTTAATCCTAGAACATAATAATATAACAAGGCAACTTTCTTTCATTCTTCTCCCTCATTCATGTGCGCTCCGTCCAGACTCACAAACGGGCAAGACCTCCACTTACCCATTCATGACTTGTGGATGATGGACTCGGCACCCCCAGCTATCGAGTGAGGAATAGAATCCATTTAGCCCTAAGCTTAATCACTGCTCTTCCTAGAAGAAAGTTTACACTTCTGACTATTGAGTACATCACTTAGACCTTATCGCCTTTTTATCAATAATGATGATAATGTCCCTCAATGTCCGAAACACTTCTAGTGCTCGATTAGCTACAAAGGCTTACGACACTACCACAACAAGTGAATCTAGTAAACTCCGTATTAACTTCACGAAAACTATTCCATGAATATTTTGTAAAGATTAATACTTCCACATAATAAACTGCTTCCTAAGTTCCTTAATCATGTTTTCTATCCTTGTAGGGCTATACATCTTTTCACAGAATTTCCACACAACCGTCCGTTATCCCTGTCCTACCCGTACTGAGTTCTCACCTCTGGACTATTACACTGTGAACCGAGAGCATTCAAACTGGTTTAGCCCAGTCTCTTCAACTCACAATAACATTCAACTGATACATAGAATGAACTGACCAGACCAGTGTTATATTGTCACACCTTGAGCTCTGCTTGACTTGACACAGGCTCTCGCCCTAACTGTAGACATAACTATATACATTAAGTATATAATCATATCGCCTTGTGACATTTCTATCGATCTGTCTGTCTGTCTATCTATCTATATGTCTATGTATCTATCTATCTTAGTATCTATCTATCTATCTATCCTATCTATTTTAAGTGTTTCTCCATGAGTGTTTCTCCATGAGCTTAATTAGCTCAAATGTAGTATAACTGCAATTCAGTAAGCCTTATATATATATATATATATATATATATATATATATATATATATATATATATATATATATATATATATATATATATATATATATATATATATATATATATATATATATAAATGTAGACAGACTGACTGACTTGACTGAATGATTTTTTTTAGTAGAGAGCGATCAGAGGGTTAGGAGAGTGACATTTTTTAATATTTTATTTATTTACAATTATATTTTAAGTACTTATTTATATACTTACTTATTTATTAATTTATTTGGTATGCTGCCTATGTTGTTAGTACATTTATATCGTGAGTTTGATCTTCGCTATCATATTTGCCAATGTTTTGCTTTAGTATTATCAATTCTAAACCCTACGCTGTACATTTGATTGCACACTGCTTGTGACCTCCAGCTTTTCGCTTGTTTGAAAAATACAGGTACGCAGAGTGATTGAGTACCAGCACTAGTGTTATTGTGTAATCCAGCTGTACCATTATAATAATGCAGCCATCAATTAGTGCCTTATAAAATAGATATTTTGTTCTCCTCCCTCCACTCCCCTCACCCACCCACCCCCCAACCTCCTACCCCATTAGCACTTATCACCATTACCATCTTGACATAGCCATCATTTATTGCATTATAATAATATACACATTGTCTACTTTTTCTTTCTTTTGTCTCTCTATATATATGTTGTTGTTGAGAAACCATTGTTTGAAGGGATGCAAGTTACCAGACATTTCTTAAGAATTTTTTTTTTAAACACACAACAACCTTGGGTTAGCCTCCTAAGATGAACATAATTATTTCCAAACCAGACAATCAAAAGCTAAAAGAATGAGAGAGAGGAGGAGGAGGATGGAGTTGACTAGCCCCAAGACTAGCAGTAAATTCAGGTGATGTGGGGCTCTCTCAGGTCGCGGGTTCTCACGGGAAGGCGTCCAGCAGACCATAGACGGGGTGAGGCGGCGCTGGTTCCACGGCAGCGACCCTGAGGGCGACCTCATCCGCGCCAACCAGGCTGGCGAGGCGGACGATGCAGGTAACAGTAACGACTATGGCTGTTGTGCCAAGAGAAAGCCGGATAGATTTAGTTCAGCACATTTAGGAAAAAATAAGGCAAAATGTCAAAATAACCTCTCTGCCATGTTCTTTGCTGATTGTATTTAATGAGCTGGAACTTTTGTGGAAACATGTATTTCAGTCTTCTTCAGCATTTACCATTCTTCATCATCACAATCTTTATCCTTATTATCCTCCTCCTCTTTATTATCTTCATTATCAACATTAACATCATTCCTATTGTTATTATTATTATCGTCATCATCATCATTAGGGTTGTTTCAGCAGATCAGGGGTGAGCCCTTGTTCAACCAAGTTGTGGTCCTGATTCGGCTTCTTGCAGTCTGCTGGACTTGTAAATAATGACTAACTGACTAATCGTCATCATCATCCTTATCATCATCCTCATCATCATCATCGTCATCATCATCATCATCATAATCGTCATCCTTATTATCATCCTCATCATCATCATCATCATCATCATGAAGAGGCATGCTGTCCCTGAGAATGCAGTACATCATGAGCATAACAATAAGCATGTGTAGTTATCCATATGCCTTGAAATGTAAAAGTATCTTGGAGGAGAACTTAATTTATTAAAATACACAGAAGATCATTCTTCATAAAAGAATCTTGTCACAGTTTGTTGTGTATATTGAAACATATTACAACTTTGTTTTAATCAAAGCTTGGTTCTGTATCCTTTGAAGTATATTTCACATTAATATTGATCATAAATATGCATTGAATCCCAGTGCATTATTACATGGACTTGAAGCAATACCTATCACTCCACTGCATTAGCAACTCCTCACAGGCATCGTTTTGTATCCTCATCCACTTGCTTGCTGCTTTTTCACTACATTGGACATTTTTATTGGCTTGATTTTGCACACTTCGCAATGTTTATTCTTTTTTCTTTTGGCCAAGTTTTGAAGTTTATTACAACTAATTACACCCAGCTGTTCCGTAAACGCACACACAAAAAAAAGTTCCAAATCTTTTCAGACGGAGTACCGATCTCGCAGCTGGGCAGCGACATGATGCAGAGCTGCCCTCCTTCCATGGCGGCTGCTGCGTTTGGCTACTCCCCGCGACATGGGTCAGATGTGGGTCAGGATGGGTCGCGCAACTCACCCGTTCTCATGGACATTGGCCGCAGGCTGTCAGAGACGGAGAACCTGGCAAGCTCTGCTATAGGAGCGTATGGTATGCGGCTGTTTTGTGGATTGTGTCTGTTTTCAGGTTGAAAGCTTGGTTTTGTATCCCCCCCCTCCTCTTCCCCCCTCCCGCCAGCATTTAAAATTGAGTTTGTACTGCTGCAATTCTGCTTATTGCACTCATGACAACGACACTGCATTATTAAGTTTGGCACTAAAGTTTGGGCCCTGTGTTCAATGTAATGGTGGAATGTTTCAGCAGGTATGCCCTCATCTCCGTCGTTGATAGCCCAGCACAGGCAGGTGAGAGAGCTGAGCCAGTCGCCCAGGCCCACCCTCAGCCCTGACCGCCGGTCATCCTCAGGCAGCGGAGAACACGAAGACTATGACCAGTCCCTGCACAAACTCAATGTCAGTCTGACGGAGCTGCAAGGGGAGATCAAACGCCTGACCCTGCAGCAGCAGGAGCAGTTCAAAGCGTCCAAGTCTCCCCTCCCCGCCCAGAGCCGAGCACGGTCAGGGTCCCAGTCAGATTCATTACTTCCGCAAGGGATGGCTGAAGCGGAACAGCCATTGTCAGGAGCAGCAACGCAGCAACAGTTATCCCAGCTACAACAACAACAACAACAGCATCTTCTTTCCCAACAACTGTTACAACAACAACAACAACAATATCAGCAACAACAGCAGTTTTCCCCGCAGCAGCAACCACCACCACCCTCAGTGCCCAGCCAGAAGAGAAACGTTGTTGGCCCAGTGGTGAGGGCCACCTCCCATTCCCAGCATGCCACACTGGCTGACCCTTTCTCCTCCCCTTCCCTTGTTCCCCCTTCCCAACCCTCCCCGCCCTCTTCTGCAGCCTCCTCCCAGCAAGATGGTGGTGGTGGTGGTGGTGGTGGTGAAACTGAAGAAGACTCGTCATCAGGGAACGGAGGATTCTTTGTGTCTTTCGGTAACGACGTCACGCCTCGCAAGCCAAGACCTAAACTGGGCAAGGAGAGGGACGGTAGTAGCTCTGTGAGGAAAGACTTGGACAAGGACGAGAGAGTCCCGCCCCTGCACGGTGGCTTAGTGGAAGTGGCTGCGGCGTTAGGAGGCCCTGTTGGAGGACTGGCAGGTACTGGGGCCGGAGAGATGGGAAGCAGCCACTCAGGGTCGCACCATTCCTTAGCGTCTGATGACAGCGCTTCAGCCGTGACTTACGTTGTGGGACAGGAAACGGACGTCACTGGTTCAGTGAGTCATACATCAATTTTCCTTCTTTTGGGGAAAGTGGGGGGAGGAGGGCAAGAGGTGAGGGAGGGGGTGTTTAGAGAGGGTTGAGGGGGGGGGGGGATGGGCAATAGTCTCAGAGAAAAGCACACATACTAAGAAACAAGATTTCCAGTTCAGGAATAAAAGTCCTACCTTAAAAAGGTTGTCAGGTTGTGAAGGTAGGTAGGTAAGGTAAAGGTGGTCCCATAGCCTTGTGGCCGTAGGGGAGCGTGATGTTGGAGATCACACTTATCTTGGGCCAGCGTAATGAGGGTGATGCCCATCTCTCTCCCTCGCTGCTTTACCTTCCCCACCCTTAAGAGAGTAGGTACTCAGTCACAGTTGAGTCAACTGGGGGCGTTGTTATTTGTCGCTTCACGTTTTGGGGTCACCCATCCAAGTGCTAACCGCACTGGACGGTGCTTAACTTGCGACACAGTAGCAAGTGCTCCGACCACTGCGCTATCCGACACCCCATATGGTGAAACTGCTTGAATAAAGAACATAAAACTTGGCGTTTGGAGAAAATTCCTTCAGTGGGCCAAGAATGTTGACAGGTCAAAGGTTTCCAAGCAAACTTTTATTTCACTCGTTTAAAAAAAAATATATATATTTTTGAACTGTATCTAAAATTAGCTGAGCCGATTTTTTTTTTTTTTGGTGGGTGTTTTTTAAAATTTAGTTTTGTTTGCAGATGGTTCATATGGTGGACTATCATTCCATGTTTTGCTTGTTAGAATTAAGCCCAGTCACAGCATGTACAACACACATCCAACAAAATGAACAGTTTTGAAAGTGATGTTTTTGGTGTTTTTTTTTAGCTGTGTGTGTCAGGGTCTTGAAATACACTTGAATAGCTTGCCATCTTGGTTTTGGTGAAAGTCAGTTGCCAACAGATAGTCTCAGCATCTATATAGATAGTCTCAACATCTGTAGAGATAGTCTCAACATCGACATAGATAAGCTCCAAATTTGTATTAAATGTGAAATAGTATGGAGTGTGATGTCTGTGCACTGTTCTGTCTCCCAATCCCCCTCAGCCTCAGAAGGACGTAGAGATGCAGAAGAAGAAGGACCGGCTGATCCAGCAGCAGCAGAGGAGGAAAGAGGAGCAGGAAAGGAAGCGGATAGAGAAAGAGATGGACATACAACGCAAACTGGAACACAAAATGTAAGACTGGTCTCAATGTTCTGTGTTTGAACCACTGAGCTTTGAACTTTAACCTCATTGGCGATATAGCAGACGGGGATAACCATCCCAGGGTAAAAAGGGGGTAGGGACCTAAATCAACACTGAACCACCAGAGCAATCATAAGGCTAAGATGGACAGCGAAATATAGTCGTTTACATCTTGGCCAACTCATTAGCGTGCCAATCAAACGTTCTTCCACTGAACTCCGGCAGTGGACCTGCATTTGATAACTGCTGTCAAATTGTAAGACGGCATCTTTCTATATGGGAAACTGAGGTTGAGCGCACACTGAAATTTAATGCCAAGACTTTTTGCTGTTTTATCTTCTTAGGTAGCCGGTCTTATTGCAGTCTGTATTTCACGTTTCCATCTTTGCCGCAGATCATTTCCAAGGGGGATCTGAGCCTAAAATTCAGCTTCAAGTGTTAAAAGTCATGGAGTTCAATCATCCCTATGTTTGCGTATGAACAATTCTTTGACAATAGATTCAGTGTCAGAGTGTAGAGATCAGTGAAGGTGTTTGTAAGCAATGGTGCCAGAGACTCTCTCTGTGTAAAGTGTTCAAGGGTTCCTCTGGAAAACCCTAGCAAAGGTACCTTACATGAATGACAGTGCGCAACTAAAATAAATATCATTGTCGACCCTAGGATTCAAGGCCAGTTAATGCCACATTTGTTATAGAATCTTGTATGTTTGTACACATTCATAATAATAATAATAATAATAATAATAATAATAATAATAATAATATTAATAATAATAATAATAATAATAATATGATACACATTTAAAAAAAATTATTTTCTCTTGATCTGGATTTATATTATTTAGTCTGGCAGTCTGTCCTTGCAAGCCATTTTGCTTAAATCAGGGATTGTGTTTTTCTTTCTTCACATTGGTTGTGTTCCCACATGATTGAGTAGGTTTCCTCTTCACTTCATTTTTAGTCATTCCTATCCTATCCTATCCTGTCCCATAACCCGAAGGTCGTAGGGGCACCACAGATGATCACTTAACCAGCATACTCCATCTTTCTCTGTCCTCAGCAGCCCTCATGGCTTCGCTCAGTGTCAAACCAGTCCATTCTCGAATGTTGTCCTCCCACCTCTTTTTCGGTCTCCCCCTTCTTCTACCTCCTTGCACTGTGCCTTGCAGAATGGTCTTTGCAAGGCCTGATGATCTGGTGACGTGGCCATACCATCGGAGTTTCCGTTTCTTCACCACTGTGAGCAGGTCATCGTGTTGTCCAATGGCTTGTGTGATGGTCTGTCGGACTTCAACGTTGGTGATGTGTTGGGTATAGGAAATGCACAGAAGTCTTCTGTAGCACCTCATCTCCATGCTTTGTATTCTTCGTTGGAGATCTGCTGTGAGGGTCCATGCTTCGCAAGCATATAGGAAGATGGAGATGACCAGAGAGCGCAGCAGTCTTACTTTGGAATGTAGACTGATGGTTCTGTCTTTCCAAATGGGCTTCAACCTTGTCAGGGCAGCAGTTGTTTGTGCGATCCTGGAGAGGACTTCCTGTCGAGACCCATTGCCTGACACAATGGCTCCTAAATATTTGAAGCTGTGCACTGTGTTGAGGGATTGGCCTTGTACTTTGATGTCCGTGTTGATGCCATTGGTGTTGTTGGTCATCATTTTGGTCTTCTCTGCACTTATTTCCATTCCATAAGCTCTGGAGGTGGTGTCAAGCCTCTGTACAAGCTGTTCAAGTTCTTGTTCCTCTCCAGCCAATCCATCAATATCATCCGCAAAACGAAGATTGGAGATTGCTCTGCCCCCTATGCTGACTGTGCCTTCGTGATCTGCAAGAGCATCTGACATGATGCGCTCTAGGAAGATGTTGAAGAGTGTTGGAGAGAGTAGGCATCCTTGACGCACACCGATTGTTGTTCTGAACCAGTTCCCGATGACGCTGTTATGGAGGACTGCACTGGTAGCCTTGTCATACAGGCTTTTGATGACTTCTATAATTTTAGGGCTGATGTTGTACACTTTCATGGTTGCCCATAGAGCTGCATGCCAGACTCGGTCAAATGCCTTCTTGAAGTCTATGAACACATGATATAGATGTTGTTGGTGCTGTAGGTATTTCTCACAGATTATTCTGAGGTTGAAAATCTGTTCAGTGGTACTTCGCCCTGCCATGAATCCTGCTTGTTCTTCAGCTATGATTTGTTCAGCTTGTGGTTTCAACCTGTTGAGTATTATTTTCAGGAGGACCTTGCTGGGATGGCTGATGAGGCTGATGGTGCGGTAATTTTCACACTCCTGAAGGTTACCTTTTTTGGGAAGAGTGATGACAAGCGACTGGGTCCATGGTGTAGGCCATTCCCCACTCTGCCAGATCTTGTTACAGATAATGGTGAGAGCATCAGTCATCGCTTCTCCTCCTGCTTGTAGCAGTTCCGCTGGTATGTTGTCCACTCCCGCTGACTTCCCTTTCTTCAGCGATTGCACTGCTGCCTCAACTTCTTCCCGGAGAATTGGGAGGATTTCTTCTTCTTCTCTGCTCTCGGGACATGCTAGAACTGATGGGTCTCCATTTGGTGTATGGTTGTAAAGGTCAGAGCAGTACTCTGTCCATCTGTCCAAGACTTCTTGTTCTTCTGTAAGGCAAATGCCAGACTTGCTTTGGATAGTGGAGACTTTGGGCTGTTTAACCCTTGTCAGCCGCTTCACAGTCTGGTAGGCCTTCTTGCTGTTGTTCTTGTTCAGACTGTTCTCTATTTCCTGGCATTGATCTTCTATCCAGTTCTCCTTTGCTGTGCGCATGCCTTTTCGGATGTCATTGTTGATTTTTCGGTAGACATCAGCTCCCTGTGAGGTGTTCTTTTTCTTTTTTAACTCTCTTCGTTTATCACACAGATCCAAAAGTTCAGGTGTGATCCACGGCTTCTTCTTTGGTCGGTGCTTGCCAAGGATTTCGGTGGCGGCATCTGTTACAGCTGAGTTGAAGGTATTGGTCATGGTGTTGACATCTACTTCGCCTGCCCCCAAAATAAGCAGTGGTGCAAATTTCCCTCCAATTGTGGCCTGAAATATTTTTGCCACCTCCGGGTCTTGCAGTTTGTCCAGGTCGAACTTCAGCCTAGTGCACTTTGCTGTATTTACTCTCTTCAAATGGAGCCGGAAAGACATCATCACGAGATCGTGGTCACTTCCAATGTCTGCTCCTGGAAAAGTGCGTGTCCTGCCAATGTTGATGCTTGATCTGAAGCGTTTCTTGACCATGATGTAGTCGATCTGGTTGTGATGTTCCCCGCCGGGACTGTGCCATGTCCATCGTCTGGATTTTTTGTGGAGACCAAGCGTGTTTGCCAGTACCAGATTGTTGTATCTGGCAAACTCCAATAGCCTCAGACCCCTGTCATTTGTCTCGTTGTTGCAGTGGGGTCCGCATGTGTCTCCCCAGTTGTGGTGCGCATCTTGGCCAACCTTGGCATTCCAGTCGCCTTGCACTATGACTATGTCCTTCTTCGGCACTTGGTCAAGGACCGCCTGTATATTTTCATAAAAATCCTCCACTTCGCTGTCTTCATAGTCTGATGTTGGGGCATAGGCCTGGATGATGGTAATGTTGAAAGGGGTTGCTCTCAGACGGATGGTAATGAGTCTACTGGAGACTGGGCGGCAACCCATGACAGTGGCTAGAATGTTCTTGTGGACCAAGAATCCAACGCCGTGTTCGTGCCTGTCATCTCTACCGCTGAAATAGAGCTTGTGGCCTTTGTCAGTCGTTGTTTCACCTAGGCCTTTCCAGCGCAGTTCGCTGATACCTAGAACGTTCCATCGATAGTGGTCCAGCTCGTGGGCCAGTTCTTCTAATTTTCCTTCCGCAGTTAGGGTCCTGACATTCCAAGTTCCTATGACGATGTTGTTTCTCGTGCGGATCTTGCTAATTTGTCCATCAGTAGCATACTTTTCACCTCCGTCCTGGTGGCCAACGGAAGGCGCGGTCCTTGTGTAGCCGGGCGACGACCGATCCGGCATGGAATTAGTGGATAGCCTCATCATGTGTTGTGTCTTGGGCAAAAAAAAGACCTGGCAGGGCCCAATCCTCTCCAGGCTGTTGGCCACAGCCGAAATCCACAAATACAGTGTGGCTCGCCTTGGCCCTGAGTAAAGCTCAGAACTGGGATTTTGATTTTAAAAGAGCATGTCCCTACACGTGGATGCTGCAATAGTAAAGTTAGGCAGAAGGCTCGGCCCTCAAATCATTGACCCATGTCTAACGAGTTCAGCTTTCTTCCTCTTCGCAGGCAAAAGGAGGAAGAGCAGGCAAGGAAGAAGGAAGAAGACAAGGCGCGGAAGGAAGCCATCTTCCAGCAGTACTTACAGAAGAAGATGGAGCAGAACGAAGAACGGAGTCCCGCACCACCCCCTCCGGTGACGCGGCGCGATCGCTCCGCTCACAGCCAGCCCCGGCCCAAGTCCATGTTCGCCAAGGCGCGGCCTCCGGGGCAGGACTGTGAAGACGGAGGCGCAACCCGGGGTGTGGTCGCCCTGCACAGCTCTCAGGAGGACCTGTCTGTCAAAAGTCCCCCTAGCACTGGTGAGGAGTCTTTGTCTCTGTCGGGTCTTGTTTTGGTTTTTGTATTGCATTGTCGCCTCTCTGATGCGTTGTTTTTGGTGAGAGGAAAAGTGAGAGAAGGAAGTGAAAGGAAGAAAATTGTGATTGAAAGAGAGAGAGAAGATACTTGACGGAGAGAAAGAAGGATAAAACTCTCTTTCTGTCGTTCACTTGTGGGTAAGCTGATGCTGCAAATAATGGTGGCTACTACTGCTCCATTGCATTTGCTTTTTTTCCCGCTGTGTCTTTATTCATTTATAGTTTAAATGTTATTTGTACATTTTATTGTTGCATAGTTGTTTTATTTTTTTACATTTGACTTGGTGGGCTTTTGGTGGCGTTAAAATTTGCTTAAATGTGCACACGCAGCGCTCAGATTTAGTCAACAAATACTGGGGTGAGGGAGGGTTGGGAGCGGAAGGAGGGGGAAGGGGAAGGGGAAAGGTAGGGAGTGAGAAGGGGGAAGGGGGGTGAAGCAACAATGAAAAACAGTGGGTTGCAACAGAAGCAGGATGTTGTTTTACTGTTTCCAGTAAACCTTGGCATCACAGTGTAGAGATCGGTGAAGGCGTTTGTAAGCAATGGTGCCAGAGACTCTCTCGGTGTAAACTCTCCAAGGGTCCCCCTGGAAAACCCAAGCAAAGTTACGTTACGTAAACAACAGCGCCAAACTAAAATAAACATTGTCATTGACTCTTGGATTCAATGCCATTTAAAGTTCATATTTGTGGTAAAATTTTCATATTTGTTCACACTGATAATAATAATAATAATAATAATAATAATAATAATGATAATAATAATAATAATAATAATAATAATAATAATAATAATAATAATAATAATATAAGAATTTATAATGCGCGCACATCTCACAAGATATAGTGATTTGAGGCTTGTTATATCAGCTTTGATGAATTTTCGAAAACAGTTGTATATTAAATGAAGTTAATTAATATTTTGCAATTAAATACATGAATATTGAAATGAGAATAGGATGGAAGGTTGGAACTGAGGGTGAGAGATCAACAAAATTTCAAATTAAGGAATTAAATATTTTCATTAAGTTCCAACAACTTCTGTTTTCAGCGCGTGGAGGCTATTTTATGCAGTGTGAGTGCCTGTGGCTTTAGATTGTACCGTACCCAGCTAGCCTGGTCTTGTATTTGCATCTTTATTATTCTTCTCCAATATGCATTATTTATTCCTTGTTGCGTTGACCTATTGCGGGGTTGCATTGAATTATTGTCCTATGTTACGTACTTTGTTGTGCAATATCTCATACTGAGATGCGCAGACGAGCGGTTCAACAGAGCAATATGGTTGAAAGGGGTTGATGGTTTTAAGTCAGCAAATTAGGGGTAGAGGACAGATCCATACAGAGGTTTCAGGCGTTACACCTGTGACCTGTGTTGTTATACTGAATTGTCTTGAATCACAGTTCTAGTTGAGACTGATACTCTAATGAATTAAGGAATTGTTGGTTGCTACTTTATATCACTGATCTAGTTTGATAAAAGCGATGTGATTATTACAGTCTTCTTAGGTACAGGATACCAAGTAAAAAAATAAATTACTCATCAATTGCATATTGGGAGAGAATGAGAGAAATAACTCCAGGACTGAGGCACATGATGAAATGGTCTCAAAATGCAAGAGTTTTACATTATTTTTCAGTCTGAATGTGTCTTCTGGTAAGCATTTAATACAGAGTAAGCTCCCTTTCTGTATTATGCGTGGATAGAGAAGATGAGACTAAGCTAAATATCATGACAAAGCAACGGAGAAAGCAGCATTTTGAAAAAAAGAGTTCCTATTCCTCTGTATGAGATATTGCACAGTGTTTTTCTTTTGTTGTTTTAGTTTTATTCCTATTGTGGCATCCTAAAGGTATACATATCGACCCCTTAGCTATAAAACTGCCTGAACTCCCATCATAATTGTGTTATGCTGTCTGTGTATAAGTCATAGCAAGGTTACTTCCAGTGACCAATTATTTTTGGTGAACATATATTACATATATTTGCATGTTGCTTTGTATATTTTGGATAATATTTTTGGGTCAAAAGGTAAGTGGGTTCTTGTATTGTTGAAGAGTACTCTTTAGGGGGTGTCGGATAGTGCAGTGGTTGGAGCACTCGCTACTGTGTCGAAAGTGAAGCACCGTCCGGCGCGGTTAGCACTTGGATGGGTGACCGCTAAGGCGTGAAGCGACAAATAACAACGCCCCCAGTTGACTCAACTGTGATTGAGTACCTACTCTCTTGAGGGTGGGGAAGGTAAAGCAGCGAGGGAGAGAGTTGGGCATCACCCTCATTACGCTGGCCCAAGATAAGTGTGATCTCCAACATCACGCTCCCCTACGGCCACAAGGCTATGGGACTACCTTTACTTTTTTTTTTTTTACTCTTTAGGTTCTTGTATTGTTGAAGAGTACTTAGGTTCTTGTATATTCTTGCATACATATATAGCCTAAAAGGTTTCACATTAATATCATTTCTTCTCATAATATTACAATATTCATAGACATAAGACATAATACATTTTATTTGTCCAAAATATTACAGTGGAAAAGTTATTTCTGCCTTGCAAAACAAAAACAATGAAAAGACTAAGAAACGACCAGTTCCTTGAATAATAACAAGGTACAATACAATAACATTAACAATGACCGCAATTGAGTATTCCTTGACGAATTTTGACTGGGGTAAACTCCAGCATCAGAGAAGCTTGTCAATTAACAAATTGCTTGCATATTAAAACGGCTTAGCTTGGAAAAATTTATGTTAAACTTTACTTACAACAAAAAAAAAATAAAAAAATAAAAAAAATAAAATGGGAGCACATCATGGCTGTACTATTGTCACATAGCATTATTATGCATGAGCTTGTTTCTAAGAAAACTTACGACATTGACAGAACGTGTTAGCATGGCTTGCTTGCATTAACAAAGGTTTGGTTCATTATCATATCAACATTAGATAGATTATAATCATATTAATTGTCATTGGATAAGAAGTTTGTATAGTTCCTAAATGGATAGGACTGTATATGGAAAGTAGGAAAATTACTAAACAGGGCAAAACATTCTTCTTGGACTAAAATGGTATATTAAATTTCAGCAAATCTTGAAACTTATGAGGTTGGGCTGATTTGTAAATTGTGTTATTATGAGTGCAATAATAGTTTGTAGGCATTACTTGTAAAGAAATGTTTATAAACCTACTAAAGGGCTTGAAATAATGGAAATATACCAATTGTAACGCTGCTGTGTAAGGGACACAAAAAAAAAATATTTAAAAGAAATCTGCGAGATGTAGAACTAAAAATATTTCTCTTCCCTATCTTCTTCTTCTTTCTTGACCCTATTTCAGCTCATACACCCCTGCCCCATCGCTATCCCCACCCCTTCCATTCATTCTCCAATCAGGCATATGTTGCTCTATATGTTATTCTACATTAAAAAAATATTGTTATTACTGTGTTGAGGCATGTTCTACAGTTTCATTCCCAGCTCCGTGTTTACTACAGTGTGGACCTTTTAAGTTTGAAATTTTCCTGTGTTAAAACTGCATTGTTAGGAAAATGTCCTCACACTTCTTGTCAGTAATTTTTGTCTACCTCCCCCCTCCCCTCCACCCCACCCCATCCCTACCTCACCCCACCTCCTTTGTCAATTTTGTTTTCAGCTATTGTATCGCCCACCCTTCCTTCCAATAATGTTTGGGCACAGTAATTCATTTGCTCCCTCACAGTGCATACAATTGATGTAGGTTTTTAAGTGGAAGTCGTATAGGTGTCACCTCCCCTCAAAACCCTACACAATACGCAATATATAATGCATTCCACCAAGTGACACTACACACACACATACATACACACACATACACACACACACACACACTCACTCACACACACACTTACACTCACACACCATATGCACACAATCTAGCATCATTGCTGTTATATATACACCACACCATTATAAAATGCATAGCCCTATTGTATGAAGCTTGGTGAAGTTGTGCCCCTTTCTTATTGAAATTGATACTGGCCCTGTAGGGTGGATAGACAATACTGTGTTGTGCTAATTTTGTGTCGGGGAAAGATTACAGTCAATAAATATTGTAATAGAAATATTTAGAGAATTAACATGAGGTTTAGCATTGTATTAGTTGTTGATGATGATGATGATGACGATGATGATGATGATGGTGATGATGATGTAGTAGATTTTTTCAAGCTGCATGTGTAGTTGCCTGCCAGCATCAGTGATTATAGGTTGATGTTGAGCAGTGGCCTTGTTGTTTTTTTATGTTATAACGTTGTGCGTTAGGCCTTATTTGTGTTTTTAGCTGTGCAGTGATTTATGTGTCTGTCATGGGTTATGTTTTTTTGGTTATGCCGGGTGTGATGTTTTTGTAGATTTGCCATTTTTTATATTTTTAGATATGAAATATATGCGATTTTAGTTGTGCAATGATTTATGCTGCAATGATTTGTGTTTTTTTAGTAATGACATGGTTTGTTTTTGTTTTGTATTTTAGTATGCAATTTTATTTTAACTCTTTCCCTGCCAGGCATGTTTCCACGTTTGTGCCAGACATTTCTCTGGCACCGGAAAGAAAGTTCAGTACCTTAGGCATTTAAGCTACTGTTCTTTCAATAATAGTTGTCAAATAGACATATTTCATATCAAATTAAAGGTAAAAGAGTGAAGAATAAGAAAAAAACCCACAAAAATGTTAATTTGATTATGTTATTGAAATATGTGTTTTGAAAGCATGTTGATCTTTTTGAAATGATAAAATAAAATAAAAATATTTCTACATACCACAGTGATAAAACAAATCTGGAGGAATAATTCCAATCACTGAATCAGCTTCACACACCAGAAAGAAAATTTATTTAGGATCAAAATACACTTTACAGTTTGAAATTATATTGATTATTAGCACAGAGTTTGACACACTGTCGATTGTGCCCATCACTATGCTTAGTAAAATGCACAATAAACACTCTAAAAACGAATCAATTTGAAGAAAAAACGCGCCTGTCGATCGCGAACGAAAGTAGAAAGAGTTATCTCTCTTTGGTTAAAATAAAACTTGGATTGGACTGCGCAAAAAACCGGAACGAAACGGAATACTGAAATCGACGATATATCGTCGATTGGCACAAACATGGCGGCTCAGATCGACGATATATCGTCAATTGGCAGGGAAAGAGTTAATTTTCTTTTGGTGGTTGCTGTTGTTTTCTTGTGGTTATGCCTAATTTTTGCATTGTTCCTTTTTATTGCCTGATTTTATGATTTTGGTTGCTCGATTTTTCAGACACCCTCTCCCCTTTCCGCTTAAACCCCAACAGTAGAGGCAACATCCGCAAAGCAGGTTTGTCTCGGTTTGCAATTACTAACAATACAACCTCATCATTCTGAGAACGTTGCAGCATTAATAATCATTCAAAGTTGTGAATCATCATGGCTATTTAGTATACAGTTCATGTTTTGCCTTTACAAACTAATACATAATTTTTACTGTAACAACACTCTGTCATTGCATTTTCATTGATTACTTAACATTTTCATCATCATGGCATATAACATCCACTGCAAATTGTCTGTTACATGAAGCTTGGCTTAGTTATGGCCCTTTGTTATTGGCAGTTGACCTTTTGATTGGCTGTACAAGATTATGAATGCTTATGGCAACAAAAATGCATGAAAGAAACACAGATAATCTAATGACTAGTTTAAGCTACCAGTTTGCCGAATCTGATAGATAAATTCTGATTGGCTGTGCAAGTTTATGTGAACCAACCAAAACTCTTGTCAGACAAACAAAATAGTCAAGGGAAGTAATGTTAGCCGAGCTTAGTGTAACAGTCTATATCAAATTCATGTTGGTAGAGGGTTGCATCATCCACAACAGAGCATTGCAAGACTAAAGCTGGGCTCAGAATTTGTGTTGTGTTGGCATAATTAAATTGGACCTTATGCAGTGGGAGACACATTTTCTATTGTGTTGGTATTGAAATGGCACTGATTTGTTTGTGCGGGAGAAGGTGTGTGTGTGTGTGTGTTGTGTTTCAGAGTGAGAGAGTGTGTGTGAGAGAGAGAGGGTAAGAGAGCGGGTGTGTGTGTGTGTGTGAGGGTTAGAGAGAGTGTGTGTATGTGTGAGAAAGAGAGTGTGAGAGAGAGAGGGTGAGAGAGAGTTTGTGTTTGGGGGAGAGCGTTTTGTGGGTTGTGTGAAACACTCGGCTATCCTATCGGCCAGACAACGAAGTGTGTGGGGGCCGTCTCAGGGAGGGTGTCATCAGTGCCACCACACACTCCCATCAGTTGAAGCAGTCCCATGATGTGCAGGCTGAGGCTGGCTAATTAAAATACTGTTGTAGCGCTGCTAACGAGGCATACACTGTTGGCCCATGGGCTGCTGAATAGCTCGTGTCTGCTGGTTTGTAACTTTCTGTTTTCCATGCACAGACCCTACAGTCTTGGATATGTTTTTTTATCCAGTCGGAGTTTCCATAATACCCTACAGAAAAAGAGGAGGGGGAAGGGAGGGAAGAGGGGAAAGGAAAAAGAAAGAAAGAAGAAGAAGAAGAAGAGTAACCACAGTATCCTGGAGAAGAAGACGAAGAAGAAGAAGTAGAAGGAAGGGACAATCAAACTAGTTAGCACAATTTGAAGAATTGTTAGTCAAAACCAAAAAGCCCAAACCAAGAACTGTGTCTTTTGAGCACTGAATCACAGTTTCATTAATATTGTGTGTAAAACATAACATATGACTATTATTTCCTTCTCTAAAATTTAATTTTTAACGAATAATTTCCTTTCTTTCTTTATAGCATTCATATAATATTCTAAAATCATAATGTACAAGCTTCTATTATATAATAGTATTCACAATCACATTTATGTACTCTAGGACCGCGTCATCAGTTATATCTTCAATTTGCAGAACAATAATAATATTAATAACATCACGTTGTATTTCCATCTATGTACAGTTAACAAGCATTATCAAACAATATATTTTCATCTTTGATTTAACATTAGGTCATAGCTAGTTTTAAATTAGCAGCAGTTGTGTATACACTTTTTTTTTTATGATGCTTAGTTTACCTTTGGTTTATAATTTTCTGTTGAAATGAACAACATTCAGTTTTCAATGAAGAGGAATTTGTATGTTTATTTGTGGATGTTTGAGTGCATGCAAGAGCGCATAATCGTTGTATATCGTGCAGTGCATGCATGTTTATGGACGTTTGCAAGGTATCGATACAAATCCAGATCCAGTATTTATAAGCAGGCCTCTATTGTGCACGCGAGTTCTGTTTGAAGAATGTTAGATTGCATGTGTTGAAAACTTCCGGCATGCAAACTGCAAGCTCAAAGTTAACAAATCAGGTTGACCACAAAGGCTGGCTTTATCCAGCATCAAGTTGAGGGATGGGGGATGGTAGGTTGGAGTGTATGCATATTATGAAGACAAAGAATGGAACTTTTACACAAGGTATTGAAGCCACAGTGTAACAGGTTTTCAGCATTTCCTGTGACTTCATCCCAATGACATTTTTTGTTATAGTTTTATTTATTTATTTACTTTATTGTTTTTTTCCATTTACTTATTTATTTTTTTATTTCTTGAATTACTCTTTTTATTTTTTTAAAATTTTATTCAATATTATTTTATGTTATTATTTTAATTTATTGATGTATTTATTTTCCTATCTAGTCTCCACCAGTCAGCTGACCCATAATGGAAATCAAGGGGCCACAACTTATCGCCGACCTCCATCCCCGGGCCAAGGTGGTCGCCGACCTCCATCCCCAGGTAACCTCTCTTGGGTTTGCCACACCTGTGAACGAAAGAGGCTGCGTTGCTGTTGTTTGCACATGTGTGTGAATGTGGATGCCTGATGATCAAATTAATCATGTGATGCGGTGTAGAGTGTAAAATTGCTGGACCGATATGGGAATACCCAAACTGACTTTCTACGGAAAACCCTTTAAGTTTATCTTAATCTAGTTTTGTCCTCTGCATTTCCAGTGCTAAGCATGACCAGTCATGTAGGCAATATGCAAGCGTTTAGCTGTGTTAGGCCTACCCAGACTTAGTAAGGTATTGTAACTGGAAGAGCAAAGCATAAAAGCAAGGAGATACAAAACCCATTAAAGTTCAGGTCCTCAAATCAATGACAGTAATGTACACACATATGCTTGGCTGATGTGTTTGTGGGAGCTGTCAGTGGAGTTGTATTGTAATTTTGTTGTTCTGTCATGTTGCGTCATGTTGTATTGAGTTGGACAGTATTTCTGTGTTGTGTCGTTTTGTCTTGTTGTATTGAGTTGTGCAGTAGCTGTGTCATGTTGTGTGTGTTGTGTCATGTTGTATTGAGTTATACAGTATTTCTGTGTTGTGCCATGTTGTCTTGTTGTATTGAGTTGTGCAGTAGCT
Organism: Oncomelania hupensis; assembly: GCA_036898135.1. Lineage (NCBI taxonomy): Eukaryota > Metazoa > Mollusca > Gastropoda > Littorinimorpha > Pomatiopsidae > Oncomelania > Oncomelania hupensis. Next base: position 47,089,783 of record CM072526.1, on the reverse strand, counting down.
GTGTCATGTTGTGTCATGTTGTATTGAGTTATACACCCCCGTTGGGGTGCCGGGGGTTTCAGTATAAATAGTATCCCCACTTTCTGGAAATTTAGTGCTTTAAATTCCCACTGTCGCTGTCTTTCTCATTTGCTCTTTCTCATTCCTACTCTTTTCTATCAATCTGCTATATCTGCTTCTTCGCTAGACCAGTCTCCTACCTTTTTTCTTGAAAACTCTTCCGGGACAAGACTCCTTGTTTGTGTATGAGGTCTGTTGGATCAGTTTGGGAATATTGAACGCTTTCTGCCAGGTGGTCACTAGGGCTTCCTATGATGTTATTATTTAGCAATGTATGCATTTTATATGTATGTGTTTTGTTGATAATTTAAAATGATGTTTGTATTCTATTTTGTTTTTGTAAACGGGGGTTCGATAAGTTGGGGTGAAGCCTCAGACGTCCCCTGCGTGGGATGTCTTTATTGTAAAGTGACTGGCTGGTGGAGAGCTTTCGGTTTTACCACTAGGGTTGTTTCAGCAGGTCTTTTATGCGGATCGGGGGTTGTCTGGAAGAGTTTGCTGGACCTAAAGCAATAATAATGTAATGTAATGTATTGAGTTATACAGTATTTCTGTGTTGTGTTATGTTGTCTTGTTGTATTGAGTTGTGCAGTAGCTGTGTCATGTTGTGTGTGTTGTGTCATGTTGTATTGAGTTGTACAGTATTTCTGTGTTGTGTCATGTTGTCTTGTTGTATTGAGTTGTACAGTAGCTGTGCCATGTTGTGTGTGTTATGTCATGTTGTATTGAGTTATACAGTATTTCTGTGTTGTGTCATGTTGTCTTGTTGTATTGAGTTGTGCAGTAGCTGTGTCATGTTGTGTCTGTTGTGTCATGTTGTATTGAGCTATACAGTATTTCTGTGTTGTGTCATGTTGTCTTGTTGTATTGAGTTGTGCAGTAGCTGTGTCATGTTGCGTGTGTTGTGTCATGTTGTATTGAGTTGTACAGTATTTCTGTGTTGTGTCATGTTGTCTTGTTGTATTGAGTTGTGCAGTAGCTGTGTCAAGTTGTGTGTGTTTTGTCATGTTGTTTTGAGTTGGACAGTATTTGTACTGTCTGTTATTACGAATGTGAATATAATGCACGCTGATTTGCTTTGCGATGTGTCAAAGAGTGTGTGTATGTATGCCTAGTAGGTTTTATATTTATTCCAACACCCCCCCCCCTCTCCCTCTCCGTCCCACCTTCCCCACTCTTCCCTCCCCCACTTCCACCTCCTCCTTACCTCCCCCCTCCCTCCCTCCTCCCTCTCTTTCCCCTCTTCTTCACAGTGTGAGTGCACATCATTTTACCACCCTGCATATTGATAGTCGCATTAGCGTAGAATGAAAGTCTGCTGACAGAAAAGAGAACATTAAAAACAACACAAGTTCTCAGGTAAAACCAAACTTTTAAATGTATTAGAACTCTTTTCTCAAGGTAAAACCAGGCTAAAATACATAAAATTCTGGACCTCGTAATAAATGAATTAATTTTGTTTATTTGAGCGTTGATCTTGTACCTGTCTTAATTCCTTAAAGGAGGTCATTAAGATTTGCTAAATTTAATTGAACAGTTTTCTTCCACAGTCATGTAATACTGGATGCTTGCAAATTACAAACCATAGTTTCACTAGTCTGGCTCTGGTTCCTGGCATGTCGGATGCAGTATATATACACCATCATGTTGACCCAAATCGCTAGTTTCTGTTTATTCAGAACCACGTCTTAAAGCCAATCCTTTTTCAAGCAAGTCTTGTAGCGCTCTCTTGAAACAAAAAGGTCAGCTTCTTTAAACAATTTTTTTTAAATATATTGTTGTACAGTTTTGTTGTTGTTGGTGAAACCTTTTAGCAGGAAAATTGCCACTAAACCAGGAATGTTAAACTCACATTGCATGCAAATCTCTTGTTTTCTATTTTGTTAAAAAAACATATGTTGTTGTTGTTGTATCAAATTTTATTCATCAGATTAACATAAGTTGTACTGATAAAAAACATGTTGACTGACACTCATAGTAATGCGAGTCTGTACTCATGCCCCATTCCCTCATCCCACCCCACCCCCAAATTTTCAAGATTTTTGCAAATCTGTGCGAGACTAGTCCTAAATAGTCCAACAATTACATTTAAAATAAAACAAATTTGCATCCATCCCTCCGTCTGTCCACTGTACGCTGGACCATCTGTCTGTGCAAAATTTCAAGTGGGTTGATATCTCAGAATCTGTTTCAATTAGCACAAACCAAACTTGGTAAGATGGTGCATATTAACGAGACCTCATAAATGATCAGTGAATGAATGACTTCACTTCAAGGTCAAGGTCACAGGGTCAACAAATGTTAATCAGAAAATGACAATTTTTCTCAAAATTCCACTTTTTTTTCCTAAGTTATTAACATTGAACTTATGATTCTTTGATGCATGATAAATGTCGATTAAACACACATACTTTGCAAATTTGGTCAACCTCACTCCAAGGTCAAGTTCACTGGAGTTGTCCAAAGTTGGTTAGTATAGGTACCTTGAAGTGATCTTGACCTTAAATTATGAGAAATATAAAGTCCAAACTTGTTGTATTAAGATTGATCTTTCATATATGTTTCGTTGCTTTTGAAGGTCAAGGTCATTTTAGGCCTTGCAAAAAACGTACAAAAATAAGGTCATCGTTCAATGGAATGGCTCTATGTAACTCATAGTATGCAACAACATTGGGTTATTTGATCATTACTGTGCATGAGAGGTCAAGGTCACTAAAGGTCAGGGTCATCCCAAGGTCATTGGTTTTTTTGTGTGTGTGCATAATACAGTGGAACCTCCGGTATACGACCGTCCAAAATCTGAGAAAAAACGGTCTTATAATAGAGGTGGTCTTATACCGGAAACAAGGGGTGGGGATGAGGGGGGTCAGGCTCGGAGGGGTATGTAGTCATAATTTTCACACTCACCAGCATGTATTCTCTGACAAAGGAAACTAAAACATGTTTCATTTTTAGCTTTGTCTTTTATTCACAACTTCAAAAATAGAAAACAGTCGAACCACTGCCAGACGCGTTCATCCAAGTCTGTCAGTGCAGAAGCTCTCAGTTTCGATGTTTCCCTTTTCGCCACTTTCTCCACTCTCCCATCGTAGTTTCACAGATTCCTTATCCTTTATGATGAGCTGAATTTGGGTCTTCCCAACGTCTACACTTCTTGCAATAGACAAACAACTCTCCCCATTTTCACTTCTTTCAATCACTTTCATTCTCTCTGCCAAACTCAAAACGTTCCTCTTGAGCGACGCCATTTTGACAGCCAGTGTAGGCGAGTAATGTCCCTTGTTTGCGAACCGGAAATAGCAGACAACAGCCGGCGTACACAAACATGAGAGAAAAAACGAAAGGTACAGACAGCAAATTAACTGATATCTCTTTTAAAATGCCCTAAGACGGTCGTATAAAGGGCTTAAGACACGGTCGCTGGTCGCATAAACGAGGTTGTCGCATACCAGAGGTAATTTATTATTGGAAGTGAATCCGTCAGAAGTTTTCAGGTCACATAACGGAGGGAGTCGTATACCAGAGAGCCGGATACCGGAGGTTCCACTGTACAACTTTTGCTTAGTTTATTTTGATATTACATAAGTGTATTTGGACCAGGAGGTCCAGGTCACCTCAAGATCAAGAGCATTGAAAGATCAAAGTCGGTATTACTTTGCATTTTATTGCCACTGTTTCATTTTGCTTTGTTTTTTTTCTATCATTTTCATGCTAAATATTGCAAGTTCCCTAAGGAGCATGTAAGTCATATGGACTTTGCCCTTCTAGTTAACTCTTGTATCACTGATTTGTTTTGAGAATTTAGTATCTATTGTGTGTTCAAAGTCAGCACTGGGAACTCCTGACAGTAACGGCTTTATTGTTTAATTTATCCATCCACGCTAACACTCTAGACGTGGCCCGATTCCGGCGTAGCTCCTCTCGTAATCGCGACAGCGGCAGTGACACGGGCTCACAATGTAGCTCCAACATGGCAGGGGAATATTCAGGTGAATCGATGTGGGAGAACTGATCGTCGTTTTTTCTGTCCTGCGCCTGTGGTTTATCTTTAGAGCACTTGCAAATTTGTGGTACTTCCATTCATTTTAGGTTATTAACCCGTGCGTTATTTTGTTTTCATTTTTGAAAGCCTGTTGTTTTGACATTATGATTTTGTGCGGCTACTGTGGTTCAAAAGACCTCAGTAGTGGTTTGTTTCTTTTCTGACCTGCCCCTGTGGTTCTTTCATACATTTTGTATTATTTTAAGTTTAGGTTTTGACCGCCTGTTGTTCACATTTTTGTTCTTTTGCACTGCACCAAGAGTTGTCTTGTTGTTTGCGTACCTATCTTGGGTCTCGTTGTAGGTTTTTGAGTTGCCTTTTCCCACATATTAAGTATTTCAGTGATTGAAAGTGCACGAGTATTGCTTTCTTGAAAGTCTGTGTTTCAGTTTTGAATTACTGCAGTTGAGTTTGTTGGGATATCCCGAAGCCTAACAGAGCTTTTAGATTTGTTAGTCTTTAATTTTATGGAGTGGCAGATGTTAACAGGCAAAGGTTTGATAGATATATATATATGAAATAAATGTAACTGTGTCCATGCCATACCTGATTGTTATTGTTTTGCTTTACTAGTTTACTAGCGAATTTAATTTACTAGATTTTTGTGTTGTTTTTTTTTTGTTTGCCTGAAAAAAAAACATTGTTGTATGGTTTTGTCCCTGTCCCTTTGTGATTTTTTTCTTTTAAAAGTGATATTTTGCGGCACGTCATTTTTAGAGCATCAATAACTGTTAGGTTTGGTTTTCTTGGACCTGTTTTATATTTTGAGGTTTAGGTTTATTATAATTTAACCTCTCCCCCCCCCCCCTCCCCCCCAAAAAAAAAAATTAAAAAAAAACTAAAAATAACAATAACAATTACTTTCGTACAAATATATAATAATAAGTATTACTTGTTCAGAATTCTTGGAATAATGACAGGGTGAAAAAAATCAATAGAGATTAACAGATCTATGGCAACAGCAAATTGATAAGGATGACAAATTCTTGAAACAAGGGAGCTAATAATACTTTGGTTCGCTTTGTTGTCTCTCTTATATTGAGGGATTAAAACCAGCATACACAGCACACAGTCTGATATGCTGAGCACACGGGGAGTTATTAATGGTCCACAAATGGATGAAAAGGTTGTTGATCCATGTGTTTTACCTCTGTTTGGATGTGTCAGTGTATTTGCTCTTGTCTCCGCACTTTACCCAACGTTCATCAGCCAGTCATTGTCTCTTGTTCTCATTTTTGTGTTTGCGCTGTTTCGTCTCTACAGGACCAAAGCTGTTTGTCAAGCCTAGCCAGAAGTCCAATCGCCACATCATCATCAACGCCCTCAGCTACTGCTGCCTGGCCGGCATCGTCAACAACGACCTCAAAAACAAAGTCCTCGAGGTGAGACTGTTTTGTTGTTTTTTTGTTTTTTTGGGTGGGGGGTGGTTTGCAACTGTAACAGGGCTGGTTGCTGGACGAGAGAAACAAGAAGGAAGAGGATGATGGAGAGGGTGAGAAAGAGAAGGGGTTGCAAAGAGAGAGAATAAGAGAGAGAGAGAGGAGGGAAGAGAGAGGATGGAAGAGAGAGAAGAGAGGATGGAAGAGAGAAGAGAGGATGAAAGAGAGAGAAGAGAGTATGGAAGAGAGAGAAGAGAGGATGGAAGAGAGAGAAGAGAGGATGGAAGAGAGAGAAGAGAGGATGAAAGAGAGAAGAGAGGATGGAAGAGAGAGAAGAGAGGATGGAAGAGAGAAGAGAGGATGAAAGAGAGAGAAGAGAGTATGGAAGAGAGAGAAGAGAGTATGGAAGAGAGAAGAGAGGATGGAAGAGAGAGAAGAGAGGATGGAAGAGAGAAGAGAGGATGAAAGAGAGAGAAGAGAGTATGGAAGAGAGAGAAGAGAGGATGGAAGAGAGAAGAGAGGATGGAAGAGAGAGAAGAGAGGATGAAAGAGAGAAGAGAGGATGAAAGAAAAGAGGATGAAAGAGAGAAGAGAGAATGGAAGAGAGAGAAGAGAGCATGGAAGAGAGAAGAAAGGATGGAAGAGAGAGAAGAGAGGATGGAAGAGAGAAGAGAGGATGGAAGAGAGAAGAGATGATGAAAGAGAGAGAAGAGAGGATGGAAGAGAGAGAAGAGAGGATGGAAGAGAGAGAAGAGATGATGAAAGAGAGAGAAGAGAGGATGGAAGAGAGAAGAGAGGATGGAAGAGAGAGAAGAGAGGATGGAAGAGAGAGAAGAGAGGATGAAAGAGAGAGAAGAGAGGATGGAAGAGAGAGAAGAGAGGATGGAAGAGAGAGAAGAGAGGATGGAAGAGAGGATGGAAGAGAGAGAAGAGAGGATGGAAGAGAGAGAAGAGAGAGAAGAGAGGATGGAAGAGAGAGAAGAGGGAAGAGGGAGAGAGGTTGGAAGAGAGAGGATGCATGGAGGAGAGTGGAAAAATGTATGGATGGGAAGACACATGGGGGACTAATGAAACTAGAGAAAGGGTTAGAAGAGTTGACGATGAGAAATGAAAACAGAGAGGGGGGAGGGAGAAGGTGGACAGCACTGTGGCTAAGAGAGAGAGGTGGTGTAGTAGAAGAATTAAGCTCTCCACACACATATCAACAATTGGACATTAAAAGCATTTCAGCAGGTATCAAATGTGCTGATAAATGATGAATGCCTCGAATCACTATATCTGGTGAGATGTGTATGCATTATAAGTTCTTGTATTATTATTTGTATGATTATTAGTATTATTATGTTATTTGTCTGTCATTTTCAGGAGATTGCACGGTCCACAGCCAAGCACTTCCTGATCATGTTCCGAGACCACGGGTGCCAGTACAGGGGACTGTACTCCTTCGACCCTGACTCGGAGGAGGCATACAAGATTGTGGGGGTGGGTCCCCGGCTTGTGACCAGTGACATGGTGGAGAAGTTTTACAAGTAAGGGACACACAAACAGCAAAAAAAAACAACATCATCAAACAAAAACATCTAAATGCTGGAGCCTATCAAGTGCAGAGTTCTCTATAGTGCTCTTCAGTGATTTTTATCATCATCAGCAGCAGCGTAGCATCACCACCATCATCAGCATCATACAATTAAATAAATTTCACAAAACACACAACTGAACATTTATTATTATTATGGTTATTGTTATCATAATAATAATAATAATAATCATTATTATTATTATTATTATTATTATTATTATTATTATTATTATTATTATTATTATTATTATTATTATAAAAAATTATCATCATCACATTGTAATAGGAACAAGTGCTGGAACCTAACAAGTGCAGAGTTCCATTGTGTGTACTTAGTTAATGAGTTGACTAAATCACTAAATGTCATCATCATCATCATCAAAATCATCTTCATTATTATTAATACCATTATGATGATGATGATGATGATGATGATGATGATGAATATTATTATTATTGTTGTTAATATTATTATTATTATTATTCATTCTTCCTTTCTGTGTACCAGATACAACTCAGGAGGAAAGAGCTTCAATGAGGTGACGTCAACCAAACATCTGTCTGTTTCCATCGACGCAGTGGTGCTCATGAACACTTTCTGGAAAACAAAAGCTCTGGCGACAGCGAAAAAATAATGCTTTAACTCCACTGGACAATTTGAAACTGAATGAAAACGCTGCAAAGAATAATCTAGAAGCAAACCAAAGGGAAAGCAAATCTACAATAAAACAATAAACACTGCAAAGTACAATCTGGAAGAAAAACCAAAGGGAATGCAAACCTACAATAAAATACTAAATACTCTCTCTCTCTCTCACACACACACAAAGACAAAAACTAGTCAATTTGAGAAACTTGGGGGAAAAAAAGGTAAATCTTAACTAATATAAATATGCCGCACTAAAACTAAGAATGCACACACTTAGCACACACATGTATACATGAAATGTATCTACAGAAAAGAGTAAAATTATAAACTAAACGTGTACACATACACACAAATTTTCAGGTAAATTAAGAAGAAGAAGACAAAATGAAAAACAAAAGAATTAGTTTTAAAAAATAAATTAAATTAATAGAACAAGCATAAAAAATAACTTAGTGATGCAAACATGATCAGTACGAGTACCTTTTAGAAACAAAATTGGTAAAAGACTAGATTATCAAATAAAGCTAAAAATCACCCAGTTCTTGCAGTAGCTATCAAGTAGACACACTTGCTACCTCTAATGCTTAATGTTCATGAAACTAATGTACCCTAGACAATGGAATGAATTGAAATACACCCAAAGAAAAAAAATTATTATGCTTTTTGTTTCACATGTGATGGTCTTTTAAACCATCTCCAATATTCCCAAAAGTTCAGACTGTCACCAAATTTTGTTTGTGAAAAAAAAATGCTGCTTGGATTTTTAAACCAATTTGTCTGCAATTTCTTTCCTTGCTTTCTCTTGCCCAGTCTTGATTCGTAAGATGACTACAGCATCTATGACTAGAAAGATGTCTTACAGTATCTGTACAGCCCTGTATGGGTGAATCACTGCTGACGTTTGGACGTCTTGGAAAATGTTTTCTTTTCAATTGCAATTCTGTGCTTGAACGCAGTTGTTTCCACAAAATGTTGAAATCAACAGTGAAAACATGTAAACGGGTTTAAACAAAATAAAGTGTCGTTTTTTTTTCTTTTTTCTTTTTTTTTAAAACACAGCAAAACATATACTTTGTTTAGAAAAAAAAAGTACTTACATAAAAAAGTGAAAAATAAACTATATTTTTCCTGGGGTAGAGACTTGCACTATTTTTTTTTTCTGCATATAAAACGTGAGAAACCTTATCAACAGATTTTTACTTAAATTAGGAGGAAGAAAAGGTGGATAATAAACTCTTATGTATGTTTCTTGGGATAGAGAGCTGCACATTCTTTCTTTCTTTGTATAAAACTTGCCACCGCATTTTCTCTCGCTATTGGATGTGTCACTACCTAGAATATATTCACCAAGACCAATAGATGTTTATTATGAAAATGTGCTACGCAAATACAGTCCCCCCCTCCCTCCACCCCCGATTCCTTCTAAAACTAACAACCACATGCACAGCGTCATTGCAATTTGAATGTCTGCGTATTGTTATTGTGTAACAATCTGTACTTGACACATTTGTGGAAAATACTTTCTAGCTGACTAATCCTTCATCCTGTCAGGTCATCAGGGCAGAAACTGAGGGGGGTTGCAGCACAGACTCTCATCCAGAAGTACTGCGCTGCAAAAAGGACTGTGTATTATGATTTCAATACCTGTGCCACAGCTTTTGGACCATCGCTTTGACTGTGTTTGAAAATGTGAATGTCAGAATCACTTTTGTTTGATACCCCATCCAAACTACTGAATGCAAGATAATATTCTGTGAATGCTAGAACTTGTGCTTGTTAACAGTTATTGTTCTTTATTTTAGGAAAACTGCGTACGTTCTAACTTTGCGTCACATTCTCTGAAGCTGCTCAAATATTCGGATGCCTTCGTCATTCACAGTAAAAAGTTTTGCGCAAAATGTGAATCCTGTGTAAACTTTAAACAGACATAAAAAGATTTTGTTTTACCTTTTTTTTAATGAAATTTTTGTTTTTTTGCAAGCATCCAACAAGTTGACCAGTTTTCTTGTAGCTTGGATTTTGCTGTGTGTTTGACAACAAACAAATACTGCAAAGCAATGTTTGGAAATGCGAGTTGTATTTCATCAGCTTAATAATGATAATGATGTTCATTTCTGCCATTCAGGTTTCTATTTATAATTGTCTAATTATGATTTCTGTTTCGCTACCGGGCACAAGAAAAAATAAAATGGAGTCAAATTCAAAATTGCAAGTTGTACGTCATAACAAATTTGATGGTGTTATTGTCGGTTCACCCTTCTCTCCCCCCCACCCCTTCACCCTCCCACTCCCTCCTCCCATCTTCTTCTGCTCTCTCCCCAAAAGTACACATTGGAAGTCTTTTCTAGTTGGTGCAGTTTCGTATAGTCTTTTTTATTATTTTTTTTTAAAAAAAGGGTTAAACTAACTACCAGTGATGTGGAGTAGTGTTTTAAGATTGTTTTATGTTGATATTGATTGTGCGCGAATACATGTTGTTCCTTCTTGCACAGACAATGGAAATTGGAGAAAGAGAGAGAGAGAGTGTGTGTGATTTTGTTGTTTGTCGATATCAATCTGGTTTTTTTAGTCTGCCTCAGCCCTATTAGTGCTACTTTTGATATGAATGTGATTGTTAAAAGACTGTGGAATACTTGTTATTCCTTCTTGCACAGACAATGGAAATAGGAGAGTGTGAGTGTGTGTGTGTGTGTGAGTGTGATTTTGTTGTTTGTCGATATCAATCTGTTTTGTATTCTGCCTCAGCCCTATTAAGTGCTACTTTTGATATGAATGTGATTGTTAAAAGACTGTGGAATTTGCAGTCTCTGCTACTCAGAAATGCTACATAGGAAACTCTCCATTACATAGTGTTGAGTTACGTTAGTATTATTTTGGATGTTGGTGCAATCATTGTTTCAGTGATTGTTCCTGTGAAAATCATTTGTTTGTGTGGTGTTGTTTTTTTTTTTTTTGTGGTGGTGACATTTGTGTGTGATAAGTGTTTTTTTTTGGTTGTTTTAAAAAAAATCAGAATATGGGTGTAAAATGTAGGTAGAATGCTTTTAACAAAAAAATCTGATATTGGATTTTCGGTAATCGTTCTCAACATTTCTGATCTCCAGTTAATTTGTTCATTGTCTCAATACTGGTTTGCCTGTGTACAGATTTTGCATCTGTCGTGATGTTGGTTGAAGAAGAGGAGGAAGATGATGATGATGATTTTGATGATGATGGTGATGATGATAGCAGACTGTAGTTGATGTTGTATGTGCACTGATATTTCGAAGACAAAAAAAAAGGAGTGACGTTTTGGTTGTTTTATGACGTTTATCTGCTTTGTGTGTTGTAGTTTCATCACACTGTTTCAGTCGATGTAGAAAACCCCTGTTGCCTGCTTCATTGATCTTTATGTGCTTCCGCACAATGCTGTGACGTATTTTAGTAAGTCTTTTCAAATGATGTTAGAGAGTGATGCAGTGGAGGTGAGCGCTCATTGGTTAAATAGTTATAGTGATGCAAAGGCATCATGCTGTCTAAATGAATATCATGATGTTTGAAAATCGTTGCAACATTTTCTCAACAGAATTAAGATTATCAAAGCAAAGTTATAAGGTATGGAATTGGGACAGGGCAGTCCATTTGGAAACGTCTGTTTAAAGAGATGGAGTGTATACGATAAGCATTGACATTGATTTTATTGAACACTGTGTTTCTTTCACATTGTTGCCATTTTGCATAGCTGGATCATAGCTGCTTAAAGACGGTTAGTGGAGAGAGAAAGAAGAGAGAGAGAAAGAGCAAACGTGTGAAGAGAAGAGAGGGTGAATGGGATAGAGAACAAAAATGAGAGAGAGGGAGAGATAGGGAGACTATTTTGTGGAGAGAGAGAGTGAGCTACAATATTTTGAGCTAATGGCGTCTGAATGACTGTCGTTGATTATGGAGTTAATGTGACTTCTGCTTGTACAATGTTGCTTTATATTTGTGCTGATATTCGGTTGTTTTTTTAAACCTGTCATATTGACAGTGCTTACATTTTAAATTAAAATATAAAACTCAAAGTGCATTTCTTTGCCCATTTCAATCATTTATCATTATAATGCTGCACTCGATAGACTGAGGTATTATTATTTCTGTTAGATGTTCTTCTCGTGAAGATGTCAGATTAGGTTCGGGTCGGTACAAGTTCTGAATAAATGTAAGCTTTGTTCCTTAGTGTTTCTCATGTAAAAAATAAACTTTGTTGTCCGTTGTGTTTACAGTGCAACTGTAATTGAAAATTAAATGTACGCAACAGTAGCATCCCATTCTAAAGGTAACATAATCGTTATTTTGTATATAGGCGTTGCATTCAAATATATCACCAGCTGTAGTCATTAAAAAAAAAAATGTAGCCAAAGAAGACAAATACATGTATGTCTTTAAGAGGAAAGGAAAACCTCAGTGTAAAATAGTATTTACAGTCGGATCATTAGGACAGTTTTGCATTTTGTACATAAGAAATATAAGAAAGAAAAGAATTGATGGTCATTCCACATTTGCTAATAATTATATTAAATGCATGAATTAAGAGTACTTTTTATAAATATGTATCCTTATGTCTGTCGTTCGGTTTAAGGTGATGATCTCTCCACAAGGTAGTTGTAGAATTAATTATTTATACTGTACTAATGCATTTATTACTTATTTGCTAGTTATGATATATCTATATGCTTACAGTGTTAATATGTAGTAGTATCTCACATATAGAACTTGTATGGATATTTTATCACGCTAGAACAAACATACCATAGAATCAAAACTGAAGTTTTCTTCAGGTGACCGTGTTTTGAGTTCGTTTGAAGAAAAAGGATGTGATAGCGTCCGTTATTATTTATTATAATATTATACTTTTTCAAGAAGAAAGTGTTATATTTTCTCCTTTGTGGGGGATTAAAAAGTAACTTAGAAAATACAGTAGAAGTTGCAAGCTGTGTGTAACTTGTGCAAGGCAAACGTTTTAGCTCTCCTGTGTACACAATATAAAAGTAGTATAGAACAGAATACAGCTTCAGTGTATAAGTGGTGGGATTAGATCTCCCTCTCCCTTCCTCCCCTCTCCCCCCTCATTGGCCTCCTCCCTCCACCCCCTTTCAACAAACAATCCCCACACCAACACCCTGCTCTCTATCATCACAATCTAAACTCACACTGTTGCTGTATTGAAACGTATTCCGTTTGTCTTGGTCATGTATTTATATAAACTATTCACTACCCCTAAAAAAAAAATGTTACAGAAATATTTTTTTTACATTCATGTACTATTTGCCTAAAGTTGAATGACCTCTTCTTGTAGCTTTTCTATGAATTTAGTTATTGACAAAATTGGATGTGGTGTACACCTAATTATTTTAAAAATATTATATCTTTCAAAACAATAGTTTTGAATGATATTAACAAATATCTCAGAACCAATTAGTTAAAAAATTAATGTTGTATTATAATCTTTATTTGATTCTAGTTATTGATTGCTTGATTGAGTCAAATCTGTCTCCCTCAAATCTAGAAATTAATATATTATTGTTTGACGTTGTATTGTGTGCTAATTAATATTCAGTAGTTGTAATGACCTATTATAATGCATTAACAATAGCATAGTTACGCTATCGTAATCAGACTCGATTCATTATTAAATTTATATATTTTACAAAATAATATATGAACAATTAAAATATATATCTCTCTGAAGACACCCCGGTATCGATCGTAAGGTAAAATTTATTCACGTTATAAAATCTCCCTAATCTTTGATTAGATTTAGTTTGTATGATATTGGCTTGGTATTACACAAATCACTATGCATATTCTCATACATAGTGTCAGTCCACTTGTACTCAACATACGGTCATAGGAAAACCAGGTATTACACAGTGGGCATACAACACACATGCTAATACTCATGCTCCTGCCATCTGCATATAAACAATATTATTCTTTCCTTAGTTTCATCTAATGCTCATCCCTACAATGTTTTTTTTTGGGGGGAGGGGAGGGGAGGGGGAAAATTGTGCCATTATGCTGTATTTTTATTTACCACGTACGCCTCAAATCACTATAGCTCGTGTGCGCATAATACTTGTATTATTATAATTATTATTATTATTAATGCCTCGCGTAGTTTGTTGTTGGAAACCTGCCTATCTTGCTTTTTTAAAATGGCATTTTGGTGTTCAGGACATGAACAACTGTACGGTAGGGTTTTTTCTATAGATCGGTCAGGCCTTACATTTACACTAACCCTCTGGCATATACTGGTGTGCGTCTACCTGTACGTCTGTCAAGCCTTGATATTATTTCCGTGTGATATTTAATGTGTGCCTGAATCGGTGGAAATGATGAAATGGGCATTTGGCTAAAAAGGCTAATGCTGGTGTGACTTAATCGTAATGGCAAGCACAATTGTAAGTTGCTGTGTTCTTTCCCAGGCTAGGAGGGTAGGAGGAATGAGGGGGGGGGGGGGGGGGCGGTAGAGGCGGGGTTTGGGGGGGGGGGGGAGGAGAATGCTTGCATTTTGGCACAAAATCACAGCTACTAAGAATTTATTTTGTTTGGCTGGAGGCGTTGCAAGAAATAAATACATTCATTGAAATAAAATAAATAAATAGAAAAATCAAAATAAAATAAACAAGAGGAGAAAGGTTGTTTGCAGCTTGCCCGCATGGGTTAAGGGGTGGTTTGGAGTTTGACAGCTTTGCAAGAAACGGTGCTTACTAATAATTATCGTCATACAGGTGAACGTGTGCAAAATTAGAAAATACACAAAACTTATCATTGTAAGTCTCTATCAGTGCCATGCACAATCTTGAGTACCTTCTGTTTATTTAATGCACATATGATTCTCTCTGTGATAATCTGCCTTTTTTTTTGTTGTCAACATTCAATCTTATTCATCGTTGTCTACACAATGGTAGAAAGTGTTGTTGTTGGTTTTTTTTTCAATATCAGCCATTCTTTGTTGGGGTCAAATGTCGTGAACTGTTAACCCTTTTTGCTTTTGTGTTGGTTGTGTCAGTTCTTTTAAGTTGGAATGAACTTTTTCATCCCTGTACATTTTTTGGTTGTGCTAGATAGGTGTATAGTTGGATCATTATAGTTTGGGTTTTTGCCATGTGTGTTTCCAGTTTTGCTGTTGATGAAAACAATATTTGGTTCAGGTTTGTATAGTTTCCATTTGACTTTGTCAACGTCTGTGACATGTTGGTTGTGCGGATGTACAAATGCGTTATTTATAAAAGGTTGAAGTAAAAGCTGACCTTGTCGCGAAAAGTAAGTGTTCCAGCTTTTGCAGACAATGAAATGGTGTAAAACCTCAAGGGAAGAAACTCTTCATTTGATCCATTTCTTATTTATTGGTATTCTCTTCACGTCATTCTGTTGCTGGTGATCTCCAGTAAAATTGAATGGTGCGGAAAAGCAAATATAAACCCATTCATAAAATCATGTTACATTCTGCTGAAATACAGGTGCGCTACGTTTAACTAATCAAAATCAGTTCGTAATCAAATCAAGTTAGGTAATACATACGGTTTCCCAAAGTTGTCTTTCTTGAACAGAAGCGTTGTACTCGCATTTCTTGTGCTAGTTACTTTTGGTTGAAATATGGTTTAAATTAATGTAAATTATGATTTCTTTGTGCATCGCTTTTATATACGGAGGTTGCAGTTTTACTGTTTCTGTTCAAACCTTGGTTGTGACTTATTCCACATTATTTTGTTGTTTTATTGACTTTGTCTAGAAGTTACGGTTTCCTTCAATTTATTTTAGTTTTGAGATTTAGATTAACTATATGCCAAAGGTTGTGCTTGTTGTGCACCAGGAAACTGTTTACATGGACACAGGCACTCATTCATTCATTTTACAGAGGCATAAACTCCCACCTGATTTTTATTATGGTAATTTCTTTTCTGAAATTCTAAGAGTCATTTTATTTTGTCTTCCGTTTTCTTGCGATCCCACTAATAGCAACACCGAGTACCCTAAAAGTATTTGATGGTGATAGTACTTAAGTTGGTTAATTTACTTATGCTGCCTCATAAACTTAATAATGTAATTGCCCTTTGGGATGAATAAAGTTGTATTGTATTGTATTGTATTGTATTACTTTGCAAATTGCAATCATTTCCAACCTAATTTGGGCAGGAATAGGGATGATAGTTACGCTATTGTAAAATTACTGTATTATATAGCAGTACAGTGGAACCTCCGGTATCCGGCTCTCTGGTATACGACTCCCTCCGTTATGTGACCTGAAAACTTCTGACGGATTCACTTCCAATAATAAATGACCTCTGGTATGCGACAACCTCGTTTATGCGACCAGCGACCGTGTCTTTAGGCCCTTTATATGACCGTCTTAGGGCAATTTAAAAGAGATATCAGTTAATTTGCTGTCTGTACCTTTCGTTTTTTCTCTCATGTTAATGTACGCCTGCTGTTTTCTGCTATTTCCGGTTCGCAAATAAGGGACATTACTCGCCTATACTGTCAAAAATGGCGTCGCGCAAGAGGAACGTTTTGAGTTTGGTAGAGAGAATAAAAGTGATTGAAAGAAGTGAAAATGGGGAGAGTTGTTTGTCTATTGCAAGAAGTTTGGAAGACCCAAATTCCGCTCATCATACAGGATAAGGAATCTGTGAAACTACGATGGGAGAGTGGAGAAAGTGGCGAAAAGGGAAACATCGAAACTGAAAGCTTCTGCACTGACAGACTTGGAAGAACGCGTCTGGCAGTGGTTTGACTGTTTTCTATTTTTGAAGTTGTGAATAAAAGACAAAGCTAAAAATGAAACATGTTTTACAGTTTCCTTTGTCAGAGAATACATGCTGGTGAGTGTGAAAATTATGACTACATATCCCTCCGAGCCTGACCCCCTTCCCCCCCACCCCCCCCACCCCTTGTTTCCGGTATAAGACCACCTCTATTATAAGACCGTTTTTTCTCAGATTTTGGACGGTCGTATACCGGAGGTTCCACTGTATTACGATTAATTTTCAACGAGGTTATGTGGTGGTAATGTCCCCCATATAGTGGAAGGTGATACGCTTAATGCACAGACCTGACTAAACCTACTACTGCTCTTTGCATAAGGAATAACTTGGACTTCACATAACTGTGGGTCTGTGAGAAACTGGCTGGTGCAGGAGTGTCCATTGGTTAATTTTGAAATCTTTTCCAGACTGTTATTTTGGAGTGAATGTGATGAGTTTCGGTTGACTAAAAATATTTTCACATAATGCTCAAAAGTTATGGTGCATTTGATTAATAATTTCAGCGACCATGAATTTTGATCGTAATTTTGAATTGACCACAGTATTGTTCAACTTAGTTGTATATTTGCATGACGAAGACATTTCACCAAAATTGGACCTGGAAATGGTTTGGAGCACTAAAAGTAACAAGAGTTAAAAATAATGTGACAAATATTTTTTGTGCCATTTTGTTGATTTTGTTGACTTAAACTTGACAGAACAGTAAAATAACATTAAAAAATGTGGGGATTTGTATGTTTATGATTAATGTTTAATTATTATTTTTGTATCTTTTGTGATTTAACACTTCAGACGTTTGTATGTTTGATTGTAATGAAACTTTGTCGGGTTATATCTGAAAGTATGTGTAATTGAAAAGGTAAATGTATCCAGTTTACATTAAATTGCAGATCATTGTCATTCGGACTTTGTATAATAGATAATTAATATTCATCGAGGTGGAGGTCGACTCGGGAAATCCATGACGTAACAGTGCGCAATTCTGCAGCAGGTGGGCGTCTTGGGTTCAATCCTGATTTCAGCAAGCTGACGTGTAGTATTCTGTGGTTGCTAGATGTTGGTGGCCACATTGAGCAGTTATGTGAACTGGGAGGCTGGGTAAAAACAATTCCATTCATCTGGACACTTTCATCTTTATCATTGACAAGGGTTCATAATCAGCATAGTTTGTCCTCGTGAACCATAAATTTTTTTTTTAAAATTCTTATTCAACTTTCCTTTCCCTACCATAAAAACATTAATCTGGTGGGTTCATGACCAACATAGTTCGTCCTTGTGATCCATAGAATTTTTATTGTATTCTTTTTACCTCCTCCCCCTCTCCCTGCCCCTCTTCCTACCATAAAAAAATTAATCTGGTGCTTTATAACTATTGTAAGATGTTGTTGCTTACTGTAAAAAAAAAAAAATCCTTTTTAAACACAAAATATAATTCTGTTGTTTATAATGTCAAATATTTGTGTCAAGTTCTCCATTAAGTTTTGTTTGCATCGAACGTGAAAGTATTGTCCCGTTTTCCCCATTGGTGGCCTAAACTTGAAATAGCGTGTCATTTTGCTGTTAAAACAAAAAAATTAATTTGAGAATGAAGCCCTCCCTTTTCCATGAATATGTGTATGGAATATCATGGACAGGACCCCTTCCCGAGCTTCATGGGGTATATAGAAATCAGGTGTCCTGTTTCCGACAGGGTGATTGTTACATTTTCTGATAGCGTTTCTTTATTACCTTTGGAATTTATCTGTCAAACTTTGCTTTTGTAGTTGGAAACTTGTCACTGCACCACGCATTTCTTGTTTGCAAACCCCAGTGGGGGTTTTAGTATAAATAGTATCCCCACTTTCTGGAAATGTAGTGCTTTAAATTCCCACTGTCGCTGTCTTTCTCCTTTGTACGTTCTTTCTCATTCCTGCTCTGTTCTATCAATCTACTATACTATCTTCTTCTTCGCTAGACCAGTCACCTACCTTTTTTTCTTGAAAAATCTTCCGGGACACAACTCCTCATTTGTGTGTGAGGTCTGTTGGATCAGCTTGGAAATATTGGATGCTTTCTGCCAGGTGGTCACTGGGGATTCCTATGATGTTATTATTTAGCAATGTAGGCATTTTATAAATTATATGTATGTGTTTTGTTGATATTTTATAATGATGTTTATATTCTATTTTGTTTTTGTAAACGGGGGTTCGATAAATTAGAGTATAGCCTCAGCGTCCCCTGCGTGGGATGTCTTTATTGTAAAGTGACCGGCTGGTGGAGTGCCTTCGAATTGCCACTAGGGTTGTTTCGGCAGATCTTTTATGTGGATCAGGGGCGAGTCCTCTTTTAGCGAAGTTGTGGTCTTGATTTTGTGGTCCCGATTCAGCTATACTGGTCCTGATTTGGCTCGGAAGAGTCCGCTGGAGCTAAAGCAATAATCATGTAATTTTGTTTGCAAACTATTCAGTAAGTTCCTAACGGTAACAGGTCCCACTGTACATTTAATAGTACTGATGGAGGGTTGGGCGCTGGACTCGCTCATGTGCACAGTTCAGTGTTGTATCGTTCTTGTATGTGTTTGGAATTTCATGACTGCGTGCTTATTTGCATGGCTGTGTACATAACAAATCTGGCACATGTTGTATGTTGTGGTTTTTTTTTTGCTCGTTGTTTGAAATTCATTCATTCATTGTACGTCATTTGTATTGGCTGATGCTTCATGGCGTTTACCTTTCCTGCTAGTGTGTAGTTTGTGTAAACTATGTGTAATTAAGTTTTTATCATTAAGTTTTTATCATTATTTTATGACGCTGACCGTTTGTTTTATCATTCTTGCTCTTCCCGTGTATGCTTTGAAATAATTATGTAAATATAATTTATGCACATATTTATACCAAGATTAAATGATTATCGGTTAATGATCACGGCTGAAAACATGTTGAATTGAAGTGTGTGCATATCTCTTTCTTGTTAAGTCTGTGTCTCTGTCTGTGTGTAATGATAAGTGATAATTGAATGTGTGGGTGTGTTTGCAGATTCCTTTAAAATCTGCCATTAAACAATCTAACAACACAGCTGCCAGCACATTAAACATATTTCATATCTCAATGCTATTATTAATTACTTGAATTCATGCATTCATATCAACAAGCACCAACCTTCTTAAGACATTTTGCGAAAACTGAAGGAAAAAAAGTGTTTCTGGCAAAACTCAAGCATCAATCCAAAACAACAAAATGTCATTGATATTCAACAAACTAATGCTTGACAAATTCAAGCCAATATTCAAACTGACCAAACACAGTCATTTTAACTATCTTCATATTTTTTATGTATTTCGAGTTGGGTTTTAACTCCTCAAGAAGCGTTTAATAGCTAAATGAATGTGTTCAGAACCTTTTTCAGTCTTTTGGGTCTAGTCTCCATTTACTTCTTCAGATATCTCGTCTTAACATGTTAATTATTTTGTCCTCAGAACAAGAACAATGAGTTTTAATAAAGTTTTGAACATAAAAATATATTTGAAATAAAACATAGAACTTTTTGCATCCAAAATGTACAATGTAAAATTTTTAAAAAGAACAAGAAAAAGGTTTTGTACAAAACGGCTAATACATTTATATATAACACAAACATGACTCAAACGGACAATGAATAATCTTGGTCAGTACCAGAAAGAGTGCAAAAAATAAATAAATAAAATAAAATACTTATTAAAAAAAAAAGGTATTTATATAGCGCTTTTCCCTAATAACATTAGTTCAAAGTGCAGTTCTCACGCACTTAGAGTTAACATCGAAACACTTGTAATAATAATAATAAAAAAATCGCTTCAGTCAGTTCAACAGTACAAAATGTTAGTGTTTAACTGTGTACACACATATATCACTTAATGTTTCCAAACATCCGAACATACATTTTTAACACGGAACACGCAATACAATAACTCGGAACAAGAATAATCTTGTTAAACAATATTCATCAGTTGTTAACAAAACAACATCCAATTCCAGCATTTTATGCATATTATTTTATGGATCAGTCAAACTTCTTCAGACATTGTTCTAACAAAAACCTAGAAGGACAGAGCCAATGTGACTCACATGCTCCTTATGGAACTTGTAATATTTAACATGAAAATGAGTGCTCAGAAAAAACAAAATGAAACAGTGGCATTAAAATGCAAAGTAATACAGACTATGATCTTTCTATGTTCTTGACCTTGAGATGACCTTGACCTCTGGCTCCAAATACACTCATGTACTATCAAATAAACTACAGCAAAGAGTTGTACAATGCCTTTTAAAAAAAAAAGGTGACCTTGGGATGACCTTGACATTCAGTGACCTTGACCCTCACCTGACCTCTCATGCTTGTCTGGTCAAATAACCCAATGTTGTTGCATACTATGGGTTAAATAAACAGTCATTCCACTGTACGATGACCTATTTTTGGTATGTTTCTGCAAGGCCTAAAATGATCTTGACCTTCGAGATAAACGAAAAAAACAACGGAACAAATGTGAAAGATAAATCTATCATCTCTAAATATACCAAGTTTGGACTTTATATATCTCTCATAGTTTATTGTCAAGGTCACTTCAAAGTACCTATACTAACTGACTTTGGACAGCTCCAGAGACCTTTATCTTGGATTGATAGATATGCAGTGTTTATAAGGATCTTGGATAGAGGTTTACCAAATGTGTACAGTATGTGTGTCTCATATATATCATGCATCAAAGAACCATAAAATCAATATTAGTAACCTAGAAAAACAGTGAAATTTTGTGAAAAATTGTCATTTCAGAACATAACATTTGTTGACCCTGTGAGTTGAAGTCTTCCATTCACTGATCATTTATGAGGTCTCATGGGTATATACCATCTTCTCAAGTTTGGTTGTTATAGTTGAAATAGGTTCTGAGATATTAATCCACTTGCAAGTTTTGCGCAAACAGACGGGACAGAAGGAAATTGTTTTAAAATGTCATTTTTTGGATTATTTAGGACTTGTCTCGCCCAGATTTGCAACAAATCTGGAAAATTTTGGGGAGTGGGGGTTAGTACTGTACATATACACACTGTGACATTGCTGTGCATGTGATTCAAAAATGCATTTGATGCTTCAAAAAAATAAATTTAAAAATAATAAACTGAAATAAACTAACATAAAAAAGAAAAATAAATAATAATAAAAACCTAAGATACAATATGCATCCAAACACAAATTTAAAATGTGTCCACACTACAATCATGTGTTGTTTTTTTCTGAAGAAATAAAAGGAAGAAATTCAGAATCTCCTCAACTTTGCACAGTGGAGCCCATCACACTAAATCCAACTGTAACTTTGCTGGAATAAATCCAATCCTACATAATGCATCCATACTTATGTCCTGACATTCAGATTTGGTTTTATGTTACGGCACAATTTAGCCAATAAAGGTGCAGCAATCACAAGATTCCTTCATTTGCCTGACATTCCGGAGACATTTGTGAGACAGGCATGTGAGCTTTCAGTCCAAAACGATTGACTGGTATGCTTTTATTGGATGTTTTACTTAACAGTTTTATGAAAAGTTTGTTGATTTTTAAATACACAAAATGCATGCTTCTAGCATATATAGCCCCACAAGTATATCAACTAACAAGTTAGTATCTCGTATTGCCCCCAGTCGACGTGCGGTGGTCCCGTTGCCCTTGGTTTTAGCCACAAGCTGAGACGGGGGTATCCCAAACCTAAATATAAAATAGAGAACTCTGGGAAATCTGTTCAAGGGAAGTAACTGATAACTAGCTACGGTTGCAGTCATGGTCGCCATTTCTCGCGAAGATGTGCTGGCTGAAATTAAACGAAAGTTGGGAGAGGAACTGCATATTTCTGGTAGTGAACAAAGGCTTTGCTCAATTATCGAAGGAGAACACGATGGATTTATAGAAACATGCACACATGTATGTGAGCTCAGTGCAGGCGATCGTGAGTCTCAGTGAACGATTGTTCGCCATTGTCATTGATTCAGCTGCTCAGATCGCTTCGATGTGATGGTTCATTTATCGCTTGAATCACACTGTATAATGCACATGAAAGTTCTGTCAATGATATGATGATTTGAGCATATGTTTGATTCCGTACCGATTGGAAGGTGGGGTGGAAAAATTCAATCATGGTGATGATCAATCCTATTTTGCAATGGTGGTTAGGCCTACTTTATTGTGTATGGTCACGGGTACTTACTTTTTGTAGTTAGTGTGCTTTTTGTTCTGTCGGCCTTGAGTGTTTGCGTCGCCTTGGCTCGTACTTTGTTGTGGTCTCGCTCTCTTTTGATTTTTGAAAGCAAATTCAAATTGCATTGTTTTCCAGTAGCATGCGAGGTCAAATTAGACGAATTCAGATCTAACCAATCTTCTTGTGACGCCATTGTGCGTGTGTCTCGTGTGCCATGCACCAATCGCGAAGAGTCCTGCCGACGTCATTTCAGAAAAGGATTTCCCTACCCATAATTCCCCTGGGTTTTGAAGTTTCTAAAAAATTATTTTAGGCCGACGACGCTCTATGGAGCGCAAAGCATGTAAAGGGAAGCAACCGGTTGTACGCGCACGTCGACAGAGACATAGAAGGGAGATACTAACTTGTTAGTTGATATACTTGTGATAGCCCTCAGTGAGAAATGTCACAAGGTAAATAAAATAGACATCGCCCATCACTTAGTAAACGTTCTTTAAGACTTAAGTATATCATCACTTTGGTGGGGATCAACAGCAAACAGCCTGTATTACATCACTGACACGGGAAAGAGCAGTCCACAGCCCCATGAAAGTTCTATTTCCCTTCAACGTTCCACCACAGAGCTGAACGACGAGTTCATCGTTGGTCATGCAATGCATTTTATACCCACTGAAAGGCGTGGAACTCTCGATCGCTGTAGGTGTCATCCAGCCATGAAGAGGTCGAAACGACTCGCCCAGTAAAAACGGAACCAAACTGAAGTGTTGAAATGAAGTCCAAACGGTCGTCTCCTCATTGTCTAAATGCAGTGAAAGGGATTGGCATGGCCGTAGCTTGCTGGCTGTTAATGGGGAACATCTGGAAACAGATTGTACTGAATATTTCCCCGTTGAATGTGCCAACATCCAGAACACCACTATAGACATTATTATTATTGTTGTTATTATTATTATTATATTATTATTATTATTATTCTTATTATTATTATTATTATTATTATTATTATTATTATTATTATTACTCAATATTTCCCCATTTTAATGTACCAATATCCACAACACCAATATAAACAATATTATTATTGTTATTATCATTATTATTATTATTATTATTAGGAGGCACTGTGGTCTAATGATAGTGCTTTGGCTTGCGGATCGGAAGGTCCCGGGTTCGAGCCCTGGCCGGGCCATTGTGTTGTGTCCCTGGGAAAGACACTTTACTCCTGTTTTCCTACTCCTTCGGATGAGAGTATAAACCGAGGTCTAGTCTGTGTCGCATACATTCCATCATAACGGACTTTAAAGATCCTGACGCTCATGTCCTAGACAGGTGAGTGCCGGTGACAAGAAAACACCCAGCATGCACCTAGGTCCTTCTCCCCCATCCCTGTCTGCCCAGGATTGTGCTCAGTTGTCCGGGCGTCAGACCATGCGCCCAAAGGCTGCGGGTGGGCGTCTCGGGCGACTTGAGTTAGATCCTGTATCGGCCAGCGCCTTGAGCAGCTCTTGAGCTGGAAAAGCGCTATGTAGGTAGAACCAAGAAAAAATTCAAACACAAAAATAGTTAAAAACTGTTTTATTACTTCAAAGAATACATTAAAAAAAGAAGAAATCCAAAATTTGAGACATATATCTTTATTGGTTCATGAAATATTTGCATTTGAAAATCGTCTGAAATGTCGTTTTTGCGTAAAATTGATAAATCGCCAAGTTTGAGGCATCACAAAATAAAAATTTCTCAATTTAATGTTATAAAATGTTCAGAATAGTTTCATACCTAATCATAGTTTAAGCCTATTTTTTTTCAGAGTGTACAACAAAACCATTTATGAGTTATTACCACTCAAAAATGACAAAATAATCATTTTTCGAAGGCGTCGGGGGAAAAGCAAATTTGAGTATTTCGCGCATATTAGTTAAACAAGTATAATTCTTGAACTATTTAAGATACAAAAAAGATTTACATCTCAAAATTTTCAGGAAGGAATGAAGCACCTGAAAAACACTCAATTAACAAATAGTGAATAAATCTTTATTAGATTATAATAGATTGAAGATAAAAAATAATTCATAAAAACGCTCAAAAGCATGCAGGCTTTTTCTTAGCTGCTTTTTCCTTTAATGAATCTTCTACCTTGTTATTTTTATGCCTGTGTCTGTGGTGAGTGCTGCTGGTGATGTATGCCTGTGTTGGGTAAATGTCTATGAACTGGATGTATGTGTGTGCATGGGCAGTGTGTATGTGCGGATGGTGTCAGGGGGATGCCGCTGTGTTTTGTGCAAGCTGTTTTGTGCAAGTTGTTATTGTTTGTAATGTAGACATCCTCATGTATATCAGATGTTTGTTTGTTTGTTTTTTGGTTTTTTTTTATAATTAGAGAGCACTCATACCCCCATTGTAATTGCCAAATCTGGATAAATAAAGTTGTTTGAATTGAATTGAATTCATTGAAGGAAGTGAAATGACAATATTCAATGATTTAGTTTGTAAAATATGTTAGCATAAATTATTAAATTATAATGCTAATTAAAAAAAAACTTTTTTTTAAAGTAACTTTTAATCTATGACACTATTAGAATCTAATTTTGACTTCTTTACTAAATCAAAACAAATTAACGAAAACGTTCATTAGAATAATTTCTCAAGGCAGCAATAAGCTGACACTACTGGCACTTCTCAGCAAAAAGTCTTAACAAAAGATCTCCACTTTTTCAAAAGCAACAGTTTATTATTTGGTGTAAGGCTGCTTGGTAGGTAAGGTCGCCTCCCTCTGCCTTCAGAAATGAAGGAAACAACAAATATGAAGCACACCGAAACTTATCAAATGTACATGCAAATGCACTGCTTTTTCAAATAGAATAAAAAAGCAATGTAAAAAACACATCTACCAAACCTATAATATAAATTAGACGTAATGTTATTTGACCAATAAGATATTTAATCATGTTCTTTCATCAGGAAAGAAGAAGGAAAAAAGTAGGCCTAAATAACAAGAGCAGAAATAATGCATTTTTAAGTAGTGAAACAAAGGGGAAATCGTGGATGAAAATTTAAAACCATTGGATAATATACAGTTATACTCATTTGAAAAGTAATTTGTTCTACATATTTCGGATATTGTCTTAAAAAAAAACCCACTAAACTGAAGGAAAACTAAGTGCGCTTTGGTTATTTACACCGGAAGTCGATGTTTCAGTACAAAATTAAGTGCCGGTCGCACCACGCGGAAATGAAAATAATGATCTATTGATTTCGACATCATCTAAACTCTGAAAAAAATAGATACGCAGTACAACACTTAAGGAAAACAATGATACATCTTTTCAGTGGTAAACTTCATTATTTTACCCCGTATTTTACACTCAAGTATGCGATGTGGCCACTGCATTAGTTTAGCTTAAAAACAAATTTTCGATTGCCACTACGATCTCACGATCGCACTTTATCAACTTTCTTGTAAAAAAAACACAGCAAAGTTCAATTAAACCTGATCAATTCATAATCGAACTAACAGGAGACAGTATTTATTTTACTCAGAATGGTGTATATTCACGTAATTGTTAGTTGATATCCGAACCAGAACTTTAACATCACATCGTCCGCCATTACCGGTGCAAATCGAAATCTCCTGACCTTTTAAATCTCACGTTGTCGCGTCGACAGGTCATGAATACATTAACCTTATAGGTCATTGGAACGAGAATGAATTTATCTTTCGGTTTTTGCTAGGAATGACATATTTTCCGACGCTAGATTTCGTAAAAAATTGAAAAAACTGCGTAGTTTTTCAGAAAAAATACAAAAAAAGGCTAAAATAGTGATGAAAAAGACGAGGCATATTCAAGAACTATTTCTTCACATCGTGCGCTTTAATTTGATACTAAAAATAGCCTAGAACAGCGTGTGTCGACTGCTTGAAAACCTTTGAAAACGGTCAAGAAATATCGCTCTGTTCGGCTGTAGTTAAAAATGGCCGGCGCTCGCTTTTTAGACTGCGTTAGCTACCCTTCTGTTCGTTGTTGGTACACATTATTTCATACGTTAACACACAAATAAATAGAACACATAAAAAGTTAAAGAATTACTCTTTATTAAAATACAAACGGCATGAATGAAAGCTTGCCAGATTGCAAGATAGAGCAAGATAAAAATGGTAAAAATTGGCGATTTTTATGCATGGTTGCGCTGCACGTAGTAAGGCTGGTTCTACCTACGCTATATAAGAACGATTAAATAAAAATATTATTACTGAATATTTCTCCATTGAATGTAACAACATCCACAACACCAACATAAACAATATTGCTATTATCATTATTATTATTATTATTACTGAATATTTTTCCATTGAATGTAACAACATCCACATAAACAATATTATTATTATTAGCACTTAGCATATCATATGGTCAAGTGCTTTCAGCACCCCTCATTTTTGTGAAAGGATGCCGTGTGTTGTGAACTTTACCTGTTCAAATGGCAAGATCTGTGAAGGTTCCACTATAGGGATATTGATAGAGTGGTCGGGTGACTGCTTCTTGACTGGTTGAACCAGCATCTCTTCCGCACGCCGCTTGCGCTGTTCCATGTTCTTTTTATGTTTGGATCCTTTAAAAAAAAAAATACACCCCACAAAATTATTGAATAAATAAATAGGTAGACACAACAAATACATATATACGCAAATAACAAATAAATTAATTTAAAAAACGTTGCCCCCCCCCCCCTCCCTCCCTCCAAAAAAAAAAAGAAAAAAAAACGAAAACGCATATAAAAATAAGTAAATGTTACAAATTCAGCAACACCTCTGAACAAGACACATCAGAATGGCAGTTTTGGTTATCTCCCCTGCCCAATGTATTATTTCAATGTTCATGTCACTTTCTTGCCACAACTGAAACTGCTCAGGGAATACAATGTTCAATATCTTTGCTTGAGCAATCTGACATGTTTTCTAAATTTCAAAACGATCATGCATTCAAAGCAGCCTCACCGTCTCTATGGATCTTCATTTGGTCGTCCGTGTTGACAGTGATGTTACAGAAACCACAATAGAAATTGCCGTGAGCCACTTTCTTCTCCTCCGTCTTTCCTGCATTCTTCTCTCCCGTCTTGGCTCCTGCCACAGCTTCACCCGTCTCCATCTTTTCTTCGCCTGACGGTCCTGTTGCGGACCCGACACCACTGCTATCTCCGACGTTTTCTTGCCCATTCACGCTGGATGTGGCAGATTGCTCTTCTACGTTCAGCTCATCCAACGCTCCCACTGTTGACAAGAAGAAAAGCAAGAGAATTCTGTAACTCAACTAAACTATTCTTATGCAGCATTTTACCAGCATAAAGAGCTGCTCAAGGCTCTGGGAAGAAAATCATCCTGCAGGATCTAGCTCCATTCAGCCAAAGGTCCCAACTTGCTTCTTGATTAGCCCCGTCTCCAAACTTGAAGGGGGAAGAGGGTATTGCTACGGACCCCTTTTGACTCTGTTTTTCCGTGTGAAATTTGAGGAAATCTGAAACCATTATTGAAAATATCTAGAACAGCTGAAGAGCTGCACGGCACCTAAAAAAGGTTGTCAGTTGGGCAAGTCAGCTACACGGTCCACTGAGAGGTTTTTACTTGCACTTGGACACTGGATGAACTGTTTCAGCAGCCATATGCCACCACCATCTCTATAAAAAGGTATATGTTTACAACATTATCATTTGCCAACACAGATAGGCCAACATTCATGTGGCGTCTGTCGTGGAAGCACGATCAGCAGGCACATGTTGAGTGTTTGGATATTATCTTCGTTGGTTCGTTCCTACCAGCTACCCCCCCCCCCCCCAAAAAAAACCTTAGTAATGAAAGAACCGCAAACCATCTTACGTTCTTTCAGCCGGGCCACCCTGGACCTCTTGATGTGCTTCTGGCCCCTGTAGTGCATCTCCGCCTGCTCACGGCCCGTCATCTTGACAGCGCAGATGGAGCAGTACAGCGGGTCAAAGTTGGTCCAGTCGATGGCCACTACGCCCATGCAGTCTCCAAACAAAAGCGGTTCAGTGGACAGCGACACGTCTTCAGGTTCCGCCCCTTTCTTCTTTTTCTTCTTCTTCTGCAAAAATGGAAGAGAGAAGCGCGGTCATTTCTATGTACTGAATTTCATCGGTCGTTGTTATAGAGCACTTATCTACCAGCTCAAGAGCTGTTCCCAGGCACTGGAGGATACAGGATCTAACTCAAGACGCCTGAGGTGCCACTGACAGCCTTTGGGTGCATTGTCTGACGTCCAAACAACTGAGCACAATCCTGGGCAACCAGGCAGGAGGGAAAGGACCTAGTGCATGCTGGGTGTATTTGTGTAGCCGGCACTCACTCGTCTAGGACATGAGCGTCAGGATCTTTAAAGTCCGTGCAATGGAATGCATGCATGCACAGACTAAACCTCGGTTTGTACTCTCGTCATTACACAGTGGTACAACTGAGAAGCGCATGATAACATTTTGTGCTGCAAAGCATGCAATAACAGCGTGTATTTACCTTTGATTCTGCGCTGTTGCTAGAATAAGCTTCGTTTGATGTTGTTAATTTCCGTCCATCGATATAGTTGTAGTATCTTCAGTTTTCAAGCTTTCGCCAGATAGGTCTGGTACATTTGATCAACAATAAACAAGCAATCCAGAAAATTCACAAAAGTTACTACAACTATAGCGATGGACGGAAATTGCTCGTTTATTGTTGATCAAATATACCAGACCTATCTGGCGAGAAAGCTTGAAAACTGGAGAATGTTCTACCACATAAGACAGGGAGTAGCTCCAATGATGAGTTTTATTTTGACTGGGTGTTATTGCGTCATTCTGGAATGTGTGAAGTTTGTCTGGATTGCAGAGAGGTTACATAAGTAATGCACTGACTGCTTGTAAAAAATTGATTTTTGGAAAGTGATCTTGTTTGCAGTTGGTGGTGTTTGCTGAATAAAGTTGGAAAACTTTACACAACTCCTGCCTTGTTGCTGAGTGAACAGGCTGAGTGGATAAACGAATTCGAGTTACACATATCAGGGTTCAGCCTGACACAAAAAAGCTATGGGCCATTGGGCCCCTCAGATCAAATTTCAATGGGCCATGATTTCAGCAGTAATTTACGTACATGTAAAAGATAACCTGGGGATATTATTACAGAAATTAAAACAAAATAGATTATTGTGAGTGTGCATGTGTTGTGATGCATGTTTACCAACAAACCACTAACCAGAACAGGGATCAGTTTACTGTGCTTTTGAAGAGAATATAGCTTGTCGCTTTTCAGCACGCCACCTCTCTACAGCAGCTGTGAAGTTGAAATTCTTCAGTTCACCACCTTAAAAGCACGTTTGTCACTCCAATACAGTGCACTGTTATTGTGGTCGCGCACTGGTACCAAAAATCGAAGCGCCATTCGGCCCATGGCAAGAATTGTAGATGGGTCATTTTTAATTTTTATGCGTCAATGGCGCAGGGCGCGCTAGTAAACTGATCCCTGCATATGAAGATTCAAGCATCGGGGCTAAATCAATCACTGATCAATACGTGATAATGCAAATTGGGTACAGCGTGCAGGCATCACCAAATTGTGAAAACATTAAAACTATCAACATGAGAAAACTGAGAGATGAGGAGAGATGATAATTACGCTTCTTACTTATCATTTCCTTTGCTACACAGCCACAGAGGTTGGCATGATGAGCCATATATATACCCAAGATGTTTTAAAAACTCCAGTCCCTTTGCTACTTAACTACCTGTTCTGTCCAAATATTTGTTTCTCTATTATATAAAAAAAACACTAGCATCACGTTTTTCACACATTGTCAAAACAAGTTTATTTAATGATCTACATCACGAAACACCAGCAGTCACTAGCGACAAGACACAAAAATGATCATGCTACAAAAGATCAAATGATTGTGTTAGCAATTAAAGCTTTAGAAGTACAGAGGAAAAGATAGAGGGGAAAGAAGAATCAAAAAGAAAAACTAAAACAAAAGCAAGAAAAACATATTACACTGTATGCTGGCATACATACAGACAATACTGAGTTTACTGTAAAATGTACTGAACCTTGCTTCCACAGAAACACAAGTTTTGCCAGAAGTGCAGCTATTGATCAATGATGAAAGACAGGGACAGAGACAGGCAGAGGGTTACTAATACAATGTAAATATGCCAAAGTTACCACAACTACAAAAGAGACAGAGAGAGAGACAGAGAAAGTGAGAGACAGACTGACGGACAGAGAGAGAGAGAGAGAGTAGAGAGTGTGACTGCCAGAGAGAAAGGGATATAGTGTGACTGCAAAAAAGAAAGGGATAGTGTAACTGCAAGAGAGGAAGGGATAGAGTGTGACTGCAAGAGAGAAAGGGATAGAGTGTGACTGCAAGAGAGAAAGGGATAGAGTGTGACTGCAAGAGAGGAAGGGATATAGTGTGACTGCAAGAGAGAAAGGGATAGAGTGTGACTGCAAGAGAGTAAGGGATAGAGTGTGACTGCAAGAGAGGAAGGGATAGAGTGTGACTGCAAGAGAGGAAGGGATAGAGTGTGACTGCAAGAGAGGAAGGGATAGAGTGTGACTGCAAGAGAGGAAGGGATAGAATGTGACTGCAAGAGAGGAAGGGATATAGTGTGACTGCAAGAGAGGAAGGGATAGAGTGTGACTGCAAGAGAAGAAGGGACACAGAGTGACTGCAAGAGAGGAAGGGATAGAGAGCGTGTCTGCAAGAGAGGAAGTGGTAAAGAGTGTGACTGCAAGAGAGGAAGGGATAGAGAGTGTGTCTGCAAGAGAAGAAGGGACACAGTGTTTCTGCAAGAGAGGAAGCCGGAAGGGATAGAGTGTGTCTGCAAGAGAGGAAGGGATAGAGAGCAAGTCTGCAAGAGAGGAAGAGACACAGTGTGTCTGCAAGAGGGGAAGACATAGAGTGTGACTGCAAGACAGAAAGAGATAGAGTGTGTCTGCAAGGAAGGAGAAACGGATAGATAGACAAACACAATGAACACCCTGCAACTGACCTTTTTACCCTCTTCTGAGGCTTCTTGCTGCTGAAGACTTGCATTGGCCAGTCTGCTGGTGATGCTCTGTGCCATCATGTTTCCGCTGCCACCAAATCTGGATTGCCGGAGGCCAGTCTGCGCACCGCCAGTAGAGTAAGCCCCCTGGCTGTTACTAAGGGCATAGCCACCCCTGGCGTTGCCAGCAGCGTACCTTTGAGTGGTGCCGGTGGTAAAGTTTTGTAATCGGCTGCCGGTATACTTCGGCTGCTGCGTGTTGCCAGGTGCGTAACCACTCCCTATATTGCTGGTGGCATAACTCTGCGTGTTGCCAGGGCTGTTATACCTGTTGGCTGCATTGTTGTAGCCCCCTTGTGCGCTGCCGGTGGGGTAACGCTGTGTAGCGCCTGCAGTGTACGCTGTCTGAGAGGTGCCAGGGCTGTAACTGTTGTAAGAACTTCCTTGTCCTTGCAGCAATTCATTAGGGTTTCCGGGCTTGCCACCAGAAAGCAGGAAGGTCGGGAAAGTTTTGCCAAACGCTGGCTGAAAAAGAAAAAGAAAATTAAAAATTAAATAAACATGCAGAGTTGCCAACCCCCCCCAAAGTTTTCAGTAGTAAAATTTCTGAATTTCAGTAGTTTTATGACATTTTCCGTAGCCATACGTCCTCGCATTTTTTTTAAACGAAGACATGCATACACAGTCTGCAACGAAGGTCGTGAAGAGTGTTTCCGCACAAATTATTGAGAGATCCATATCGGGCTTGAAGAAGGTGGCTACCGACTGAACAGGGACTAACTTTTCTGGATCAGGGCAACGACTTTTGTGATGGTTGCCATTCACGTGTCGCGTCACATCGTGTGATCTCGATGACGCAGTGATGCACGGAAATTTTTCAGAATACTCTTTCCTGCACTCTTGATTTGCTGTCCTCTTCTTTTTTTCTAGGCTTTCATCGCTAGTTTTCTTTCTTTTTGGCATCATGGATTCAAAATACGCCGCACACAAACTTTTCTTATCGCGCTCTAGAACGTGACCCGGAAACGAAAGTGTCACAGAAAGGTCGAGGTTTTGTGCACCGATTAGGCCGTTTGCAAATCCACTTCACGGTGATTGGTCGAATTTCCTAACATGCACTGGGAGCGTGATCTATTACACCGTGCACGTAAACCGAATGACCGTGACCTTGAGGTGCTACGGGAGGCACAGGCGCTCAATAAACTCGTTAAAACTGTAATACTATCGTCGAAAATTGACTTTCCGTAGTAAATTTTCGATTTGCGTAGCTCCGTAGCCGCGTATTCATTTCCGGAGTAAACTACGGAAATTCCGTAGTGGTTGGCAACCCTGAACATGAGACTGCTTCACTGCCTGTTCAGTGTCTGATTCTGATGATGATGATGATGATGATGATGATGATGATGATAATAGCAAAAGAAGAAGAAGAAGGCAACACTTATTTTGAAGAAGAAAAAGAAAGATTACTTACTGAAGTAGCCTGCGTGGAATCTCCAGTGCTGACATTAGGGAACTGAGAACTGAGATCACTGATTGAATTGAGCTGACCCTTGGACCCTGGCACGAAGTTGATGAATCCTCCTCTGCTTCTCCCCCTCCCCCTCATCCCTCCCCTTCCTCTATAGGGTAATCCTCTGCCTGCCCCTTCCCCTGCTCCTCCTCCCACGATGGGACGACCTGCAACACAGACATTAAAGTGGATCTCACCTACATTTTTTGAAGTAAATTTAATCTTACGGCTTATCCACATGTGACGTAGAGAAGAAACTCAAGATGGGTCAAACACGTGCTGACTGTGGCTGTGGAATTTCATCCAATCATAAGATTCAGTGTAAGCAAGGCACTGGCAGCCATTACACAAGGCAATGGGTCAATTTCTACTAACACCACAAGAAACTTTCAGTGTTTGTGAGGTGAGAGTTCAAACTGTGGTTTTTGCGCTGGGATTTCAATCGCACTGGCCAATCTCTAACTTTGATCAGGGTGTATGCTGGCCCAAGTGCAGCTCTAAAGAAAAGGGTTAAGCATTTAGAATTAGTTTGGGTATACACGTCAACCCACAAATGGTGTCTCTGACGGGTCACATCCCCTTAAAGTCAAATTCTACTTTACCAGAAATTTAAATAGTGTTTTGTGTCATGTTCACTGTCGTTTAAAAGGTATTCACTATTTCTGTCTTGAAAGCACTGTGGTTATTTTCAGCAAAAAGCTAAACCATTTGCAGTACCAGGTCCATTTTCGTCAGTCAGCTTGAAGACAAAGTGCGTAAATCCAATCAGCCGAACTTTAAGCTGGTATATCTTGGAAAATAAAGAACGAGAAACAACATGCTTGGGTGAAAAATAAAGCCACTTATACCACAACCATTCTAATGTCCCATTTTAGGAGAGCTAATTTGCAGTTGATTGGCAACATTTTTCCGATATTTTTAATCATAGCCTTGAGAGAAACCTACAAATGTATCTTATGTATCCTTTCAATGTCTCTTGAAGGGAAACACACAAACTGCAAAGAGCCAGGCATACAAAGAAAAAATAAACAAGTAAATGAGGCATGGGGTCAGTAACACTAACAGTCAACTTTTGAGAAGACCTCATCATATATATGAGTCATTCTTTGCTATTGGAGACTATTGGGGGGTTGGTCACATTAAATCGTTTCACAGCCTAACCTATGTCTTAAATTATTATATACTTGCATTCACTCAATAAAGAATATGTATAAAAATCATCAACTATCGGAATCATTTGTTAATTTTAACAAATATTGACATTATACTAGAATAATTGCGGAAAATGAGTCTCAAAATGGCGGAAAAAATGGGAACGCTGGTACTATGTAAATGCATTCAGATTTATTTGTTGCTTAAAGCTCTTATCTTAATAAAACTAAATTACTAATGGTGTAATTTATTCTAATAAAGTCAAATTACACAGGAAACACGGTTTGAAAGCATGTTGTGTTGTCTGAACTGAATTAATCGTGCACAAAATGTGCGTATCTTGCGTTTCGTCTGTTGTCACACTTCTACTACCGTAACTTGCTTTTCGTAATTTTCTCGATTTCAGTTTCTTGTTATTGTTTGTATGTTCTGATCAATTACAATCGATTAAATGGTGATATTAGCAGCTTAAAAGCTGTCAGTGTGGTGTTGTTTAAGTTATTTCGACTTATTTGTTTAGCGTTGTCACACATGACATGCAAGTTACCTCCGACGTTTAAATTCCGCTAAATATTTTTTAACACGATTATTTGAAACGAAACGCCATTTTTCAAGTACTTTTCCATTTAATACAATTACCTATGACGTAGAACACAAGATTTTGTCTCTGTAGACCATGTGATAAAGCTTTTTCAACAACGTGTCCTGCACACTTTCACCAGAAACGCAAATTAATTTCGTGCTTGTTCATGCCTTGTCACAGTAACGCAAGTTAAATTATTAACACTAATGGTGTTTTTTGCTGAAAACTTTAAATTATTTACATTATTTATTTGCTGAAAACTATTTATAAATCAAAGAAATGGAATAAATTGTCTTTTCTTTACTAATTACCATAAAGAGAGAGGAAGAGAACTTGGTTTGTACGATAATTAAATCTCGCATTGCAGTGTTGGAATGTACTTGATATAACATTTATTCTTATATTCTTATGTATTATCATGCTGACATAAATAAATATCTTAATTTGTATCAGTGTTCTTAAGTTCTTTTTACATTTGACTTTGTGTTGTTTTGTTTTTCCTTGTTAGAATTATCATAATCATTTGTGTTCATGTTCTTATAATAAGATATATTCCTTGTCACTGTAACGCAAGTTCCTTTAAGATTATGAACACTATTTATTTGCTGAAAATAAATGATAAAGCAAATAATTGGAATAAATTGTTGTCTTTTCTTCACTAGTTACCAGATGCCTTATTGTAAACTTATTTATCTCATTTTTAAACTTAAAAAAATAAAGTTGATGGTGTACCGTAACTTGAGTTTGTTGTCACAATTCAAACCTTTCAAAATCATTATTTTACTTATTCAAGAAAACAAAACTTATACAAAACATAGTAAGGGATGCCAACTTATTAAAAAAATGTAATTATATAAAAAATTATTATATAAATTAATACTTTTTTACAAAATATGTCATGCTGTAATGCAAGTTACACCTTCACACGTCTGCACTACTTGTTCCTGTATTTTAGAAACCGAAAGCAGTAGTGATTTACTTTTTATATATTTGAAAAATATACACTTTAATGTTCAATTAAGGATATTTTCAACATATTTTACAAAGTTTTAAAATTTGGGTCAATTTCCCACTTATTGTCTCCAATACAATAGCAAAGAATGACTCATATATATATCAACATCATGTGATAAGAAGTCAGTATGATGAATTCTGTATAATATTTTTTAAAAAGGCACCCTTCCCCTATCCTCCAAAATCCAATTGAACATTTATTTAAATCAGGCAGTATCGACTGTACCTTGTGCAAAGTTGGCAGGCTTTTTGGGTTTAGGTTTAGGCTGCTGCTTAGGTTGCTGCACCTGCTTTGGATTAGCCAGTTGCTGTAGCTGTTGTAACTTTTTTGCATGCACTCGACCTTTCATGTGCTCTTGGTACTGGAAGGAGGAGTTGAGCGGCACGCTGCATGTCTGACAGATCATCGCCATGCTGACGGCTGGGAAATGATCACACTGTGAGTGTGACCCTGTTATTAATAGAAACGATTAAATTTTTTTTAAAGTCTGGATATTAATTACTATTATTACTATAGTCGACTAATCCCAATAATCGGACTATATACTATAAATAATAGTAGTTCATCGCCACCAAATTGATAACAATAACAATTCATCAAAATATATTTTTTTAAACTGCAAACACGTATCAGTCCACCAAATTCACTGATTCTATTTACCATATAAAAGCACTAGCGATGCCATTAACAAAATGTATAGTCCAAGCTCAAAGTAAAGCTAATGAGTAATGTGTTGAAACTGCTGCTGTGGAGTGTGGTGGATCTGAAACTGTGGACGATCACAAATTTACTAATTAATTACCTGAACCAAAACACATTGACCAAAAGTTGCAAAATCAGTAAACTTAAATTAACGTAACATTCTTATCCCTTAGAGCGACCGCTACATACAAAGTTTTATATTTACTGCAGAAAGAGCGTGATTCTTTTTGTTGGAAATGTTCGGCTTTTTAGGCAGACATGTTAGTCAAGATCGATAACTCGCGCAGAGTTTGTCTAAACACCAGAATCTCGCTGCATTACGCAGGAAATTCACGATTAAAGTTCTTGTGGGGCGCAGCGATTTGCAATCTTTCCTCTACAGTGCAGCGCACAGGCGCTTATATCTGTGCAGGCGAGCGCCTATGCCTTTGACGCGTCTCCCTTTGGTTAACCATAGGGAGACGCGTCAAAGGCATAGGCGCTCGCGTGTCTAGATACAAGCGCTTGTGGTGCAGAGGTATGCTTCTCATATTTACCTCTGCACTATAGAGGAAACACTGCACACCAATGCGACGAATACAAGAACTCAAGCGAGTATCCATGTCGGTGAATAAAGTTAATAAACCATTGCCTTTGCAATGTAATGAGCGCGCGCGCGCGCACGTGTGTGTGTATGTGTATGTGTGTAGATGTGGCTGTGTGTGTATGGAGCGTACGCCTATGTGTGTGTGTATGAATGTGTGTGTGTGTGTGTGTGTGTGTATGGGTGGGTGTGTGTGTGTGCGTGTGTGTGTGTTTGCATGTGTGAATAATCAGTCAGTTTGCACTTGGAAGAGTAATAATAATAATAATAATAATAATAATAGTAATAATAATAATAATAATAATAATAATAATAATAATAATAATAATAATAATAATAATAATAATAATAATAATAATAATAATAATAATAACAGATAACAGATAACAGAACTTTATTTCGCCAGGTGACAAGCACGAGGAATACACTTTGATGTTGGCACACATATTTATACAAAACACAATAACAAAGCCAACCACACCTACGCGCAACCATCCACTTGCTGACACACTCATACAAGACTAGGAATAATACTGACTGGAATATAGTAGAAACAGAATGATCAAATCAAATAGCCACACACATCCACACACACGTGCGCGCTCTTCTCCGTTATCTCTCGCTCTCTCAATTCTCTTCTCTTATCTTACACAAGCACTCTACATACATCTATAAATTCTCTCTCTATCACTTCCTCTTCTCACTCTCTCTCTCTCTCTCTCTCTCTCTCTCTCTCTCTCTCTCTCTCTCTCTCTCTCTCTCTCTCTCTCTTTCTTTCTGTCTTTCTTTCACTCACTCTCCCCCCACCTCCCCCTCTCTCTCTCTCTCTCTCTCTCTCTCTCTCTCACTCTCTCTCTCTATCTTTCTCTCATGCATAAGTCACTGAGATAGTCCGGGATCATCGGGTGCCAGACAAGGAGTTGAGGTTTGTCACTGCTTGTGGAAAAAAACTGTTCTTGAAGCGGCAGGTACGGGTCTTCATAGTTCTGAGCCTTTTGCCAGAAGGAAGCAGCTCGAAGAGGTGGTATCCGGGGTGGGAGGCATCATCCACTATCTTTCTGGCTCTGCTCATCAGGCGTTTGGTATAGATGGAGGCCAGAGAGGGGAGGTCGGTGTCAATGATCTTGCTGGCAGCGGAGACAATATGGTCTAGTTTTTCTTTCTGTTGTTGGGATGCACCCCCATACCACACACAGATGGAAAATGTTAGAACGCTTTCTACCACAGAGCGGTAGAACTGGGTGAGGATTTCCTTCCTCAGCCCAAATTTTTTGAGCTGCCTGAGAAAGTACATCCTCTGCTGTGCTCGCTTGATGATGGAGTCGGTATTGAGATCCCAGGTGAGGTCGCAGGAAATGAGTGAGCCCAGAAACTTGAATGACTCAACTGTCTCGATGGGCTGGCCGTTGATGAAGAGGGGGTCAATGGGAGTGGCGTTCCGACGAAAGTCGATCACCATCTCTTTGGTCTTGGAGGCGTTCAACTCGAGACTGTTGTAATTGCACCATGACACCAGCAGGTCGACTTCTTGCCTGTAGGCTGACTCATCTCCATTGGATATGATGCCCTCAACGGTGGTGTCATCGGCAAACTTTACGAGTTGAACTGACTCGTGATGGGAGGTGCAGTCATTGGTGTACAGGCAGTATAGAAAAGGAGACAGGACACACCCCTGGGGTGCGCCTGTGCTCAGGGTCAGGAACTGCGAGATGTTGCTGCCTATTTTCACTGACTGGGGGCGGTTGAGGAGGAAGCTCAGAATCCAGAAAGAGATGGAGGGGGAGAGGTTGAAGAGCTGAAGCTTGTCGAACAGGGTCTGGGGGACAATGGTGTTGAAAGCAGACGAGTAGTCTACGAAGAGAATAATTATATAATAATAATAATAATAATAATAATAATAATAATAATAATAATAATAATAATAATAATAATAATAATAATAATAATAATAATGTTTCGTTTCTCAAAATAGGCCTTATTCTGAACTGGGAGGTAACTTGTCTTTTTGTTTTGTTTTTAGTTACCTAGAGTTATCCGTGCGGACGTCATCCACTTAGCTATAAATAAACATATAGCTCAGTGACATCATCACGAGGATGTCGTCTCAGAACACTATGAAATCTACCCCGAGCTGCAAGCTTGTCATCGAGAAAGGGTGATGGTGGTTGCATGCAGTGCAAGGCCGAACTAACGGTTGATCCGGTAGGTTTGATGGCGGACAGCGCAGAAATTATAAGCGTGCATTCGTTTGCAAAGAATGTCCGCCCAATGTGGGACAACTAGAGCTGGGTTTGATTGATTGATTTATTGTTGCTTTAGGTCCAGCGGACTCTTCCGAGCCAAATCAGGACCGGACAACCCCCGATCCGCATAAAAGATCTGCTGAAACAACCCTAGTGGGAAAATTGAATGCCCTCCACCGGCTAGTCACTTTACAATAAAGACATCCCACGCAGGGGACGGCTGAGGGTTTACCTCAACTACGCGAACCCCCGGTTACAAAAACAAAATAGAATACAAACATCATTATAAATTATCAACAAAACACATACATATAAAATGCCTACATTGCTAAATACTAACATCATAGGAAGCCCTAGTGACCACCCAGCAGAAAGCGTCCAACACTCCCAAGCTGATCCAACAGACCAAACAAGGAGTCTTGTCCAGGAAGAGTTTTCAAGAAAAAAGGTAGGTCATTGATCTAGCGAAGAAGAAGATAGTATAGCAGAGTGATAGGACAGAGCAGGAATGGGAAAGAGTAAATGAGGAAGATAGCAACAGTGGGAATTTAAAGCACTAAATTTCCATAAAGTGGGGATACTATTTATACTGAAACCCCCGGCACTCCAACGGGGGTACTGTTGCCGCAGTGAATCTGTCATGCCTACAAAGGCAAGACAGGTTTTCAACTGGGGCTTTCACTTTTCCCTTTATAGGTTAGAACAATCTACAGTGGCAAGATTGCTCATGACCCCAAGGGGTAACTAGAGCTGGGTACCGTGGGTCAAAGTTGTACCGGTATTACCGCGGTATTTTTAGGTCGTATCGGTATTTCGTACCGGTATACCGCGATTTTAAGTGTTACAATCAAATGGGATAAATTATGGCACTGACAGTAGTGACCGACGCAAAAGAAAGATTGTCATGCACTTCAAAACAGTTTCAAAGAACCACATTTCCATAGAAACTGAAGTTTTATTTTTGCTTGAGCGCCTTCAAAACAAATTATGATAAATCACTGTTTAGAACATCAGCAAACTTAAAACCACAAAACCAAAATAAAACAAAAACATTCAACGGGAAAGGTCTTTAAGAACTTTAAGAGTTCAGAAGGATTGGCGACTGGTATTATGCTCAAACGCGTGGATAAGCTGCTGTTCTTAAAAGTTCTTCTTGAACAGCTGCCTATCCACGTGTTTGGGCTTTATGCTCGCTCTTTGGGCGGACAAGATGTCGCCCACTGTCGCATTATGTGTTGTCGACATTTCCCAGTAAACCGGACCTTGGACACCCGCACCGGTATACCGTACCGTCGCGTTTCGAACCTGAATACAGTTAGGTATCGGTAAAACCGCCCAGCCCTAGGGACAACTGTGGGCGCAACATCCGGGCAAGCCGGTCAAAGTTGTTTCCACCCATATTTTGGAGCATAGTCTATTGAGATCGTGCTACTTACAGCTGAATAAAAATGCTGAACGACATGTCAATAAAATCAAACAATGAAATAATTTAGAAAAGAAAATATAAAAAAAATGTAAATTTTTAAAGTTCAAATAAAACAGTATGTTACACTCTGTTTGATGTTGGTGTTTTCTATCAGTATCTGATTCAGCCCCGATGCTTGAATTCCTGATAGTTGTGTAACTCAGATTCGTTTATTCACACAGCCCGTCCAAACAGCATACAATTCACAAAGTCGACGTATGAAGTTTTCCACTTTTATTCAGCACACACCAACAACTGCATACAATTCTCAACTCAACAACTTTCACAGCAACTTTCCAAATCACTATCAACAACTTTACTCTCCCAACAACAATCTCGGCACACGATTAAATAACCTCTCTCTTTTCCGGAAAGATTTCGAATACGGTAGAAATGACGTACTGCCACCAATCGAACTAAAGATCGTCATCACTGACTTACGTCAATACACATTTTCTCTACTTCCGGGAACATTCACGACCTTCGATATCCATCGGGAAAATTCTATCAAGAGTAAACACGCATATCCAGAAGATTCTCAAATAATATCGACTAACGCAAATTATCAACGTTATACAAAGCCTCTCCTAACAACAGTGCCAACTCAAATCAAAGGTAAATAAACTCCATTATTGAATACTTTGCAAAACGAAACGATTAGATCTATCGTGCGCGCTTTAGACACACTTTCGTTCGTTTCAACGTAACATAACCCCCCACTCAAGAAGAAATTTACCCAATTTCTTTCAACAACGTTGAAACGTAATGCACAAACAAAGTCCACAATTGAAACTAATTTAAGACTTTCTGAATACTGTAATTGCGCTCAGCTTATCTACACAGGGTCAATGGTTTTCATCTTCAAGTCTATCTGGATATTGTCAATGTTCACAGTTCATTCACACAGAGTCAATGTTTCTCATCTGCAATTAGTCTTTCTGGGTACTGTCAATGTTCACAGTTATCTACACAGTCAATGTTCTTTCGTTCGCAAGGAATCGACGCCCTCGTCAGTTGCGGTCGTCATCGGCCCAGGGTCAAAGACAGTGATCTCGTGGGCTTTCCTGGAGTCAGTGCATCCTCCGTTGTCTTCCTCTCCCGTCGGATGTCCGACGCAGTCGACGTTGTCAGCTCCCAGAATGCATTTGCTGGGTCTCACGGTCAGGTTGGCTTCTGCGGGACGGTGGAACAGCTCCCTCAAGGTCTGCAGATGCTCCCTCCAGGTCTGGGTGTGGACTTCATGTTCGACCAAAGTCGTAGAGCCTGGGACATCATTGAAGTTAGGGGGAAACTCGCCCATAAGGTCCTCGAGCTCCAACGTTTGACCTTCCGTCAAGCTCGGTCCTAGCTTAACATCATCGATGCCTTCTTTGCTGTGGAAGTCTCCCAGTTCCAACAGTTCTTCGCTGTCAAAGCTGTCGTCGGTCACAGCTGCTGTTGCTGCATGTACAGTCTCTGGCGGCCTCTCCACGTACAGCTTAAGGAGGTTGGCGTGGTATATCTTGGAATGCTGGCCGACCTTCACCTTATAGTCGTTGATCCCCACCACGGTCTCCACTTCGTACGGGCCTTTCCACTGCATCAGCAACTTATTGTGATCAGTAGGTAGCAGCACCAGCACTTTGTTGCCAGGTTTGAACTTCCTGTTCACAGCCCTACGATCGTAGTAGTGCTTTCCACAGTCTTGGGACTTCTTCAGGTTTTCTCTGGCTATCTCGAGAGTCTGCTCCAGCTTCTCCCGTAGCTCAAACACGTACGGGTAACTGTTCTTCACCTCTGGGGTGTCCACTTCTTTCGTCCACAGTTCTTTTAGGATGTGCATCGGCCCTCGGATGGTTCTTCCGTACAGCAGCTCGAACGGAGAAAAGCCGGTGGACTCCTGCGGTACTTCTCTGTAGGCGAAAAGTAGGGCGTTGATGTAGCGATGCCATTGTCTGGGCTGCTAGCTGCACAGTTTCTTCAAGGTGGACTTCAGCGTAGCATTGAACTTCTCGACGAGCCCGTTGCACATTGGATGGTAGGGTGTCGTAGTCAAATGCCGGATGCTCAGCAGTCGGTTGACCTCCTTCATGCAGTCAGAGACGAACTGCGTCCCGAGGTCTGTCAGAATTTCTTCGGGCACTCCAAGTCTACTGAACATGTCCACCAGTGCCTCTGCTACAGTTTCAGTGTCAATCTTCTTCAGTGGCACTGCTTCTGGGTACCGAGTCGCATAGTCCACTAAAGTCAGTACCCATCGATGACCTTCTTCACTCGGAGGTCTTATTTCGCCGATTAAGTCTAAGGCCACCCTCTTGAAAGGTCGGTCGATCAGAGGCATCCTCTGCATAGGCACTTTCGGGACCCTTCCTCGAGGTATGGTCTTCTGGCAAATGTCACATGATCGGCAGAAACGGCTGACGTCCGCATGAAGTCCTGGCCAGTAGAACACCGCCTGGATTCTGTCTGACGTCTTCCTGATGCCTAGGTGACCTCCCATGATAGAATCGTGAGCTACTTCCATCACTTGGCGCCTTAGGGGTAACGGTACCAAGACTTGACATAGTGGTTTACCTCCGTTGACCCTCGGGTGCTGGAAGATTCTGTACAGGATTTTGGCCTTCACCTCAAAATAGACCGTACCACTGCCTTTGGTCACGTGGTCTTGGCGGTTCCTGTACTTGTTTAAGGTGCTATCAGCTTCCTGGAGCTGGATCAGCTTATCTCTGTCCACGATGGCAGCTTTGGAGTTGTCGGCGACCTTCAGTGGTGTAGACACCTTGTCTCTCTTGGCCTGGGCCCTGGTAGTAACAGCACTGACGATCTCTGGTCGGCAGGGCTGAGCCGGAGTAACCACATTGTCCCGTAGCAGCTCTGTAAGGTCTCCATCGGGAAACGGCAATGGATCCTCCTCCACAACTTCGACGCGTTGGGTTGAGGCAGGACTCCACTCTGGATCGGGGTCGTCGGGTCGTCTCGCGCCGTCGATATTCCCGATCATCAAATCATACAGCGGCTTCTTCAGGCAAACCGCTTCGACTTCGCCTATGTAGAAAGGGGTGTTGACATGAATTTTTGCAACTGGCGCTTTCACACATTTGCTGTCGGCCATGAGTGTCCATTTAGAATCGCCAGTGAACTGTTCTTTAGCGATTAGGTCTTCTCTGACGATGACCCC
This sequence comes from Oncomelania hupensis, assembly GCA_036898135.1. Taxonomy (NCBI): domain Eukaryota; kingdom Metazoa; phylum Mollusca; class Gastropoda; order Littorinimorpha; family Pomatiopsidae; genus Oncomelania; species Oncomelania hupensis. The sequence goes on along the minus strand of CM072526.1, from coordinate 47,045,646 downwards.
ACTGCAGCCAGAGTCTCTTAAAACAGTCACTTCATGATTTCCGACGCGTCCCTTCGAAACTGGCATGTTCTGGACGGTCACAGCTGCGCTGGCGACGACGGGGATGGATTTTCCGTTGGCAAGGAGAAGTTGGCCATCGGTCATGCACTCTTGCACGTCCGCAGGAGTAGCTGTGCGCTTGGTCTCACTCGGAAGAATGACGCTCCCGCCGCACACTTGATGGTCAGATCTACTGTTTTGCCGTTGATTGGAGAACCGCCTCTGCCGGTTGCCCGCCGCTGCATTGTCCGTACTGCTCCGCTGTCCGCTATTTCTGCTTTGAGGGCAGCTGGCAGCTCTGTGGTCTGTAGCGTTGCAGATAAAACAGCCTCTTGAGTGCCCTTCCCTGGGAGGAGGCGTGGAGTCCGTCTGTCTCTGGCTCGTCTGGCTCCCTTGGACTTGGTTCCCATGGTTTGCAGTCTTCTGAAAATGTTTCGTCGCGCTGGGTAGCCCCAGGGTTTTCCCATGAGCGATGAGATATCTTTCGGCAGCCTCAGTCACATCTTTAAGCGTCTGCAGCTTTTGTTCTTCTAAGTAGGTCGCTAGGTCCTTGTGACAGGCATTGAGAAATTGTTCTTTCACAATCAGGTCATGGAGACTGTCGTAAGACTTCATTTCGCCTGATAACTCCACCCACTTGTGTAGATATGACGACAGGCGCTCCACAAACTGCTTTGGCGTCTCGTCTGACTTAGGCCGGCATTCACGGAAGCGTTTACGGTAGCCCTTCTCTGTAAAGTTGTAGCACTGCAACAGGGCCTCTTTCAAGACGTCGTAGTTTTTGGCGTCATCGTTCGACAGTCTGGTGTAAACTTCGAGAGCTTGCCCCGTCAGAAGTGCACTCAGTCGAATCGCCCAGTCTCGAGGTTGCCAATTGGAGCTTTCGGCGAACCTTTCGAATCTCGCCAGATAGCTGTCGATCTGGTCCTTCCCGTCGACGAAAGCTGGCAATTTTGGAGCCGTATGGACTTTGTGACTTGTATGCTGTTTGGACGGGCTGTGTGAATAAACGAATCTGAGTTACACAACTATCAGGAATTCAAGCATCGGGGCTGAATCAGATACTGATAGAAAACACCAACATCAAACTGAGTGTAACATTTTATATATATATATATATATATATATATATATATATATATATATATATAGCTGTCGATCTGGTCCTTCCCGTCGACGAAAGCTGGCAATTTTGGAGCCGTATGGTCGTTGGTGACTTGTGGCGCATGCTGATTGTTCTGGATACGCGCCAACTCTAGCTGGTACTGACGATCTCTTTCTTGCTGCTGCTGTTCAATTTCCAGACGCTTCAGTTCAAATTCTCTGTCTTCACGACGTCGCTGCTCCTCTATTTCTCTTTCTTCACGACGTCGTTGCTCTTCTTTTTCTTGACGCTGCTCTTCTAGTTCTCTTTCTTCACGGCGACGCTGCTCTTCTAGTTCTCTTTCTTCACGGCGACGCTGCTCTTCTAGTTCTCGTTCTTGTATTCTCTCCTGGGACTTGACGTACTCCGTCAACTGTTTCCCTTTTAGATTCAGTTGAATCCCTTTCTGCCAGAAGTCAGCCATCTTGATGCTTCTGGAAAGTTCTTTTTCTGGAAAGTTCTTTTTCTAGAAAGTTCTTGACTGTGCTGCACCCTTCTAGACTGTTCTAGAACAGCACGCTTTCTGCAGTAGCGCTGATGCTTGTCACTAGTCGCCTTCGCTGACGCAGGCCCCGCTGTCCTCGTCGTATGCGACGCTGCACCACGCTGGTGTTGATGTACACGCTCCTGTGCTGAAGTAGACGCGACGTCCGCTCGACGCTCGCTCTAATACTGGCGATGTAGCTCCGAGACTGTCCCTCGACGTAGTCTTACGGCAGCAACGTAGTCCCGATCTGTTGTTCGCTCACGAAGCAACTCTTCAGCGACTACACGCCCTTGCAGTCAACCCGAATCTATCGGATGTAGTCCCAGTATGTTGGCCCCTCTCGACGCAACTCGTTGGCGGCTACCCTCGATGACTGCTTCTCGTAACGTTGACTCGCTTGTTGTAGCAGTTGAACCCTTGGCTATGGCGTGAATCGCGGCTTGACCCCCAAAATGTTACACTCTGTTTGATGTTGGTGTTTTCTATCAGTATCTGATTCAGCCCCGATGCTTGAATTCCTGATAGTTGTGTAACTCAGATTCGTTTATTCACACAGCCCGTCCAAACAGCATACAATTCACAAAGTCGACGTATGAAGTTTTCCACTTTTATTCAGCACACACCAACAACTGCATACAATTCTCAACTCAACAACTTTCACAGCAACTTTCCAAATCACTATCAACAACTTTACTCTCCCAACAACAATCTCGGCACACGATTAAATAACCTCTCTCTTTTCCGGAAAGATTTCGAATACGGTAGAAATGACGTACTGCCACCAATCGAACTAAAGATCGTCATCACTGACTTACGTCAATACACATTTTCTCTACTTCCGGGAACATTCACGACCTTCGATATCCATCGGGAAAATTCTATCAAGAGTAAACACGCATATCCAGAAGATTCTCAAATAATATCGACTAACGCAAATTATCAACGTTATACAAAGCCTCTCCTAACAACAGTGCCAACTCAAATCAAAGGTAAATAAACTCCATTATTGAATACTTTGCAAAACGAAACGATTAGATCTATCGTGCGCGCTTTAGACACACTTTCGTTCGTTTCAACGTAACACAGTAAGTACCACCCAAAACTATGTAGACCTATACTGTACAAATGAAGAGTAACGACTTTTAAAGAAATGCATTTGACTCGCATACAGCCACTCCCATCACAACACACACACACACACACACACACACCCACACGCACCCACCCACACACACACACACACACACACACACACACACACATTTTTGTAAAAACGACATTATGATGACTGTTGTGAAAAAAACAGGGATTATTTTGACACACTTTTCATGTTCGTGACATTATTTTGACATTTTCAAATTTTTGAACCTATCCCTAACCCTAACCCTAACCCCTAACCCAAACCCTAACCCTAACCCTAACCCTTAACCTAACCATAGGCCTAAAACAGCTCTAACTCTGCAGGGAACTATTTTGACGTCAAAATAGGGCGCCCTTCCAAAAAAGTCAAAAGAAACCATGTGGAGTTCCATGAGTGTGTCACTGTAACGTCGTTTCTACATGCCCACACACACACACACTCTCTCTCTCTCTCTCTCTCTCTCTCTCTCTTTCCATACAAACATCCATCCATACATACATACATAAGCCCTACATGCACATACGCACACCGAAATTCTTTTTGTCACACACATACTAATATACGTACACACTCAAGCACGCACCTATGCACACCCGTGGTCACGCACGCACATACAGGTTAAACAGGGCTAATCACTCACTGTCAGAAAAGACATTGAAAATTCAAACGTTAGCTATTGGTTTGAGCAACGAAACTTTATTATTGTTTAATGTAATAAAATAGATAGACAGACAGACAGACAGACAGACAGACAGACAGACAGATAGATAGATAGATAGATAGATAGATAGATAGATAGATAGATAGATAGATACGTGATACGTGATACGTGATTTATTCCCATAGGGCACACCCCATCAGGAAGGGATGTGTGAAACAAACAAAATGTACATCATAATTTATAACAAACAAAATTAAAAAAATTGTACAAATAAATGGTCACAATATCATAATAATCAAGAAAGCGCTATTTCCCTTGCCTTGAAAGCTTTATACAAATAAATACAGACATTTTTAATGATATTCATGTTTGTTGAAGACAAAAGTAGATGCATATGAAATGCACTGGGCCTTCTATAATACTTTCTAGGAATCAATTCCATCCTTAAACATTCATAGAAAGGACAACAAAAAAGGATATGTATTTCGTCTTCAGTTCCAACATTACATAATGGACAAATCAAATCCTGCAGGCGATTATATCTATATCTATAATAATGGACTCTAAGATCAGAAACGCCGAAGCGAAACTTGCTCATAATATATTTTAAATGGCGATTAATATCACAAAACAGATACGTAGGAATTTGATTTGGTGGACAACAAAAGGATCTATAAGTATAGAACCGTTCACTTTCATTCAGATGAGCGGTTACGTGTTGCCATCTACAATCAACTAAACGCTGTTTGAACAGACGTAAAAAAGCTTTATCACAACCAACACCTTGTTCTTGCCATACAAAACCAAAACCATTTTCATATAGACAAGTTCTTACATTAGAAACCCAAGTTTTCTTTCCTCGAGAGTCAAGATCTTTTAGCATTAGGTAAGCCTTCTTTGGGATTCTGTCAACAGACATTTGCAGCAATTTTATCCAGTATCGAAGACAATTAACAACAGAGTTAATAACTATTGGATACCTGTTCAATTCTTTATAAACAAAATCGTTTGGAGTACGTAAATTTACATTTAAGAATTTCTTTAAGCCAAACAAATGTACTTTCTCACAAAGATTTGCAGCCTTTTCAAAACCCCAAACTTCAGAACCATATTGCAAAATCGGTTGCACCTGACAGTCGAACAGTTTTATAAATACATCTAAAGAATGGTTATTGAGAAAACGCAGCTTTTGGATAATGCACAATAATGCTTTTTTACCTTTAGCTGACAAATCTGTACATGCAGCAGAAAAACTAAGTTTTGTTGAAAAATAAATACCCAAGTACTTATAAGCATTTACAACAGGTATAATAGCTCCATCAAAATACCAGATTTCTCTAGCAGCCAAATACCCCCCTTTTCTAAACACAATAACATTGCTTTTTTCCAAATTTACCTTTAAACGTAATGCGTGGGCTGTATCTTGTAAATTTCTTAACTGATTTTGGAGGCCTATTACAGTTTCTGAAAACAGAACAACATCATCTGCCAGGAGAAGTACAAAAAGTTCAAAAGCATCGATAGTAAAGGTTACACCATGACGCCCCTTTCTAATAACTTCTACAGCAATTTCATTGATAAATAAAGAACATAAAATAGGGCTGCATATATCCCCTTGTTTCACTCCCTGTGAACAAACAACGGAGTGAGTCAATTCTGCACCACATCGTACACGCGCTTTAACACTCACATACATACTTCTCAAACAAGAAAACAGTTTACCTTTCACACCGTTCTTAAGCAATATGGGCCACAATAGATTGCGATTAATCGAATCAAAACATTTTTCAAAATCGATAAAAGCAACGTATAACTTGCGATTCTTAAGAAATTGTTTCTGGACACAGGACAACAGTGTAAATAAATGATCAGTAGTTGAATAGCCGCGCTTAAAACCAGCCTGACATTCACCAGTTAAATTATTATCTTCGGCCCATGTTTGTATCCGTCTATTAATGATAAACCCATATACTTTGCTATAACTAACATTACAGAGACTGATACCCCTATAATTGTTAGGATTATCTACATCACCCTTTTTGTACATTGGCAAAATAATTGATTCGGACCAACTGTCAGGATACAACCCCTTGTCAAAAAGAGCGTTCAAAAATTTTACAAGAAAAGGCATAATATATTCGGCCGAAAATTTAAAAAATTCACCACCAATACCATCAGGGCCACTTGCTTTATTTAATTTTAGTTTACGCAATGCTAGTAAAATTTCTTCTGCACTAATTGGACGATTAAAGAATAAATCATTATACAAGTCATTGTCTTCATCATCATTTAGAACATCATCACCCAATACATCTTCTTTCTCAAGCAGATTTTTAAAATGCTTATACCAGTCGTCAACAGAAATCTTATTCCTAACAAAATTACGTTTGGGAATAATTTTATGAACAGTATCCCAAAAATTTCTTTGGTTGTTAATAGAAGCAATTAAAGTTTCGATCATTTTCTGATTATACATTTTCCTTTTACAAAAAAGCAAGTTCTTATATTCCCTTCTATTTTTACAAAACAACACACGATCTTCATCTCGCAAAGTGCGACGGAATTTCTTTAATGAACTACGCACAAGTCGTCTGTGTGATTTACATTCATCATCAAACCACTCCCCTAACTTTCTTCTCCCATTCACACATACTCGTGTTTTCATGCACTCGGCAGCTTCTTTTAAACATTCATTAAGCATAAACAGTGCAGCATTTATATCAGTATCAATGGCACAAACAGCATCATCCAGTTTAACAGCAATCGCCGGTGTAACAAACATATTTTGAAACAACACTTTTTTATTTGAGTTCCATATATATTTATCAACAAACACTAAGTTCTTATTTGCATTTAAATCAGTTACACTTTTATTTGGGAATTCGACTGACAAAACAACAGGCATATGAGCAGATTCAGTTCTGTCACAAACAGTAAGAACACAGTTATCAGACACGGTAGAAAATAGTTCCGAGGACATTAAAAAATAATCAATGACACTGCTGCCAGTCTCACAAATGAACGTGAAGCGTCCATCAAGGTCGCCAGAACACATTCCGTTCAAAATACACAAATCCAAGGCAGTGCACATACTTATGAGTGATTTACCAAAACTGTTCAACACAGAGTCCTGAGAATTTCTAATTAACACATCATCATCATTATCCGCGGTTTCAAAAACGTTAGCATGAGTCGTTACTCTCTGCGCAACATTTGAGGTACGGGCGTTTAAGTCGCCAGATAACAGAACAAAATAATCATTATCTAAAAGAGCAGCATCTAACATGCAGTTTTCCAACAATCCGATGCCATCACCGTCACACTCAACAACATTATAAAAACGCGAACCTTCAGGTGGTGTATACGCACACACATACAAAACATCTTTTTCTAAGCCAAACACACTTTTATCAATTATAAAAACAAGAAAGAAGCCAATTTGACCCTTGACTTCTTTGACCAAAGGCGCATACTCATTTTTTACAAACACCACCACCCCACCCGAAGGCCTTCCAGCGTCAGTCAATTTCACAGCAGGTCTACAAAACACTGTATAGCCAGGAAAACAACTAGCATTCACTGAGTCAACAAAAGTTTCTACCAAACAGACAAAGTCGTAAGAAGAAATAAAATGAATAAAGTTTGGATTTTGCATCTTTGACGACAAGCCATTTATGTTCCACAGTAAAAAAGTGAAAGAATTTTTATTTACCAAACTTTCTTTGTCACTATCATCTGACCACCCCCCAAACACCGATTCATTATACACCTCAATAGGCCTACAAGCATCTTCAAGACATGAACTTGTAGTAAACAAAGTGTTTAGCCTCTCATTGACATTTTCATTCATGCCCTCAAGTCTAAAAATAGCATTCTCGTCACAAACGTTTGAACCTGCTTTACAATTGGTTGCAAGCAGCTCGTGTATGTCGGAAAACTCATTGCGTGGCATAACAGTGGTGTGAGACAGTGTTTCAATTTCACAAACGTTACTACTACTGAGGCAGTTACACACATTAGGCCTATTTATACATGTAGGGCAAACATTAAAAGACGACCAATCAGACAAAAAATTAGGTTCAGCACGAATATTACAACAATTGTCAACAGTTTTACCATGTTCACAAACATTTTTCATAGCACTGGGGCTGCCGTACCATTATTCCGGCCCTTCATCCCCACCCCTTTGGACCACGCCCCTCTCTACCAACCTGTTCCCATCGGCTGACAGAAAAAATCGTCTGCCGTCAGCGATCAAATGATCGTACACCATTGACACGTTCTGACCTGCCTTTCTCTTTTCTTTCAAAAACACATTCAACTTCTTTCTAACTTCTCTGACAGCAAGAGAAAAATCTTCGCCAACAAAAAATGTTAGTACCCTTCAGCTTTTGCTTCGCTTTCAAAATTGAAACTTTGTCTTTGAACGATAAACACTTGGCTATGATAGGAGAATCATCCTTGCTTCCAACACGGTGCACTCTTTCAAATACAATGTCATCTACAATATCCAATTTATCAATAATCAAGTCCCGTATTCTTCTTTCACAAGTGGCACTGGTCTCATTTTTCTCTTTATTTAAGCCATAGAAAAGTACATTGTTCCTCCTTGATCTATTTTCGATATCGTCCGTCTGTTTCTCCAGTTTGTTCACCCGGTCAATCAAATCTTCATTCTGCTGTTTCAGTTCCTGATTCTCCGTTTCTAGCACCCCCACCTTCTCTCGCAAATCACTCACCTCTCTCTGCACCAACGACATACCCTCGCTGACGAACTGCATCTCTGTCTTCACCTCCCTTAGTTCTGTGGTCAGGTTCTCCATCCTGTTGTCCAGTCTGGCATTTCCTTCGTTGAAGCGGGCCGTCATCTCCGCCAACAGCATGTTGAGGTCAGTAACACCCGCACCATCTCCTCCAGTGGCACCACCAACACCAACTCCCTTCTCTTTGCTCGTACTGAGCCTGGTCTGCGCTTTACCACCAGCATGGACATTTTTGTTCTCCACAGGGCCAGGATTCATCTCCACATCTCCGCTTCTCAATAAAAGCTGGCTGCCCCAAAACAGGTAGGACAACAAAAATCCAAAGAGCACCGCGTCGAGTGAACACTTCACTGTCACCACACGAGCCGCCATCTTTCTTACGCACATTTCTCTCTTCTGCATGAACCGCAAAAACGTCCACATAAAGCAGCCACAAACAGGCCGAAAATCCAACGAAGAGGATGGCATCGTTACACAAAAACACCCAACAGTACACAGCACACAAAACAGACACTGTCACTAAACACTAACAAGGCAAAACATCGGCAGTATAGTCGAAATTCGAGAGCGCTCAGTGAACACGTCTTGTCAGCTTGAAATCTCGCCACATCTCCCAGATAGATAGATAGATAGATAGATAGATAGATAGATAGATAGATAGATAGATAGATAGATAGATAGATAGATAGATAGATAGATAGATAGATAGATAGATAGATAGATAGATAGATAGATAGATAGATAGATAGATAGATAGATAGATAGATAGATAGATAGATAGATAGATAGATAGATAGATAGATAGATAGATAGATAGATAGATAGATAGATAGATAGATAGATAGATAGATAGATAGATAGATAGATAGATAGATAGATAGATAGATAGATAGATAGATAGATAGATAGATAGATAGATAGATAGATAGATAGATAGATAGATAGATAGATAGATAGATAGATAGATAGATAGATAGATAGATAGATAGATAGATAGATAGATAGATAGATAGATAGATAGATAGATAGATAGATAGATAGATAGATAGATAGATAGATAGATAGATAGATAGATAGATAGATAGATCTGCCAAGGTTGAAACAAACACAATTTAAAATTGCATAAGGGAGTTAAATCGGGTACAGGTAGAATTCACTTATCTCCCTTCTACATCTCTCGCCCAGTTACACACGGTCCAGCCGAAGTAAACACCATTGTCTTCTTTGTATGTCAACTTGCTATGCTGGACACAGACTGGACAGTGACAGTGACAGTATACAATGGAACTAGAATTCAGACGTAGCTAGATTTGATAGCTGAACCTAAGCAACGCAACGACAAGCTTGGCAGTGAGATCTTCTTGAATGACAGGACCGGTGAAAACACTAATCTCTGTTCTCTTATTTGGCTTTCTGTAATCACTGGCCGGGGTGTGTTGAGTGACGGTGAAGGTGGAGGAGGGAAAGTGGGAGGCGGGGGGTGAGGAGGGGAGGGAAGAGCAAAGCAGCGAAGGCGAGAAGTTGAACAGAGACCTCTCAAAGCCGGACCTAAAAAAAAAAAATAATCTTAATGCCTCTTTGATTCTATGGCAGAATCCGATTAGACTACTTTTATTCCGATCGACTCCACCAACCCCACCACCCGGCAAACCCCCACTCATTACCAAAACTCCTACCTACCCTCATCCCCCAAACCCTCATCTCCAACAACCCATCCCCAACCCTAAAGTTAGATAAATAGATAGATAAATAAATGATTTAAATTAATGAAATAAATAAAATAAATAAATAAACGTCAGAGCAGAACGTGACCACGCGATCTTTTGCTCGAAAGAAGCCGTACACTAAGAAGTCACAGTCGTACACCAACATTTACCTCGAAACAGCACGTGATGATGTGAGGAGTCGGGGTGTTTGTTAGTTTACCTTGTGTGATTGTGGTTCCCACAAGCGGGAGTAGAATGACGGAAGTGAAACTATCAGTAGTTGAGGTCGTCGCGCCACTTGTCTTCCTCTGTGGCTTGTGTTGTATAAATACAGGTTGGAGGAAATAATTTTGTTGTTCTACTTTCTTTCTTATTTTCTTTGTTGTTGTTGTTGTTGTTGTTGTTGTTGTTGCTGTTGTTGTTGTTGTTGTTGTTGTTGTTCTTCTTCTTCTTCTTCTTCTTCTTCTTCTTCCTCTCGACCATCATCATCATACTACTACTACTACTACTACTACTACTACTACT
>CM072526.1:47030180-47032680 GCA_036898135.1 Oncomelania hupensis | reverse complement strand
TACTAGGAGATTTCGAAAACGTGTCCGCCGGCCTCCCTACTTTCATGGATACAGGCGCTTTGCCACCCCAAGATCTAAAAATAGGCCTTGGCACAATGGAAATCGAAGAAGGAGATTTCGCCGGACAATTCCGGATGACAAAACAGGATTTGGCACTCCTAAAGCATTTCGTCGTGCCATTCAGGAAACCAAAAAGAATGTTGGCACGCAAATTCGAAATAGCCGCCCCACTCAAAATGACACAAACGATTTTGGCTCATTTGTGAGAAATCCTCGTGCAATTCTCAGCGCTAAAAAGGAGTTGGGTAAAGGAAGATTTCATCGTGCTGTTCTTGGAGCCAAAAAGGAGTTGGAAAAAAGGAGATTTCGTCGTGCTGTTCTCGGAGCCAACAAGGAATTTGGTAAAGGAAGATTTCGTCGTGTTGTTCTCGGAGCCAAGAAGGAGTTGGGTAAAGTAATATTTGGTCGCGCTGTTCTCGGATCCAACAAGGAGTTGGACCAAAGGAGGTTTCGTCGTGCTTCTGAGGATGGCAAAATAGCAAATGTTCGCGCTGTGCAACAGCAGTCAGATTCCCATGCTGAGAGATTGTCCAATTCTGGCAATAACGTTAAAAATGGCGATGCAGATTATAGCACCTACTACGCTGATGATGATAATGATGCTGGGAATGGATTTTCAGAGGACTATAGAGAAGATGATATTGATGATAACGACTTGTATAATAGAGACTACGGCGATGAAGATGACAGCAAAGAAGATAATGATGACGAAGAATTTGACGAAGAAGACGAATATGAGGATAACGAAACGGAAGATGAGGATGAGCATGAGGACGATGGTGAAGATGAATGGGGCGATGAGGATGACGATGACGATGACGATGAAAGAGCTTTTGGAGTGAGGTCGTTCACGGTTCCTCAGCATCTGCGCTTTGTTATCAGACCAGGCGACGTCCTTGGATGGTGAGCATCTCTGATGTCTTTCTGACTGTTGTCTGTCTGTTCAAGATTTAAGATAATTTATTGCCAAGTGAATGATACACAAGGAATGCATTTGGTCAACGCTGCAGCACCACACAAAAGCACATATAAAAACATATAAAGCATAGTGAAAATGTGAACAAGCTGACAATAATCACAATATAAAAATAGAAGATAAAGTCATAAAACAGATGAACTGTACAAAATTGGCAAATAAATATTTGCTAGCCAACACACACACACGCACGCACGCACATTGCTGAAACATCCATTCGACCTCGTGTTACTTTAACATTAACACGCCTATGCGCAGCGAGTAGGCCTACTTGTACGAAACGTGCTCTACGACAAATTATTGGCTCTCACAATAAGCATGGCGTCCGCATGTACTTGTTGAGGCCATGGTCAGGGACCTGGGTATTATACAATAAATTTGATAAACTGTGGTTCTGAGTAAAGACTACACTGTCGAGTGCACTGACACTGGATACACTGAAATTGGATACCGAGGAACAAGAAGAAGAGACGGCTTAGCATAGGAGGTAAGGGAATATTAGTTTCGGCATGCGGAAATCTGTGTTTAGCCTAGAGCAGAGGTAGGGACTGTCTGAAAAATACACGTGTCCAATGTGACACAAGCCGCAGCATCCGTCGCCCGCACACACACGGAGCATGCACAGCAAAAATAATAATAATAACAATAATAACAACAATAATAACAACAATAATAATAATAACAATAATATGTCATACTCACAAATTTAAAAACTACTGCAGTCACAGTAGCAGATATTGCCGAAAATCACAGTACACAAATAGCACAAGTACAGACACATCAGTTTTATCACCAACACTGCACCATCCACATCAAAAGGAGTAACATAGTGTTTTATAAAATGCATAAGAAATACCACCGATAAAACAACAAGAATAAAACCAATAAAATAAACAAATTCAACAGAAACAACTTCTAACAAGTCTTACATCCCAACAGATGAAACTTGGTTTTTATGACGTGACTGTGCTATAATTAAATGTCTGTCTGCCTGTTCAACTTAACTGTCATGTGCCCTTTCTGTGCTTGTCTGCATATGTTTGTCTTATGGTCTATGAGTGTCTTTAAGTATTTACTTACTATCCACGGTTTGTATAAGTTGTTTTTTTTTTAAATTGTTTTGGGGGTGGGTGGGTCCACGTGTGTGTGTGTGTGTGTGTGTGTGTCTGTGTGTGTGTGTGTGTTTCATGTCAACCTGTCTAATGCACTTTTAGCAGATGCTGCTAGGGCGACATGTAAAGGAGCCATAATTGCAGATAGTCGACTCCAGTAGATTGGGAGGTGGGGGGTGAGGAGAGGGGTACACACACACACACACTCACACACACATCACACACAGGCACAGAAACGCAGACACACACACACACACACTTACACACACACACCCTCATACACAACATCCTGCCAACATTTCCAAAGAACGGATTCGAACCAAGGACAACCAGTACGAGAGGTGAGGTCTCC
>CM072526.1:47017680-47025180 GCA_036898135.1 Oncomelania hupensis | reverse complement strand
ACGCGCCGGAAGCGATCTCTCACCTGGTGACCTTGATCGTCAGCAAGGGCAGCGGCGCGGGAAATGTGATTGGCTTCATCCAAGCACGTGACCGGGACAAGGGAGAAAATGCTCGCCTGAAGTTTGAGCTTATATCTGCTTCCGTTCCGGGAGATATATTTGGTGTAAGCATATATATTTGTATTTTAAAAAAATCCTCTATATTTTATTAATATTATTTAAAAAAAAACTTTTTATTTGTTCACAATTTTTTTATGATTGATCCGCTGGCCGTAATAAAGCACAATCGGTAAATTTGTTTAAAAAAACAACAACAGGTATTTAAAAGTACACCCGAGATGTTGAAGACAAAAATTACTTGTCTAATTTTTACGCCAATAGTGACTTCTGTATGCTACAGTGATGCTGAGTTTGGATTCACAGGCACTTTGTATCTAACCATTTTTAATTCTAAAGATCATCCGTTAAGAATGTTGATAATTGAGACTTCGTGCCGTGGATGACGCAACAGTCGATGACGTACTGATGTCACTGACGTCAGGAAATTCTGTGTGACGTGTTCCAGATCCGTGAGGACGGAGCGGTGGTGGTCAGAGGCAGCCTGGCCAATGTGGGGGTCAATGAGGCGAGACTGGGGGTTCTGGTCAGTGACCACGGCCATCCTCCTCTCTCCTCCACCGTCGGCGTTTTCATCGTCATCACTTGACTTCTGCGTCATCATCATCATCAACGATCACCTTCGATCATCATCGTCATATTCATCATCGTCGTCATCATCATCATCATCATGACGTCATCATCATCTCTATCTCGAAAATAAATGAACAAGGAAAGATCCAAAGTTTACAACTAGCCACTGCTGTTTACATACAGTACAGTTAGTTTGCACTCCCAGTTCTCTCACTGTCCTCTCTGTCTCTGCCTCTCTTTAATACAGTTGCATTATTCTGTTTGCATGTTTAATACTGTTGCTTTATTCTCTGTGTGCATGTTTAATACAGTTGCTTTAATCTGTTTGCATGTTTAATACAGTTGCTTTATTCTGTTTGCATGTTTAATACAGCTGCATTATTCTGTTTGCATGTTTAAAACAGTTGCATTATTCTGTTTGCATGTTTAATACTGTTGCTTTATTCTCTGTGTGCATGTTTAATACAGTTGCTTTAATCTGTTTGCATGTTTAATACAGTTGCTTTATTCTGTTTGCATGTTTAATACAGCTGCATTATTCTGTTTGCATGTTTAAAACAGTTGCATTATTCTCTGTTTGCATCTTTAATATAGTTGCATTATTCGTTTTCAGATTAACATTTTGAGAATCCCTACCTTGTTTGCTTCATTGACTTCCCTAACTTGTTTACTTCATTGATAATGCTGAATAACCTTTGTTTGCTTTTATGTCGTCCTTAAATAAATCTTTATTTGACATTCATGTAGACCTCACCTTTCATTAAAATGAACTATTTTATTATATAAATTACAAACCAACGCAACAGGAAACGAACAATAATTAAAATCACTGACGTTATTGAATGATGAATCGGACAATTACAGCTTAAGCGATTTGATTGGACGATAATCATAAACAGCCATATTGATATTTGAATTTAGGTTAAAATTGACCAATCATATAATGTAGTAATATTATCATCAATTTGAAGAAGAGGAACATGAGTGACATTTGGATGAAGAGTGTGGGGTTTATTTCTCCTCGTAGTTTTCCATCATGTCATTCTTGTTTTCTGTCTTGAATCCACGTTTGGTTATATTACTCCGCCCGTCCCACAGGCCTCCGCCCGCCGTCCGCTCACCTCTCTCTCTCCCTCTCTCTCTCTCTCTCTCTCTCTCTCTCTCTCTCTCTCTCTCTCTCCATTATGTCATGGAAGTACAAACTACTATACTGAAGAATCCATGATTCTGTTCAGTGTGTGGCGTAAGCTCAAGAGTAAGTTACCGTTCTTAGATTATGCTGTGATTTCCCAACTTGTTTGTCCGTCCTCGGTTGATTGTTGTACTGAAATCTGACATGATCCGTGAAATGGCCCGGAATACGAACGAGCTCAAATGTCGATCGGTCCGTCTGTTCGTAGGTCTGTCGGGTCGTCGCGCGCCATATCTCAAAAACCGTTGTACAGATATTGTTCAAACTTCATGGAAACACGATCTAGGTTAGGTTAGGCCTTTTGCGCCATCGCATTTACTCTACTTCTAAATGTCAAGGTCACTAGGGTCAATTCTTTACTAAACACGTTTTGCTCAATATTTGAAAAACGGCTGAGCCGATTTTTGATGCTTTTTGGTATACATGTATATCTATTTCTGTGACGTTGGTTCTATTGTTACTGGGCTCTGCACAATGGAATGCTATTACCTACTCGTCTTTGTCTGCGGGGATCAGCTAGTTTAATCACCCTATGACTAATCTTAATACATTTATATATTTGGCCCGGTCTGTAGTAGGATAGGGTTTTAGAGATAGGGAGAAACGTGTAAAAGATTCACTGACACACTAGCTCTCGCACGGCTATGAAACATAGGTAGTCCAGCCACTTGTTAACAGTAAATATCACACATTTATTTCCTCTACTCTATACATAATTCTCTAAACACTAAACTACTTTAAATGTCCAAAACGTAATTGTCGCGAAAATAGGCGTCTCTTCTATCAGCAACGGTGCATCGTTTGTTTTGTTTTTCTTGTTTTTCATAATAACAAGGTTTAGGTAACTTTAAGGTGTTCAGTACCATTGGGTTCAATTCTTCATGCGCCATCGTGGGTACGTGTTCAGCTACGCTATACTAGGCTAACAGATGCCAGATAGATAGCTATATAGGTAACAAAAACAATAATAACAACGTGTTTTATTCCATGTTAGTTTATTTTTGTGTGAAATAAGTGTAACTTTACCATCATTGTTTTTACATTTTTAGCCTCAGCGCATTCTAGACCGATTCTTAGATCTTTTAAACTTCATTTCACCACGTTGATTGATCTATGGTTATATTCAGATTTAGATCTCTTGCAGAGGATCCGGTTTGGAGAGCACTTGGCAGAAGTGTTTGTTTATGTCATTGTATGTAAGGCATGAAAGTGGAAGCATGAAGGAAGGGTCATCAGTCATCTCATCTATCATTCATTATTAGTCACTGTGTGTTATAATATATACACCATTGTATACTTTTTTTAAAATGCTTTGACGAACGAAGAACGTTACGCTATACTCGTGGTTCGTCATAGAAATTCATATCTGAGACATTAACCTGATCTTTACAGGCGCGACAAATACCGGTCCGGAGTTGTGTGGACATCGTCGGGGAACAACAACATCGAAGTGAATGAATTAACTTTGAGGTTTAACGTCTACACCCACCATTGGCGATATGGCAGACGGGGATAACCATCCCAGGGAAAGAGGGGTAGGGACCTGAATCAACACTGAACCACCAAAGCAATCATACTGCTAAAATGGACAGTAAAAATTGCCACATTTTATATCGCCCACCACGGGATTCGAACCTGTGTCATCGGTGTGCCAGGCGAACGCTCTACCAATTGAACTACGGCGGTGGGCAACATCGAAGTATTCAGAAGATCATGACCAAGCCAGCGACAAGAAAGTAATAGACGGAGTGTAAAGAGACAGTGACACTACGTGACATCAACATCACCTTCATCATTGGAAGCGAAGATCATCGTGTCTACATTTCAGTTCCGCTACCACAAGAAAAAAACCAAACCCAGATAAGTAGAAAAAACAAACAAAAAAACACTTAAACTTCACCATGGACCGCAGAAAGGACTATACCGGATTGGTGGCGCTAATATCACGCGATCGTATTTAATCCTAACATCATTCTTATCATTCATAAACATTATCATTGAGTGAAGAAGTTGATTTGTATCATTATCATCATCAGAGTGTAGGCGTTTATGGTGCAAGTGCGCGCGTGTTCTCATCTTTGATGCTGTGACTCTGTCCTCAACTGCACACACCGCCTATTTATTAAGATCACCGAAGCAACCGCGGCGGGTGGTGCGGCATCCCCCTGAAATCATTGCGTATTTTGGGGTAAGGGCCGCATAAGGATCCTCCCGTGCGTTGACAGTAATACAGCTAGGATTAACTTAACAGTCCAAATTTCACTTCGAGTAGTTCGCTCTATGCTGCTACTGTTCTCGATATTTGCTACTGTCTCATCTTTGGGCTATTTGTTCTGGTTGGCCTAATGTTCGTTTTCAGGAGAATGGACTACCTCACAGTCCTTCTAGATCAGTGTAAGTGCATTTCTTCGCGAGCACCTAGCTGATTCGTTGAGGTCTGATGATGGTGTCTCCTCCTTGGTTGTTGACTATTGAGCTATCGGAGCTCATTGCTCGATGTTCCCCTGCAGGCCGAATGTCAGGGATGACTCTCAGTGATCTATCTCCTGCATCGGACCAACAAGCCTGCTCGTCTGCAAAATATAAGACGAGTTTCTGCAATGCCTTGTCAAAAAAGGGTGTGCACAGCATCTCACTGATGGCAGAAACAGCCCTCAGTGATCGCGTCTACTTATATCAATAAGAGACGAACAGTCTTCTACGTCCGGGGTCCACTGGAATCTCCAACATACTTCATATATATATATATATATATATATATATATATATATATATATATATATATATATATATATATATATATATATATATATATATATATATATATATATATATATATATATATATATATATATATATATATATATATATATATACACACACACATATATATTCGTTGTGCTCGTTTAAAACTTTAAGGACTACTATGCAGAAATTGTGAATGTACTTATTGTCTAAAAGTATGTCTGAGGTCCAAATCAAAATTGCGCTAAAGCTTATACAATGTGTAATTAGCGCTAAGAGATAAGTATTTGCGAAGCTTATATATATTCAAAGAATAAACCGATCTACTCATATATATATATATGCCTGCACCATATACATCTACAGAAAGGGAGTCATATTATAATATCAGCGGCCTTGTTGTGGGTCTGTTTCTATGCATCTTGGAAATCAGCCTGTTGTATCGTTTGACGCGTAACATAGTAGGGAACTCGCGAGTTGACAAAATGATCCCAGACTCACTGTAAGAATTATAATGGTTTTACCTACCCTTATGACTGCACATTGTGATATGATATTGGATTCTGGATTGAACAATGTACGATTTCTGGATTGAACAATGTACGATTTCTGGATTGAACAATATACGATTTCTGGATTGAACAATGTACGATTTCTGGATTGAACAATATACGATTTCTGGATTGAACAATGTACTATTTCTGGATTGAACAATGTACGATTTCTGGATTGAACAATGTACGATTTCTGGATTGAACAATGTACGATTTGAAATAAAGTAAGTTTATTAGAAACAGACAGGTTGAGTTCTGATGTGTGAGAGTTTGAAGAGAGAGAGAAAGAGAGAGAGAGAGAGAGAGAGAGAGAGAGAGAGAATGAGAAAGAGTGGGAGGGAGAGAGAGGGGGGAGCGAAGGAGAGAGGAGAGGAACGGAAGAAGAGAGAGGGAGGGAGGGAAAGAGAGAGAGAGATGACTGTAACACTCATCAACAGCAGCAACAACAATGCGCACGAACCACCACCTTCACAACACACACACAGACACACACACACACACACTCACACACACACACAAACTCATGTACACATACACACACAGTCACATACATATACACACGCACACACACACAGACACCCACTCACACCCAAAAGGCCCCAAGATCACAAATTTCAGCGTCATGAATCTTTTTGAAATTGACAGTGAATACTGCCCGGCCAAAAACAAAAATATAGAACTAATATTTTATATTATATAATACAATATTATATTATATTTTATTATATTATCTTATAATTATCAACTTCATCTGACATTCCAAATCGAGCGCCTGTGGACTAGAAGAGTAATAAATAGGCCTATTGTCGAGAGGTCATAACCTCTACATTAGCTTTTCATCAGACAACGAGCGTCTGAAGATTAGACAATAAAATTAGGGTACATAACCACCGGCAACTACTACGCCAGTTCTAAAAAATATCTTACGTGACTGAGATTCGAGACTTTCCATCACCGAGGGTTTTCTCGGGTACTCAGGTTTTTTCCCTCTCTTCAATAATAGTATTGAATGCAGTCAAACTAAAGTTTCAAAAAATTAAAAACAAATGTTTATATCCCGACTTCTGTAATAGCTTTTTTTTTGTTGTTGTTGTTGTTGATCGCCGAGCTTTGAGTTCGACTGAAGAAAAAGCGCGTGATAGATAGCATCCTGTATTATTATTATTATTATTATTATTATTATTATTATTATTATTATTATTATTATTATTATTATTATTGTTGTTGTTGTTGTTGTTGTTGTTGTTATTATTATTATTATTATTATTATTATTATTATTATTATTATTATTATTATTATTATTATTATTATTATTATTGTGAGATTTTCGCGATACAAGTACCATTCATTATTATTATTATTATTATTATTATTATTATTATTATTATTATTATTATTATTATTATTATTATTATTACTGAGGTCACAATCTAATACGGGCTTCTGTACATGCCAGTTCTACTTTCGGTTTCGTTCCGTAAATATGTTTACGTCTCTGGTGCTTTTGTTCTGTGAGTCTTAAGCGAAGGTCAGGCTAAAACCACAAAAAGCCCCAGCTAGACGTATAATCAGCAAGGGCCTCAATGGATCAAAGTGCGTTGATCCAGAACAAAAAACAAGCACACCCACACACAAACACCCACCCAGCCACCCACCCACCCACACCCCACACCCATACACACACCCTCGCACACCCCCAACCACATATCCACACCCACACCCAACCAACTATTCCCCCAAACACACCCACACCCCCACTCCCATCCACCCACCCACTCCAACCCCCCACGCCCCCACTCCCACCCACCCACCCACCCACATACCCCCACCCCCACACACACTAATAACAGAACAGTTGTTATAATACTGTCTTGTTCTTCTATTTCTCTTTCACTCTCTGTCTCTCTATCTCATTTCCCTTCCCTCTTGTCTTTCTCAGTGTCTCTCCGTTGCTCCTTCTCTGTCTCTCTGTCTCTGTCTCTGTCTCTGTCTGTCTCTCTCTCTCTCTCTCTCTCTCTCTCTCTCTCTCTCTCTCTCTCTCTCTCTCTCTCTCTCTCTCTGTGGCTTTGAAGCCATGGAGGACATACCCATATTCCCGGCTGGTTTCTTGCACAAGCTGTGCTGGGAAATCCCTTACTATCTATTTATAGCACATACGCTTCCACATCGTTATATCAAGTCGTAGACATTTTACACAACCGACGGCAGCAGTGGTATGTTACGTCACGCCGGTTTAACAGTTAACACAACTACTATTCTTTTCTTCGTATATGGCAGCCACAGTGAGCACGCCCGATAGAGGGTTTAATTATTGCAGA